>OZ030397.1:8142690-9342690 GCA_964023965.1 Melinopterus prodromus
CTCCGGAATCGTTGCTACAGAAAAACGGGTACACACAATTGTTCAGGGGACCCAAAGGGACATAGATCCGCTAAAATCTCAAGTTTTTTTCGGCACGGTTACAAACTATGTATGATAAAGTCAAAGTTGATCGAACTAATAATTTTGATGCATAATTGCAGTAAATGATAATTAAAGAATGTATTATCTGAACTTTGATATATTACGATCTTATTGATTTAAGAAAAAGAAATTGTAAATATTTATTTTCTGAGTATCTTTAATCTTTATCAAACGAATATTGTTAGTTTAAAAAATAAAATATAAATACCTTATAATATTTAAGATTTGGTTGCAACTCTTGCATTGTTGTAACTGAGTGAGTTACTTAACTTTATTCTTGTAGAAGTGAAGAACTAGATCTTTAGAGAAACATAAATTTGATCAATAGACCACAAAATACGTAAAGGTGGCTGCATTTGTTTCTGTCAAGTGTTCGTCAGGTTGTGTCGTAGTATTGTTTTACCGTAAAACGACGCTACATAACGTACGTATTGAAAAACTTTTAATTTTCGCCATTTAAATGATGCAATTTAAATTAAATATTTCTTTCAAACGCCCTAAATATTAGATTTGAAAACGTTATGAGCGATTTCAGACAAAGTAAGGACGTATTTCAGTATTTTTGTTGCTATTATTTTGTACTGTTAAGCTCTCAAACTTTGCGGATAAACCACAACCAACTTTTGTTTTTCCTATGGGTGTCATTTTGGCTTTCCAAAATTTCAGCGATTTGAACTCAAGAGTTTGTTTTTTACCTGAAAATCAATAGCTTTTATTTTTATTATTCTGCAAAGCTATGTATAAAAAAATGAAAAGTACTACAGAACAGTATAAAATCATCCAACAATTGTTAACTAACTCAGCAACATTACTACAGAAGTTAGTAATGTCACTCTGTCTGTCAAACACAAATATTGATTTCGGAGATATTTTATTGCTAATGGTAAACGACAAATTTGATATTTCAAAAAGTTTCTTGCACTCAACAGTGCTCGAGCTACGTCTTTTAAATCCAAAACAATGTTATGGATGTCTTTAATATTTTTTTTATAACGCTATCAGCATACGCAGGAGTCTCACAAAGATCTAAACATAATTCTGTATTACAAATGAAAATGTTTAACGGCATACTTTGTCAAAGTAATATTGTAGGTTAATAATATGGTGACATACAGGCGGGATGTAAAGTTTGAATAAATAAAAAATTGCAGCCACAACCTGGATTTGAACCAGGGACCTTTGCGTTTCTAGCACAATGCGCTCCCATCTGAGCTACTGAGGTCTATGACATTTGATAGGTGTACGTCAAGATGGGCTAGTGTTTGGTAGTAACCACTACTTCCTTTCCTTGATCTTTTTATTTTAAGTTATATTTAACAAATGTCATAGACCTCAGTAGCTCAGATGCTCAGCAGTGTGCTAGAAATGCAAAGGTCCCTGGTTCAAATCCAGGTTGTGGCTGTCATTTTTGATTTTTGTAAAATGTAAATCCCGCCTGTATGTCACCTATTAACCTATAATTCTGTATATATAGTTGATATAAGAGACGTTAATCTTAGGGAAGAATTTTTGCGTTATCGTTTTCGTTACCTGGTATTTTTTAAATAACGGTTACGTGAATCTTTTGCCTGTTAAATTCCTGATACAACGGTCTAATGTATCAGTCATTATTGCCTGTCTTCATTTTATCCATGTATATGTATACAAATGACATTGAAGAATATCTAAGTAATTTAGATTCATGTCGTCTTTCTTTGCACATACATATATGGTCTACTATTGTGACTATATATGCTTCTCTTGCTAATGAAATACCTCACTTTATTGTAGTCGAGCTTATTTCTTACACGGTAAATTATTATTGATTTCATACGCTATTGTACTTACATCCCTTGTGTATGTCCGGACTTCCTTTCGAACTGTATCCATTTATTTGTTACTGGAATTCTTTGTTATTTTCATAACAACGCTGAACGCAATCAGACTTTTTGCTTTTGCTTTTTGTGCCTCGCACAACTTCAGCCGTCCCTGCCAATTACTAACTTACTAAACTAACTATACAATGCAGCATAGTGTATACAGGTCGTACAAATGAGTACAAAGAGTGTCAACCTTTGTGTGTAGGTACCCCTCACAATAAATAATTAAAGCCAAATTTCTGAGAAAACAAGAATTAACTTTGCTCGTGACGGTATTGAAATTATATTCGAATCAAAACATACAATGAAAGAAATAAACAACTATTCATTAAAGGCAAGACAATCAGCCCAATAAGAAGAAGAAGAATAAGAACAAATTTTACCATACCTTGTAAATATTTTATTGATAACTGCATTCCTGACAGCATTATTTTATCTTCATCTCCATTCATCATAATGATATGTATTTTCGCTACGGTATTTGGAATTTCAATGATCGTTAATTTATCTACAATACTACTATAGCCACTAGTGAAGCTAATAATCTCAAAATCGATGTCGGTGAACAATTAGAAAGACATGCAAAACGTATCAACACGCTCTACTGTTCTGTTGCAATGTATTCTACAGGATTTTCCGTGTGCAAATGGTGATATCTTTTGCATTGAAACGTTAAATCTCCCAGGCGATACGATTTTACAAGTTTCTTGTTTTCAAGCCTAAAACGAGAATTTTGTTTACTTTGTAAGATAAGACAATTCTAACGTAAAATTTTACTTCCCTGAAATGTTCAAAAGAAGTCGAAAATATCTCGGTAACCGTTTATACTGCCTAATAAATTGCACATTTAATGTTTATGATGGTTTTTAGGTGCCCAACTGTAAGTTTTTGATCAAATAATATTTCGGATCTATTTACTCTTAGCATTTTACAACGATTTTGTAAATGAGCTGTCATTTCTGTAATTTCGCCAAAATAGATAAATAATAAATTAAAGTAGAGGAATTTAGTATAATTTATGTCTATAACATTTTTTGGTAAAATTAATAGTTTAGCTGCAAGAGCAAATTTTATTTGATCGAAATCGTGTCTGCATTAATAGTAGGTAGCCAGGATATTTTGAAACTTTTGACAGTATTCAGAACGTCAGCGGTTGCGGAACGTCAATTCAATGCGCAAATGCATGTAGAATGCGATGAGCAAGAGAAACCCGCGCGCTTACGCTATGTGAAACAATGTTGAAAGAGCTTGGTGTTTCCATGGTGTTTTGCAAATGAGTCGCCATTTCTGTAATTTCGTCAAAACAGTTAAATAATAAATGAAAGTAGAGGAAATTTTGTATAATTTATGTCTATGACATTTTTTGGTAAAATTAATAGAGTAGCTGTACGAGCTAATTCTATTTGTTCGAGATCGTCTGCATTAATATAGGATTTGCCAGATATTTTTATTCTAATGAAAGTAGGTAGTGTCAAAGGCTGATTTTTTGACAATACCTATTGTCAATATCTGACAAATGCTGGCTAATTCGTTTTATTTTAATGCAAACACGATCGACCTCGATCAAATAGAATCTCATGCAGCTAAGACATCAGATTATTTTATTTACATAGTATATTAATTGTACATATAAGGTTGAATAAATAGGCTTATAATAAAATTTTTTATAAGATGCTATCTTTATTCAATAAGCAACGGTTAAAAAATAACAAACTGGAATCCGTTGCTACGAAAGTTGTTAAAACTTAACCTTTAATAATTTACTTTCGTAGCAACAGAAATAGCAACTGTGATACAGATTTGGACTGAATATCGAATAACTTAATATGTTGAATTATAAATGAAGCAATTAAACATAATCAGGCAACATTTTTCATAACAAATTCCACAAAAACCTAAATTCTAGATAAACACGACAAACAAACACTGGCATTAACTAACGACAATAAAAAGGTAAACGACGTTCAGGAAAACAGTTGAAAATTAGAGGCAAATAACAGGAATTATGATGCAAAGCGATGAACCGTGTTTCGGAATGATTTATGTTTGCGGTGCCTGCCGAGAGGGGGCGTGGCAGCGGCATTTCGAATGCGAGCAGCGGCCGACGCGGGGCGACAGACGGCCTGAAAAAGTGACAAATAAATACGCGCCATTATCGTTTATTCGCTTTTTGCGTATGTTAACTCGTGTGTGGCGTCGCTTGATTTTATTTTTATATCGTGACGGCGACGTCGGCGGTAATAAAATCCATTGAGAGGGCGAAATGACGCGGTGACAACGGCGTATTTGACGTACGGGGTCGATGGAATTTGTTGTTGACCAATTTGGTGGAGGTGCCGGAATTTGTTGTGTAGTGAATTATTATTTAATTGCATCGGTGGTTTAACGTCCTATATTAGTGAAAATTTAGTAATTATTATTGTGGTTTTACTGGTAACATATATTGGTTATACTATCTAACGATATAAATACACCAATAAAAATTAGTTAGTTTTTAATGTTGCTTTTCTCTCAAACAGAATTCTAAGAATTATCAGGTGTACTTCTTCTGGCTCCAATGGTGTTTTTGATGTTTGGAAACAGAATCTATTGATTGTTTTATTTAGTTACCCAGAGACATTTAGAACTGGAATGAACGTTTTGTTGTAATAAAAATAAAAGTAAATAAAAGTTGTAATAACTATGGCAACCAAAAATATATTTGCTAAATTCTTTTACAGGAATTATAATACTTCCTCAAATAATTAAAATATGCAAAAAAAAGCGAAAAATATGCTCTAAAAACTAGGCAGGACATAATAATATAACATAACGTTTACACCATTTAAATGTTTATCAAATTGTGATACTAATTATCGTAAGAACTTCAATATACATCTACTAACTCAAGCAAGTCGCAAACAAGTGAATACAAGTCTTCAAAATTTGAGAAAATAGGTACTAAAGTATCCAAATATCCGTAAAAATAATGACTGTATGTAAATACATAAAAAATAAAGACCCAAATATGTATTTCTCGCAATGTTTAGCGAAATATGCAAAAATATGCGTTGACAAATAAGGAGTAAACATGCAAAATCCTTTAAATCTACCAAAAACGTTCTATTTTCTTTAGATGTGCTCTACTATTGTGAACACGCTCTATGCTAACTAGTTGTCCTATGGCTTGAAATTGATCGAATTTTCCATTATAAATAGATACTAGACATGACTGACTTCAATATGATGTTGAATGATTTGAAGTTGGTCATGAATGAGATATCATATGTTTCTTAAAATTATGTTTTTTTTTTAGACAATAAAACGGTAACCCAAAACTTCAAGGATTAGGGCATGACTTTAGAACTTTTGGTACTAAAATTTTGCAAATAATTTTAAAATATTGGTTATTATAGTCTAAAAAACGTTGACTTAATTTTCACAATACTATCGCAATTTCTAATGATAGCAGCAACATGTCCTTATGTCTTTATGCAAGATGTGTTTTCTAAATATTTATTTAAACATAATATATAGTTTTAAGATAATCAAATGTTAGATTAGTCAACTCTGTAGATTAATTTAATTTCGTACCACTTTTTTTGTGATTAAATTAACATTTTTCAAAAATCGGTTAAATTTCATAAAAAAAACATCATACAGATGCCGAGCACAAACCGTTAAATCCAAATTAAAATTTTTATTAACAAGACACTAAAAAACTCGGTTGGTTTCGAATTTAGGTGTCATCGTCTAAAACTTCTAAAACTTTTCATGCAATAAAGTTTTGACATTTCATCACAAAAATGTGATATGTACTGTCAGAATTAGAGCTCAAATGGCACAAATTTCGGATACGGTCAGTAGAAAATCTTATTATAGAAGAACAGTCGTCGCATGTGTTTGCTATTTAGTCCAGTTATTCTAGATTTTGATATACGTTTTATTATGAAAATTAAATGCAGCCGATAAAACCAATATGGCTCCAGTAGTACATATTAAAATGTTTAGAATCATAGTTAAGAAGAAAATATGTAATTAATTAAACACCATTGAAAAACTGTGCCTGTCATACTTTAATCTTTGATTCCTCGAATCTCACTCACTTAATCGCAAAACGAAAGATACCACATTGTAGCGAACAAAATTTACTATCAAAATGATTCGGGAATCTATACGATAAAATGAACGGTTAATTAAGTGTATAATTGATATAATTGATTCAACTAGTTTTTGGCGATTCCAAGTCAACCGAGTGTTTGACATTACAACGGGCATTTCTAATGTCATCTGACCGGTAGACGTAAAATCGCAAAAATACTTCAATCAATTATACAAAATTAACCGTTCTCGTATAGGTTTCCGAATCCTTTTGGTGGTAAATTTTGTCTGCTACAGTGTGGTATTTTTAGTTTTGCAATTAAGTGACTCACAGTGAGGCACAAGTTTGTTTTTCGTTAGTTAACAATTTTTCTATTAACTATTAATCTAAACATTTGAATATGTTATGATTTTCCGAATAAAAATCAAGAACGACTGGTCTAATTTATACTATTAAAATTCAAGGTCAATTTGTACTAAACCAATTTTCTATAATACACAAAAAAAGTATCATACATTTTATGTCACACTCCAACTCATCTTTAAGCTCCATTAACGCTCTATGTAGGTACGTACTTTCTTGATTAAAAAGAAAAACAGATGTTTTTTCCACTTAAAGAAAGAAAAAAAATTACAATAATAATTTGTAAAAATCCTGTAATGAGGTGTTTAAACATCACGATTAGGTAGAACAGAACATTTTTAGACCACACTATTGGGACTATCCCTGATAATTTGGCGCTAAAACCTTATAAAAATCAACGAATATCGTTCAAACTCTCCAGCCGATCCACTCAGATAGCGATAATCGAATTATAACCTCGAAGTAGGTCAGATTCTGAAGAGGGGTCGTCGGGTGGGTAAAATCTCAACGGTGTCACGGGGGTCCAATGCATTTTCCCGACAACTATGTTCGAACAGTCCATTTTATCGGCTCCCGTGCTCCCACCTAATCTACTAAGAATAACGATCACAGTAGGCTAGAGTAGTAGTCGGGCCACGTTCGATAGGGAGCTGTATGGATGCCGGCTCGGGGGTTCGTAATCCTCGTTCGGCCGTTATTGGACCGTTTTGGCACTAGTAAAAATCGCACCCGGCAGCGTAACTAACGAAGCGGTGCGCCCCAAATATTTGCATATTATTGAAGTTGCACCCGGAAACGGCGGGCTATTTCGATGCAGGATTTGTACGCGGGTAAATTCCGATTGCAGATGTTTTCATATTGGTTTGTTGGTACACGGTGTATGCATATTATGTAGGTATTACAAGTCAGCCGTGTATTGCGTGTGTTATATTAAAAAAAAATACGTTTTAGTTGATTTTTATCGAGCGAATGTTTTCGGGGAATATTGTAAAACGTTTTTTAACTGTTTTTTGTTGCAAGTAGATTCTATCAAAATTGTGGATGCGCCAAAATATTACTTTTCCGAACTGATAGTACTAATGGCACGTTTTCAATTACTTTTGTATTGGTATGAATATATTTAATTAAATATTTTCTGTTAGAGTTTGGAATTAATATAGGCTTGTTTTGTTCCCCATGAGCTACGTTCATAAGAATTTTGGAGCCATTTTTTAAATGGTGTTAAAACTGTTATAACGACTAGGGTTTATACAAAAAGATACTTGAAAACCGTGTTTCGAATGCTCAATTTCCAAAATGCCGGTTAAAAATGTTGACATTGTCATGTGAAAGTCATTATAAAATACGGAGAAAAAAAAACGGCCAAAATTACACATTACTCATTGAACAGGGATTTTTTTATTGTTTTACAAAACTAGTGAACTGGTATTACTTTTTGTACAAACTAATAGGTTTCTAAAATGTGTCACTCAAAATGACAGTTACTACAAAAAAATGCGCGAAAAAGAGTGGCATATTTATTGATATCAGTTTCCATTCAAGTAATAAATAATATGTACGTACAATAGTAATAATATGTACAAAATACCTTAGTATTTTTACATTTTAATTGTAATTGTAAACTTGTTTCTAAAACCGCTTTTTAAATATAAAATCGCGTTTCGAATGCCACAGAAACCAACAAAACCTAGAACCGGCACAATGTGAATATATTCAATTACTGTGCAGTTATGACGTTCCACTATTTCTATATATTTTAAAGTTTGGAATCTGGATACTCGATCCGAACTTTTGAATTGGGATATCAACTCTTACTGTTTTCATATTTTTCCAAAAAAATTAATTAATAAAAATCTGTGTCGGCTTTTACATGACTTATTGAACCGTTACTGTTGTTACTATTGTTATTTTATATTCCACAGTGTTTATTGTCTATTGTGTTGTTTATCGAAAAAATTTAGAGTACCCTTAATGTCATTAGAAGTTCGCTAACGAAATTGGTCAATTGCGATTTTTATTTTATTAATATTAGGTGCATTGGAGTAAATTGAACACTAGTGAACCTGTAGACCGCCTATTGGGTAGATCAGTGAATCTGTACATCGCAGGAATGGATAGATCGCTTAAAAAATACCATTTTTGCTAAATCAAACGTTCAAATTGATACGTTTCTATGGACTCATACTATACATATACAAAAATTGGCTCGATTAAATACATAGTTTCCGGCAAGTGAAAAAAAATATAATTTGTCGCAATAAATTTGATTTTCTTTTTAATATTGGTTTTTCTTTTCAAGTTGAATAATTTTAAGAATAGATGTGTTGTGAAATAACAGCAGAAAAATATATTATCCTAATGCATAAAATGTAGTAATTATAAAAAATTTAGCTTATTTTCATACTCAATGCAAATTACAACGACAAATCTATCAGTTGTTTTTAAGTGATAAACATGATCTCAATGAAAATTTAAAAAATAGAAACCTTGCGAAAGAGATCTTATTAAATGTATGTTACTTAAAAAAAATAATTGTTAGATTTTGTTCACAGTTAATTTACATGGAATACAGAAAAGCTTCAATTGTTAAAATTACTCATTTTTATGTCCAGTGCAGGAGACCTAAATCTTGCAGTGGAGTAATATTTTTATACTTTTATTTCACAACCTATAGTTAAAAAATTTCAACTTGAAAAATACTTTACTGAAAACGCCTCTCCAAATTTTCCATAAGCAACTAAGAAGACACTTTTTCGCACGTGAATTGGTGAGAAAAGAACGCTGAAATCAGTTTACATCAATATAATAAGGGATGAATACCCAAAAACTACTGAAGATGGGTATTGGGAACACAAGTATGCGATTATATAGCAACAGATTTTCTTGTAGTGTTCATATACAGAGTACTTGAAAATAATAAAATATAAAATATTTTTTGAAGTTTGTAAATGTAATACTTGAGCTATCCTGATTGCATATTTTTAACTATACGGAAATAGTGGATCATCCAAAGACGGGATCTAATTTTACTGAAGATTCATTTATTATTGTGACTACTGACTATCCTCGCAAACAATGAACAAATACAAACAAGTGACCATTTTTTCTATGCTTTTCTTTTAAGAATCTAAATCTGAAAGCACAAATTCTTTTAGAAAAGAAAAAGTTGCAGTTTTTTATCACTGTGATTTATACATAGCTCGAAATAAAATATAAAATAAAATATATACAAGATAATACCATTAGTCAATCTCAAGTTTGTCCACTATTGTCCAATGCAACATCAATCTTTTTGTCAAGAAATTAAACCAAAAATGCATGAATTTTACAATAATTTTACACCTTTTCACGCGTAACACCAAAAACACCAGCGAACAAACGGAACAATTCCGCTTAATCCTCCACTCCTAATTTTCCAATCAGACGAGCTTATTAGTACATCAAAACCCATTATCACCTTCCCTTTTAACACCATCTTCTCTCGTCCACAAACGTAACGTAAATGGGTGGCTGTAACGTAAAAGGGTTGTTATATAAGGAGGAGAAGTTCTACTTCTTCGCGGTGTTAAGCCCTTTGCGCCTATCTCTTTGCGGATAGATTGTGCTTTGGGGCTCAAAAGCTCACTCACCCCTGACTCACCCCGTACCGAGCTTGCGGTCGCCGCTAAAGGAATTACCACTTGAAGGCAGATGCTATTGTGTTATGGTTAATACTTAGAAAGGGTTGGGAAGGGGGGGGGGGGGGGTGTGGAGTAGACCAGTTGACGAATGGACCCTGTCATCTTATACCCAAAGGATACAAATGGTGTGGACTTCTTGGAAGTCCGGATGTAGGCGAGATTTAATAATATATGGGGTGATCTCCTTGGCCACAAGACTCTGGCAATCGGTCTAGTTGGCAAGGAGGGGTTCAAGTTGCGATTCGCGTGAGTGTTTTGTTTCATTTTGGGGGAGTGGCGATTCTAATCAGAATATTGGACGAGATGTTCGAAGCGGAACACGGTAGAAGTCCGTACCGTTTATTTTCTTTCTGTTGGTAGCGAAATTGAGGAAATATATTTACGTTTGTGCTGGACTGCTTACTGTGTGTTTCTTTCATTGGTGTATACAGGGAGGGGGATTTAATTGTATTACGTTAGTTTAGTTATAACATTACAAATATACCGCCCAAAAAGAAGGAGGTATTTGTCACACGGCTTGAATTAATACAAAATTAATACAAAAAGAGATTTTTGCTGGTGGACTAATTTTACGATTCTGGGACATTAACTGGGCTAGCTTGGCCGTAAGCTTTACAGGCCCCAATTTCTTTTTGTGGGCTACTTAAGGGAAAACGTCGCCCTTCAAGCTTAATGGATGTCGTCAAGGATATCTTATCTTGTCACGTGACTGCAAATGTGCCTAATAGTACAAGAAATCAGGAATAATTTTCTTGTTTGTCTTCGTGATTATATCAGATTGGACACATCGAAGCGTAAAAAGTTCTTAATAAACTGTATGTTAAAAACAAACTACAAAATAAATAAATTAAAAAACTACTAAGTTGACGGATTTTGTTTAAGTATCAACAAATCTACAAAAATATTTGTTTGTCACCCACATATATCTATTACTTTTTTTATGAAATCTCAGAGACCAGGCAATTTAACGTAGAAATAAACAGAGTCATCTTAGAATTGTCTTAATCAGTGGTGTCAAACTTATATATGGGCGCGGGCCACAACATTCTGTTCTGAAACTTCGGCGAGCCGCATACAAAAAAAAAAACAGTTTTTTGTCTTCTTTATATTTTGCACTTTAAAATAAAAAATTATAACATTGTTTCCAGATCTTTTTTCTGGAAACTTAACTTAACACGTTTTTATATTTCCTATTATAAACAATAAAAAAAAATCAGATTTGGAAAGAATTGCAAAGCCGCAACTAGGCATTTTAGCTACATCTCTAAATTCCATATGAAAATCTAGAATAACTTGATTATGGGTTTTATACCATATTGCTAATACCGTGTTAGATCATTTTCATTAGGCTGTGATATGTTTGATGACTCACATCAATATGGTCCATTTACATTGTTTTGAGAAAACAAAATAAATAAAAACTACATTAAGGATTTTTTGTTTGAAATTCAGAATTACCTAAAAACTCTATTTACAAGTTTCATGAACAAAAAGAAATAATGGTAATTTTTCACATTTTTACGAAAATGATACGAAATAGCGTATAAAATTGACTACATCTTCACATGTTTAAAAACAATTCCTGCAGTACGATTTTAATCTCAAACCCACATTCAAATGATATTTACGAAATTATTTTAGGACAATTTTAATTTGTAATATTTTGCTGTCAAAAGTTTATACTAATTCTTTCTACCTGTATAATGTATATGTTCAAAACTGAGCAATCAACCCACATGTGAATAACAAAATCGTCAAAATCAGTTAAGCGATTCCAAAGAAAATCAACCTTGAAATCGTGCTATTTTATTAATGTTTTTGTTGTTGATGTTCTTTAAGAACAAAGATAATGAATTGAATCGAAAAACAAAATGTTCAGAAAATATTACTGTTTCATTTCAGTTATTGCCACTTTGTTATAGTTGGAAAACCCCATATAGGGCTTCAAAGTTCAGGCAAAAAAACATAATATCGTACTTACACCCAGTATATACTCAAAATTGAAAGTCGAAATAAAATTTCTTCTGATGAATTAGGCTACCAGTGAGTGAAAGAACCATTAAAACCGTATAAATGGCTGGGGAGAAAATCAACTTTCAATTTTTGACAAATTTTTCATTATCTCCTAATTCTTTTGACCAATAAACTGGTCAAAAACGTTAACCCCAATCTCTAAATTCAAAGTTACGTGTTAAAGAAGGTACAGTATGTACACAAATAAGTTTATTTTTTTTTAATTTAATTGTATTGTAATACAATCTTTAGCGAGGGTTCGCGGGCCGCACCAAAGGGTGTTGAGAGCCGCGGGTTTGACATCACTGGTGTAAATAACTCAGAAAGTACCTTGAAAGTAACTTGCCAGTGGTTGAGATTCTATTGCATTCATTATTCTTAGTTTTAATAGTTCTGCATCGTCTTGTAATGGTTCACTGTAAACAATTTGTTTCAAACGTCATCAAAAATAAAAACCCATAATTGTCAGATCAGGACTACGTTATCCAATCCAAAAATGGATAAGAAATTGTAAAATTTAACCATGCGGTCTCAACCATTGAATGGTGAGCTGGCCAACCATCTTGCTAAAAGTACATTAACCGTATAAAATTTAGGGGTAATTCCCCACGTTGTTCATTAAACTAATTTCGTAATACATATATCCAAATATTTATGATGATTAATATTTCCATCTAAGGAATATGACAATTATCTCGTGATATATTATTGTACACCACACATTTAGTTTTTTAATTGTTGGCTTTATCTAGTCTAGAGAGTGTAAAATGTGGGTTAACCCGGACTTTTTTTGCTGATTGACAATGATTGACAAATATTCAAAATAGTCTCAAAGTGAATCTATCAAACTTTGTACATTTACTTGAAATTTTTTTTCAAGTATTACAGGCTCATACAGTTTCAGTGCCTTTTAAATTCCTAGAAATCATAATTTCTGTACCAAAAAATCAGTTACATCCACTAGTGATTGGTAGCTGCATTATCTCTCTTTTACTATGAACAAGATGACTCCCCAACAAGGTCAGGTAAACTTAGAATCGGAGAAAGAGAAAAACTACAAAAGCCGAGAAGAAATCATTGCACGTTTTAGTAGTATATAAAACAATCCGGAGTACCATGAGTGTTCATTGTAAAGAATGGGTATAGGCAAAACTGGGAGAGCTGAAGATTACTCATAGATTTCAGCTGTTATTTTAGACATACGTTACAGAATATTTCTAAATATTGACGCGTGTTAAAACGAAATAGAATACTTTTCATACGTCTGCTGTATAATTTAAATGGGCAAGACAAAAAAGTACGTCTGTTCTTAGAACCATAAGAACGAATGACAGCGGTAGCAACCTAACCTCCAATTCGAGCGCGAACGTATGATGTGAACAAGATGTTTTCGTTGGTATGTTTTCACTTTGCTTCTGTTAAACATGCTAATGATGGATATATAAATTAGATAGGACAATTATCACAATTAAATGACAGTATTTTTAATAATTAAATATTAATCTTGAACGAACTACCTAGTAGGCAACTTAATATACACAGCTAATAACCAATTCACGCGGTACGTTCATATCTTGGTTCATACGATTTTAAGCGATGCACCGATCACCTTCAGCTCTCCCAGTTTTGCCTATATGACAATTTTCCTGTCTACTGAATGATATTGATAATAAATAACGTGACCTCGAATCCGTAGTTTTTATAACTAACAACTAATACATACTAGACATAAAGACATAAACTAGATATAAATGACCTAGTTACTGTTCAGTACAAATTCGGCCATCATACTCCGAAGGACAATATATTTTTTATGGGCCGTAGTGAGGGCTGTTATGTGCTCAGAAGGTTGGCGGGGCCATCTCGTATGGAATAAAAATGAACATAATTTCGCTAGGTTCGCAACCGTAAAAGGACGGCGATGGTAAAAACTGCCGATTGGCCAAACTCCAAGCCTTCACAGACTGGCAGTTTCTAACCAAAGGCGATTGCAATTTCAATATTATTACACGGTGAACTGTCCGTCAAGATTTGCTATTGACGTTGCGACTTTATTATACAGGATTATTCAAAAAATAGATGTCTTTTATTACTTTTTATTGTTATTTCTAAGTAGGTTGTCAGATTTTATTTTTTAAAAATATTTAAGACTTCTAGTAAAAATATAATAAATATTTTATTGTTGCACAGACAGACATATAATTGGTTTTGATAATGATAACTTTAGCATCCGCTTGGGTGCTCCATATTTGTTGTGCTTTTATTTTATAAAGGGTATTCAAAAGGTGGGTGCTTGTTATTATGTACCTATTATTTTTCTTTTCCTAATTGTTAATAATCTTAAAACACATATGTATAACAAATTCATATTCCCATCTCCAATTGTTTTTGACATGACGTCATCAACACTTTTTAAATGGCAACTCCATATTTTTTTTGTTGATTATGAGAGATCTGTTAACTTTGTTTTGGTGGCATGGACATTTTATAACCTTACACCAGAAAATTCGGTAAAAGACGGATGTAAATTAGGGTTTATTGATAAGATTTGTTTGATTTTTTTTTATTGAAGCACGCACACATTACTTAAGGAAAAGTTGCAAATAATTCAGAAATATTTGTGAACAAACAGTTCAGGATTTCAGGTATTTTTTTTACTATGAGACAGTAGTAAGGTTTACTGAGAGCTTTTTGAGGTTTCTGGGATATTGGGTTCTGGTTGTTGACATTTTCATCTCATTATTTTCGAAAACCTTAACTTAACCGATAATTAATTCTATCTAAACATTTTCATATTCCATTCAGAGTATCCATGTTACCCAGAGTTACAGAAATATTTTGCAATTTTAATTGTGTTTTTCTCAAAAGAATTCTTATGTAAGGCTATAAAGTATTTGCTGCTGCCATTAAGACTCTTAAAAACAAATGAAGGTCGAAAATTTAATTTTACATAAAAATGTGTGTTTTGATCAAAATCATCGTGTTCGAGAATTTTGTAAAATAACAAACGCTTTCAGTGACATTCTCATGTTTTCAAACTTTACGCGTTCACTGTATACAAATATAATTCATATACAAAATAACAAATGCCACTGAAATGTTGAACAAGAGCATTTATAGGAATTCTGCAGGAACTGACATATCTTTACGTAATATTTTATATTTGATTGCAAATCTAATAAAATGCTTAAGGTAATTGATTTTTATGGGTGATCTTTAACAAAAGTTTATTTGTAAATTACGACATAATGTAGTTTCGTTTTGCCAATATTTCAACTTCTTCTTAGCAAGTATTCTGTTTTTTCTTAAAATATATAAGATTTTGGTAATTATAATTTAAAATCATTTGATAAACGAAGGTTCAAAGTTTACTAACCCCGACAACGTTACAAAAAAATAACCCAGAAAACGTTTTTTACAGTTTTCTATTTATGTTTTGCTCGATTATTTTATGAGGATGAGTGGAGAATATTACTAAACGCTTATTTGAAGGGTGTCCATCGCACTTCAAAGGGTGAAGGGCGGGTTGTAGTACAAGGATGTTGACGCTTGAGTGAACTGACCGGCCATCGAGCTGTTCCCTAGTGCATTCCCTTCAGTTACTGCATTTTCCATTGGATCTCGTCGAGCGCTTTTCCAATTAGCGCTTCCGGAATTATCGGAGCGGGTTGGTAAAAACTGGCCACAAAAAAAGGGTGGACGTCGCGGCCAGTAACCGCGCAGGGTTATCTAGGAAACACAGCCGGAATTGTCGCGTCAGCTGAATTTAACCCACTCTTGCCGATTGTAAAACGTTTCCTGCAATGTCGATTTGTCCATTGGCTACTAACAGTTGCTCCAAATTCTCAATGAATGCGCGAAGTCTGCACTGTTGTTTGCTGAAAAATCGATATTGGGTACCGGTTTTGATAATTTAGTTGATTGTTTATTGTTTTTGTAAAGTAGGTTAATTCGCATCCCTCGTGCCTTTAGAGGAAGCTTGTTTGGCCTTTGGGAAAACTACCAGATAAAATTACGTTTATAATTTTTTGAAGCTGATGTTAAAAAACACTAGGGTGTTGCATGTAGCAATATTATATCATAAGTTGCTAGCCAAGAGGATCGCACAATACCTCATGCGGAAGATACGCTGTAGAAGATATCCATAACCTTAATTTAAGATTCAGGGGTTTGTTTGCTCCACTTGCCCATCGCGTTGACCTGTATAAACGGTCATTCTCTTACCAGGTTAGTCACATATACAATGGTCTCAGGGAAGATATGAAAACAATATCATTAAACAGTTGTGGGGGAAAGCTGAAGTGTTGTCTGTTTGCTTAACAGGGAGGACTTTAAGCATTGAGCGCACATCGAAGGCTGTTTTAATTTTTCTTTTTTATGGGCTTGTGCGATGTTTTTCTGTGTTGGATTTGCTGCAATTGCGTGTAATTAGACTCTAGAGTATTTTTTTGTTTGTTTTTGTTTTGATGTTCTCGGAATTATTGTTATATTATTGGCACAATGCTGTCTTAGTTGTAGTTTGCGTAAGGGGTTGAGTGCAAGTGCAAGGCAATTTGGAAACAACTGTGCTGATCTCCGCCCTAAATATAGATATTATTTTGTTGCATTTTATATTGTTTTATTTTAATAAAGGAAATATTTATTTATTTCATTATTTATTTATCTGTCAAATCCTGGCTAACTATATTTATTCTAATGCAGACACGACTGATCTCAATCAAATAGATTCTCATGCAGCTAAACTATTAATTTTATATATTGTATGATAAAGTCATGTGCCTGGCTTCATCAGATTTTTCTCAAAAGCTTAACTCGATACAGAATTTCTACATTCAGATTCAGAAGCTATATAAGAATGCATACCAGAGCCGGTTGTCACGTGTTTCTTGTTGGCCAGGGTGGTCACTTAGCTCTAATTAGTGTATCGGTGGCATATTATTTGGCGAAAACAGAGATGACGTTATTTTTTATTATTATTTATATAACTATATCAAAAGTATGTTGATTTTTTTTATGAAGTTAATAATTCTGAACTATAAATTAATAAATTCTGTTAAGTTAATCCTAAAACGGAAATAGTCAGCAGTACCTCTTCTTTTTACTTTATCATACGTAGTATGACAAGGTATTGTAATGGCATCGAACAAAAGTTTTGAGATTTTAACGGAAATATGTCGTTCTGGGTCCTCTAAATTTTTTTTACCAAAGTACAAAAAGTATCTTGTGGCAACGAATTCGGAGAAACTACTGAAAGTATCGGGACAAAACTTGGTACTTTAAGATTTATGACTAAACAGACCTGCAAGAAGTTTTCTTCAAAAGGGTTCACAAGGAACTGGAGGTTTACTCTTAGCATTTTTCAACGATTTTGCAAATGAGCCGCCATTTCTGTAATGTCGCCAAAATAGTTCAATAATAAATTAAAGTAGAGGAAATTTGTATAATTTATTTTTATTTAGCTACACGAGCAATTTCTATTTGATCGAGATCGTGCATGTATTAGGATTTGACGGATATTTTGATTCTATTGAGAGAATTGTCAAAACTTCAGCGTTTGACACAGTTTGACACCACTGTTAGTTTGATAAAGTCATGTGTCCGACCACATCAGAACTTTTTCTTGTTTTAAATTTAAATTTATTTTAAGATTTCATTACTAAAAAGAGCATTTGATGTTTTTAGTAGATGACACCAAACTGTGGATGAGTAGATCTACTTTGAAACAGTCGAATTGGCATCAATGCTACTTACTGCCTTTCGCGTAAAAACAGCGGCAGTCAGAAAGTCAGAGAACTCTGTGGGAATTAAAAATGTTAAATTTAAATGTTTAAAAGTCTAGTCACATTTTTAATACAAGTAAAGCAACCCAGAATTTTGTAGCAATGTTTGCATTTATAATTTGCATATATTTATATACTTATATATTGTATTGTTCGCTAAGTGATTATTTGGTTGTGAATCTTGGGGAAATAAATTGGCAAAAATTGCCTAAATATCCTATATTTCCTACCTTTTTCCGGTATTTTTCGATTAAATTATTATCATTTCCGACTAATTACAACGTAAAGTTTTGATAAGAACTTAATTGTTTATTCATTTAATTTTATTTTTTAAATATTACGTTCACCCAACGGCTATATAACAATAATATAACTAATTAATTAACAATTAGAAGAAATAATGGAAAACAAATCTAAACAATTGTTTTTTTGCGTTTTTAGATGGTAAATGACATTCAGAGAAAAAACTTTTATGTGGTTGATTTTTTTAAAATTCTTAAAATAAGTTGAACAGTCTTATATACGATTTTTTTAATATTTCATACTGTAGATAGTAACTTTTTAAGTAGTTGAAAAGGGAGCAAACAGTTAGCTAAGTCCATATTAAACTTTTACTTGGTGGGACACACTGTATCGAAATCTGTGAAATTTTGTATACCGACAAATTGTTGTTTGTTCTCTTAAAACTCATTTATACGTAATTTAAGTGCTACAAATTATTAACCGATTTCTGCTGTTATTTTCCGAATACCTAGCATTCTTTTTATACTTTTGCGGCTGAATCAATTAAATACATTCACCGAAAAAGTACGTCTTTTCTTAGAATGATATTTCTAACCTCCAATACTGAACGAAAATATTGAACGTGATAAGTTTTTCGATCAAATGTTTTGATTTTTGGCATGTTGTATGATTTCAAAGCATATTTTTTGATAATCCGTCTTGTAAAACAACGCATTTACTTTACGATGATAATCTATGCGTTACGTCCGAATCTTGGTTCGTACAGTTTTGAGCGATGAGTAATTTGCAGCACTTCTGAAATTTACATATACAAAAAAATCATAATGCAGAAATGGTCCCATTGCAAAAGTAACAGATGTTAAAGTGTGCTTAGCATTGACATTAATTAATTGAAATCAGGTAAATATATCCGCTAGATCCAAGTTTTAGAGAAAACTTTTTGAAAAGGATTTACATTCGCATCTTTAATAAGTTTAATCCATTTCTTCTGGAAAAATTTGTTCTTTCTAATTTTGATTACAGATGTAAATGAACATTTTATGCATTATGCTTAATTTAACCAAAGTTTCCAGTAATTTTAGCTCTTATTGATAATATTCTGATGATTTATATGTATAATTAACTTCCAAGTTACAACTTTTGTCACAATTTTAGCATAATTACACAAACCACCCGGTATATTGACAACAGCATGCACCTCCACCAATTTGTAACACCACCCACCTCAGCACGGAAACGTATGAAATTTGTTAGTGTAGAAATCAAACCGAATCGTCGACGGGCACTGAATGAGATTGAAAAATACTTACTTCGCCATTTCCTGCTAGATTTATAACGTGGACCTTTCGAAATTTACTGGTCAAAAGGTACCCGGTTCGGCGTCATAATTTTAAATTGAATGTGCTAGGTTATGTATGGAAGGTTAAGGGTGGATGGGGTTCGGGCGGCGCCGGATACCATCGGGGGGTGGGTTCGTGATAATTGCAAAGATAAGGTGGAGACGGTACGCTTTTTGGGCTGTAATAATTCTGCGAACAGATTCTACCCGCCCGCTTGTCGGAAAACGTTTCGCTAGAAGTTATAGCCGGGGCAAATCGTACTTTTACTGCTATAGATCTCGATTGAAAGTTCAATTTTATTTGAATACAATATTTGAAATAAGTGTTGTGTGAATTGATTATTATTATTATGAATTCAAATTCTTTTCATTTCTTATTATTTCTTCTTATTATTACCATTGATTTTAATTATCTACAAAATCAAAAGTTTCTTGTGTTTCGAAATTTATGTCGAAGAGAGAAAAGTGTAGTTTGGATACATGCCATAAATTTGTGTGTGTTTGTAGGAATAATCGTATATGCAGTTTTCTAGGGTGGAAAACATTCTGTTATTTCTCTAGGGATGTCGTAAAGCAGTAGCAGTCGCACATTATGAGTCCCATAGCTGTATGTAGAAGCAATACGGTACAACAGTATAAGTTGCAAGCTCGAAATATCTTGCCGGTCGTATGTATTGAATAGATAACTTTACATTTCATATGTTCACAATAATTGGCAATAATAAACAATATTGATAAATGAAAAAACCTCTTTTCCTTTGCTGTTTTATATTTTTAAAACAGCAAAGGAAAAGAGGTTGTTTCATTTATCAATATTATTCCAACTTTGCAATTATGAACTCAACTCAACAATAATAAACAAATTTGATTATGAGATTTTGTCCAGGAATAGCTTTAGTTCTATATCCAGGTGTGGTTGATTCAATTTTATACATTGGTAATAGAATTACCACTGCAAATCACATTATTGTTTTATTTAACTAACTCTCTGGTGTAGATCTAAAACGAGATAAATTCAAACAATGTTTCGATTCAAATTAATTTCAGTTGTTGTATGGATAAAAATAGAAATTATTTTAAAATTCCATGAAAATACATTAGTGATTAAGTTCACAAATATGTGGTAATTAATAAACTAAAATATGGTTAGCTAAAAAGAAAAATTATATTTAAATTAAACATTACAGTAACCTGTTGTTTCTTTTTAACTTCTCGCTCTCCTACTTGATCTTAGCAGCTGCGATTTTATATTATATTATATTTTATATTATGTTTATACTTTTAAGTCATATGAAAATGACACAATCAGGCCAAACTATCAAATTTGCACCGATTTAGACAATGCATCAATTTTCTAAAAGTACATAAAGTTACATAAAAAAACAGAAATTGAAAATGCTATAATTAATTGTACCTACTGATATTAATTACAAGACTGAGAATAAAACAAAAACAGAAAAAATAAGAATTGTTTATTTGTGCTTGATGTAACATGATAGTATATTATTTGACGAGCACATAAAGATATAAATCGCGAGCATGAAAGTTATAAGCGAGCCGTAGGCGAGCGTGTAAACATTCGAGCGATTTATATCCGTTGTGTGCGAGTCAAATACAGCGTTTTATCTGCGACTCATAAATTCCATTTTATATCAAATATTTTAAATGTATTTGTTAATGGTGGCGAGGCGAACTGTCAAATAACTATCATCCACGTAGGGTTTGATAGACTGACAGTCAAGAAAATAATATTCTTAACATGGGCGTATCCATCTCAAATCGGAAGGGGCGGGGGGCAGTTTTCTAAATTTATCTTGCAGTATGGGTGAAGGGTTGTTTATTAGGGTGGTTTAAAAACTCTTTGAAAAAATTTTTGTGATGAGGGAAAGCAACGATCTCTCAATTCGTTTCCAAATCCAAAAAAGTGGGGAAACATGGGAAAATGCATGGGAAGCAGACATTTGGTATTTTTCGAATAATTGTTCGACTTGTTGGACTTGCGGGACTTTCTAAAGAAAAATTTGCCTATTAGACATATGGATTCGACGCCCCAAACCACCCCTACAGTGCCCTGATAACTACCCTTAAATGAAAAACTTTACATTCTTCAGAAAATTGAACCATCTAAAAATAATTTCAGTATCTTTTTTCTCGTAGAAATTATTACTGTAAGTCTAGTGGAATGTTTATAAACATTTGTCAGTTAATTTCCATTTGTTTAAACAAATTCTACTTGTTTCAATAATTCGTTTTTTCGAAAATCCGTCCGAATTCTGTTTTCTGAGTTCCAAATGGCAAATTATTATCTTAGAGTGACATTATATTATTTAGAAAATTTCTTCCTATTGTTAAACAATCAATTATAATTATTCGTTTTCAACTTTTTTCCTAATTATGGTAGAAAACTCAGCGCTTTTGTGAAATTGGTTATCAATTTCATGTTCAAGATATCGTAGATATCGTAATCCCTAAAAATTCACCTAAAATATTTTTTTTAGATGGGACTGGTTAACTGTTATCCGCAAGTGACATAATTTATATTTTGGGATGATTCTCATTTAAAATTGATTTTCATGTAAAATTTTTTTTTGTGGAAATTGGAGTTACATTTCTTTTAAAAATATTAATTTCCTAAAAAGTGAACCAATTTTATTAAGCACATTTCTTTCTCCATTTCTCCGTCGCAAGATAATGTTGATTTGTTGCTGTCTGGAAACTGTTCCCTGTACTCTAATTTGATGAAATATTGAAAACGAATAATATTTTATTATTTAAACAATGAAAGTCATCCCAAAATATAAATTGTGGCATTTGAGAATAACAGTTGAACAGACTGATCTAAAATAATAATTTGAGGTGAAAAATTGGTTAAACAAATGGCCCTTGTTTAAATAAATGTGGGATTATTAGATGAATATCGCGAACATTAAAGTTGTAAGTTAACGTCACAAAAAAAAGTTATTTTTCTACCATATTTAGAAAAACAGTTGAAAATGAATTATACTTGATTGTTTAAACAATATGAAGATATTTTTTATTTATTAATGTCACACTAAGATAATAAACTGACATTTCGACGAATTTTTGAGAAAAACGTGAATTATGCGTTTTCAAATGGTTTCCATAAACAAACAATATTTTTATTACAATATTTATTTATTTTATATATTATCATATTAATATTAATGTTTATTTCTGTCGAATATTTCCGTATGTTAAAAGTTATCGAGATTGTAAAATGTAGATATTTGGATGAATACAAAATCAAAATAATGAGAATAGATGGATGATGATAGTAAAGTACATGAGACCCTGACCATGGTCCTTATTTATTACTTAGAATGTCTCAAACTTATACAACAAAACAGCACACTGTTATCCCAGTATAATACCGAATCTATATTTTATTCTTTTAAATTTTAATAGTATTTTTATTTTGTCTTGTTGTCCTTTACAAGGTGCCGAAAATCATAAAAATCGGCGAAGTGGGTAGTTCAAAACTTATCAAATATTAAAATATTAATTACCTCGATTAGGTGCCCCTATTTTTTTCTTTATGAGTAAAACTATATTTATGTTAAAGAGACCGACAACAAATAAAGATTTTTCGACCAGTTTTATTAAATATTAACAAAAACTATAGGTACCAGTAACACATTCTCTGTGTGTCGAATATTATCTTCTGTAATCTTTAACAAGTGGTGAAAACCATTTAAAAATTTTAAAGTTGCAACATATAATTGATTTTTCAGTAGATAGGAAATCTAAAGAATAGGAAACAATTATTAAAAAACTTTTTGCAGAAGAATTAATTTTTATTTTGTGCAAAGATTTTGTATAATATAACATAATATTAAAAGAAAGCGTTTTTAGTAAAATAGACCAGATGGTTCAAACAGGTTTTGGTTAAAATGTTTTTCTTAATCGATATTCATAATAAAATCAGATTATTTTGTTTAGCTATTTGGTCCATTTTAGCAAACACGCTCTCATATCCGCAAAATCGCGCAAAATCGCAATGCTTAAATTGCAGCCCGAAAAAGTTTCCTAATCCCTTAAATCATTCCGTAAACAACATTCCGGCAAAAGTAAAACCATATCCGTTCCGAGTTCCCATTCCATAATTTGCCACGAGCAGGACGCCCGCCGCTACCGGCACCGCGGGCGGCAAACCAAAGAAAAAGTGATAATCGGCACGAGAAAATCTCATTTTTCCGGGGAAATGAATTGGGGGGAAGCGAACGCGAGAGGGGGGGAGGTTCTGGGGGGCTCGGGGACGCGGTAATTCGTTCGCTCTTTTAGTTAGCGACACGCTAACCACGCCATCAACCAGTTAGGCGAGTATAATTCTCTTGCCTTTTCACTCGTCCGATTTTGGTCTGCAAGGAAATAAACTTGAGTCACGCCGCCTTCATTCAGGTAATTCAATGCGTTATTAAAGTTGGATTAGATTGGAGTGTGAATTGATATGAATGGAGATGATATTATTGTGATAGAAATTCACGAAAGACGACAAAAAAGCGCGTGATATGAAGTTGATTAAGAAGTTTTTGTTGTGGATGGTTTTCTTTCGTTTTTCTATGGATTAAAAAATTAGAAATTGATGATGTAGGTACTTTTGCCGGTGAAAATAATACCGATGGATAATGGCATAGTTGCCGAATCACCTCTGATGTGATGTAAGTTGAGATAGTCCTTAGCACGACATAAATATAAATTCTATAGTTACAAATGTATCAAAAATTCGGTAACCTGTCTGAACTTGAGGTGTTTACCTTATTACATATTTTTAAATTGGGATTATATCTTCTGCTGCCACCAGTCGTCATACAATTTCAATAAACAAGTTATCCTTTATTGTGTGTTTCCGTGGTGATAGTATGTTTTTAAGTCGTTTACTAGCGGAATAACAGAAGGACACGCAAGCGTAACGTTTATTTGTTTGGTTATTTAAAACATCTTTTGAGTGTTGTATACCGCAGAAATTTATTTAAAATTATCTTTACTTTTCGAAGTACTTTCCAAAACACAACTATTCCACAATCTTTAATAATAACTAAAGATTTAAAATAAGTACGTAATTTTCTTCCATCATAATGGGTGTACTATACGACTTTCACAAAAAATAATGTAAACCATTTTTACATACGTTAAATTGTAGGTAATCAATAGAGGTAGTTTGCACAAGTTCTGCCCGGTGTTGAACAACCTCACAATCACAATAATTTCGCTCGACTACTTATGTAGGTATTATTATTATTATTTTTTAGCATCGGAAAAATGTTGATAACTTTTACATTTTAATTTCCTTTTCGAAAGGATACCCCTTCGAAGTGTTATTCAGTGTGTTCATTTCAAAAGTATCCACTCACTCAACCATGATACAAAAAATTAAATCGATCGATTGGTTCTTAAGATAGACTAGAATAATCGCTACCATTATTAGTGTTCGCGAAGAGTTCGAAATCATAATGTAGTTTTGTCTAGCAAATAATGGTGGCCATTTCGAAGATGCCATAAAATAATTTCTTATTTATTATTTATTTAGATTTTGTATTTCTTATGAAATACAATATAATTGATATCATACCTTCCATCTGTATAGTCTATCTTAAGAACCAATCGATCGATTTCATTTTTTATCATGGTTGAGTAGAAAATGTTATTCCCTTTTAAATGATATATCACAAGGTATCGGGTGCTATTTTAAATTTCGAAGTAGGGTAGCTGGAGGTGAAGGGTTGAAACCTAAAATTCTGTAGGTACCATTTTTGAACTTCCTCCTCGATATCTAAATCGACGTGTTTCCACTGAAAGCAATAATCGCTTCAGGTCAAGAGTTATTAAGGGTGGATACTTTTGAAATGAACACACTGTATAACCTGACAGTTACAGTATTTTTATGTAATAATTAAACAATGCTTAGTAAATTTGTATTCAAAAACCAAAAAATAAACTTAGTCAAAATTTTATCCATTATTTTTTGTATTAATATATAATTATCTATTAAGATATAATTATGTTAATACAACAAATAATGGATACAAGTTTTCCTAAATTTATTTTTACGTTTAAGCACCTTTAAATTTATACCGTGGTGAACAGCCTGAAAATTATGATTATGATCATGTGTATATTTTGGTTGCCTGCTTCCGTAATATCATTATAACTTTGACAAAAATTGTTGCATTAATTTCTTTTAAGTATACATCAAATTGTAGCTAATTAATTAAACTATACACCGTTAAATGCTAAAAGGTGTACACATAGCCATCTTGCAGTGTAGGTAATTATTGTATGCCTCCAAGATGAACTTCAATTGGCTACTTTAACAAAATGTTTATAACTTATACAAAAAAAGTTACATAACGTATCATACCATTATAGACAGATTCTGGGTAAATAATGGGGATAACTGATGTTTTGGATTTGATTTTTGAACATTATGTCCTTTTTTATGTATTCTTGATTAAAACTGAGTCTACCATGACTTGTAAAGGGGATTCCCATAACCGATTACACTGGATATTTTTAAAATTTGTTGCTTGATTATTAAATTAATCCAGTACGTCAAGAATACATGACAACATCATCATACGTATCGAAGCTTTTTTTTACAAGTATTTACAAAAACAAATAACTACTTTGATCAAATAACTTCATTACCCACACCATCGCAAAATATATCATTAAAAACGTAACAACGCAAATAATTAAAACAAAATGCGCCAGTCAGAAATAATCTCTGCGGCATTACCCCGGACTAACACGGAAAGCGACCGGCAAACGAGCTCACGTTCCGCCACTTAGGCCGTACTTTTTTAATTAGTCGCCCAGTGTCTGTTTCTCCTTTACCGCCAAGAACGACTGACTGCCGCTGCAGTGGGGGCGGCTTTTCAAGCAGCCGCGGCCGCGCGCAAACTTTCAGCAGCACGTCGTTAACGTCCACCGTGTTAATAATGGGCTTTAGCGCCAGGTTGTATGTATATTGCCGGCTGTATTTCATTGGAATATATTTTTTTCACATTAGAGTGAACCTGATGGTTGATGGTTATGATCTGACAACGGTTAAAGACAAAATTGAAGACAATTGCCAAAAATCGAAGTGTAGCAGGCAATAGTTCATGGGTCGTTAAGGTAAACGCCCCAAACTCAGACAGGTTAAGGAATTTTTGTTACATTTGTAGCTGTAGAATTTATATTTATGAGGTGGTAATTACTATACAAACTCTTTTTAAAGATATCTGGCTATTCATTTTTAAAGAACATTATTTTTCAGCTTTTGAGACCTGGGAAGTCGATTAAAATCTCACTTTTTCGCTGACGTTTCGGTTTTATTTGAAACCATAATCATAGCTACATCAAAGAAAATAACTGAATAAAAGAGCAGCAAAGAATATATAAATTTACCTCAAAGTATAAACTAAAACTATAATAAAATTCGTGTCAGCCGACGGACATTTTACAAAACAGGCACCTAACCACAACACATGAAAGATATACAGGGTCCTGCAACTAAGCTCCCGTCTTCTGTAGCTCACTTACTCATTAAGCTAAGAGTTTGACATTTTGCAAGCTTACCCTGTACTTCAAGGTACAATTCAAGAAATTATTTTTTATTATACAGGGTGTTCCAAAAATGTGCAACGCCATGGTAATATATTTTTTTTAAATTGCATGCTATACATTTTTCTACACATTTGGAAGCCTTTTATGGTTGCCTACATATCACCAAAATTTTATTGAAATCGGTTGAGTGACAGCAGCGGAAAAAAATAAAAACAAAAAAAAAATTATTTTGCATCGTAGGCTTTAAAAATCAATAAAAACTACAAAATGCACCTCGTTAATAAAATTTTGCGACGTGCCTATTAAGTTAGATGTAATAGTCTCGTTAACCAAGTGACATTGATCCAAATTATACAGGGTGACCAAAATCGAGTGTCAAACTTGTCAAACTTCAAAGCGTGTTATTGTTCTTATTTTAAATTGGAACCCATAAATTTTTTATGTGAAATGATGCAGAATTAAAAAATAACCATTGTTTCTAGATACAACCCCATAACAATTCCCAATATTTTAAAACTTATTCGCCAAAAACTCATTTTTCAACGTTTCCAACGGCAATTTTAGATAATAAATATCGTACGTGGCTTTGAAAAACCAATTTATTTCATAAAAAATAATAGACGTATTTTAGATTTGAGTATACTTAATTAACTAGTTATTCATGCTAAATTTACTGCATAATTTACCTATAGGGGTAAGGACGGAAATGTGGCTATAGGTAAATTTTGCAGTAAATTTAGCAATTGAATAACTACTTAATTAAGTACAGTAAAATCTAAAATACCTCTCTGCGTTATATTTTATGTAATAAATTGCTTTTCAACGCCACGTACGATATTTATTACCTAAAATTGCCGTTGAAAACGTTGAAAAATGAGTTTTTGGCAAATAACTTTTAAAATATTGGGAATTGTGATGGGGTTGTATTCAGAAACAATATTTATTCTTTAATTCCGCATCGTTTCACCTAAAAAAAATTATGGGTTCCAATTTAAAATATGAACAATAGTTTGAATTGGAATAGTTGAAGTTTGATAAGTTTGACACTCGATTTTGGCCACCTCGTATAATTTGGATCAATGTCACTTGGTTAACGAGACTATTACATCTAACTTAATAAGCACGTCGCAAAATTTTATTAACGAGGTGCATTTTGTGGTTTTTATTGATTTTTAAAGCTTACGATGCAAAATCAATTTTTTTTTTGTTTTTATTTTTTTTTCGCTGCGGTCACTCAACCGATTTCAATAAAATTTTGGTAATATGTAGGCAACCATAAAAGGCTTCCAAATGTGTAGAAAAATGTATAGCATGCAATTTAAAAAAATATATTACCATGGCGTTGCACATTTTTGGAACACCCTGTATAATAAAAAAGAATTTCTTGAATTGTACCTTGAAGTACAGGGTAAGCTTGCAAAATGTCAAACTCTTAGCTTAATGAGTAAGTGAGCTACAGAAGACGGGAGCTTAGTTGCAGGACCCTGTATAAATCACTTCCATGATACATCTCTTTCTATAATGCTGTTCCATTCTCAAAATTCTGCCATTGTCAAATTTGATAGCGTGGCCACTCGACAGTGCATGTGAGGCAAGAGCGGTTTTATCTTTGTTATTAATATCCCTACAACCGTATTCATGTTGTTTTAATCTAGTTAAAAATATTGTTTAGTTTGCCCCACATATGCCATTTCACAACCGCCGCAATCAAACCGATAGATCAACCCACTCTTGTCGCAGTCTGCAACTCTGTCCTTCACGTTGGAATACAGGTTGCCAATATTTATTTATTGTGACGTATCACAACAATATTAATATTTAGCATTTCAAATACACTACAAAGTCGAAAAACTTATACTTTATACTTTATACTTTATAGCCGGTATATGACAATGCATTAGAGGCCAAAAACCCGTAAAAAGTTAAAATAAGCACGAATATGAAAAAATAAACACATATCTGAATTACCCGAAAAAAAAAAACAAAATAAGCAAAAACAAATGCTTGTTTTTCTGATGGTGGCGATCCTTAAGCTTTTTAAACTACTTACATTAAAACTGACCCAGCAAAATGCATAAAATCCGCACTCTAATTTTTTATATTAATAATCGAAAATACCTGCAAATAATCTCAAACCATAAGCAACACGAAGAACTGTCAAATTCGGATGGTCCATACTTAGGCTTACCATACATCCCGATTTGACCAGGACAGTCCCGGTTTGGGACATCGGCCCCGGCGTCCCGGCCAGTTTGGTATTATATCCCGGCTAAAATTCTTTACTGGAGTTTATATCAGTAATAAATCACTGAGATCAAAAGATTGATTCATTGTTGTCAAACTAGTGAATCAGCTAGCTAGCAGTAATTTTTTCTACTACTCATTTGAGTATTGCGGTACAAATTACATATCTTTATAACAAAAAATTTTTATAACTTTTACAAAAATTGTTTAAGGCCTTTTTGCTTAGGCCAAATTGTAGGTAATTGATTGGGATTATACTTTAAATGATTGCATTAAAAGCTGAAAAGCTTCCACATTACGATATTATGTATGACACCCAGTGGATGGAGTTGATATTTTGGTTGGCTGTGATATCAACATGTATATAACTTTTTCAAAAATATATAACTTTCCACCATATACTACATTATAGGTAATTAGATGCGGTAGTCCTATTTATCATTGCAAAATGTTTTGCTCTGAGGTGAAGAACCCCTAAATAATGATAGTGACTTATGTTGTGTGGCTTCAACTAAACATTACTATGTTCTGCTTTAGCAAAATATTATAACTTTTCTAAATGTTGTTCTATAAGTTTCTGTCATGCGTCAAATTAATGGGGGTTAAATCCTTTGGTAGTCGATTCCGTAACATTTTGTAAATATATGATACCGTTGTTACCATACACAATTTAATAGTCTAACAAATGTGAATATTTATAAAAATACAAACAAACGTCAATATTTTAGGTGTAAAGTTCTAGTGCTTTAAATTTGCAACGATTTAAAAAAAAATAATTATTACAATATGAGTATTTCCAACGGCTTCCGAGATGACGCACTATTTCTGTCTTTTTAACACCAATAGTAACAGCAATATACAGATATTAAAGATAATATTAAATTACACATATTCCAGTTTTTCAAGTCTGTCGTGTCATTTTAATCGGAAAAACGTGGTCTATAAACGAATAATCGTGGTGATTATACGGGAAAATATGTCTCATTCTTCTCCTACTTTTTTAATTAGTCGCCCAGTGTCCGTTTCTCCTTTACCGCCAAGAACGGCTGACTGCCGCTGCAAGGGCGGCTCCTCAGGCAGCCGCGGCCGCGCGCAAACTTTCAGCAGCACGTCGTTAACGTCCACGGTGTTAATCATGGGGCTTTAGCGCCAGGTTGCATGTATATTGCCGGCTGTATATCATTGGAACGGGCTCTGTTTACCTTTAGGTAATTTAGTCGCCGCCACCTCTGGCGCTATCTAGCGGTAAGGGACGGCGGTTTTAATATGTCCGCCGCGCACTGCGATTAATCTAAACCTCTAAGGTGTATATATTCGAGAATTCTATTGCAAATTGCCGCAGGCGGCTATGGAATCTGTTCATTGGATTGTGGTAATTAGTTGTGGCCGTGCCGCTCTGTTGCTATGTGTGTAGTTCACTCGGGAAATAGTTGACAATCCATAGAAGTATGTACATACTATCCAGACTCCATAACGATACACGATATAGTCTTTCTAATAGATTACAGTGTAAGGAAACTATTTGGTATTACTTTTCAAACACATTACTTTAATATCTTTTACACTTTAATATCTTTTAACTTACAAACAATAGAAAACAACTTTGTTAAAGCGGTTAGTGGTAATCTACCAAGGGTTAATTTTTTGATGGTGGGATTCTTCTTTAAACATAATCTTAATTTTTTTTCAGTTTTACTTATGTCGAAATAATCTTCACAACAAAAAACACTTGTATTGGCCGCTATTGGCAGTCTCAACCACTTTCTTCGCAGTTTCAAATCTTGCGGAACAGCTACAAATAGTTTATCCGGAGTTTTTATTGACGTATTTCTGCATTGAGGATTTATACACCATTTATAAGCCATTTTTACGTAGTTACCAACACAGTTACCAAACGGCGACGATGCCGATGCGTACAGATCATATGGCCCGATTGGAGATCTAGTATACTGTGACGTCACAAGAATCACGTGATCTACGTACAACAGAAAGTTTCGTTTTGGCGGGACTTTTTGTAATTCAATTTTTAACGCTGATTTTTATGAAATATTGTGGAAATAATTACGAAAAGTTATGCATTTACAAAGTAGTGTGAAGGAATAAACACACTAAGATAGTTTTCCAATAATAGTCAAATACCCTATAGAGTGTTATGCTAAAAGTTGATTTTTTCCTTATAAGGTAACTGCAATTGGACTTGTTTTTACATCGCTATAGGATAACAGTAATTTAAAAAGTTCTAATAATATCTATTTACGCTAACTAAAAATGCTTTTAAAATATCATTATTCTGGCCTGAAACCCCCCAAATACAGTAAAAAGAAACTGTTATTCTGTAACATAATAATCTAATTCTTGGAGAGAATATTTGTTACTAAAAAAGAAGAAACCACAAAAGAAAATAATTCTAGAGAAATATGTTTTCTACAATATTGTTGCCACTAATACAGCCAGTGATACCAGAATCGATAAGTGTGAACTGTGAACCATTTGAAAAACACAGAAAACGTCGTATCAACGCACTCTACAACGGTTCTGCAGAGTTTTCCGTTTGCAATATGATTTGATTCTTGAACGAATTGTTCGTTTGTAGCGCTCACTCGTGTCCCCAACAAGTAAGACTTCACAAGGTTATTGTTTTCCAGTATAGCACGAATTTATTCTCTTTGTAAGATGAATACATAATAACATAAAGTCGTCATCTGAAGATTGCAAAACAGCGGGAATGCATAAAATAGTTCTGTGTAGAACGACATTTGTTAAATAAAATTAAGCAGTGAATACGAAGTTCCTCAAAACTACTCGCAGTGTAAAATTTACTCGGCATATCTGCCTATAGAATACGCAAATTTGCAGAGTAAATTAAGTTCCTGGCCTAGTAAAAAGTAACTGCTTGCTTATCCGCCGATTATAATACCTGGCTTAACTTCAGAACTTAACTTAAGAAATTGGTCACATGTTTAAATTACTTCGAAAATATCTGTAAATAGTACCGAAATTGTTAATGTGGCAGACAGAGAAAAGACAGATCTTTAACACGATATAGGTTATTTTGTTATGATAAAAAGGCAGAAAAGATTCATACAATTAGCAAACGACAAGTGAAAATTTGAATTATCTAATGTTGTTGCCACATACTGTTATGCAACTGTTATGTAACATCGTTATTTTTCATCGTAGCAATATACACAAATATGTTGTCGTAAAGGTTCATTCAGCCTTCTGTTTCATCTACAATTAATTCAAATCTGTCAATCGAGAAAGCTTATTGGCCAATTGACTTCTTGTTTGTACTTTATTCTATTATCTTTGTTTAGCTGGCCAGATTTTGGTATAATTGTTGATTACTAATATTTTGCTTCCAATAAATGTACAAAAAACAATATTTTTTCCGACATTAAGAAAAATTTTACTGAACTTGTTCTTTAAAATGCCATTCAAAATTTTAGTTTTAGACCAAGATTTTAGGACCCGTAAAATAGAGGTTTTTCTTTGAGCAGCTACCATGGATGGCCATTTTGATTTTTCTTAATACAATTATTAAACAAAATCAAACTGTGGTTGATTCTTCCTATTCGTGCTACAAAAATTGCCCTCGTTTACAAAGCTTGGTCAAAATTAGCGCATTATAACGGCAAAATTTTCCTCTGATCTACCACAAAATATCCTGCTCTCAGTTAACCCCACCATTCTCCCAAAAATTGAATTTCCTCCCGGTTTCTCATACCGGAGATTCGAGTCATTTCTTCCTCGCCGTAGGCACCGCTAATATGATGGATGCTATCAGATCCCTGAGGGGATGTACAAATGACATTGTTCCCCCAGGAGATCCACCATCAAATCCAATAATCACTCGGTCGGTGCCCTGGGAACTGCGTCATCTATCGGTATATACCACTTACTACGCAATTGAAGAAACATCGACACATCGTCCTGGGAATTTTCTATTACTGATGGAATTGTCGAAGGGGTAGAATTTCCTTCCAGTAGGATCCAAACGAGAAAACTATCCCGCTCGAAGGACCAATTATTGGACTCGATACTCGTTATGCCAACTAAAGCCGTTGAAATGTGGCATATGGATTTGAAAACGTGCAAAAAATATGTCTGAAATGACTTTATTTTATATTCAGGCATATATTGCGACTTGGGGTAGATATATGTAATATGTGGTCTGCCCATGTAGACCACATATCCGCAAAAAAATGTCCAGGGGCTACAAATTTAAAATACAGCATATTGTTGTAATAAATTAAATTTAAACGAAGTAATTTTTTCTAGTATCTTCTTGAGTAAGTGAGGATATAAAGATACATTAGTGGAAAAATATCTCTGGCCTGGATTTAAACCAGAAGCCTACCAACGTTCGGTTTGGAGCTCTAACCAATTAAGCTACCAAGGCCAGTTTATTTATATTTGGTTTAAATTTACTGTGGCGCAGATTTTGATTATATCTAATGTTTATTGAGAACTATCACATAATTGTGATAATTGCATATTGCATGATACTGTGCGTATTTAATATTTTACATTGTAGATAATTATTATTGTAGAATAACTAAATGCAAGTCATTGATGTAATATCCGGGTCCTGCAAATTGGTAAAACATAAATGTGTAAATAAATAAATTTGATTTTTCGTAGTAAACGTCAATCCCAAACTCACCTCAATCAAATTATACTGTTTACGTTCGAAGAAAACTTCTCTCAGTTAAATAAATAAATACCTAATTTAAATTATAGATGTTTTGGAATTAACGTATTTATTTAACATCAACGTATACAAATAGTTGTGTATTAGGGATTGTCGGTTTTTTTCGTGGTTTTAAAACTTTTTTTTTGTGACATTCTGTAAATGAATGGAATATTGAGGTTTTTATTACACTTTTAATTAAACTGCACCTTTGAATATGGACTACTTCAAGCATAAATACATTATATTAAACACTATCTTGATTTATTTTTTTTTATTTTGAGGAAAGCCTCGAATGATATTGCAAACCAGCAATATCATAGATGAAACACTATGCTCATGGAAAAATCAAAAATAATGAAAAAATAAATTCATGGAGTATGTTAAGAACTTGGAGAAATACTATTTTGAAGACAAATAGAATTTGCAGAAGACCAAATAGAGATAGAAATGCTTTGACAACAAAACTAAACTAAAATTTAGTAGAATTTAGAAATTTATTATGTTATATATTTAATTTTGGTACCTAGAATATGTAAAATATTAATTAAATTTACAGGACATTTTATGTTTTTTATCAATTAGTTTTTCCAAATTTTGGTTTTTTATAGTTTATTGATTGCGCCTGCACAAATTCAAAAACGGTTTAAACCGCTTTGTTGAAAATTGGGTATTTGACAACCAGTTTTTTAAGTCGGTGTGTGTACCTATTACCTGTAGTGTATACAATGTACATTGTACATGTTACATTATGATAAATTTAAAATTTCTCATAATAAAGTTATTTTTATAATCAGTTTTGGATGCCCAAACGGATCTTTTTTTACATTTAAATTAAAATGTAAAAATAGTTGTTGTAGATGATATTTTAATCTTAAATATAAACTGGAATGTTATATCTTAATTGTCAGATATCGAAATAAAAATAATGCAGATCTGAAAACATTTTTCAATATTATTTTCCGTATGACATTTTACATTTAATTTTAAAAAAGATTTTATTTTACCAGTTATAAGGGCCATTATAATATATCTTTGTGTGGAACCAGCATATCTTTAAAGTAAAAATCATGATAGGTTTGTAATTAAAAGAGATAATTAAGTGTATCATCTTCGCGTGTAACACACTGTATATTATACATAGTGTAGTTGGGCAGAGTTAAATTAATTTGGAGACATACTGTATATGTATAGATAGTACAAACCTAAAAAATTTTTGGGTCTAGATTTTAAGGAACCAAAGCTTTACACCAAAAAATAAAATAAGAATATCATTAAATTTTTAAGGATCACGGAAACATTTAAAGAAATGTTATATATTGTATTTTATATCTGTCACTGTTTATTTTATTATTTTCATGTGCTTTCTCTTGCCCCCTTCCCCACCTGTGGACGCCCATGGTAGTCTACATAAATTCAGTACAATTTGAAGCCAATTCGGGCATCAAGCGAAATCTTTGGGCATATGTCCTTCAAACATAACAATATTAGCACTTAGATCGTTGTGTTTTTATATGTGCAAAAGTAATGTACTTACACACTTATATATGAGACATCCAGTATAATACTGAAAGCTGCAAAAATGAATTATCTTGAATTAGTTTTGTAAACACCATGATCTTGTAAAACCAGGTGATAATTTCTTCAATTCTTTCCAGAAGCTCATCGCGCCCTAGAGTTATTGGAAGACTATCATTCCAAATTAATCAAGCCGCAAGATCGTCAGCTGCGGCTCGCCATCGAGAGGGTGATCAGAATTTTCAAGTCCCGTCTCTTCCAGGCTTTGCTAGGTAAGTACCGCCCCAAAATCTGCATGTTTTCCTCATGGGAAATTAACATTGTCGAGTCGTCCGAGCACGGCCCTGTTTCTCGTTGACGAATTTAGAATTTTCTACTAATTGCTACCGAGGGATCGTTTTTGTTTGATCCCCTGGGACAGATTTTAAGGAAAGAAGAAAATTTATTAAGGGTCTTAGCCGGTAATTGTTTCAACTTTATTTTCTAATTGTTGTGCTACATCTGAAACATTTTTTTGTGAATATTTAAGTGAGATTTGCTTGGAATGTTATATTTGGTGTATATTAATTGTACTGGCCAGTATTTCTTTTAAACTACACTTTGTCGTGGATATGATGTAGGACTGCAAAGTAGGACCACGATTTCCTTAGTATCTGGAAAAAATTATCTCATGTTAGTAGTTCTATTCATATATCATTAAATAGACTTTTGACAATTAGTACCTAATTAGAGGGCTGAATAAAGCCCTTTTTTCTTTGGAACAACCTGTAAAAGCTGGGATTTGGATAAAACTGATTCTAACTTGTTTGTAATATTACATTTGTTTGCAATTATTAAACATTTATCGTACACCAAATGATTCTTAACCACTTCTTTTTCTGATAAATCTTTTTGATATATACTTTCTTATTTTTCTCTTCAATCTACAATCTGTTGTGCATTTTTTGGGAGCGTCATCCTTGATGTGGACCAAGGCTAGATCTTCCCACCGTATCTTTGACGTAATATGACGTGATTAAATTTCGTGATCCATTAGTTTCCTCAGTGCTCCCTCCTCTGTACTGGCTGTTCCAAATATCTTCCTCAGTACTCTCCTTTTATTAATTCTCGAGAACTTTTGGTCCCTCCTTGTCATTACCAGTGTTTCAGCAGCTGCGTTATCGTATGGCTTGTATCGGGTTAACTTTTTGCTTTTGTGGTGAGATTTTTGTCTTTAAGTAGTTTTTGATATCTCCAGTAGGCTGATTTCCTGCTGTTGTTCCTTCCTTCACTTCTATCGTTTGCATAATTTCAATGACATATCTACCACATTTAAAATAATCTCAAGTCGAAGTACCTACACCATCAGATATCTAGTATAAACGTGTCTTAATAGTATTTACACTCGAAATGTGTAGATTCGTCGCACTTTGAGTTTAAATGTAAATAAAAAATTAAAAATTATGTTTATTTATGTGTTATTTCGTTAACGATATAGCTACAGTGTGTCTGATATGTTATGTTTCTGTCTGGATCAACTGTGGCTACATTCAGGTAGTTGGTTATAGTGCGGAGTAAAGCTAGATAGTTACCTATTATGGGTTCCACAGTTTCGGTTGCTTCATCTGTACATCAGCAGGTATATTCTTTTGTCTGACCCATGTTAAGTAGATGGTGTCTGAGTAGACAGTGTCCTGCTAGGAGACCTGTAGGCGTTCTTGGGTCTTCCTTTCGTAGCTCGAAGTATTGTCCTAGAGGCAGAAAAACCGATAACCTGCTTTGCCTGCCTCATGCAAGACATATGGACACATCTCGAGATCTTGACTTTCTCTTCCCAACTCCGAATCCTTTGGTTGGCATGACCTTTGGTTATGGAATAGAGCATACATCGGGTTTTGTGTTCATTGTCTCAAAAGAAACAAATCTCCTTGGATTAAATCATGCGATTAAACTGGCCAATACGTTGGAATTATCTAGTAATTCTGGCACTAGTTGGACATGTTAATTTAATAATTAAATAATTTAATGTCTTGCGTCTAGCTTAACCTTTTCAAATTAGAAGCATAATTTATTGTGTTCCCAGAGCTAGTTTTACGAACTTGTGAAGTTAGTTTAAATATAAAGAATGTTCCATTTAAAATTTGTGTGGTTGTTTATGAAAATTCCAATTGATCAATTACGTGATACAACCTGTATGAGTACTTACATTTGTGAATGTTTCCAAAGACAAAGCACAGAAGTGGCCAGCATACATAGTTATGGGAACTTTTGTTCTAACCATTACTACCAATAAGTTTTGCTTGTATCGCAGTGTACAGTTTGTCCAATCGGAATTGAAAACGGAAACAGAAAGTTGCGAACTCTGAAATAGAGATTAATATTATTTACGCCGCAGTTATAGTTAATACTTAATATCTTCTATGCTAACCAAAATCTATACCTTTAAAATAATTTCATTGCCGTACCAACAACATAACAAAACTTCAGTCAGCATGCACACTTGGTAGAGTACCATCGATTCAAATTGTATACTTCTAAGTGGCACCTAAAATCATTATTCTTTATGTAAACAACCAAATTATAGAAAGTACACAAAAAAGAACTAGGAACAACTACAGAATCAGAATTCGAAAACAGGGGCATGGGAGAAGTTTTTCCACCAATCAGAAAAAGAACTGAAGCATCTAGCCCAGAAATAAGAGCCAATAAGCTTTAATCAAAGTATGTATTTAGAACGACAACGTCTTCGTAAATAAAATAAAAAAAAATGTTTTCTCAGGAGAAAATAAAAGCAGAACGCCAGGATATAATTTTTACTAACAGAAGTAAAGAGCACAGTTAAAACAATATGAATTAAAACACAGATCCAGGTTACGACTGCAGAGTTAGTTTCCATGAAAAGGTATAGTAAATTTTGCCAACGTTGAAGTTTTTATTGTCTTCTAAACAAGGCATGTGGAACTGAATACTGAAGTATGGAAAATCGCTACCTAAAGCTACATTTTATAGACTTAAATTCTTATTGACTATCATCGTTACGGTTGCCATTATTTGTGGTAGCACTGTTGGGGCACTACAGGCCGGGGGAATATACAGTATGATTTTAGCTGTTTTTTAAACATACATAACAATTTTAGAACACGTTATGTCTTTTTCAATTTCGAATTTGTTTCTTTTAATAGTAAATCTGATGTGGCCAGGCACATGATTTTATCATACTATACATAAAATTAATAGTTTAGCTGCATGAGATTCTGTTTGATCGAGATCGGTCGTGTCTGCATTTAAATAAAACTAGTTAGCTAGGATTTGACAGATATTTTGATTTTACTGACAGTAAGTCTTGTCAAAACTAATGATCTCAATCAAATGTTCAAAAATGTTCAGGGGACACAAAAGGACATATTTCCGCACAAATGAAAAAAAAAAATCGGCGTGATTACAATGATAAAGTAAAAATTAAAACGTATTGGTATTTCCATTTAAAAAGTAGACGTTAATTTCTTTCTTAATATTGCAACGGCTGTGGTAACAAGTATATTATTGCGTGCTCAACTAAAAAAAAATGTTCAGGGGACCCAAAAAGACCTATTTCCGCTAAAAACTCATTACTTTTTCGGCACGATTACGATACTTTATCATCGTATGTATGATAAAGTAAAAATCTGTTACAAACTAAAAATAATGAGTGTTACACACTGTTTAAGTGAGATGTGAAAAGACAATGACAAAAATTACATTTTCGCATAATGTAAATTCGCATACTAAACTGTTTGAGAAATTATCACTGGTTTATCACTTATCACACAGAAGCTATTTTTTTATGTTGACATTAATAAATAATTTTTTTATAATAACCAAAAGCAGGTACGAAGAACCATTGTTAATGCTTTTTGGTAAATTAAAAACAATGCGTCAAATATTAACCTCAACATTGAGTTTGAAAAAAATGCGAAAAAAAGAAAAAAGTCACGTGAATGTTTCAACTCCTCGACAAGACTTTATTATTAAGAGGACTCTTAAAAAGTTATTGTATAGGTGACAAAACCAGAATTATTTGATACATAAGTATACTTACAACACTCAGCTTGAACATTGTTATGCAAACTATGATGACAGTAATAGCAAATTGTCCAAGTAGAACGTAACTGAATAGGGAGTCTATCCCTTCTACCATCCTGAAAAATAAAATTTGAAATTTTAGAGGATACACAGACTAAGTAATCACGTAAGAAGCATTAATAGGTAATGATAACCTACTTTAAAATAGTCTTATGATGGATAACGCATCTCCTCAATTCTTTATCCATTCTCGCTTGTAACCTCTCCTCATACCCTTTCCCCCAAACAGGTTCACAGGCCTGCTCTTCCAATTCGCAGTAAACTTTGATGTTTTCGAAATAATCATTCAACAGCACCAATTGGTCGCATATAGACGCCAGGAATGATGCTATCGTCGAATCCAATGTGATATTCGCGACTGCATTCAAGGTACACCAGAACATTTGCAGGATGTAAATTATCGGGAAAATGGGGTACCCTTCAGTGGAAAATGGATACCAAGATGCTAGAGGCAAGCTTAGGTTTTCTCTGTCTAAAAATGGGAATAGCGTCCAGAGCGCACAAGTTATGATACCACAGGTTAGGAAAATATGGTAGATTATCTTCATATTTCTGGTTGATGCTCTCATGGCTTGAATTTGTTCTGGATATCTTGGGCGAAATATGTCTATACCCATATCATCAACCCATCTCTTAACTCTCTCATGGTGAATAGTGAATGTGTAACATTTTCCTAATTGTGCCACGTGCGTCAAAAATAAGAAGCAACTGTCTGTAACCTTCTCCATGTCGTGTAACGTGAACAAGTTACTCAATCCTTCTGTTAGCGCATACAGAAAATAAGTCGTTGATAATACCACAGCGGCATAGTAATTGTAATGCTTCTGAATTTTTTCGTCATCTGGCCACCAATATCCGCAGATCTTCAGGATTTTTATATTGAAACTGATGACGTTTCTCAGTTTTAAGTTGTACCAGTCGGACTGCATTTTGGAACTGTGCGGTGTTCTACTGGGTGCTTCAAATAAATACGTGGGGTTGAAAATGTGTGGACACATACCCACAATTTAAATTTGTTACGAGGTAATGATAGGTCGTAGGGCTGTAATTATGGCCAATTTACTGATATCCAATCTGGCGTAATTGTTGCTAATATCGCTGGTATTCCCGTCTGTAGTTAAACTATTCAAAATTGGGTATAGATTTTATGTAATTGGCGATTTAAAATTTGAATATCAGGTTGGTTTTTAAATGTAAAACATATTTCTTTATATCGACTGTACTTACTTCGTAAATAAATGTTGTTACTTTACAAAGGTATGTAAATGAAAATGTTTTTTTTTGCTTATTCTGTTGCTCGTTTTGGGGTTTTGCTTTGCCTTCACGGTTTGGTTGCTTTTCTTGTTGCAGTTTTACTTTCAGCTTTAGAATCGCGTATTCTTGTCTACATATGTAGCGTAATGTTTTATTTTATTGTATCACAAACCGAGAATCGTTCCTTTGCACCACAACTTATCGAGATATTAATAATAATAATAATATGTGTAATAAACATTTTTTTTGTCAAATATATTTTTTTAAACTACGCCTTATAAACAAAAATTCCAAAATATTTGGAAAATTTACAAAAATAGACATTCTTTTTACTGATTCTTTGCATTACCTTCGGAAATCAAACAAATATTCCAAAATTTCAGCTCCATTTGACTAATTTTCATAATTTTAAAATTTGTTCCAATGTTTAGAAAACTTTCCAATTTTACTGTAATACTATCATAAGTGTAAATAATTAAAGAAATGACTAATTGTAAACCGAATAAATAATAATTATTCGTTATTATTTATTATTATTATTAGTCATTTATACAATAATCTTTTGACAACGCCACCTTATTCTATTCGTTATGTTCCTCATCGTCGTTATAATATCCCCATCAAATTCTTCCTTGACAAGTCTCCAAAGTAAGAAATGAAATGGTGTTAAATCAGGCAATCTAGTTGGCCAAACTGTTGGATCACCATAAACAATTTAACGACTGTGATAAATATTAATTAAGCAATTTTATAATAAAATAACTATCACAAATTATACGTTTTTCAAAACTGCACGTCATTAATATAGGGTGCTGCATGAAGAGAAGAATTATTACATTTCTGAGATTGTTGAATTTTGTCGTGCCATCTAGATATTTAATATTAATTTTTGCATTATTGCGTATAAGTTAAATTGTTAAATTAAATGTTTAATAAATTTTTGTTATTTATTTCAAAAATTAAAAACGAATAGTTGAAAAATATTTTGACTGTAGAACAGTTAGTATTCAACATCTTTGTTCTGTTATTAATAAAATAAAAAAGTCTAGCAGCACCGATTCTATATCGATTAAAGTAATAAACCGTTCATTATTTATCGCCCAAATTGCATAATAGTTTAATACTAATTATTTCTAAATTTTCTATGCTAGAAATAAGTAAAAAGAATGGTTAGGAGTTGCTCACACGTCATTTTTAACACGAGTCAATACAGCATAGTATGTGTATGAGGATCTCAAAATCTGCAAAAAACGTTGGATAGTGGCTACAATGTAGAAATATCAACATACTATCTTCAAAACAACTATTGTTTTGATTGCATTGGTTCAAGATTCGTACTCACTGCAGTATAGGTCTCCAGAGATATTGAAAAGAAATTTCCACCATATGTTTTAATAGGAATCTGCAGTCTCATCATGAAAAACAGGAGATTCTTCTTGAATTTAATGGATGTCTCAACCCAATCCATGACGTAAATGCTGTTGAATAACTTGGCACTCTGAATATTAAAGGTACTGCTCATTATGTAGGTCTTAAGAAAATTCACCACTGCTCAAACAAATTTTATCTTGCGTTATTAATTTACATTTCTAAGTATAACTTAGAAGTAAGAGTTGTTACATTGTGTCTGTAATTTACTTTAAGTAAATATATGCCGTTAAACCATACCAAATTTGATTTGACTAGAACTATTATTTACAACGTCACAGGTTTAGAAAAACATGTTTCCCTAATCTTTTGAGCAGTGCTATGTTTACAAGTACGTACCTTAATAATAATTTCATTTCCATACCAGCAGTAGCAAAGTAGTTGTACGGTCATAACTACGAAATAAATTATCATGGCCAAAGCTTCTATGGTGAATAAGTTTAACTAAAAATGAGACACATAGACCAGGTGCCCCATATTTTGTATGGGGTCTCCGAATCTTACCACTGTAGTTTGGAACAAGGACAAACTTATGATTATCACGCTTACAGAAAATTGAGTCAGTATTGCGTAGGTATATGTGGAGTTCAACTCATAAGCTAACCTACAATGTGAATACAAATAAGTAAATTATTGTCTGCAATATGAACAATATGAGGGAGACGAATTGATCTTTATATCAAATCTTTATAATATAGAAGCTGTACTAAACACTCTAAACCATTCTGAAGAAGCTTTGACACAAACGGCAAAACGTCAACAAATTGATCAGTGCTTACTCATCATTTTGCAGATTACTTTGTACGCACCTGTATATCGTTCTATGCCTATCAACACATTCAATCAACAATTCCTCCATCTTTTTCGACACTATATCCTCAGTGAGCTCTTTGACAGATTTCAAAGAATCCAACGCACTGGTTTTCAGATTCACCAAGATATCATTAAGAACATCCAACTCCCCGCCAATAAGGCTCATCAACATAACAGGAATCGAATCTTTATTCACATTGGCTACCACATGGACCCCAACACTAAAGAATTCGTAGAAATATTGTATTTCGTAGTATGGAGACTCCGTTGGAAAGAATGGCACAACGATACCAATAGGAGATCTAGCAACTCGTTTTTCCACTAAAGGATATATAGCCCATAGCAACCAAGTGCTCACTCCGAGAACAAGATACAGTCTTGTCATATGATAACCACTTTTAACACATCTGGTGATCATCTCTTCGTGTTTCTTGTTCTTTGGTTGGAAGTGGTAACCGTTGGTGCTTCTTACCATCTCTTGTATGTGGTCATTCTTAGTTACTGTAACGTAGTATTTCGCTAATTGGCCGATATTCGTGACCAAGAGTAGTGATTCGAAAATCATCTTTTTAAGGTCACCCACGGAATACGAGAGTTTGTAGATTAAGCCAAGTTCGTACAAAGCAAAGACGAATACGAACATTGAAATGGAATAGATTCGGTATAGTGTTTTATGGAGATGAGTGGCGGTCTCTTCTGGTGCCCAGTACACGCAGATTTTTAAGCTTAATATGACTGGTTTGAAAAATGCGACGATGTCTAAGTGTGGATAATTCGACATGTTGGTTGGGTGGTGTTTTTCGAGTGGTGGTTTTCTTTGTTCGTTGGAGGGTTAAGTAGACTTTTTAGCAATTTAAAAATCAATGCGGATCTGCGGTATTATTTTTTGCGGTCGGTAATGTGTGTTATTTACGGGACATTAAGTTGTGAGGAAAATGTACTGGTCGCCACCTGGGTTCATTTTAATGATTTAACTGTTTTTTTTTATGGCGAAATAGGAAATTGCTTTCAGAATTGGTATATGTCCCTTATATGTCCCCGTTTTCTAAATAATTTATAAATCTTTAAAAAAATTTATTATTATTATTTCTAGATTTGTTTCTAAAATGTTAGAAATAATTGTAATACCTACAATTATTTCTCTCTACTACATACTGTAATGTAGCTAACGCTAGGTCCTCTAAATTTTCTTTTATTTGAAGAACAGTCAATTGTTCCGGTTATGTGGGCCACTGATAAGCTTTTTGTTTGTGGAAGAATAGTTTTGGTAGAGTGTTTTTAAGAGCATAGTCAGGAAATTAGATAGACCCAAAAAATGGTTGCAAATTATTGGCGTATAGAATACCGACATAGACAGTTATTTAGAAGTATTTAATTCCTAATATTTATTAACAGTACACATGAATAAATAAAATAGGTTACATTTGTTATTTTAACAACAAATGAGCAACTCAAGGACAATAGATTTGAAAATAAAACTTCATAAATGGCACACTTGATTTTACCGACTTTTGTATTTGGGCTCTAACAAACTTTTAAAATATTCAGTACTTTTATTAGTTGTAATGACCAATTTTTGGAAAAATAATAATATGTTCCAATTTGTTGCCCTGAAGTGTCGAATTTGCCTATCTCTTTCCACTGACCACGGTAGCTCAATTGGTTAGAGCCCCAGACTGGAAATTGCTGTTCCTTTTTCAAATCCAGGGTAGTTTTCCAAAAATGTATTTCATATGAATTATAAATTCTTCTTACACAATATATCAATTCCCATTACAACAATAGCAAAGAAAAAAATAAGTAAAAATAATAAAAATAAATTCTAAAAACAACAGCGGATCGAAAATCATCTGAAAATTTGTGCCGAAAGTAAATGGTTCTCTAGAAAGTAGTTGGAACAGTTTAAATTAAATATTTGGTAATATTTCAAACAGCTGTACGTTTTGGCTAGTTTGAAATGTGCTATCTAAAAAAATGGTGGGGAAATAAGGAAAATAGTGGCACATCCTGTAAATTAAAAATTATTTTATTCAACAAATTAATTGATTAAATTTAATATTTATATATATATATATATATATATATATATATATATATATATATATATATATATATATATATATATATATATATAATTTGTATAGAGGGTTTCTTGACTGATGGAAAATCTATACCAGACAGACTAAAAACAGTTTTTGATCAAGCAGTAAAAAGGTAACTTTGTCTCTTCGTAGTTTTTCGAAGTTTTCCATGCAGAAGCTAATTTCGACTTAGACCGGCTAGCATATTTAGCTGATATTTTTGGAAAATTGAATAATACTAATTTAGTTTTGCACGGAGAAATGATCGTTTTTTGTTATTGTTTATATTATTATTTTATTATTGTAAAATTAACGCAACAATATAAAGAAGTTAATAAAGATAAATGTAGTTTATTGTCAGCATTAGAAGGCTTTCTTGAAAAAATCATTATCATAATAACCAACTTACTTTACAGAAAACTATGACAATGAAAATTGGATCAAAACTCCAAAAACTATGAGTATACCACATAACTTCATTGCCAAAGAGAAACAACAATTGACTGATAGAAAAATTTAAGATTAATACACACCAATGTTTAGGTCCAGAGGAAGAATTGTTTTAAAGAAATTGCAGATTAAAATATTAGATTTTTAATGCCTTTTTGCACCACCAATTTATGTAAAATATAGTTGTCATCAATATTAATTTAAATGACAACCATAGGACAATATTAATTATTAAGGCAAATTTGACCTTGAAACTAACATTCACTGAGCATATAATTAAAAAAAAAATTGGTGTAGCAAAACAATCCTAGTCGCATCAATATTTAAATTATTTCATATTACTTCAATGTAAGTGATGTATTTACTTAGCTTTTGTATACCAAATGAAGTTTTGTTATATAATTGTTTATTGTGAGACTATTGTCTTTTTAGAACTTTTTTATTTTTTCCCATGTGAACTGTCGTTACAAACTTATTATTTTGTTACATAATAATATGTAGGTATGTTTAGTATGTATAGTTAAAATCTGATATAAACTTTTTTCAGTTATGTATGTATTTATATGCATTTTTGTATAAAGGTTGGTGGTACGGACAAATTTTATTATTTTTTTATGTGGTACACGGAACCTAAAAGGTTGAGAACCCCTGTACTAGATCATTGGATATAGCAAAAGGACGGTTTTTGACATTTCGACTTTATATTTTTAAATCCTTTAGTGATAGCATTGAATTCTCAACAACATGTATTAAAAACGAATCTTCGATACTCAATTAACTTTATTTTTAATATTTACTACATGCGACAAATTTGTGTATGTGATAGAGTCTATGTATGTATTTAGTACGATCCAGTATGTGATGGTCCACTAAGTTGCCTCCATTTAGTTGGTAAGTCTTCTCGAGACTACTTGCCATGATGCACCTGCTCCAGAACTGCGAAGTAAGACCATGACGTCCTAAGTATCTGTAAAATATACATAACTAAGTTTCTGATCCACCAACTAGAATTAGATCCACGTACGTTTGTGAACGTCTCCAACGACAACGTCGAGAAATATCCAGCATAAATCGTTATAGGAACTTTAGTCCTAATCATTATAATTAACAAGTTACGCTTGTAATTCAGTGTACAGTTTGTCCAATCTGAATTATACACTGAAATAGGCAGCTGAGAACTCTGAAATAGATTAAAAAAATTGTTATGATCGTGTTCTAAGTATCTACAAACTTTTACATCTAAGGTGTTGATGCCTTTGTCTCACTACTGAGTATAGGTAATCAAATAACAAAGTTGGCAGAGTTTGCATATCAAATAGCGAAGAGATGGGTTAATGTAGTTCTACCGCAGTACGAAAAGTTATGCTAAAATGTCGCGTACGTTACCTACTTGTTTAGCCATGTTACGAAAACTTAGTACAAATTTGAACCGTAATATCGTTTCTGGTTTCACATAATGTTAGTTGAATAGTTAACTAAACTTATTGGGGTGTGAACTTTACCTTACCTTACCTTTAAAATAACTTCGTTTCCGAACCAGCAATACAGTAAAATTTCTGTTAACATGCTGGATTGGTAGAGTACCAATGACATGAATTGTATGCTTCCGAATGGTAGGTACCTAAAATATAGGATCAAAATTGAGAAGTTTAAACGCAAGTTTTATTGGTAGTTATGGTATTATACTTACTACAGTTAACTTGAACATTGTTATGCAAACTATGATGACGGTCAGAGCAAATTGGCCAAGAAGGACGTAGCTAAATAGATTATGTATTTCTTTGACCATTCTAGAAAAAAACATTAATATTTATTAAAATATCAGGGAAATATTAATAGCTAAAAATTGATAAAGTGGTAATGTTTAGGTGCGTTTAACACATAAAACAAATAAATATTTGTTTACAATTTAGAAATTTTAGAACTTTTAATAATTTAATAAGCTATATTAAAGCTGCAAGGCATTTAAAAAAAATTTTAACAGGTTTCTGTCAAAACCATTCAACAAAAATACAAAAAAGAACTAACACGATAAACCTGATAATTCGAAGAACAAATAATCTTTAGAAAAAAATCTTTTGTCACACCTGGGCAAACTCAGTCTAAGTTGGTAAAGCAATATTTTGCCTTTCTTATGTTTGTATATGTATCTGCATTTATACTTTATTTCTAATATTCCAATTACTCAATTTCTCACAAATACAACATTTTAAATTAAATGATGAAATTATGTTGAATTATGTCTAGTTTTTTGCCACTGTTTTTCTCAAAAACTAGACTCAATTTATAATTTCTGTTTGCAGATCAAAATTTTACGAAAAAAGCACCAATAAATCGAACAGTTGTCACTTGTTTAATTTTTTAAATTGTTAGCATTTACTATTTTTTAGTTTATGGATTATTTTAAACAAAGCTATTTTGTATTAGCAAAGTATTGTTTTTTATAGGTGTTTATAATTTTTGTTGTTGATAAAATAAGAAGCACCTTAAAATGTCTTTGTACATACATATTTGGTATTTGTTTTTACTTTATCATACGTAGTTTGACAGATATTTTCATTCTAATGACAGTAGGTAATGTCAAACGCTGATGTTTTGCCAATACCTACTGTCAATAGTATGTATCAAAATATCTGTCAAATCCTGGCTAACTAGCTTTATTTTAATGCAGACACGATCGATCTCGATCAAATAGAGTCTCATGCTGCTAAACTATTAATTTTATATATAATATGATAAAGTCAAGTGCTTGGCCACATCAGATTTTTTATTGTTATTGACATGAGTATTACTCGTGTATTTTCTTCGTTTTTGCACTATTTGATGTGTATTTATATTTTCTTTTCCTTTTTTTGTTAATATTTCAAACGGCTAACGTTTTAAGCATTTGAAGAACAACTAGGTTCATATGAAAAATTTTACTCAGAATGATTTTAACTTTTTAAAAAAATAATTTTGTGGTGAAAATAGTCGTAACAAGTTTTTGCGATTGATTTGGTTCATAACCTGGCGTTTATTCAACTTTCCTTCAAAGCACACAGTTTGAAATATCTACTTTTAATGACGTTGTGTTGTTTCTTAATTTAAAAGAAGATATTAAGTATATAGTTTGTTGTTTAAATGGATTGGCAAATGATTAATTTAAATTTTTTTTAAGTCTCGTCGTCTATTAATGCATAATTACGATACAACAAATTATGTGGTAGTCGTTTTATGATCAATACAACTCTAGAAAGAAATCAAACACCAAAAGAAACCCTAAAAATGCATAATTAAACAAACTGAAGTACATACCTCAAAATAGCTTTATGGTGCACAATGCATCTCCTCAATTCAGCATCCATTCTCCTCTGCAACCTATCATTATAGTCCCCCACAAAAACAGGTCCAGCAGCTTGTTCCTCAAATTCGCAGTAATTTTTGATATTTTCAAACGAATCATTCAACAATACCAACTGGTCGCATATTGACGAAAGACACGCTGAAACCGTGGAGTCGACAGTTATATTAATCACAGCGTTCAACGTCGCCCAGAAAATTTGCAAGCCGAAGATGATAGGAAACACAAGATAACCATCGGTGTCAAAAGGATACCAAGCGCTCAAAGGCAACTTTAAACCTTCAGTATCCAAATATGGAAAAATAGCCCAGAGTACACAAACCATAACACCAGACCACAAGAAACCCTGGTAGATAATCTTCATCTTCCTAGTTGATGCTTCCATCGTTTTTATTTGTTTTGGATACCTTGGTCGAAATAGGTCAATACCCATGCCATCAATTAGTCTCTGAACTCTTTTATGGTGTACAGTGAAGACGTAGCATTTGGCCAATTGTGACACATGTGTTAAGAATAAGAAACAGCTGTCTGTGAGCTTTATCAAATCGTTCAAGGCAAATAAATTGCTCAAACCTTCGGTTATGATGTAGACGAAGAATGTTAGTGATAGAACTATCATGGCGTAGATGGTGTAACTTTTCTGATCTCTTTCGTTTTCCGGCCACCAATATCCGCATACTTTCAAAATTGTCAAGTTGAAACTGACCACGTTTTTGAGTTTGACGTTGTCCCATTGACGATTCATGGTGGAACTGGGTAGTCTTCTTGTTAGTATGTATAAATGTGGGATTGTTGGGTGGGACGTTTGTGGACACATATGTTAAAATAGTTAAGGGCTGTAATGATATGGTGTAGGTATGTAATTATGAGCAATTTGCTGAAATCTAATCTGATGTAGGTAATTGTAGCTATTAAAGCTGTGTTTCTTGTTTTAAAAGATAAGTCGATTTTGTGTAATGTGCTGTATACATATTGAGTCAAGGTTAAGTCTTACTAATAAATACCAAATAACTTTGTTTGCATGATAAAAACCGAAAAGAGAAACTGTAGGATCAAGTTAGAAAGAAGCTCATGAAGCAGTTTTATTTATTTTACTTTTTTAATTGCAGTTTCTTTTTTTGCTTTTTTGCTTCATAAAATATAATTCTGTTTAATATAGGCCGAGACATCGTGATTATTTGTTTTTAAGAAATTGTTTTAGAAAGTAACAAAATATTAATGTAAACAATGTATCGGTGACGCTCGCTGTAAATATAGTTAATATGACAGTTATTGGATAATCTTCCACTCAATCATCCAACGGTTTGAAATTAAATAAATTTAAATTAATTATTTGAGTAATACCCTCCACACTAGGGTGGTTAAAAAATGCATTGCAAATTTTTTTGTGATGATAGAAACAACGATCCCTCCAAAACATTTCCAAATCCAAAAAAAGTTGACATGTATTTTTTTTCTTCGAAATTTTGATTTTTAATGGTGCCTATCAATGCATCATTTGTTCGGGGTTTGAGAAAACTCAAGATTAAAGTTATACGCCTTGTAAAGGACTTTTCAAGGAAGAATTTGACCTATTATAAATATGGATTTGACGCCCTCAACAGTGCCATGAAAACTACCCTAAAATGAAAAAAATTGCATTCTTCATTGATCGTTCTAATCATTTCATTCTCTTTTTCCTCATAGAAATAATTCGTATAAGTCTAGTGGCATGGTTATAAACATTTGTTAGTTAATTAACATATGTTTAAACAAATTCTATTTGTTTAAATTGTTCGTTTTTTTTTTCGAAAATCCGTCTGAATTCTGTTTTCTAAGGTCGAAATGGCAGTTTATTATCTTAGAGTGACATTATTCATTAAAAAATTTCTTCCTATTGTTTAAACAATCAATTATTATTCATTTTCATGTTTTTCTAATTGTGATAGAAAATTCAGCTTGTTTGTGAAATTTAACTTATAAATTTCATGTTCGAGATACCTTTCCTATATTATCTAATAAACCCACATTTCTTTAAACAAATGCCATTTGTTTAAACATTTTTTTTGCAATTCGCCTAAATTTGTTTATATTTTTGCAAGCCAACTGTTGTTCTCAAGTAAGCATTTTTATATTTGGGATGGTTTTTAACATTTCATCAAATTAGAGTACAGGGAACAGTTTCCAGACAGCTATAAATTAACATTATCTTGACATACAGTGGTGGGAAATCAGAATAAGAAATGGAGAAAGAAATGTGATTAATAAAATTGGTTGTATTTAGGAAAATCAATCTTTAAAAAAATGTAACTCCCGACTTTCCCTAAAAAATTAATCAAATTTACTTACATTTTTTCGAATAAATGTTATTGAAAACGAATGATATTTTATTATTTAAACAATGGAAACTATCCCAAAAGATAAATGATATCACTTGGGATATCTCGAACATAAAATTTATAAGTTCTTTTAACAAAAATGTTGACTTTTCTCCAGATTTAGAGAAGAGTCGAAAATGAATAATATTTTATTGTTTAAACAATAGGAGGATTTTTTTATGAATAATGTCACTCTAAGATAATAAACTGCTATTTCGAACTCAGCAAACAGAATTCAGACGGATTTTCGAGAAAGACGAATTACTTAAATAAGTAAAATTTGTTTAAACTAATGAAAATTAACTTTTTGGATTTGGAAACGATTTGGGGGGACCGTTGCTTTCTAAATAAAAGTATTAGTAATTACTACGGATTGTAATTCAAATAGGTTTCTGACCATTTTAGGTTGTAACCTCCAACCCAAAAAAAACTTTTCTTTCGATTTTCCTATTATGCTTTTATGGATTTTATTCCTTATTTCATCATGTCTTCATCTTAGACAATTGATCGATTTTGTGGATTAGTGCGTACGTAGAAAATTACAAATATATAATAAAACTACAATATTTAGACTACTATACGTGTTTTTGGACTTTTGGACTCTGGAAAATTTGGTGGCATATAAATCATCAATACAACGTGAATATTCTAAACCTAAACAACTGTGAACAAAATAGTCTATGTTTTTCTTTTACCAAACTACATGTTCAACTTTGCTTCAATATATGTAGTAAATTTCGGTATTTATTCGTCGTTCTGCATACTTTTCAACACCGCAAAGTAGGACCAAGCTCCACGAATAATCTGCAAAAATACGGGCTCTGCAAACGCTTTACTAAACACCTTTTACGAACCGACTTACCGACCCGAAGGATACTAAGGATAACGGAATGAAATATCCTGCATAAATCCTGATAGGATATCCAGTTCGTACCATGAAAAATAACATGTTCTTCTTGAAGTTTCTATCCGAGTTCGGCCATTGACACTTAAAGATAGCTGAATGCAATAACTTGCTCTAAAAAAAATTTTTGTAGAATTTTTTAATCAGTAAAAGAGTAATTAATCTACCTTTAATATCACTTCGTTGCCATACCAACAGTATAAGAATATCTCGGTAACCATCGCCATGAAGTAGGATAAACAAGAGGCAAATTCAACACTTGGTGGAAGCTATCAAAAAGAAGCGGAAAAGATGAAAACTGATTTGAAGTTTTCGAGTACAAAATATTAATGTTTATTTAGAGATACTAAAATAATATTAATAATAATTTAATGTTCATTAATAATATTTAGTTCTCTTCTCGCACTTATTTTGGGATTTTCTTCAACCGAATTTAGAACAGTTACCTCACTCGTGGGTAAAAAAAGTTAACAGCTCTGGTGTAGCATGACAAAAATGTTTTCTACGCTTACCTTACTCATTTGGAACATTGCTACACATAAAATGACGCTTCCCAGTATGAATTGCGCTAGTAGAGGAACAGCTACGTACTTATTAAGTTTGTTAGCAATTCTAAAACATAAACCAATAGGCGACTTTAGCACACAACGTTAGCACACACGGATAGTAATAGTTATTTATTATACAAGGGAAAAAAAGTATAAAATGTTAGATCGAGGTTTTGTTGTAAAAAAAGAAAATTTAAGGATATAAGGATAATGCAATAAGGATATAAATCGCGAGCATGCATTTTTTTCAGTTATGTAGCAATGGTTCAGGAATATAACACATTTTATTATTTTTTAGCTGTTTCAGAGTTACAGGCCTTCAAACACAGGCCTCATCATTTTTGCAACTGATAGTAGTAGCTTTGTTGCAACAATTTCAGCTGCAGGAAATTTACCAAAAAAAAAAAATTCATGTTCAAAGGCATGTTATTCTAAATACCAGGAAATATACACAAGAATATTTTTTATATGTGTAGACATTATAATAAGATGAATTAATTGCGACAGTTTCTGAATTTTAAATCTGGTCTCACCAGATTAATAAGGCATTAAGTAATATAAAACTTTAAAAAAATAAGTGTCAATAAAAATATCAAAAATAGTCATTTGTTTGTTTGACTGAAAAATAAAATGTTCTATGTATGTGAAAGCTAATAACTAAAAAATAACAGTTTACTTACTTTAAAATATGTCTATGCTTACGTACGCAAGAAATTAGGTTATTATTCATCATTTTTGATATATCCACATCCACAGAATTTATTTTCATACCTATAAGATCGACATCTTCTAGCTTGCTTAAATTATTTGATAGGACATCCAATTGACTACCAATAAAGACCATGATACCAGTATAAATACAATCAACGGCAACATGGGTTACCGCATGATGAAACATACCAATACTTTGGTATGCAACCGTCAGTTCATATGCCGGTGACTTTTTGGTATCATATGGGTAATAATAGTCAAACGGAAGTTGTTTCGCACCAGCTTTGTTATCGATTATTGGGGAAATACCAAATAGAATGCATGTACAAGAGCATAGACCCATATAGAATCGAGAAACCGAGATGTACTTGTCCATAGACTTTTTAATAATGAACAGGTCTTCTTTAGATTTTGGTTTGAATTCGTCATGATTCAGTTCGTTGACTAGATGCTGTATTTTGCTCCCATAGTACACATAAAAACAGACTTGCAAAAGTTGTGTGGTATTTGTAACTAACAGGTACGACACGTTGAGCATCTTCTCTAGGTCGCCAGAAACGATGACGATGTTCACATATTCCATGATGTTGAATAAAACCAGAAGGAATGAAATCATTAATGCTGAGTAGACGTTGTAGACAAAGTTCAAAATCTTGTTGTTATAATTTGGTGGCCAGTATAGCAAATATTTCAGGACGTATACGGGCATCTTGAGGTGATACCTCATGTCTATGTCTTCTAGTTTTGCCATAATGACTGACGAAGAACTTGACAGTAGCTGGTTTAATACTATTTGATTTAACCTAGTTTTGATGAAAGAATCTCAGACTATTAAGAAGTTTTAAATGGTAGTTTGAATGGTGTAATTTGTGAAGTTGGACAGATAAATGTATGGTATATTGTTGCTAATTACTTTGTAAGTGGTTACACGTGCAAACTGAATTTTCGAGAACGATGTCAAGAGACAGATTTTCATAAAAATAAGAAAGAAAAGGCCGATTTCCAGAACCAGAATATTACAGCAATTATTTTTTGTTTATTTTGCCACTAAAATTGTAAAAATAGTTGGTGAAACATTGATGAGTACACTGTAGGGTGACCAACAATTCGGGACGCTAAGATTCAGGTGGAGGGGGGGGTACATAAATAAACATTTTCAGTAACTAAATCATATGTTTCTAGTGTGACGTAACAAACTAAGCCGTCAAAATTTTGTGATTTACTATTTTCAAAGTTCCCCCAATCAAAAACAAACAATTGGTATAATTATTGAGGTTTTATCGGTTTTCAGAGTGATTTCAGAGTGAGTTGTGGACGTGCAGACCGTTGATCTAAAACTGAAACTAAAACATGGATCCTCTTTACACTGCAAAATTCATTTGTTTGTCATTTTTTCTTACTGCTTCACTTCCACAGAATAGCGTTAAATTTCTAGAATATGCACCGTGTTTATGATTATTAGATATTGGATCCATTTGTTTTTCATTTTATTTTACTGATGAAACCCTGCCCAGAAAATAACATCCGACTGAAAATGCAGTTCATATTGTCTAATAATTGAATTATTTGCTTAATAGTTTGTAAAATATGCCTGTTGTTAGAATACATTTCTGTATATTTTATGATTTTATTTAAATTAAAAATGGGGTTAATATGTTTTGCCTAATTCTAAACGAATTTCATTGAATAATAAATTTTATGATCTTTTTTATTTGAAAACCGATAATAACAATTTTCAGATTTTTTTTGTGCTTCAATACGAGTATTATCTTTTTTATTAGAAAATGCAATGATCGATTAAAATCTGTAATTGATCATTTATTTTGATGAAGTACTTTCTGCATTAGTATAACTATTAAATCCATGCATTATACTTTGACAATCAAAACCAGACACGTATGTAGTTCTCAACAAGATTCAAGCTTGACGAATTTCATGCAGCAGTCTATCCTATCCTATTTTAATTATACAAAAAATATCGTTTGCAAGAACATTTCCTAATATTGAAACTTCCTTAAAAAAGATTAGTATGTAATTTAAAAATTTTCTCATAAAAATCAAACAATTTTTGTAATTTAAAAACTATTAATCCTGTTCATTATCAAAACTTACAAATAGTAAAACACGTAATAAATTCCTTAAGAGAGTCTTGCAAATTCTGGACATTAGAATAAACTTATCAAAATGCGGGACAAAATTCGGGACGCTTTACTGGGCGGGACAAGTTGTCAAAATTCGGGACTGTCCCGCCAAATTCGGGACGGTTGGTCACCCTAGAGTACAGCCAAATCTCAAAAAATTTACATGTTACAAACGTAAACTTTGGTACTTAGATTCTGAAGTTATAATAAAAATACACTTGTTATAAGAATTGGCAGTTATGTTCCCTTTTACAAATGGTCAAACTAACGCAGAGCTGAATACTGGTTTGTTTTAGATTACGTTCAATGCAGACAAACAAATGAAGATGAGGTTTAAAAACAAGGTGGTGATAGTATTCGAGAACATAGATTCTGCTTTAAAAATAAGGAAACTTTTCTTTTTTTTCTTCAATAAGCACTTTCAAAATTTTATATTCACCAAAAAGAAAGTTAGATAAATCTTTATTTTTACAATTGTAAACATTTAGTAAACTTTTCATTTTAGCTATCAGATAATTATACAGTTTTTCAGTTAGGTACTTAGCTTGTCAAAAGTACAATAATCTAAGCAAAATGGCTACTAACAAAATCTAATAGCTTACATACAAGTGATTCTAGAAGTGATTCTAGTATATTTTTTCCCTAGAATCCGATTAAAATTCAAAAATTGTGAATTATTTATGAGAAAATCGGAAATGCTCTCAATAAAATCAATAGCTAGATGAATTCACTTAATTTTTTGACAATAAAAATATTCTGACAACTAAATGTCTTATCGGAGTAAAAATTACTGACTTAAGATTCAAATTCTACTACAAAAGGCATACCAGAAACAGTTATCACTTGTTAGATTTTCTTTATTGTTGGTCAGGATAGTCACATAGCATAGACTAAAAAGTTAATTGTGTAACTTTTTCTATTAAGTTAATAACTGTGATATGTAAATAGATTGTAGTAAAACCAAATAGAAATGACTTTTTTTAAATTGCTTTGATAATTGATCGATATTGAGGACACACTGAATATATAGGAAATTACTAATAAATTATAAAACTACTAATTTTGAACTACTAGGCGTATTTTTGGACTCAATAACTTTGCAACATAAAAGTCATTAAGGCAACGTGTATATTTTAAACCTAAAGAACTGTGAGACACAATAGTCTATATTTTATAGCAAACTACATATTCAATTATCATTCATTATAATAAATTTCGGTATTTATTCGTCGTTCTGCATACTTTTCAACACCGCAAAGTAGGACCAAGCTCCATGCATAATCTACAAAAATAAGGACTCAAAAACGGTTTACTAAATACCTTTTACGAACCGACTTACCGACCCGAAAGATTCTAACGATAACGGAATGAAATATCCTGCATAAATCCTGATAGGATTTCCACTCCGTACCATGAAAAATAACATGTTCTTCTTGAAGTTTCTATCCGCGTTCGTCCATTGACACTTAAAGATAGCTGAATGCAACGAACTGCTCTAAAAATATCTTTTATAGAGTTTTTAAGTAAGTAAAAGTATAATTTATTTACCTTTAAAATCACTTCGTTGCCATACCAACAGTATAGGAATATCTCGGTAACCATCGCCATGAAGTACAAGAAGCAAGACGTAAATTCCCCACTTGGCGGAAGCTATACAACAAAACGGAAAAGAAGAATAGTTTTGTTTGTTTGTAAGTTATCTCACTTGTCAGTAAAAAAGTCAATAGGTCAGTTTTTCAAGACAAGCATTTTTGCAGCGCTTACCTTACTCATTTGGAACATTACTACGCATAAACTGAAGCTTCCCAGTATGAATTGCACTAGTAGAGGAACTGCTACGAACTTATTCAGCTTGTTAGCAATTCTAAAACAATATCCAATAGGCAACTTGTGTTAGAAGCATGTTCTGTTGGATTTTATCTTTTGAATAAATTTCTTTGGCACAGCAATATTTACTGTATTCAATACTTAATGCATCTTATTATAAAGTTTAAAATGTATAAAAACTTATATTACAGAAATTTCACCCAGAAGTTTCTGGGAGACGTTATGGGAGCCACCACTGTGACTGGTGGTCACAGTTGTCAATTCTAAGATTGTTACTTTTCTTAAAGCATTCCTGACAGGAACCCAAAATGTAATTGGTACTATTTCAATACTATTTTAATGATATTTCTTTATATTTTTCATCATTATAATAAGATGAATTAATTGTGATAGATTTTTAAGTCTGGTCCCTGTGTCTGGTCTAAAACAATCAAGGGACCAACTTATTTTTTCTAGAACATTTCAGGTGGGTTGACCCCAATGCAGATTTATTTAAATGAAATAAAAAGTTCCACCTGTGTATGCGGAGGCCAATAACTAAAAAAACTGCTTACTTACTTTAAAATGTGTCTATGCTTATTTACGCAATAAATTAGGTTATTACTCATCAATTTTGATATATCCACATCCACAGAGGTTATTTTCATACCTACGAGATCAACATCTTCTAGCTTGCTTAAATTATTTGCTAGAACATCCAATTGACTACCAATAAAGACCATTATACCAGTATAAATAGAATCAACGGCAACATGGGTTACAGCATGTTGAAAAGCAGCAAGAGTTTGGTATATGACCGTCAGTTCGTACGCTGGTGACTTTTTGGTATCATATGGGTAATAATAGTCAAACGGAAGTTGTTTCTCACCAGCTTTGTTATCAATTATAGGGGAAATACCAAAGAAAATGCATGTAACACCGGCTACACCTATGTAGAATCGAGTAACCGAGATGTACTTGCCCATAGACTTTTTAATAATGACCAGATCTTCTTTAGATTTTGGTTTGAATTCGTCATGATTCAGTTCGTTGACGACCAGATGCCATATTTTCTTTCCGTAGTAGACATAAAAGCAGAGTTTCGAAAGGTGTATGGTATTTATAAACAACAGATAAGACACGTTGAGCATCTTCTCTAGGTCACCAGATACGATGACGATGTTCACATATTCCGTGAAGTCGAATAAAATGATCAGGAAAAATATCACGGATGCTGAGTAAGCGTTATAGACAAAGTTCAAAATCTTGTTGTTATAATTCGGTGGCCAGTATAGCAAATATTTCAGGACGTATATGGGCATTTTGAGGTGATCCCTCATGTCTATATCTTCGAGTTTTGCCATGACGACTGACTAAGAACTTGACAGTAGCTGGTTTAATACTATTTGATTTAACCTAGTTTTGATGAAAGAATCTCAGTCTGTTAGGAAGTTTTAAATGCTAGTTTGAATGGTATAATTTGCGATGTTGGACAGATAAATGTGTAGTACATTGTTGCTAATTACTTTATAATTGGTTGCTCGTGGAAACTGAATTTTCGAGAACGATGTTAAAAGATAGATTTGCAGAGAAATAAGAAGGGAAAGTTCGACTTCCAGAGTGTACGTATGCCAGCTGATTTCTGAAAATGTTGCAGATAGTTACAGACGTGAACATACTAACGTATTTTGATTCCGATTTGAATATAGAAAGATACTTCTTAGCGAATTTGCAATTATATTCTCTTTTACAAATAAGGACAGACGTATTTTTTTTTTTCATTTTAAAAAAATCCCAATGGGTGTAAAAGTGTTTATTGGTTGTTTACGAAAGCAACTATTGCTCAGGCACAGACCTGAATATTGTTATTTAGGTTTGCTTTCAAAAATGAACAAACACCACTTTTATGATTTCCTAAAAATGCAGATGGTGGATGAAAAAATATAATAAAAATTGTGTATTGTGTTTTAGAAAATAAGAAAACCAGTGGATAAAATCTCAAAAAATGTTTTTTTTGCCCAGTTTACAATTTCTGCATTCAGGTTCAGATTCTACAGAAGAAGAGATTCTACTTTTGACAAATTAAGTAATTAAAATCTGTGGTATTAATTGATACATGATACGTCTCACCATATCCAGTGGAAATTCTTTCTTTAAAACTGTTTTAAAAATAGAAAGAAATTCTTGAATTATGATTTTCTAAAGAGGTAGAATAAAGTATCAAATAAAGTATCAAATTTGTCTGCTTTATTGCAACAACCACTGTATTATTTATTGCAAAAAATATTAAGTGGGTTTGGACAAAGCAGTGTGATTTTGCATTTGATAAAATTTAGGAAATATTAATGTCGGCAAAGGTATTGGCTCACTTTAATCCAGAATTGCCACTACAACTAACTTCGGATGCGAATTGAAGCGTTTCTTTCAAAAACAGCACTTGTCAAGAAAGTAAAATTCTCACTTGAACTGCACTTTAGGAAGAATATGTTTTTTAATATTTGGGTTTAGCAATAGGTAGTACCTAAGTAGTACAGCAGTACCTTCAGTCGACCACAATTTGGGTACTTACCTATTGCTGAACCCAAATATTAAAGAAATATTCTTCCTAAAGTTCAGTTCAAGTGAGAATTTTACATTCTTGACAAGTGCTGTTTTTGAAATCAACGCTTCAATTATTATGGGGTAGGAGCTGTATTATCAGTATCACATATTGATAAAAACGGTGACGAAGGACCGATTAACTAAGGGCCGATTAACTTTAATATATTAAACATAGATGGCCAACTTGTGTAGATAATGACGAGCTTCGACAATATTTTAAATTTAGAAATGAACTTACAGTAACCCAAGGAGTAATTATGTGGAACCACAAAGTTGTTATACCAAATGTTTTAAGGGATGGGTTATTACGACAGTTGCATAAGTCACACATGGGCATTCAAAAAATGAAAGAATTGGCAAGAATGTGTTTTTGGTGGCCTACTTTAAGTGGGGATATAACACAGATAGCTAGAAATTGTGAGAAATGTCAAATTATAAAGGATGATCCGCCAAAAGGAAAATTGCATTTCTGGCAATGGCCAAAGGAACCATCCGAAAGGGTACAATTTAGATTAATTTGGGCTTTCTCATAATAAATTGTTCCTTGTTGTGTTAGATGCACATTCACAGTAGATTGAAATCTTTCCTACTTGCACAATGACCAGTTTATTTACAATAAACAATAAGCATTGCAAAGTATAATTACAAGATTTGGCTTGCCAAAACTTATTGTTTCGGATAATGGTACCTCATTCACATCTGGAGAATTTAAGACGTTTTTGAGTTCAAATGGTATTAAACAAACTACTACTGCATACACTACAAGAGTAAAAATGGTGGAGTCTTTTTTTATGGACAGATTTTTTTATGACATTAGGGTTTTGTGTAAAACCCAGAAACGTTAGGGAAGATCATCCAATCTGGCAACAGACAGTATGGCGCATCTACACTGAAAGCGTAATTACTATTTCTTTTGATTATCTACTTATCTGTTGGCAATTATAACATGAACATCACTAATAAAAACAGTGCTTATTACGATAAGACTTATGGCATATCCCAAAATATTCGTTAACGAAGTCACTGTCACAGCTGGTTAATGCTACTAGTAAGGATGTTACAAAAAAAAAAAATCTGATGTGGCCAGGCACATGACTTTATCATACAAAATATAAAATTAATAGTTTAGTTGCATGAGAATCTATTTGATTGAGATAAATCGTGTCTGCATTAAGATTAAACTAGTTAGCCAGATTTTTTGATGGTCAATAGTATCAAGGTGTGTTCCGATTGGTGGTAATGGCGGTGGTAGCATACGAAATTATAGTATTTCTCACATATCGTGATAGTGACACATATTAGTTTGCATGTGCATAAACATGAGTCACTAGCAACTTTCTATTAGAAATACTATAATGGCGTCTGCTACCACTGCCATTAGCACTAATGCGAACGCACCTTTAATAGTAGGTATTGTCAAAGCATCAGCATTTGACACTACCTACTGTCATCAGAATAATAGTTATTTATCTCACAAGTGCCGAAAGTACGGAATAGCGCGACGAGCGGTGATGCGGCGCGTCACCGATGGCGGAGCGTTGCCGTCGCATGTGAGCGAGTCGCGCTATGTAGTTTTCGGCAGGAGTGACGTCAACGTTTTTTGTGTTGCTTTTTGAGAAACACGTGTTTAAAAAAAATTCAAAAATGGTTATATTTCTGTATAGGAAATGTTAGGTTGACACCACTTCTACGAAACGGCAAGTTTAAAAAGCTACTGCAAATTCTGGCAGATTTATATTCGTTCATGATACTGTAGATGTCACATCCGTACCAACATACTAAAATATAACTACACTCATCGCTATACTTTATTTACAAATTTTCTCAATTTATCGTTTTTACTATTAGATATAACAACGGGTTGATATTTCTTATCAACAAACAATCAAATTGGTGATCTTATTTTATTTGAATTTTGTATTTTTACTTTGCCGCACTAGATAGACAAGGTTCCATAGCGGTTCTCCAACCTCTGATGAAATCAGCTGTTTTCGAGTGTCTCAGCCATAGACATTGCTGTGGTGACAGCACAAAAAATATTTGTCAAATCCAGGCTACTATTTACTTTCATATCAATGCAGATGCGACCGATCTCGATCAAATAGAATTTGCTCCTGCAGCTAAACTATTAATTTTACCAAAAAATGTTATAGACATAAATTATACCAAATTTCCTCTACTTTAATTTATTATTTATCTATTTTGACGAAATTACAGAAATGACGGTTCATTTGCAAAATCGTTGAAAAATGCTAAGAGTAAATAGCAAGTTCCTTTGAACCGTTTTGAACCAAAAGCTTTTCAGCTCTCAGTTTGGTCATGAAACTTCTAAATCTAAACTTTCGTCCCGATACCTTTAGTAGTTTCTCCGAAATCATCGTCACAAAAATCTGGTACACACATACACACATACACACACACACACACACACAGACATTTTTTTGGACCTTGGTCAAAAATGTTCAGGGGACCCAAAAAGACCTATTTCCGCTAAAATCCCAATTTTTTTTTCGGCACGATTATAATACTTTACCATACTGCGTATGATAAAGTAAAAACAAATAAACTGCTGCTCAATACACATAATATATATTTTCATGCATCACAAATATTCTTAACCTAAAAGTTTACATTGATACCCATCCTTTTTATTGTAAAGTTATATATTTCCAGTATTCATTCCTCGTTCTGCATATTTCTTAGTACCGCAAAGTAGGACCAACCCCCACGGATAATCTGCAAAAAAAAGGTAGACGGTTGGAAATACTTTCGGAAATCTCCCCGAGCCGTACTCACCGAACCAAAGGACTGCAAGGATAATGTAAAGAAGTGCCCGGCGAACATTTGAATCGGCTTACCCGTTCGCATCGTAAAAAATAGCATGTTTCTCTTGAATTGCCTGTCCGTGTCCATCCACTGACACTTAAAGATAGCACCAGGTAATTCGCTACTCTACAATTTTAATATGTAAACATATTATATTCGAAGTAATAATTTTAGTCATGTAATAGAACTTATTTGGTCCTTCCTGCTGGATATAGTCCGTTTTTCCGTTCCACTTTTGATGATAATTTGCTTACCTTGATTATGACTTCGTTGCCATACCAACAGTACAACAATATCTGGACTATCATTGCTATTAAGTACAAAATGTTGGACATGAACTCAACACTTGTTGGTGAACGCTAAGTGAAGAAGTAAAATTAATTTTATTCGGGTAACCCGCGTTAAGGTTGCGTGTATTCTTCTACTTTGAGTTATTCACTTAATATAATATATATATATATATATATATATTTATAAACTGTGGTTAGGATGTTGGGGGTAAGCATCGTTACGGTTTCGTAACGAAAACTGTTAATTATGAAACGGAACCCAGTGTCGCAATGTATGAAACCAATGTAGAAAGAAGTAAATTACAGTTTATAAATATTTTATTGTAGGTAGATACGTTATTATTATAACAGTTGGGATGCCTAATAAATACTGACCGACACTGTTAAAGCGTCTGATATTTATTTTGCTTACTTAGATGTTCAAGAAGTTTTGTCATCTTTGACCGATTTTTACTATTTTTTCTTCGACATTATAAAGAAATTCAATATTGTTTTAATTTTGAAACACAAACTTTTGCATCCGAATATTACAGGTAAACGAAAGTGATGTTTTTGGTCTACTTTTAATACACGCTGAAGGATAACTAAGGAACTTTGGCAGCTCCAAAGTAGACTCCGAAGTAGTAAAATTACGCAAATGTTGCGTAATTGAGAGTATTTGCGTGTAGTTTTTGATGTCAGACTTGCTTTAGTTTAGAAATATAGCTAGATGCATCGGAAACTACGGTTTTACTAGTCTTTGTAGCAGTACAGACAATATAGAATTTTACTTGAGCAAAAATTGAACAAAAATTTAGACACATTTCGATGAAATAAAAATCACAATGTTGAGAGAATTGATGAATTTTTTTAACAGAGTATTTAAAAACCTGCCAAGTAGAGTAGTCCTTATTTATAGAGCAAAATTATTTGCTGCCGGAAATCCCTCTAAATTAGATCTTTTATATCCATACTTCTCATTAGCTTATGAATTTAGATATCAGGGCATTTCACACATTTGTATCTAAGTAATTAGTTAAAAACACAATAATCTAAGCTAAAAGACTATCCTGGTTTACAAGAACAAATTGGGACAAGCGAAAACTGTTTCTGCTATGCTTGTTTCCTTACAATCTGAATCTGACAACAAAAATCCAAATTCTGTCTAGTTTTTGAAAAAGAAAATACACTTGGAAAACTTTTGTTTGCTGTATTTAGTACTGCTTTCCTGGAAAACTAGGCTCAAATCATAATTTCTCCTTTCATATTCAGATAGTTAATACATAGTTAATAACTGAAATTTTGTTTTATAATTACAACACATTATTATCGATTTTGTGCCACTTGGAACACTTGTTAATATGTCGTCATCGCTCTAATTTCATTTTGGCAAATATTCCGTGTAACCTAATCAGTTATTAATTTATTGTGGTTACTAGTTTACATGTTTCGGATCGAGTTTTTACATTTTTTAAGAGGCCGACTAACACTGCTAACACTGCTCTTTTGAACAGTGTTAGTTTTATTGTGATATCTCCAAGGGTCCTCGAGTAATTAGCGTTTATCTATACACGTAAATTCCCATAAGGGGGCTGAAGCCGGCTGTCCAAATTAACAACGCAAATACTCGCATCATTAAAAGTAAGACTTACACCAAACCCACCGTTTTGTTTTCCGTAAGAAAACCTGATGAACTTATTTACTATCTCCCGAAAAAAATTAAAAACTTTTTCAACGATTAGATTCGACATTTAACAACGAATAGAAAAATTTGTTTCAGCGTTTCTTTTAATTATACCGGTCAGTTGGTGGGGTTCGGGTAACATTATAGGGAAGAAGTTAGGCATTACAGGCTAAGCAAATTTCTGTGCATCAGAAATAAATAATTACCAATTATAATAATGATATCATACAGACATATGCTATTGGTGATATCTCCAAACACAAAGTTGTATGATTGTTTGCACCATTTTTGATATTTGCAAATGTACTTAACTTTTCTGAATGTTTTCTACTCGTGGTTTTATTATAACTTGAGTATTATATTATATTATTATAACTTATAATATTATGTTATTATTATTCTTGATCACCTTAAATTTTATTAGGGCAAGAAAATACAACATTCTTGGCCATCTGTGATATTTTAGTTACTATCAAAGCAATATCCCGGAAAGGTCAAGTGAATAAAAACAGCTGTTTTCTCAAGTCGACGTTTCGCTTTATTAGGAATGTTAAAGCTTATCCATGACCCAATAATTGTTGTATATGAGGAGGCAAAAAAGCAGATATAAATTGAATTATTTAGTTCCACTGAGGCACAACGCGGAAAACAAACCACCCAAACACTGTGGTGACTCACTCTGGTACATTCGAGGCGTTCTAGATAGCTTAATACTCAATACATTTAAAATTATACAATAAATTGATTACACAGATGAAGACACGCCAAGGAAATGGCGTGCTAATTCAATCTATGTCTGCCTTTTTGCCGCCTCATATACAAGAATTATTGGGTCATGAATAAGCTTCAACATTTCCAATAAAGCGAAACGTCGACCTGAGAAAGCAGTTGGTTTTATTAACTTGCCCTTTCCGGGATATTCCTTTGATTATTTGCCAACAAGCAGGTCAATACGTCCACCAAGCATTTTAGTTACTGATGCTAAGTTCCTAATACATCATAAAATGTAACATGAAATTACCGATTTTCTGGGCCACTGCGGGAGTTTCATGAGCGCTAGAGTGTTTTTACTAATGACTATTGACTACCCATCACTCAATGACCTACACGCAACTTTAACGCATCTTAACTACAAGAGGAATACCATGTTATGCGGAATTGATTACCTTACTCATTTGGAACATTGCAACACATAGAATAACACTGCCCAAACCAAATTCAGCCAGTTGCGGAATCGATATGTATTTGTTAACTTTATCAACAATTCTGAAACAATGGTTTTTGTTAATTGACACTAAGATCTCGCCAAATCAAGATATGGTATCAATTCTGACTTACATCAATATCCTTCGATGTTTATGCATGCAGAACTTTAAATTAGTATTCATCAAATTTGCCTTGGCCACTTCAGCAGAACCAACTTTTAAACCGGTCAGATCAACATCTTCCAACTTGCTCAAAGTATCCGCAAGTATTTCAACTTGAGCCCCAACGAAGTCCATAATACCAACAAACACACTATCAATAGACACATGGGTAATAGCCAATGCGAACACAGCAACAGTTTGGTAAATTAACGTCAATTCGTAAGCAGGTGATTGGTTAACATCGTAAGGATAAACGTAATCAAAGGCAATCTTCCTTTGGCCTTTGTTATCAATAACTGGATATAACCCAAATAACAAACAAGTACTTGCGGATATTCCCATGAAAGTACTAGATACGATCTTAAAACTCTTCATGTGCATCTTGCTGATCTCAACATCTACCTCAGATTTTGGTTTGAAGATATCGTCATTCATTTCATCGATTAAGCTTCGGATTTCGTCACCATAACGGAAAAGAACCACCATTTTGATGACTTGCATGGTGTTGCAAAGCAGCAAATAAGAGACGCTGATCATTCTTTCTAAATCTCCTGACACCAAAACTACGTTGACATATCCAGGGACGTTGAAGAATACCATGATGAAACTAACCATTATTATCGAGTAGATTTTATAAAGATTGTTGGTAAACCTGCTTTTGTAACTCGGAGGCCAATATAGGAGATATTTCAGGATTGAGATGTTTAATTTTATGTGGTTTCTCAAGTCTATGTTTTCAGCTGTATACATCTTGACGGACTATTATCTTTTCTCTTGCAGGTGGTTTTATATAGTTGTGTTGAGAAAGTTTGTCAATATTAGTTCGAAAGGGTTGTAATTTAGGCTGGTGTACAGATGTATATGGAAAAAAGTTGATAGTTCTGATGGTGGTTCATTTTTAATGGCGAATTAAAAATAATTGTAATACCAAGTTGTTAATACCAGTAATTACGACAAGAAAGAACGTGAAACTGAAAATGTCGGTTACAAACAATCACTGTTAGAGAATTATTAATAATTAAACGAAAACTAAAAACTTAAAACCGAACAAAGGAAGGGTTTTTTATATCTGGGCATACTACATATGGTTATAACTCTTCTGTTGAATATTAGTCTGATATAGATTCAAGATTAACGTAATGATATTTTAAAATCAAATTTTATACATGATTTTCTATTAAGTTGATAATAACTTAATAATTTGTAATAAAATAACAACTGTTATTGAAATTGGAGTTATGCAGGCTGATTAATTGGAAAGATAGCAAATAACCTCCAACCTAAAACTGTTTATATAATTTGTGAATGTGAAACATACTATATATTTCTTCCTAACCAGTAGTCTAAAAGCGGCTATATCTATTTTTAAATTGGGTTTTAGTGATTTTAGCGTTCTTTTTTTGTAATGAGTTTACTGAAGTCCAAAAAATGTTTCAGTATTTCTTAGATGTTATGTATTCACTGCGTATGTAGGAAATAACTAATAAATTATGAAACTACTAATTTTAAACTCTTAAATATATTGTTGGACTGAATAAGTTTGTAAGTCATCAACAGTCTATGTTTCGTTTTCTAATCAAGTACATATTAGTTCAATTTCGGTAGTTATTCGTTGTTTTGCATACTTTTCAACACCGCAAAGTATGACCAAGCACCATGATATTATTGTACAAGTTTTATAAGACGTCAAATTGGCGCAGGAGTTGTTTTGGGCGCGACGAGCGTAGCGAGGAGTGCCCAAATGGAACGAGTACGCCAATACGTGTTATAAAACGAGTGTAATATACTATTCTTTCTGCTTTGCGTCATTAATTTTAAATAAATTTAGAAATTGTGGTGCTATATTGCGCTAAGTTAGAATCTAGGGTATTTTGTGGATACCACGTGGCAGTACTGTACTGTCAACTTTGTAAGGTTGGGATATAATGACAAAATCTAATTGTGAATAATTTTACTCTACTTTTAATAAATAATCAGCGAGGCTGCAACTATGATCATAATGCAGCTTAGGGTAGCACTTTTAACCCTACCTAACGTGTTTGGCGGTAACTGATTAATTACTTCAAAGAATAAGAACTTACTAAACAATTGTTATAACGGTTAACGTTTAATAGCAGTTTCTATCTAGTACCACTGGCTTATACAAGTTTACGCGCACATATAATTGAAACTAAACCTGAAAATTGATATTTAGATTATCTTTTTTTAAATAAAGATACGTCATATACCATTCCTGTTGTCAAAGATGATATTTATTAACGTGACCACTGGCATTTTGACATACCGAAAATCAGGCTTAGTAAAAATGTTGGATTAACTTTTTCATGAATTCATTTTTTATGACATTTGGAAAACCGACAAAAAGTTGGGGAAAATCCTCCAATCTGGCAAAAGCGGCAACCAGACTGAAAGTGTTGGCGCATCTACACTGAAAGCGTGATTACTATTTTTTTGATTATCTACTTGTCTGTTGATAATACCAACCTGAACGTCACTAATAAACCGTGCTTATTACGATACGGCATTGCATGTAGATTTTACTTTTTGATAAAGAAAATGTTTTTTGCAAACATATATGGCATATCCCAAAATATTCGTTAACGAAGTCACTGGCACAGCTGATTAATAATACTAGTACGGATGATACAAAAAGAAAACAAATAAACTGCTGCTCTATACACATAATATATATTTTAATGCATCACGAACATTCCTAACCTAAAAATTAACATTGATACACATCATCTTTATTGCAAAGTTTAATATTTCCAGTGTTCATTCCTCGTCCTGCATATTTCTTAGTACCGCAAAATAGGACCAACCCCCACGGATAATCTGCAAAAAAAGGGTAGAGGGTTGGAAATACTTTCAAAATTCTCGCTGAACCGCACTCACCGTACCAAAGGACTGCAAGGATAATGGAAAGAAGTTTCCGGCAAACATTTGAATCGGCTTACCCGTTCGCATCGTAAAAAATAGCATGTTTCTCTTGAATTGTCTGTCCGTGTCCATCCACTGACACTTGAAGACAGCACCAGGCAATTCGTTACTCTGCAATTTTAATGCGTAAAAATAGTATTTCGAAGTATGGTATATTCAGTAATGTCATGGAATTGATCCTTGCAGCTGGATATAGCAGTTGATTGGTATTCCAATCCCACTTCTGATGTTAGTTTGCTCCTACCTTAATTATGACTTCGTTGCCATACCAACAGTAGAACAATGTCTGCGTTATCTTTGCTAAGAAGTAGAACATGTTGGACATGAACTCAACACTTGTCGGCGAATGCTGTGTGAAAGAGTAAAATTAATTTTATGTAGGCAAATAGCGTTAATGTTGTGTGGAAGTCTGAGTTGACGTTTTAATTACTGGGCAGATACTTAAAAAAAGTGGTATATTTAATGGGGGTAATTCCATGTCAATTCAACACAGATTTATTCGTCACCACCTCGGATTTTGGTGCAATTTTGTACAATTGTTGACTTCATGTAGTTATCGAAAAATACCAAAGTTTATGATAATCCGTTTCCCGCTTTGGAATTATGGGTGTGCAACATTTTAAAAATTGTTCGGACATGATATATTTAAAGGTCGTTTGTCGCTTACCTAATTAATTATTTTGATTAGTTGGAAATGCTCATTTTTTTAAATTTTGAAAATATTTGATGGTAGCTTACACTGTTTTTAGTTAATTCCCAAAGTTTGATAGTCGGGCGAAAATGGGTTCATGTCTTAGAAAAAATGCCTACAAACATAATATTTAGAAGGAGAAGTCAACTATAACATCAAATTGCATTGAAACTGAACAGTTATTTTATAGTCTAATAGTACCTAGCACGCATATCATTTAAAATTAATAACAGTAGGTATTAAAATAAATAATGTGTAATAATGTGTATTGCGTTCAGTGGTTGGTACACCATTTTCAGTAAACATTATGTTTGTAGACATTGATTTTTTTCAAGACTTGAACCCATTTCCGTCCAACTTTGGGAGTTAACTAAAATCAGTGTAAGCTATTATCTATCTTTTTTCCTCTCTTTCTTCAGATATACAACACAAGGGCTTTGTGAGGGCTTGTGAGGAAAATTTTCTTTTCTTAATTATAAATTAGAAGTTTATTTTTGAATAACTCAAAACGTCCGTTTGTAAAATTAAAAAAAAATCTAATAATAGCTCACATAGTTTTCTAACTCGAACCTAAATCGAATTTTTCCATAACTCGAATATTTATTTGTGAACAAAAGATTTAAATAATTTTTATACGGATTTTGATATCTTTAAAGACGAATATCTATTTTATTTTTTTCTTACGCGAACTAAAAACTTCTAATACATAACAAAAACTAATAACTTTTATGCGTTAGTCAAACCTAACTCGAATATTTCGGGGAATTCCTGTATTTCCTATTCCTATTTCAATTTCTTAGCACGTGTGTATGCAGTTCAGGTGGATTAGTGATAACAGTAAAAATGTAAAAGCGCTTTTTAATGATAATAATAAATAATAAAGTGACATACAGGCGGGATGTAAATTTTAAATAAATCAAAAATTACATAAAAAATTACAGCCACAACCTGGATTTGAACCAGGGACCTTTACGTCTCTAGCACAATGTTCTCCCATCTGAGCTATTGAGGTCTATGACATTTGACCATATTATTAACCTATAATATTACTTTGACAAAGTATGTCGTTAAACATTTTCCTTTGCAATTTAAAGTGTTTAACAGTGAGTGAGAAATTAAAATCAATTGCGTTGCTTGAAAAGGGTGAAAAGAAAAATAAAGATATTACTGAATAATTTAGAATCCCCCTTAACATTGCCGATAATTTTGAAAAATAAGGACACACATAAAAAACTTAATAATCAAGGTTATCGTTTGTTTAACAGAAATAAATTTAAATTGTTATAATTGTAAAATCGAAAAATCCCCGTTGTTTTAAGGCCATGAAATAAATCACTTCAAATGTACTAAAAATCCAAACCTGTACAAGCACATCTTAAAAAATATTAGACTGGATATTTACCTCCTAATCTAACCTCCATACTGCAATCAATGGACCAAAAATTTATAAAACATCTGGCAAATTTTTATATTTTTCGATAACACGAATTTTCCCAAAGTCAATTTTTATTTTGTGCCCTTTGGAGATTCGAGTTGGCGATGTTTGACTGTATTAGCAATACAGAAAATAAAGAATAAAATAGATATCAAATAATGCAACACTAAAAAAGGAACACAGTACTTATTATGTACAACATTAAAAAGTTGATAATTTTAAGCAAAAATTTTAAAAATCATAAAAAAATAATTTGAATTTGCAAATGAACAAAAAAATCCAGTCAAACTTTTTTTTTCCTAGAACGTAAATGTCGCTACAAGTAAAAAGTTCAGGTTCGAGGTTTAAGTTTAATGATTTTTTTGTTCAGTTTGCAACTATTTTTGATATATGCAAATTTAATGAAGTTAAAAAATGTTTAATAAATAAAAAGTTAGTGGTATGTGTTTGTATCATCGACAGCGACCACAAACCTATTTCTAAAATAACAACCAATAATGTAGTTGAATTGATGTCGATTGAATGTTGAATTTTCTCATCCTCGACATAATTGGGAACGTGCTCCTTGAAACAAAAAAGTTTCCATCCGTGGTTTGACTATTACTTGATTATTGTGTTATATTATTATAACTTTAGTATTATTGGCCACCGTTTTATTATACCTGATCTGGCGCTTAAATGTTTATTGATTCAATGAAATTTATTTCATTGAATCAATAAAATACAATAGCTTGACCACCTGCAGTTCCATAATAACTCGATCTGACGCGCATAGTACCTATTACATCATAAAATACAACATTAAATTATCGATTTTCTGGGACACGTCGGGAATTTCAGGAGCTCAATGACTCATAGACATACACGCAACTTTAATGCAATTTAATTTTATCAGAAATACCATGTTATGTCGAATTGTTTACCTTACTCATTTGGAACATTGCAACACATACAATAACACTACCCAAACCAAATTCAGTCAGTTGGGGAATGGATATATATTTGTTAACTTTATCAACAACTCTAAAATAACAGATTTCGTTAATTGACACTAAACTCCCATCAAATCAATATATGGTATCATGTTTGACTTACTTCAATATCCTTCGATGTTTACGCAGGCAAAACTTCAAGTTAGCATTCATCATATTTGCCTGAGCCACATCAGCGGAAACACCTTTCAAACCAGTCAGATCGACATCTTCCAACTTGCCTAGAGTATCAGCCAGTATTTCAACTTGAGCTCCAACAAAGTCAATGATGCCAACAAATACACAATCGATAGCAACATGGGTAATAGCTATTGCGAACACTGCTACCGTTTGGTAAATTAATGTCAATTCATAAGCAGGTGATGGTTTAACATCATAGGGATAAACGTAGTCAAATGACAGCTTCCTTTCGCTCTTGTTATCAATAATTGGAAATAGACCGAATAACAAACATGTAAATGCGCATATTCCTATGTAAACACTAGCGACGAGCTTGAAACTCCTCATGTGCCTTTTGCTGGTCTGAGCATCTTCTTCAGATTTTGGTTTGAAGATCTCATCATTCATTTCATCGATTAGGCTTCGTATTTCGTCACCGTAGTAGAAAAGAATCACCATTTTGATTACTTGCATGGTGTTGCAAAGCAGCAAATGACAAACGCTGATCATTCGTTCTAAATCTCCCGACACCAAAACTACGTTGACGTATCCAGGGACGTTGAAGAATGCCAAGACGAGAGTAACCATTATTGCCGCGTATATATTATAAAGAATGTTGCTAAACACGGTTTTGTAATTTGGAGGCCAGTATAGGAGATATTTCAGTATTGCGATGTTAAATTTTAGGTGATTTGTCAAGTCTACGTCTTCAACTGTATTCATTTTGACTGACTATTGTCTTTCCTCTTGCAGGTGTTTTTATATGGTTGTGTAGAGGCAAGGTGTAAATATCGGGTGTTTAAAAGGGTTATAATTTAAGCTGGTGTACAGATTTATAAGGAAAAAGGTGGTGGTGGTGGTGATTAATTTTTAATGGTGGTACAACCTCTCGCACTCTAGATGGAAAATACCGTTTTGGTAATACCAGAAATTACGACAAGAAAGAACATCCCAAAAATATCGGTTTTCAACAATCACTGCTACAGATTTATTAATAGTTAAACGAAAACCAAAAACCGAACAAAGGAAGGGTTTTCCTATATTTGGACATACATACTACATCAGGGTTAGCCAAACTTACCGGAATACCTAAATAATTCTGTAAACGTAAAAAATTTTAAATAATGGTTCAAGCTAAAGTTTCTGGGCTTTGAACAAGCATCGTTTAAATATATGTTCCCTATGCAGGGTACTCATTTTATTGTAGAAATTTGGTAAACTTTATTTTTTAAATGGAACTGGTACATTAGAAATTTCTCATGTTCTAGTATTTCTGGAAACTTGAAATTTTTGAATTAGAATTAACTGGATCTGAGCTCTTCAGCTAAAATATTCTGAAGGTAACTGTAACGTCCGGTCACCGGAAGTCGGTGTCCTTTGTTATTTTAAATGGAATGATATTATTTTTAGTTTATTTTTGGTTTCTACGTATCAAAATACATCATTTTTGATATTGTTTCCCTAAGTATACTATTTTAGTTTTAACAAACGTTTTCAATATTTTTCTGTTTTCCTGCTGTTACAAAGTTGTCACATTCCTATAAATGAAGAATAAATCGTTTTGTTTTTAGTTTGCAGTCTTTTATACGTACTAACAATATCTCAAAAACTGTTAAATATAGATATAGGGTACTCAAATATTGATTGATAGGGAATAAGATTTCTTATCGAATGGCATATCGGTATACAGACCATTTGAAATAAATTAGTTTTTTACGTTTGAAAATTCAATTATTGTGTTGTAAATTTGTAAACATTCTGTATAAGATATCACGATGAACTAAACATTGTCTTATTTGGTTATGTTTCTAGTTTTGGACCACCAATCATGAAACTTCTAGTTTCAATAATAACCGAGATATTCAATTTTAAACGTAACCCCGAAAATCACAAAAAAATTAGAAAAAATCAAAAAAACTCAAAAATAGTGATATTTGTAGGGAAACATATTAAAAATGATGTCTTTTGATGACGTAGAAATGACGTAGAAACCAATAGTAAATTCCAAAATGTCAACTTTTCAGAAATAGTAGAACATGGGTAACTTCTAATTAACCAGTTCCGTGAGACATCGTGTATATTATTACAGTTTTTAATTCTAAATCTAATTATAACAACTTTTTATAGGAATCATTTTTTATGAAACGCATAATTTTTAATTACAAGGTACCTATTAATCAAAAATAGACAAAATTGCATGTAAATAATTCTGTAACAGTACAAAAAAAAATTAAAAAATCTTTTTGGGTTTAAACAAATTTAAATTTAAATAATTTTTTATGTACAGGTGTTTATTTTGTCATGGAAATCTGCAAAGCTTTCCTTTTCCGAACAGAACAGCCTGTATATTTTACATTTTTTAAGATTAATTCTAAGAATTTTATTTAGAAATTATTGTTTAATTAAATGCATTAGTTTTTACTTATAAGCAATTAATCAAAACTAATAAACTTTTACTTTGACCAAACAGGTAAAAATAAAAAATCCAAGAGATACCAACAATTTATTATCAACACAATTAAAAGAAATAAATTGAAAATTCTGACAAATTAAAATAAATGTGTATGTATGTGGGAAAATATTCTTAATTTGAAGGTCAGGAGTTTTGATTAATTGCTCTAACATTTTCTACAAGAAGTTTTAAAATCAATCTTAGAATTGCAAAAATATATACAAGATGTTCTATTAGATAAAGGAGAAGTTTGCAAATTTCCATAATAAAATAATTTTTTTGCAGTTTGAGAATTGTTTAGGTGTTATTTGGTCAAAAGCTTATAATTAAAAAATTGTGCATTATATAAATAATTTATTCCTGTAAAAAATTCTTCGAATTAATCTTAGAAATAAAATATTATAAGAATATATGGGGTCTCTCTTTAAAAAAAGGAAAGGTTACCGAATTTCTATAATAAGATGCACATCCTGTATATTGAAAATATATTTAAACGATAGCTTGTTTAAAGCCAACAAAGTTTTGTTTGAACAATTTTTTGATATTTCTTACGGTTGGGGAGTTATTTAGGTGTTCCGGTAATTTTGGCTAACCCTGTATAGTGATAACTCCTCTGTTGAACATTAGTCTGATACAGGTTCAAGGTCAACATAATAATATTTTAAAATCAAATTTTATACATGATTTTTATAAAAAAGTTATTTACATTTTCATATAAAAAATACATTAAAGATTGATTCTTTTGTCAGTATTAATTCTAGTAAATTTCTAATCTGGTCGTTTTAATTTAAATTTAGAAACTTTAACGATAAAAAGAACGCTGCAGCGAGCGTTCGGAATACGCCACCTGGGATCACCCAAATGTCAACTATTTTAATCTAAACCGTATTCAAATTAGGATTGTTTTACAATTGATTAATAATTATTTATCCGAATGGATGTTAAATTATTCATGAACTGAAATGAAGCGCGCCATTTTCGGTTGTAGGTACTAAATTAACTTTCTTTTTCGATTGACTCGTATGCGTTTTGTGCTCGAAAAATACACATTTTATTGTTTATTTGTTTTTGTTTATGATTTATAAGACTCTAGCGACATAATTGTTAGTTAATCCAAATGCCAGTTTGACTAAAGAAAAATTGTACAACATGCTTTCAAATGTCAGAATTGTAATAATTCTATCAATTTATTAATGTCATTTCGGAAAAATTCCGAAGCCCAGAGATACTTTTGCATACACCTTTGGCTAGACGTGAGCCTTTACAATATTTATTTTTTAGATTTTTTAATGCTGTACAGAAGAAATGTCTATACATCGTTTAAGTACGAGTTTTCATGTTATACATAAATGCGTCAAAAGCAAAGAAGAGTGGGCTATTCATTTTAAACGAAAATTGATGTACACAATTATGTACACAATTCCGACACACGTGTCTGATTTAAGGACCTGCTGTATTTACGTGTATCTTATTCCGACAACCGTAAATTTGTAAATAATAGTGGTTAAAAGAGTAGTACACCGTATTATTACGAAAATAGACAGCAGTTTTAGTCAGCCTAAATAGATATTATTAGAATTGACTTAATTACTGTTATCCTATATCTTTGTAAAAAGAAGTCGAATTGCAGTTACCTTATAAGGAAAAAATCAACTTTTAGCATAACTCTCAATTATCAAGATCACTCAAACTTTTAGGTTATATTCTGACCGTTAGAGCATTGGTAGAATAAGAAACGATTGTGGGTTGATAAGTGTAAATTCAAATCAACAACCCGCATGCCCTAAAATAAAGCTTAAAATTGTATTTTATCCAACTAAACAGAAATATGTCGGAATCTAGGACAGTGTCTGAATTTGAGACGTTTACCTTATGTGCTGGGTGATCTATCCTACGTCATATTTTATATTAAGAAATACGATACCATGCCGCTATAACTTGACACTTTCCGAAGGTTAAGAAAATGTCTTATGTAATACCCACATTGTTTGTTTTTTGTGGAAATGAATCAAAACTACAGTAACTATGTGCTTAAAACTAAACTAGAAACGATACTAGTTTCGAAAGAAATTCAAAAAAACAATTTGAATATTTATTTACATAAAATACTTTTTGTCTTCTTAAGAACATATCGAAAACCGCGGTTAAATTAGCGAGTTTGAGGTGCTAGCAGATTCGGAATACTAGATTCTTTGTTGGAACAAAAAAGTATGTACATTTTCGCTGGAGGAATCAATATTCATAAGTACTTTTTACGTTGTTTGTTGTCACATGCTTAGACGTATATTTTCGTTTTACTTAACTAAAATAAATTACGCATGAACAATTTGTCAATTGCACAATATCAATAAGAGATAGAGATAATAAAATATTTCCAAACCTCGGACATGTGCGTCCTGATATAGAATTGAGAACATTATATTCTAGAAAAATCGTTTCAAGTTTGCGAAACGTAGAAAAAAACATTCGTTTCATAGCTGGGGAATTTCTTCGGCAACGAATTTTATCAAAATATGTGAGGTAAATGTCGTCGAATAACGTTGTATATGTTGCACAGAAAAATACATTTTTATACATTTTTCTGCCCGACAAAAAATTGTTTTGGAGCACTACGCCTCGTACCTACCGTTGACCCAACGGCCGTACTGCCAAAGAGATACTATCGTGGTTTTAAGTTTTAAACTACATATTATGTTAGTGTGACGGGAATAATCAGTAATAAATTATGTTATTAATACAAAATGTATAGATAATAATTAATTGTAATCTTGTGGTAAAAATAAATAAAATACGTTTTAAACCTATTTTAAACTAATCAAATACATAGAAAATGTAAATTACTATTTAAAAAACAGCATATATTTTTAAACATTTTTTAAACACTTTTTATTCATGTTTATTGTCATCAGTTGCTGAATCAGTTGCTCAAGAATCGTACAAACTCATTTTTGCGATGGTTATTTTTAAAATGGCTAAAACTAATATCAATAGATTGTGAACAATTATAAACTTTTAAGAAACCGCCTGGCTTTTTTCGGGTTTGTTCACTTTCCATGTTTAATACCATCGATATTATATTATGCAGCTAACACTAAGGAAACAGAAATACAATCCAATTGGCGAAATTGCCACGACTAGTAACATTAGAAAATACTTAGTCAAAAACATAATTTTTGGTCTCGTTTGTGTTAAAGTATCGATTTTGAGGTTTTTGGTAATTGTAATAGAGAAAAGTCCCCTGTTTCTAACGAACCCAAGCCAAGCTTGCTAGCTTTCTTAACGGCCGAGTTATTCGTATTTGAAGTTAGAGTACACACAATAAAAGCACAAAATGTAAAAAATACTTTTAGCTATTTTTCTTGTACGTAGTAAAATTAATTAGACAAATTGAAATTTCTTATAAAATGCAAACCAAATTATAATTTCCAAAATAATAAATAATCTATTCGTATAGGAAATAATATTTATAATAAATTCAATCTAATTTGTCGTCTTCTTGGTGTCTTTAGCACCTACTTTTTCACTCCGCTTCTTTTTATGATCTGTTTGGTCCGTTTTAGCCTTTAATCTCTACTTTTCTTTTTCTCCAACTTTTTCAGCGGTTTTAGCGCTACTTAGTCCTTTTTCTTGCATCAGTTGCTAAGTTACGAACGGTGTTGAATGTGTACCACTGTCTTTCGAGTGACAGTACAACTGGTTGGATAATTTCTGGGATTTATTCACTGAATGTTTTAAAAATAAGAGTAACCTGCTCAAATTCTTTACTATTCGCAATTCTTTTCATCTTCACCATTCCATTTTCACAAATTATAATATGTACGCAGATAGGTACCTTGTGATACATGTACAACATTTTTAACAACATTTTTATTATATATTTTATGTACAACATCACAATCCTTCCAACTTCCATACTTCTGTCAACATTCGTCTTCCCAAAGTGACAACTACATAGCTGGTTAATAGGTGTGGAAGAAAACGAGAAAACGTTGGTGTTGTTCAAAACTTCAACAGCGTTTATTTCGGGAACTGGTTTTCGCACATAAACCCCCTTTCCGTAGACCAGGTTAAATAGTTTATTATGTGCGTACGTGTGGTCTTTGATAAGCAAAAACTACTTAATTTTTCATAAAAAAATATGAAAAAATTCGAATTAGTTACCTCCTGCGAGAGTCCTAACTCTTTTTCTATTGAGCCAATTTTTTTGTGGTATATGGGATACTTGAAATTTTTAATTTCGAATAAACCTTTTTTTTATACATCCTAATAAACAGCCGTGGAACATGTGCAGTTAAATAACTTGATTCGCAACGGGAATTGTGCCCTCGCAAGATACCTAAACATAGCATATCATAAAACATTTCTATATGACATGTATAACTATCAACATTTTCTGCTCTTAGGTTTAAACTTGAACGCGTGGCTAGTGAAAAATATCTTTTTTAAGTTATTTACAAAAATTATTTCTAAATTTGACATTTTACTCAATCAAAATCTGAAGTTTTTGTGGTAAGAGGTTTCGAAGGAAAAAACAGAAAGGCGAGTGTTAAAACAGTTAAAACTGCAGAAACCGGGTACCTATTTACACTTCTCTCGTGCTCATCTAACATATAGAATTATTAGGCTTAACGAGTATGTCACACTTTATTTCATTTAATGTGGCTATGATTTCGAATTTGTATATAATTATTTGTTCTGAAAAGACTTTTCGAATAATATTTTTCGGTACATAAATGTTAAGATCTATCTGATGGTTAAGTTTTTGGGTTTTGCAATCGTCGCTAACTTATGCAAAGACACAATTTTCTGACAAATTGATAATATGAAATTTTCCATACAAAGTAGACTTTCCTGATGACTCTTTATATGAAAATCTGTGTAAGATATCATTTGGACTTTTTCGATATTAGATTCTTCTTGTTTGTATTTTAGGCCTCCATTTCTTTAATTTCGAAGTACATTTTATATGCAAGGATGAATTAAATTTGATAATGTTGTCCTTGGTATGATTTCTTGTCTTTTACGGAAGTCTTGTTATACTTTCAATGCACAATAATAAAGAAGTTGAATACGCAATAAGATTAAGATTACTCCGACTAAACCTTCAACTAAATTTAAGATTTGTGTTAAAAACTAAAAAAATCACCCAACTTTTTTTCTTTGAAAAAGTTGTATACATACACATCCATAACTTTGCCCGCGATTTTATGTCTATTTCTTATTGCGACTGCTTCTTAATTACTTTCAACGATGTGCTGCCCAACATCTCTGCAATACTCATTATTTAAATAAATTACCATATTGGTTTTGATGGATGCACCGCTATTGTCCATAAAGAATACATAAATAACACTAACGACATTCACTATTCCCTTATTACTTAAAATTAATAGCCACTCAGGAGCTCGATACATATATCACCATAAATATATATCCTGAATGACGTCATACGACGAGCATTTCGGACTACATCATGCGCTTCCGCTTTCACGCGACAATCTCTCATAAAGAAACCGGAGGTCACTTAGGCCCACTCGGTCTATATTTCACCTGACCACACCTCGTTGCGACAATACCACAAGATCATCCACTTTCGCTCTCGAAACATGTTAATAGGAGTGTTATACTTATCTATTACTCATATCACTTTCTTTTTTTTTTCGGTATTCCTAAAAGGTACAACACGACGGAATAATAGACGAAGAAATTAGCATAACGTTTTATTAGAAAAAAAGAAAGACTAGATAACATCATACAAAATATTAGGATAACACTTAAATAGAAGGGTGTTTAGTATTTGTAACCACCATTGCTATCATAACTTTGGCTAATAGTCGTATCTCCGCTATGCTTGCCGACCCAACCGTTGTTCAGGGTGGTTCCTGAATCATATGACGATGATCCGGCGTACGAATTTCCATAGTTTCCAGCGTATTGGTTTCCAGAAGATGCTGAGTATAACCCTCCTGAGTATGACGAACCTACACCACCGCTTGAGTAACCTGATGATCCAGATGAATATCCACCACCGTTTGAGTATCCACTTCCTCCAAAACTAGCACCACCGGTGTAAGAGGAACCTAAGCTGGAACCACTGGAATAGATTCCGGAGGATCCTGACGAAAATCCACCACCTGAGAGGCCTGCTCCTCCAAAACTAGCACCAGAAGACCCATCATAGGAACCACCATAGTTTCCAGCGTATTGGTTTCCTGCAGACGCTGAGTATAACCCTCCAGAGACTCCAGAGAAGGAAGGACCACCACTAGCATAGATTCCTGACGAATATCCACCTCCCAATCCAGCACCGGTATAGTAACTTCCTCCTGATAAACCTGATAAACCTGACAGTCCAGAGAAGCTTGCTCCACTATATCCACCTGAGATACCAACAGGTACAGCTACTGTCACAGGAGTTTGGATCCTAACTGGGTATGGTTGAGGAATAACCACTGGGTACGGTTGAGCAACTGGTACTTGAATAGGTTGTGGTACCCTGACGTAAACGGGCGTTCTGACTGGCACTGGTACAGGTCTGGTGATGGTAACTGGAATTGGTCTGGTGACAGTCACTGGAACGGGTTGTGGAACAGCGATATGAACAGGGCGTGGTACAGCTACTGGGCTTGGTACTGGCACGGCTACTGGCACCGGTCGTGTGACTTGAACTGGGTACGGTTGTGGTACAGGGATCGGAACTCTTTGAGTGTGCTGGTTGACAGTGGTTCCTGTGTGGACTACTTGACCTCTGACGTCACTAGACAATCCGGAGAGGCTGGACGAGCTTGGGCCAACTGTGATATGGCCGTTTCCACCGGAGAACCCTCCAGAGAAACCTTGGCTAGCACCGGAGAAGCTGGCACCTCCATTGGAATAGCTAGATCCACCTTGGCTTAAAGCAAGACCAGAAAAACTGCTTCCTCCTTGGGATAGACCAGAATAACCTCCTTGGGCTCCAGAGAAACTGCTGCCTCCGTAGCCGCCACTGGAGTAGCCACCTTCTTGGCCTCCAGAGTAACCACCGCCTTGAATTCCAGAGAAGCTGCTTCCTCCATGAGATCCACCAGATAAATCTCCTCCACCACTATAACTAACGGTGTTGTATCCAGATCCTAAACTACTGGCATAGTTGTTATATTCACTGGAAGATTGTGAACTAGATGATCCATATCCGGAGTTGTAGCTTCCTGAAGATGTCGGTGGTTCCAATAGGCCGTTGAGTTGGCCACAGCTAACCAGTGCAACGCACAGAGATAGTACCTAAGAGCAGAATTATGTTTGTAATATAGATAAAGTTTGGATCGGTGGTTATACTTACGAGGAAGGCCTTCATCTTGAGTTCTTAGACCAAGAGATGTCCTTGAGTGTGGTTCGTTACTCGAGTCCTCGAGTTTTTATATCGATCGTGGACCACTTTCTCGCCCGAAATGTCCCACCAAAATCCGCACGGTGCACCGTTGTAATATGTCAGAGTTTAACTGATGATATATGTATATTAATTCATCTCAACTGTGGCTGTTATGTTTTTTTTTTCTTTCGCGTAGTAAGTAATTTATTAAAGTCCATCGTGTACAAATTATATGGAATATTATATTTATTATTTTCTGATATGCAATTTTGTTCATTATTTGTTGCAATTAGGTTTAGTTTAGAGGAGTTATTGCGAATAAATTGGTCAAGTGTAATTTGCGTTAGAGAATTGTTAATATACAGTGTGGTGTGATTTTGTTTTCCGTTAAACTCGTGATTCAAGGAAAATTTGGAATAAACGCGCTCTATAATAAGAGAAAATGTAATCTGGACCATCTCCCACAATAATATATACTAAATTATGCATCGCTTTCTTTTCGACCAGCATATTATAAACTATACTTCCACACAAAAAATAAAACAACAAAATCCGATAAGATACTCCTTTTAATAAAGACTAGCTGTACATAATCGAAAAATATCTTTATTTTACATTATTACTTAGTACAATTCGTTTATTGGCTTTCTTTGATGTCGTTGCTCTCAATTGGGGCAGCAGTGGAACTGACGCTGACTGATTGAGCGTTGTTGTCATAACCTTGAGAGGCTCCCACAGAACTTCCAAAGCTGGTTGAGTCGGATGAAGAAGAACCGTCGAAGGTGGTTCCGAAAGACGTAGATCCAAGGTTGGAGGCGTCGAATCCAGATGAGGATACGGTCTCAGAGCCAAATCTAGAGCCAAGGGATCCAGAGTCAAATCCAGATAAGGAACTTGAGTCAAGTCCAGAGAATGAGGTAGAGCCAACGGTTCCTACGGTTCCTACAGATCCTACTGATCCAAGGGATGAGCTAGATCCAAGGGATGAGGTGGATCCAAGGGATTCAAAAGATCCGAAGGAAGATCCCAAGCCTGACCCTGCGGAGTAGAAAGAAGCTCCACCGACAAGACCGGAGTTGGCGATGACTCCACTACCACCAGAGACGAATCCAGTTGAGATAGCTGGAGCAGAAGCTACGATTGGAGCTTGGACAATTGGGGCATGGACAACTGGAGCATGGACAATTGGAGCAGTAGCAACGACTTGTGGTTCCCTAACGTAAACTGGTTCTTGTACGTTGACGGTGTATGGTTTTGGTACATGTACGGCGTAGGGTTGTGGGACTGGGTGTGGTACGGCGGTTTGGACCTTGACGTAGACTGGGGTCTTGACTTGGTATGGTACGTTCCTGTATTGGGTGACTGGGTACGGTTGTGGTACCTCCACGGTGACTGGGACGTTCTTGGTGACGATGACGTTGTATGGTTTTGGTACGTCGACTGGGTATGGTACCTTCCTCTCGTGGGTGACGGTGTATGGCCTTGGTACTTCAACTGGTACTGGGATCTTCTGTTCTACGGTGACTGGGTATGGCCTTGGTACCTCAACTGGTACTTTAACGTGGACGGGGACGGCGTATGGCCTTGGCACATCTACTTTGTATGGTGTTGGTACTTTACGGTCAACGATGACTTGGTAGGGTTGTGGTACTGGTACACCTACTTGTCTGGTGATGGTTTGTACTTGGTGGTTTACAACGGTTTGTGGTTGGGAAACTACTTGCTGGTGGTATACTGGAGCATGGACAGCTGGGGCAACGTAGGAGTTGTATGCACCGTATGATGGGGCAGCATATCCAGCATATCCACCATATCCAGCATATCCGCCATATCCAGCATATCCAGCAGAGTAGACTGATGGGGCATATCCTACAGCTGGAGCGACAACTCCGCCAAATCCGGACGAGTAGGAAGATACTGGGACAGCGGCGCTGATTCCAGAGACTCCGGAAAGGCCAGAGTATCCAGAAAGACCTCCGAAGCCACCTGAGGAGTAAGAGCTGACTACACCTGAACCTACAACAGCTGGGGCGACATCAGCGAAGTTGGAGAAGCCACTGGAAAGGCCATATCCGTAACCAAGAGACCTCTTGGGCTTGACAGTCTCCTTCTTGGCAGCAACGGCTGCTACAAGGAGCACGGCGATCTATAATTTGAGAAGACGGAATTAGATCACATAATTAGAGTATGTTAGTGGTTTTAGCTCACCAGGAAAGTTCTCATATTGTGTTCAGATGTGGACGCAGCTCACAAGTGATACAATAAACCCAAAAAATATCGCTTATATAGTAGATAACTGACATTGAAGATGTTATACGCGAGCGGCCGGTTTTTTTCTAATGGTGGTTTTAATGACCAATGGGAGATCTGTTGGCGGAAAATGCTAATTCGTAATTTATTCGTGAACGAGACATGGCATCCAGAATCTCGATATATTTTTACGAAATACGAAGTTATTGGAGTGGTATGACATAACCGCGGAGTTTATAGTTGCTAACGATCTTGTCGCCAGGACTCATCTACATGTTAATGGTCTCTGCCCAGCAGTATTCAATGTATTCAGTATCTTTAGGTTTTTTTTATAATAGTGACGCTAGTGTTGTGTGTGTATTGTTTTTTGTTCTTGATTTTTTGTCATTCATAATTCGGAGGAAAGTTTAAAACATACTCAGGCAAAAATTGAAAATCTTATTGGATATAAGTTATAAAAGTAAACAATAATAACTATCAAGTTTACTCCTGGTATAAATAGAACTTGAGATCACAGCATCTCATTAGTACAGAAAATTTCAAAACGTAGGCATATATTAATTTTATGTATTTATTATTCATGAATCTAAATTTTTTTTCTTAGATAATAATAAACAGTATCAACAAAACCGTAAAAGTTGCGTCGAAATTAATACCTAATCCTGGTGCCTATTATTTTTTATTTCATATTCGTGGAACAACACTCCTACGGTGTACCCCTTAATATTTGGCCAAAATATACGTTTAAAGCTACTACATACATCTTATCAAAATATTTTATAATGTGAAAAAATGTACGGTATTCTCTCAAATAATGAAAACAAAGAAAATAGTAGCGCTACCGTCTCTCATAAAAGCTAGTAATTGTGAAATGATTTTTTTATAATAACTAGACACATTCAGATTTCATAATGTTTGCCTTCTGATTCAAATTCTTGGTGAAGAAAGGGTACAAGAAATTTGAGTAACTGTTGTTCTAGAATCTACACTCAAAACTTTATTTATACATATTTTAATTATTAAGTTAAGAATTGATGTATCAAATTTAAAGTACTTCAAAATGTTTCCCTATTTTCTAGACTTGATACTCTAATTGTCTTTCATTTCATATTAAGATGGTGTCGCGTACAAAAAAGCTTTGGCCAAATAAGAAGCACTCTAATGTTCATAGTATACTTTGTGGACACGATAATAACTACTGTAAGTGGGTACTTTAAAACACCAGTAAATTTATCGTGTAATAAATTTATTGGAAACTTGTTTTACATCATAAACTTAAAATGGTGCAAACCATTTTTTAATGTACAATCGGCTTCTGTTAATGAAATTTACATGGCATGACCTTTTTTGTACCAAAAAAATACAAATTAGCATTTAAAAAGAACTATTACCTATAACAATGTAATATCAGCAAATTCGAAAGTTTCAGATAATCTTTCTCTCTTTACAAGCTATATTATATGAAAAATAGTGAAGGAAAATATTTGGCTTCTTGGCTACTTTGGTTACTCGACAAGAGCGATAATGTTTGACACCACATGTTTGCAAACGAAAATCACATAGAAATCCAAAGAAAAAAAATGCCTGTAACTTCTTCTTAATGATTAAAGTACCAACATTAAATTGTTATAGTAGAATTAATTGACAAAAACGTGTCCTAATAATGTTTTAATTACAAATGTGTTGTATCATTGTGTTTTGAGTTTCAAGCTAAAACCCGTTATTTTTTATTAATGTTTTAATTTATAAGTTAAATATAGTTTTAGATAATTCAAAATACGTAAACCGTTCTCGTATCTCTCCAAAAAGAACACCTGTGCCAATGCCGAGAATATTAGTTTATTCTTTTTTTCATTTCACTTTTCGCTTATATGCTTCTCAATCTTGCCAAATGGGAATATCGGTCACTACCATATGACTAAGGCTAATACACTATGATGTATTATAAATAATCTAACAGTATGAATAAAATAAGGATTAAAACCATGTTTACCTTAAATAGATTATTAAAGTAGGGTATTAAATGTAGGTACATAGAGTTATTAGAATTATAGAATTAATAATGTATTCATAACGACAAAAAAAAAAAAACAAAATAAGTAAAAAGTATGTTTTGACACAGTCGCTTCGGAGCAAAAAAATCTCTTAATTAAAACAAAAATAAGCTAATTATCACTCTACATCCACACAACTTAAAGGAGGAATATCATCAAAACTCATTTCCCACAGGATTTGTACGAAATTGCACTCAACTAAGCTCTGAGCGTCGTCTGTTAGATGCAGAATAACCATCTTGACGTCTTCATTTTCTTTGTGTGTTTATAGCCAAGTAAAAATCGTTTTTACTGTACTTGTAATGTATCCAATATGTTGAAAATTGTCTCTCACAGACCTACATGTGATGCCACAGCATGCGATATATTTTACAAGTAGGGTTATAATTATCATTAATGTTCGTCTTCATTTTATTCATTATACTTAAATAAATTTGATTTTTTTTTAATTATCGCGAATATATCTGTCTATTCAATATGTTTACAAACGACAAAGACAAATTGACGATTTAAAAAAATAAAACTTTCGAATAGAAGATATAAAATTTGAATTAGTGCTAGATTTAAAAAGTTTTATTCTACTTTTTAGTGCCAACTATTACGTAAAACTATACGTGACATCGAACCCATTTCCAACTATGTGTAATATTACTCCCAACTCGCATGGTCCACAAAAAGAAGAAATGTCTTAAGAGGAATCCGTACCCCTAACTTTCCACTAACAAAACACGGAAAAATTTTGAGGGGTTTTCTCAGCTATTAGTTGATAGAATGGTAAATACAATACACCAAATTAAAGATAAATAGTATATAATTGTCCTTCTAGTGGTAGTTTTCTGATATCTTTGTTTGTTTTTGATAAATCAGTTACTGAATCTGACATAAAATTGACTAACTGCGATTTTTTTTACAGAGAACGCATGTTAAAATTGAAATAAGTACCTACTAGATAGGTTTAAGTTACACTTTTTTTATAAGCGTACAAAATTTTAGTTAAAAGCAAAATACGAGCTAAAATGTTATAATCCAGAATAAGAACTTTCTTTTATGATTTATACACTCATATAAATAGCGCATCATCGGAATACTGTATTATATCTACAGTGTTCGTATATAGATATACATATATAGGTACATAATTGGAAATATCGGCGTAATCGGTCAATCCTATTGGCTCATGGATGTAAACTGAACTCCTATGGGAGGAAATTAATCACTAGATGTTACCTAATTACGGAATTGGGCCAATTTCAACCTAGCCCCATTCGTTGTTATGTCAATTACTGAGTATTTTTTTCTACCCGTATTATATTGATTCCGTTTATTGATGTATCGGTTGTCAAACGCTTTTCTGCGGTATTTGCGAATTGTTCCAGTTATATTTTGTTACATAGTTTGGGTTTGTTGAAATATATATTATGTTTATTATATTGACAGACGTTGGAGTATTGATTTGATTGTTTAATTTTGTATGATGATATTTATTTTGTATATAAATATTTTGTTTAATATTTGTTGCTGAATATATGGTGGCTGCAACACAGTGACAAATACGTGTTATGGCTTCATAAACTGTTATGATATATAATAGAATATTGGCATATACTCTAGAACTAAATAAAAAATATGCCCTTTCATTAATCTTATTAATCTATCCGGAAATCTTTGCATAGATTTTTTGAAACCAAAGTTTTTTTTCTAAATAAATTAAGAATGGAGATGGAGGATTCATCACTGGTCATTTTAGGTTTTTTTGTTTATATTTACGGAGTTTTAAATTAAGATAAAATATTGCCGTCTTTTATTTATTTTACGTACAGTATAATTTTTAATTTTATATTGTTATAGTTTTGTATCATGTAAGTATATACGTTTTTTTTTATTATGGTGCATCTTATTTTGTGAAAAATCGTTCTTTTTCAACTCTTTCAAGCTGTTATATGATCAGTAAAACTATTATAGTATTTGTTTTTATAATAAAATGAAAAGTTTAACGTCTAAGACGATAATTAGATTTAATGTCCGGCAAGACTAGGAATTATTTAAAAACTAATTCCCTTGCATAAATCAGATATATAAAGAAAACAATAAGGGGTGTTTTGTAAAAATCAGCGTAATAGCAATTTGTTGGAAATGCTTTTCATTTAACAAATTAAAAACTTAAGTAGTTATAAAACAGATGATGAAGTGTTATTTATAAAAATTACATTTGTTAACAAAATCTTGAATGGACCTGACATTTAAACTTTGAATTTCAGTATTTTGATTTTTACTGTGGCTTACGTTGTCATGAGGTATTTTGTTTAACATTTATCAATAGTTCATAAAAGTCTGTAAATGTAAATAGTTAATAGTTTTAAATTGTTCATAATTTAAATTTAAATATTAAATATAAATAATATTAAATATTTAAATATATTGTTGATATCCCATTATTTAATCAATGTTTATTAATATTAAGAAAATATATACTTAGAAGTTGCTACTAGGGTTTTTAAAAAAACAGGTTTTTGAATTCAATTTTTTTCTTAAATTGGGCAGTAAAAAATATTCGAATACATATTAGTACTTTAACTGTACCAACTCCACCCATACCATACCATAGTACTTTAACTTTAACCTAACTGCAAAAATATAAAAACATATGACTATACCCACTTCATACAAAACCAAATATCATTAACTCGCAATAGTTTCCAAACAGTGCGTTTTCAGAAAATTTCTTCTCTTTAAAAGTGACTGTGTAAAGGATTAGAAAATAACTAAAGAATTATTAAACAATATTCTAAAAAATAATAACAAAAACAACAAGCAAGAAACCATAGATTTTGTATTACTGTTGCTCCAAAATGAATTTTACCTCTTGCATAGCGATGATCCGGCTCGAAGGACCATTACAATTATCTGCAGTACTTTATCGTGTAACGAGGTTACTTGAAACATGCGAGCAATGCCAGTAAATCAAACTAATATTCTATTAGTATTATTATTATTATTATTCAACTGCATTTCGCTACATTTGTGCGAAAACAAGTATACTATGTCAGCTTATTGTCTGAGAATCGCAAACCATAGAATACGTGAGTACAAATTAATGGTTTAATGCGCTTCCTAAATGGTAGAGAATTTCCTAGAGAACGCCAGCCCCTCGTATATTAATATGCAACGAAACGCGCTACATCTCAGCAAAACTAAAAGTCGTTAAACTCTAGCGTTTAATGAAGCTTCGTACTATACTATACTTAAGAGATACAACGCAATATTCGCCAGGTAGAGAGCGCAGTGACGTACAATTTCCTCAATTTTCGACATGGTCAATTTTTTCCGCGCCAATAAAACTTTATCTCGCCGGTATTCGTATCAATGTCACAAGAATTAGTCGAGATACGGTTGCGTAATATCTACCGGCCAAATTTGCATTTTTATAGATGGACCCATCGAAAAGAAGAACCAATCGTGTCGTCCTTCGACATCTACCAGTATAAAAGGTTGGATTTTTTAGAATTATCGTCACTCAACTGTGTGAATACCTCAGCAGTAGACATGAAGGCATTCTTGGTATGTGCTATTCGTATCTAATGTCGAATTATCTCACTAATTCTTTACACATTACAGGTTTTAGCGTTGGTAGTATGTGCCGTTACGGCCAAGATCGAACCCAAGAAACCCAAGAGGAGTTTGGGCTACGGATTCGGAGTTGACAGCGGTTTCAACGCCATCAACGCCGGATCTGGCTTAGATGCTTCTGGATTAGCGTCCACCTACTCTGGAATCGGTGGATTCGGTTCTGGAATTGTTGGAGGTGTCTACTCATCAGTGCCAGCAGTAGCATCAGCTGTACCAGCTGTGTCAGTTGCCTCAGGTTTCGCATCAGGTTACTCTGCTGCCCCAGCTGTAGCTTCTTATGCACATGCCCCAGTAGCTTCATACGCTGCACCAGTAGTATCTTCTTACCATGTCCCACAAGTCAATGTAGTCAACCAAGTCCACACCGCTTACAAGGATGTAGCTGTACCAGTACCACAACCCTACCCAGTCCATGTTAACCGTGACGTCGCAGTTCCAGTCCCAGTTCATGTTGACAGGCCAGTACCAGTCCAGGTTAAGGTCCATGTGCCAGTACATGTTGACAAGCCAGTACCATACACCGTCACCAAGCAAGTCCATGTGCCATACAACGTTGACAAGCCATACGCCGTCCATGTCACCAAGAATATCCCAGTACCAGTTGAGGTACCAAGGCCATACCCAGTCCATATCACCAAGACCGTACCCGTCCGCGTTGAGGTACCAAAACCATACCCAGTGACCACCATTAAGGACATCCCAGTCCCAGTCCACACTCCAGAATACATTAAGGTTCATGAGCAGGTCAAGGTACCAGTTGCCCAACCCTACCCAGTTGAGGTACCACACCCAGTCCCAGTACATGTCAAGACCCCAGTCTACGTTAAGGTACCACAGGTATACCATGCCACCCCAGCTTATGGTTACTCCGCTCCAGTTTATGGTTACAACGGATGGAACTACGGATACAACGGTTTCAACACTGGATACGGTGGCTGGACCGGAGTACCCACTGGATACATCAACGGTGGTGTAGGATACGGATACGGATACGGCGCCCCAGCTTATGGATATGGATACACCTCCCCATCATACTATGGTGGAAACTACGGAAGCTACGGCACTGTTCAACATGTTTAAATGAATTTCTGAAGTACGATGTACATAAAACTAGTCTAAATAAATGACACTAAAAGTTACCAGTCTGTTTTTTTTTTTTAAACGAAATCATCAGGGATGTAATAGGTGTTCCTGGTTAAATTTAAGAGGAAGTCATTATGTGATAACTTTACTTTTCATGATACAGGGTGCCAAAATTTTGCTTAGAAAATCAATTTCCTTGACATAGACTTACGTACTGAAAGGTTTTCATCTGTGATTAAAAACAAAAACTTTTGTAAACCAAAACTAGAATAAGTTCATGAAGATTAGTGCTATAATATTTTAACAAAGTTGTTGCTTTGGGGATTGTTTTGGAGTTTTAATGCTATTTGCGCATTTTTCCAATGACTTAATTGTTTTATGCTGGGCAGGACATTTGTCCAATTTGCATTTTGGGATGGGCATGTAAAATTCTATTAGTGTTTGTTGTCTGTTACATCTGGGGGCAGTTTGAACGTGGACTATTCACTATTTTATATGCTGGCAGGTCTGTATGTGCGACAGTAAGGCCAATTTATTTAACTATGTGGTGGAATGCAATAAATATTTTTTTATCTTGTCAATTGCATGCACGTATGGTGCATTCTGTAGCACAAATCTATTATTTTTTTGTTATCGTTAGTTATAGAATCAACCATTTTGTTATCTAATGGCAATCTGTCTTTTGACTAGATTGTACTAGTGAGTGAGTTTAAGATATATGTAGTAGTTTTCTTCCTCACTTTGTATTTTGACAGCGAAGTTAAACATGTGGTGGTTGGTGATTTGTTATATTATTTGTTTCAATTCTGAGTTTGTTTATAATTTCAATTTGAAATCATTTCTCATATGAGAATCTTCATCTCCGTAGAGAATTAATATGGATTTCCTTTATTTTGATCTCATTTAATATTGATTTGGTTTTTGGAAATTTGGCGTTTGTGTTTAATTATTATCGAGCTGTCGGACTTAATTCTGTTTATGTTAGCAAAATGACATCTCTGACAGAACAACAAGTAAATTAACGAAATAATAATTAAATTAAATAAATTAAGTTTTAATGATGATTCAAAATTGAGATCATATTAAGGTAAACGTCCCAAATTCAAACACTGTCCTAAATTGCCACATATTCTGTGTAATTGGATAAAATAAGAAATCTACAACATTGAAGTTTATTTTAGGACATCGGGTTTGTTGATTTGACATTACACTTATCAACCCACAATCGTTGCTTATTCTACCAATGTTCCAACGGTCAGAATATAACCTAAAAGTTTGACTGATCTTGATAATTGAGTGTTATGCTAAAAGTTGATTTTTCCATATAAGGCAACTGCAATTCGACTTCTTTTTACGGCGATGCATGATAACAGTAATTAAGAAAATTCTAATAATATCTATTTAGGCTGACTAAAAATGCTTTATATTTTCATAATAATACGGTGTACTACTCTTTTAGCCACTATTATATACAAATTTAGGAGTGTCGGAATTAGATACATGTAAATATAGTACGTCCTTAAATCAGACATGTGTGTCGGAATTGTGTACATGGTTAGAAGTAATATTATTAATATTATTAATTGTACGCATTTTGTCCAAATTCCGGCACGAGTGTCGGAATTACAGACATCAATAATCCCTATTTATTACACTAGCAGCAGAGAGTAGCAATTTTGGCATTAATACACCACCTTTTGAGATAACAGTTGAACTCATGCCATCTCCATTAAACAATCATTATTTTGGCCTGAGATACCCAAATAAAGTAAAAACTTGCCGTTCTTCAATTATCTAACGCATGGAGAGAATATTTGTTAAAAATCTGATGTGGCCAGCTACATGACTTTATCATACAATATATAAAATGAATAGTTTAGCTGCATGAGATTCTATTTGATCGAGATCGATCGTGTCTGCATTAAAATAAAATGAGTTAGCCAGGATTTGACAGATATTTTGTTAATATTAACAGTACGTACTGTAAAAAAATCAGCTTTTGATACTACCTACTGTCATTAGAATGCAAATATCTCTAAAAGCCTGGTAACTAGAATTATATTAAAGCAGACACGACCGAACTCGATCAAATAGAATGTTCTCATGCAAGTAAACTATTAATTTTACAAAAAATGTCGTATACATAAATTTTTCAGAATTTCCTCTAGTTTCCTCTACTCATTATTTAACTATTTTGATGCAATTACAGAAATGGCGCCTGATTTGCAAAATCCTTAAAAAATGCTTAGAGGAAGTTCCTTTTGACCCTTTTGAAGCAAAAGCTTTTCAGTTCTAAGTTTGGTTATGAAACTTCTAAATATGAATTTTCGTCCCGATACCTTTAGTAGTTTCTCCAGAATCGTCGCCACAAAATGGGGTAAACCACATACACACACATAAAGTAACTGAAAAGAAGAAACCACAAAAGGAAATCATCTCGAGAAATAAGAAAGGAAGCGCCAAGAAAAACACTAAAAATTCCGTCCCAACCCAAAATAGCCCAAAAATGTGCTGCTTGACATCTTACTGTGAATTTAAGTTATTCGACTTTCAACTCTTCGAAACATTGCTTTAGAGTATAACTGCCATGTTTCAGTACTGAAACTTTTTAAAAGGCCACAATTTCATCCTAGAACGTAGCATTTCTTTTTTGATAATTGGATAATTTCTCAATAGAGATAATTGTCGATATTGGGCTAGGGAAAATCCTCACTGGATGCAATAAGTCCATACCTAATATGCACAGAAGCTTAATGTATGAAAGACTTTCTGTATGGAAGACACTCTGTACAGTTTGAACTACATACATACAATCTGTATTAGCAATATTATTTCCAAATGAAAACGTCCCTAACTTATTGCATTTAATGTTTTCTTCATGTTATTTTAACCTGTTAAAACTTTAAGGCCGCTTTCCTAGATTTTTTCTTATGTAACCTATTCAAGATTTTATTGCGTTGAATAAAATATATCTTTGCCATTGGAAAAAAAATTGTTGACGTCGTAACTTCCTAAAATGTAATGGAAAAATTTGTAAATAGCATCATCATATGCGTTGCAATTTAATTGTTATTGCTAACCCTTTTAGATTTCTGCTCTATCGGCAATATTAACGGAATTATCTATTGTACAGATTAGTTTTAATTGCAAGAGACTCGTATCGAGCAGATTGCTTTTCGTAATATAAGATAATTTACATTTTAAGTATTTATAGTAATAATTGACTAATTATTGTCTTGTAAATGACGTCTTGTCTAGTACTTATCTACACTGAATACATTATCCTATTATTAAAAAGTTAAGTTAGTTCCACTAATGTGTTAAAGTTGTTAATTAGTTCGTATAGTAACCTATTGTTGTCTATTATGTCTGGTATTCTCAACCAAATTCATCAAAATGCGCATCCTGATTCTCTTCAAAAACCATCAATTTGACGACATTTATTCGTAGGCAGAATTAATCCAGTTTCATTATAATAAGTCCTCATCAATATGTATTCGTAATAAATTATATAATTCAAGGAACAATCGTTAGGAATATTAGGTTGCCGATTTAGTTAACCTAAAAATATAGATATGATGTGACGAATTAGCATGCGTTGACATTTTGTTGGATTACAATCGTATAAAGTCGATATAAATTTTGACCTCACGCCGATATAACGTGGATGATCTTTTTTCGGCGTAATTTATTAGCATCATGTCAGGTTAGATTTAAGGCCAGAACTCGTTTTTCGCTATTCATTCTTCTAGCTGAAGGCCATGTGTATCCTGTTACAGGATGTTGATTCTTAGAATTTGTTTGAAACTTTGAGGAATTTTATTTATAGTTATAGGTGTCCTTATATTATCATAAAATTCTTAAACTAAAAACGTTTGGCAAAAAAATTAGTCTAAAAATCATGTAGAATATAAATTGTTTTGCTTAGTATTGGGATTGTATAAATTAACAAAAAATTTAAGACTCAAACTTTTGTTGAAATTATGTACAAATATTTACACTGTGTAACAAAAAAGACTTTCGTGTATAATGAATAATAAATTCACTAAAATTGATAATGTTAATAAATAAGCAAATACAGCAAACGAAGGAAGAAAACAAACAATACCTACCCATTGCAATAATAAATACTAAATAAATAAATTAAATTGAGTTGAAATTTTCTTAAGATGATAGAGCGCTTAAAATACAATTTTATACTATTCTAAAACTTGCCTAGTTTAGGTAGTTTAGAGGTTTTTTACGTTATCATACGTAGTTATGATATGACTATAAAGCATCGTAATCGTGCCGAAAAAAAAATTTTGTTTGGCGGAAATATATCCTTTTAGGTCCCCTGAACATTTTTTACCGAGGTACAAAAAAAAAATTCTGAATAGGTAATTTATGTCTGACATTTTTTGGTAAAATTAATAGTTTAGCTGCATGAGCAAATTCTATTTGATCAAGGTCGGTCGTGTCTGCATTAATATAAAACTAGTTAGCCAGGATTTGACAGATATTATCATGTTAATGACAGTAGGTAATGTCAAACGCTGATGTTTTGACTATACCTACTGTCAATACTATCAAAATATCTGTCAAATCCTAGTTAAGTAGTTTTATTTTAATGCAGACACGATCGATAACGATCAAATAGAATCTCGTGCAGCAAACTATTAATTTTATATATACCGACACAATACATTCATTATGGACAATTATAATCACTATAAAAATCAAATAAGAAACCTAAATTTTAGAATAATTAGAATAAAGAGACAAACTAGCTGCTAAAATAATTGACAGACAAGCAAGTGCAACAAACAACACCACTCCTTGAAAACAGTTTACGAATAAATTAACAAAATGAACAATACAACCAACTACATACTAAAACATGTCAGCTCGACCCCCTCCTCCAATAACTCAGCGCACAAGTAATAAGCTCTGCTCTATAGAAATTTAATAATTTATAGTATTATAAAGTCATGTGCCTGGCCAAATCAGAAAAAGTTTTATATGTTTTATAATCTCTATTTGATACTTTTTTGATACGCTTGATGGACAGCTGCTGAGTTAGAATCGCTAGCAGTGCAATCAGTCATTAATCAAAATTTATAGAAAAATAGAGATATCATTATTTTGCTAATTTTCAATCGCCCTTTTTTCAATCATTGTTTTATGTTTAGCCACATATTTGTCTATTACCGTCAACAGAATTAAATGATCTATCAAAATCTATAAGAAAACTAGGAGTCTGCTATAAAAAATATGTTGAGAACGTCATACGTCGACCAAAATTGAAGGTCAGAATTTCAATTTGATATAAAAATGTGTAATTGTATAAAATGTATCTTGTAGAGTTTTTTTAGAACGTTTTATTTTATTTATTTGAACCAGAAGTAACAAAAACAAACGGCGAGCTTTGGGATTATTAATTGCCATAGACCAATAGAGTAACACCACCATTAATAAAGAAGTAAACAAAAAGTTGACATTTATTGCTCAGTATTTTTTACTTGCTATAATAAATTATTGATTACGGCGATATACTCTGTAGATAGAAACTTTGGCGATAGTCTTATGAACATTCGATAAAAAGCGGTGGCATTTTTTATTCCATAAAGCTTTATCAGATATTTGTTGTCATATCGGAAAAAGCTAAAGTTCTTTCGTACCACAATGGGTACGATCAGTATCGAAAAATGCTTAACGTCCCATACAGTATATTTATATGGGTGAATTATACATCCAACAATCCATATTTGTCCATTATTGTAACGACTGCTATTATTGTATGGAAATGCATGAATTATTGTTCCTAATGGTGTGTATTGTACTAACATGATGTGTAATATAACCTTGTTTAAAACGTGTTATAAATGGCAGAGTACATTACCCCATTTATTTGTAAGGTAGTTTCAGCACTAACATGTACTACATACTGCGAATAGAGCTTATTTGGCGATTTAAGGGGGGAGCCTCGTATAGATGGAAAAACAATCAGGAAAACTTTTTCTGGATTTTTTTCTGAAAAAAATATGGGACATATTTTATCAAATTTTTACTGTACATTCTTTTCATGCATAAAAGATAGTAGATTTTGCAAGTCTCTCATGTTTTACTAATTATCACATAGTTTACAAATTCCGAAACGAGTTTATTAGTTTCAGTTAATATAAATGCGTTTGTGGTTCTAGTTTAATTTTATATTTTACACTAAATATAATTAATTATCCCCGAATTAATTTCGAATTGCGGTAATTACTTCTATTGATTTGTTTTTAATACAGCGCTGAATAAATTCATACATATAATTCGTAGAATAAATAATGGAATTCGTGCAAATGAACAAACAATTCACAACAAAGGAATTCCTTAATAATTAATTATTTTGTCGATTTGTATAAATCGCATAAAATGACTATTAATTATGTGCCCTGTAGCTAAAAATACCGCATAATATAATTTGAAGCTCAAATCGATCATTTAGCATTTCCGGTGACACTGAAAGGAAACCGAGACGTGGGAAAGTCATTTACAGGTTTTATATTAATAGTTGTCAATGAATTGATATACAGGGTGGGTCACTAGTCTCGCAGTGGTCGATACTGCACTTATCTTAAAAGATAGAGAGAGAGAGAGACAAATATTGTATAAAAAAGTTGTTAAACCCATCATTTTCTACAACAGACACTTATTTGTGTACATTTAGTCTATTTACGGCATTTAGGTGTGAAGATAAAAATATTATTGTTTCAGATTGGTCGTGAGATATTTAATTGTTTGTAAAAGAATTGGACATTGCAGGCATGTTTACAAAACTACGTAAATACAAAATTTTTGCAGATATTGGGCAACAAATTTCTTTTTAATTTATATTTACTATGTCCTAATTATATCTATTAGTTTTTGTGATATTTGCAGTTTAAAGAGTAGTACGCTATTATAGTAACTTAATATTGTAAAATGTAAAATATAAACAGTTATAGGTAGAACCTATTCAACTACATTTATAGTTCTAGGTGTAGTTCTAGGTGGACCAGCGTAAACATTTTTTCACTTATGAAAATTTTTGCGCAGACGTTTCATTGTAGTGGTATGTGCGCTCATACACAAACCAAACAGAAAACGCTGAATCTTAGCTTGATGAGCAATCTTTGAGAACAGATTAGCATTCAGTAAAAAATTACTGTCATTGTTAATTGATTCAAACTGGGTTATTTTTTGAAAAGACAATTTAAAATTGGGATCATATGTGATAATGTGATAATGTGATAATCAAAGCCGAGCAGAACTTGGGCAACAGGTGACACCTGAGGCATGGAGCGGCGTTTGTCTAGCAATAGTGAGCAATAGCACTTTCGTATATAACACCGTACTCCAAAGAAGTTCGCTTACCTCGAAACCGTAGTAACATTGGCCCATGAAATAATTCGATATGCCGCCACGAGAAAGAATGACAGTAAAAGATACGGCGATTGTGCGGCGATTCAACGCTCGAACGCTCAGGCATGACTCATGCGACCGAGTACAGCGACGACAGTGACGTACGCTTTGTTTTATACTATACTCGACGGACGGATAGTGCGTAAATAACTTATCCCTATAATATCAAATGATTTTAGCAATAATTTGTATTCATAATAATTATTTATTTAACAAGATATTACTGTTAACATTTGCTATTACTACTTTCTCCAAATTTTCGATAGTCAATGATGTTCTTTTAGAAGTTAAATAAAGTTTTCCGTAGATCGTTAAATTTTATGAGTCAGTTAAGTGAATAGGAAATGCAATTAAATATAATTATATAATAATATAATTAATATAATTAATTAATAATTAAATATATATTATTTAAACAACAAGTATATTAAAAAGAGCGATTAATGATCGAGACTGTTTTCGATTTTCGAGATCATTAATCGCTGTTTAATATTCGAGTTGGTTACAAAATTTTTCCGTCGATCGTATTCTTCTAGCGTCGTCTACATAGATTTTTCTTCGCCGATGTCTTTTTAGGTTATATGACCATTTATGTAATTTGACACTGACAGTTCTAGTTCTGGTTTGATTCTAAGGTTTCATTTCACATATGTTCGATTGGTCAATCAAACGACGTCATTGCGTCTTGTGATTGGCTATAACAAATCATGCATTAATAGAAATCGTGCATTAATGTAGTACTTTAATAAACGATTTCGTATTCACTAAACTGACTCATAAATAAACGATCGACGGAAATAGTTATTTAACCAACAAGTATATTAAAAAGAGCGATTAATGATCGAGACTGTTTAACGCGCGAGCGAAGCGAGCGCGTTAATTGTCGAGATCATTAATCGCTGTTTAATATTCGAGTTGGTTACAAATTTTTTCCGTCGATCGTATTCTTCTAGCGTCGTCTACATAGATTTTTCTTCGCCGATGTCTTTTTAGGTTATATGACAATTTATGTAACTTGACACTGACAGTTCTAGAGAGCGGTATGTTTTGATTGGAAGGTTTCATTTCGCATATGTTCGATTGGCCAATCAAACGACGTCATTGCGTCTTGTGATTGGCTATAACAAATCATGCATTAATATAAATCGTGCATTAATGGAGTACTTTAATAAACGATTTCCTATTCACTAAACTGGCTCATAAATAAACGATCGACGGAAAACTCTATTAATGCACGATTTCTATTAATGCATGATTTGTTATAGCCAATCACACGACGTAAAGACAACGTTTGATTGGCCAATCGAACATATTTGAAATGAAACCTTCCAATCAAAACATACTGCGCTCTAGAACAGTCAGTGTCAAATTACATAAATTGTCATATAATCTAAAAAGAAACATTGGCGAAGAAAAGTCTATGTAGACGACGCTAGAAGAATGCGATCGACGAAAAAATTTTGTAGCCAACTCGAATAATAAACGGCTATTTATGATCTCAACAATTAACGCTCGAGCGTTAAACAGTCTTGATCATTAATCGCTCTTTTTAATATACTTGTTGGTTAAATAACTATTAAAAGTCGAAAAGCTTCTCTGAACGTCACAGCTTATTAATGGGGCATAAGTAAAGCAATGCGCATGTAATTGATATTTTTCGCAATTTGTAAAATTATTTGTCATACAAAATTCTTGAACTATTCTGAGATTGGGATTTCTATCTAATATAACGTCAACTTTATTAGTTAAAAGTTCACACATTTCTCCCGGAACCGATTTCAATTTATTTACTATTTTGGTCAATTTTGCTATCGATTCTCTCACTTTGATGTTAAGCCCTTCGAAATATTTAATGTCTGCAATTAGAAATGAAAAGTTGCTATGAATAAATTCCAGTTGCTCTTTAAGGCAAGGTTCTTTTAATAATTCTATAATTAATACATAAAAATATATGTAAATGTTGCAAGGTTTTTGCACAAAGGTTTTATTCTATATAATTTAACATGCAATATAAATATTTCATACTATTAACGGCTAAACGTACAATAACCTGCATCGAAAAGAAAGAAAACAGCGAATAGGACCGCTGTGGTTGCGCGCGTGACCCTAGCCACTTCTCGGTCTACCCGCCACTGGAATAACCCCGAAAAAACTTGACTTGCCCAATCTCTGCTCGGCTCTGGTGATAATGTGAATGGAGAGTGGGTTATTTGAAGGTATTGGCGTTATCTACCAGGGTGAGTCGTTAGAATAGACAAAAATATTTTATACAAAAGTTGTTTGGCCGACCATCATCTACAACACAAGATATGTATTCATTTACACAGGATGTTGCAGACCACATTAAAAGGTGGTTTCTGTGATATTGAATTGTTCGTACAAAATGGCAACTACAGGAATTTTCATTCATTTTTGCAGATATTGTCCTAGAATTGTTGCTACGTATTCATTTTTACTTTATCATACGCAGTATCAGAGGAAGTATGATCATGTATCGAATGGGCCGGGCGACTTGGGGTCGTTGAACATGGATAACACTAGGGTGTTGCATGCAGCAATATTATATCAAAAGTTCCTATCCAAGAGGACCCCACAATACCTCATGCGAAAGATACGCTGTAGAACGGATGTCAATAACCTTAATTTAAGATTCAGGGGTTTGTTTGCTCCACCTGACCATCGCGCTGAGCTGTATAAACGGCCATTCTCTTGCCAGGCCAGTCACATATACAATGGTCTCAGGGAAGATACGACAAAATTATCGTTAAACAGTTTTGGGGGAAAGGTGAAGTGTTGTCTGTATGTTGTTATATTATTGGTACTAGTTCTAGTTTACCTAAGGGGTTGAGTGGAAGAGCAAGGCAATTCGAAAACAAGTGTGCTGATCTGCACCGTAAATATAAATATTATTTTGTTGCATTTAATATAGTTTTACGTTAATAAAGGAATTATTTATTTATTTATTTATTTATCTGTCAAACCCTGGCTAACTAGTTTTATTTTAATGCAGACACGACTGATCTCAATCAAATAGATTCTCATGCAGCTAAACTATTAATTTTATATATTGTATGATAAAGTCATGTGCCAGGCCACATCAGATTTTTTTGTCAAAAACAGGCAATTGCAGACAATTGAGAGATTAAAATCGCAAGGTCGTCTATAAATAGTTACAAACTAAAATTTATAAATAAAAGATGAACTTTTTTAAAATGCCTATAAATTTGTTATTTCTTGATCCAATTAGTAACTTAACGTTTATTACATAAACCCGAGTTACTTAATCCAAATTTGAATACATCCGAAATTAATAGGTATTCACAATTTCAACACAATATTACCAATAAAAGGTCAATTTCATGAAATATTAATCGCGCTGTAATTTTATTCGTCAACGTCCGCTTTCTCGTTATCCTCTTGTTTGTTTTACGTTCAAATTCGTAAATTCGCCCATTTTTTAAAGCACAAAGATTAAAAAACTACCAAAAAAGCGACGAATCGCAATCGCTGTGAGTGGGTAGGTAGTATAATGGAAATTTATGTGGTAATTAAAATTTCTGAGTGTAATTTATATGCGGACCCGTGCGGATGACATAAACAAGATAGTAACTTTGGCGATTCAGAAAAAGTGTTGGAGATTCATCTAAGTTGAAGTAGTTCTTAACGAGATTTTTTCTTTAATCTCCTAGAGATTGCTAACTAAGTATCTACGAGGAGAAAACTTTTTGTTTTATATTTTATAATAATTTTACAATTATTACGAAATTTGTTTGATGAGAATCTTATCTTAATGTGGAATTAATTAATATAATTCCTACATTGAAATGTAATTGTGTTTTTATTAAATATAGCGTTAATTTTATATTAACAAACACAAAAGCTTTCGATTCATGAACTGCAAATCTCATTTCAAGATATTGCATAAAACACAATAAATTATACAAACTTGTTGCATCTAATTGCTATTTTGCGTTTATAAATACAAAAATCAATTTCTTGTCAATATTTTTACTGAAGGTTATCTCAGAACTAACATATGTATTAACATTTATTCACAAAATAAAAACAAATTAAAATTAAATTGCTTAAGTTTGTATTTATGGTAATTTGTTACTTGTGATTTACTGGTGTTTTCGAGATAGTTAGTAGCTTCAACGACATTTTGCAGTGTTTAACTTAATAAACAGAAAGAAGCATGTATTTTGTATAGCATGAATGTATCCTTACATTTTTTTATATTATCATTTTGTATTTACCTATTCTTATGCGCATGGCAAGGATACTTCCGCTATTAATTTCTTTTTGAACAAATGGGCAACTCGGAATGGAAGTTTGTTCAAAATTCTCACAACAAACCACGATCTGAAGCATTGAGTCACGGTTGCCACTTTCGGCCAATTTCGTATTTTATTTGTACGTTTAACAAACTACAACTTGTGAAATAGCAGAAAACACAGCATAAAAGTTCAAAAGATGATAATTAAACGTCATCCACTTCAACGTTGTAATAAACTTCAACCGACATTACTTTTTTGCAAGTGTGAACTGTAGATACGTTATCAGGCAGAGGCGACTCTAGTTCCAACCGATTCAATGCTTGTCATATTAGTTCTATTTGAAAATCTGCTGCTTCCTTTCGACTCCTTTCGATCACGATATACTCCGGGGATGTCACTAATTATTTCTGCTATTTTTTACCAACTAATCAAGAAAAACACGCGTTATATCAGACAGCTATAACATTGTGCGGTTAGCGTCAGTTCAACGAACGTACCGAGATATTTCCACAACATCTTTGTGTTTCATATTATTTTATGTTATATTTCACACTATGGACGTAATTCCTCCAAATAAGATAAGAGCGTATAGGTCTCTAGGCTGTAAACTATCATGCCAAACTTTTTGCATATACGCTCGGCTAGACACTTGGCCGTATGTTCATCAAATATGCATTAAAAAAATTATAAGGAAAAAATCAACTTTTAGCATTACACTCAATTATCAAGATCAGTCAAACTTTTAGGTTATATTCTGACCGTTAGAACATTGGTAGAATTAGAAACGATTGTGGGTTGAGAAGTGTAATGTTAAATCAACAAACCGGATGTCCTAAAATAAAGTTTAATGTTAGAGATTTATTATTATTTTTACTAAACAGAAATATGTCGGAATTTAGAACAGTGCCTGAATTTCGGACGTTTACCTTACTGTGGTTACAAGGGCTTATTAGTTAAAGGGATAGAAATTATTCATGTGGGCCTAGCTCACAGGTATTAGTAGTACGAGTAGTAAGAGGATTATTAATCATAAAATAAAGTTCCTATCTGCTTTGGGTTTAGTTTAATTATGTTTAATTATGCATTTGAAGACTTTACATAGAACCAGCAAGCACTGCGAGTATACCACGTCTTTCAGACATATTTGCGATTATACATAAACTGTAAAAAATATGTTCAATTTAAAAACTTCGCGTCCTTTCATCTGTAGTTGGCCATGTTTATATATAGTTTCACGAGCTTGAATTTGATGTAATTTTGTCAGTAGTTATAAAATACAACTTTTGAAATTTCCTGACTCGCATGGTTATATATCACATTTTTATGGTCTAAACTTGAGCGCATTATAGTTTATGACACAATAGTGATAATAAATCATAAATAACTGAATAAATATTTATGAAGCTACTGATATTTTACAAATAGCCTATTAAAAATAATATTTATGCACCTTTGTAAGTAAATTTACATAAACAAATATAAATTTTTTTCGGGGTAAACAGAATAACACATCAAAAAACAACAATATATTATTTATTAAAAATATTCGATTTCCTATTAATTAAAGACGAACACCAACACAAATAATTTGACTGTATAATACGCAAAAATTTAAATAGATAGCGCATAATATCGCAACTCGCCGAAATGTAAACTTATTTATAGTTCCAAATTCCCTACATTTTTATAAAATCACCATAACTCATTTATTTTATCCGATTCGGTAGACCTTGATGTTACAAATGCAACTCTACACCTCTGCAAAATTCCTCGTTCACTGTCGTTCTTTAAATATACGTTTAGCTGTACTGGCCGAAATACCACCTGTCCAAGGAAAGCACTTTGTGTCCAGCTGCATCCCGTGCAATATCGACATTCATATGTCTAGTCTTATGTTTAAATTATGCGCATAAATATCCGTGAGTTTATTGTTTTGATATTTGAGTTTGAACTTCTAGGAATTATGGCACAGGAAAGATATGAATAGAGGTGTTCGAGATAGGGTTAGTTCTAAAAATAGACGAAACTATGTTTAAACTTAAACATTAAACAGAATTATCATTGCATTGTGATGGTATCTAATTTGTAAACCAACGCTCTTAGCAAGTCTGTAGAGTAGATAGGACTAATGAGGCAAATTTATTTGCAGAAATTAAGTGTTCGGGCTTCAGAGCTATGTAAAAGCTTTGTAGCATGTTATACAGCAATATAGACATTTTCTTTATTGTCTCTTGTATAATCGCACAAGCTTTGAGCATGTCTGTTAATGGTGTGTTTTAATCAACTTAATTACTCTAAACAAAGTCAGTTAAACTACAAACAGAGAACTAAATTCAAATTACAGTTTTTAACATTTCATGAGAATAAGTTGTTTTTAAGATTTTAGGTTCTCTATGAATTGATGATGAAAGGTCTCAAGCGTAAATTTAAAATTTTTGTCACGAGTGACAGTACGTCCCTAGTTTCAAGAGCACGGCCTAAAAAGCTTTGGGAACTTATTGGAAGGTGGTAGGGTGAGTTAGGGTCCCTCCGGTTAAAGAAAAATCGATAAAAATTGTTAATTTACAATATTCTTTTGTTATCGGTGATTGTTGACTTTGTAGTTTATATTATAGCTTGATTCCCCTGTAACTACACTGCAGTTGAAATGGTTATTTAAATTTTCACTTTTGTGCAACTACAAGAGATTTTCTTACTGAATATGGTGGCAATATAAAGGGTTATTGGTACCTGTACGTATTTCTTTAATCAGATAGATTGATGACATCATGTATAACCATTTTCATAATTAAATATATTGTTTGTATACAAAGGATTAGTGTTCTCAAGAGAACCACAATTTTGCAATTTGTTATTTAGAAACTTTAAAATGACCACACCGTAAGCTAAATTCTCATTTTCAGTTCTTAACTGAAGTCCACATGGAGCTACTATAGTTTATTATTGGTACCCAAATATTATTAAGACACGTTTTTATTTAAAAACTTTTCGATAACTTGCACAATTTTAGCCCAATTTAACTTTGTGTAACTCTTTAAATAAAGGAGATACCCATGCATTAACATGAAAAATGAACTCCTATACAGGGAGTCCCACGGAATTGTTCCATTACAAATTTTCGTGTTCCACTATTTCTATATATTCGAAAGTTTAAAATCAGGATACTCGATCCGAACTTTTAAATTAACATACTCTCAAGGTGACTGTCACTTCCGGTTGCTGTCAACTTTATCAATTTTTGTCAATTTTTATTTATATTTTGTCCAGCATTTGTGTATATTCGACTTTTGTCAGGTTTCCTTATGTATTAGGAAAGCACATATTTTCTTCTATAGAAGAGTATTGGATACAAGATATAAAATAACATACAGGGTGTCGACTCACGGAACTGGTACATTAGGTTCATTAGGTAGATTAAGTTCCTCATGGTCTACTATTTCTAGAAACTTGAAATTTTGGAATTAGAATTTACTCGATTTGAGCTCTTTAGCTAAAATATTCTCAAGTTAACTGTCACTTCCGGTCACCGGAAGTCGGTATTAACATTGGTATTTTAAATGGAACGATATAATTTTTATTTTATTTTTGGTTTCTGTATCAAAATACATGATTTTTAATAAGGTTTCCCTATACCTAAATATCACAGTTTTTGAGTTTTTTGATTTCACAAATTTTTTGGTGATTTTACGTTTAAAATTGAATATCTCGGTTATTATTGAAACTAGAAATTTCATGATTGCTAGTCCAAAACTAGAAACGTAATCCAATAAGACGATGTTTAATCATGATATTTTATACATAGTGTTCAGAATTTACAACACAATAATTGAATTTTCAAACGTAAAAAATTATTCTTTTTAAATGGAACAACCTGTATACCGATACGCCATTCGATAGGAAATCTTATTCCCTATCAATCAATGTTAGGGTTCCCTGTATCTACCTTTAATAGTTTTTGAGATATTGTCACTTTTCCCTTTACATCCATTTTGAATACTTCCATTTAATAATGGGGGACGAAATTCGATACGAAATTTACAACTAAAATTTAAATAGTGATAGAAATTATGCGTTATTTTATCTCACGAGCTCAGATCGAGTAAATTATAGCTCCAATATTTCAAGTTTCCAGAATTAATAGAACATGAGAAACAAAAAATGTTTTTACTCGGTTACTTAGATATTTATCTTTTATTATTTATTTTTTGAGCTTCGGACTAGCAAGCAAAAGTTCGGATTACCAGGGTGTTCGGATTATCGACGTTCTACTATACTAGACTTTTAATATCAATTTTTTTAAATAATTTTGATATTCCTACAACGTTGTTGATTTTCAGTTTAAACTAAACATGGTTATTATTGTAGTTAAGAGTTTCATATTTGGTAAGTATGTACATAGTTTTTAGTATAACACTTTGTATATACTAAACTCGAATTTTATATTTTAAAACTTCAAAAACATTTTTTTTTCAAATGGAGCATCCAAAATTTGTACTGTTTCTTTAGGTGTTAACTTTCAGTTAAATCACTAAAATGCACCTGATAATGTATTGGCAGGTGATGATTATTTTCAGGTTTCCAGGTATTGCATTTTATGTTGTTTTTGCAGCATCAGTTTTGTCCATTTGGCATTTGTAAATGTTATAGAATGCAAAATTAGGATGTTCCATTAAAAAAGAAATGTAATACGGTAACATTTGAGCTGAAAATTTTAACCACTCTATATTATAAGTTATACAAATTATCAAAGAAGTGGGATGCAAAAGAAAATATTAAAAACTAATTTTGGTTCCATTCAAAATAACAAAGTTTATATCAACTTGTGATAGACCGTAAGTGTCATTTTGAGATTGGTTATCCTCAGGTTATCCTGTTTTTCTTTTGTTTATAAATGGCCAGTGGAACATAAAAATCTCTTAAGGAACGCAGATTCTTGTATACAACCGGGTTTCAACTAAGGATTTCCAAAGAATTAAAAATAATAAAGCATTTAATACGTCCAACAGAAAACAAAATGTGTATTTTATTTTTTATTATTGATATATATCACTAAAACCATGTCCAGCATCTCCTGATTACTGCTCTTTTAACATATGTGACATTTCTATTTAGAAAACTAATTGATTGGTCACACAGGTTGACTGTTATCCAAAAATCAATATCAATGATAAATTACAAGAAGAGTTGTTGAAGTTTAACAAACTATTAGGTGGTATATCAGGCCAAAATAGTGACATCCTTGCCTTTCAGCATAGTTTAATTAGCTTGTCGATATTATTAATATCCTGTATTCCGTAAGATGCGTGTTTCACTCGATAATCTTCACGCAATCCCTCATTCATATCCAATTAAACGTGATGCTACTTAATCATCACCAGACCCATATAAGAGGTTTTTACTTTCATCCGCGTTGAGAACTGGTTGGTAGTCTGCTGGTTGCTCGCAATCTTCACGTAACACCGCCGAAGGTATAATCCATAAATTGTAGAAATTTATAGGTTGACGCGCAGAGGGACCAGTCGAGGCAAAGAGGGCCAAGTAAAAGTGGCCATCCGCCGCGGTAATTTCAGCCTCTTCTTCTCGGTTCTCTCCATTTTTCTCTCTTTGCATTTTTAGCCGGTGTACTACAAAGAGCACTTTCGTTTGTTGCTACCAGTAAACCCGTCAATTCGCACGGATAAAATCTACTTATCATCTGCGTAAATAGGTTGACCCACTGACGAGTTACGAAAGGAAGGAACAATTGAATTCGACTGCTGATGAATGTCCACTGTCATGATGGCCACGTTTTCACGTAGGCTCACGATTTTTTTGCAAAATCGTTTTGTGGAAGTTTGTTGAGGTAACCACCAATTTTTTAGAGGTTATACTTCCGTAACTTTGAAGATAAGATTTAATAGTATTTAATTTTCAAAATAGGTATTTAATTTTATTTTATCATGTTTTATTGGGCAAAATTTGCTGTTAGATGACGTTTTTGGTGAATTTGTTTTCAATGTCCTGCAACATTCTTTGAATTAATTGTAATTCCTCAATAAATGTATACTGCCAGAATTTTCAGTAACCAATAAAAATATCACAAATCCATCATTAGTCAGAAAATTAGCAATTGTGAAACTGCAAAAAGCTCTGAAACTGGAACTGTGTCTAATATAGATACTCTTACGTAAAATCTTTCATAAACTGTGGAGATCATACAATAGTTGACAGGGTTTAAAAGTATTAACTGTTATGGGAAAAATATGTCATGTGATGTACCTAGGGGTTGGTCGTGTGAGGTATCATAACTCTTTTAAAACCAAATCAGTTTTCAAGAGTACCACAAGAACTTTTAAATAAAGATTTGTAGATAAAACCTAATATTGTTTGTATATTAAATGTATATTGAAAATCCACAAATCAATTAAAATATTTGCGAGGTATTAAGGGGGTCTTCCGCTTTGTTGAATTGATAATGAAAGAACCACACAAGATTTATAGACAAAGTTTTTTTATTATTTTGTGCTACTATCGATGTATAAAATTAACAATTTTACAATTATTGTGATGATCTCGGTGACCTTTCAGATTACTTTATGCCCGCTTTTGTGCAAACATTCATGTGAAACGGTAACCACGATTACACGTGTGCAGGTCGTCTGATACAAAAAAGGAAAACCTTTTCTTAACTGTTATTTCGTTGGCTATCGTTCGACCGTTCAATTTCCCAATATTTTGATTTTTAACGAAATGGCAGTCGTATGCCCAAAAAAGGTCCGTTTTCGCCGCTCTTTTCATGATATAGAATGCTGTAATAATGAAATAAAACAAAAATTTGAAAAAGTGAACGATCGAACGAAAACTAGATGTGTGCTGAAGATAAAAAAACAAAGAATCATCTCGATATATGAAATACATTTTCCAAAAAAGTGGTTACCAGTTGGGAAACCACGACTTTTGGGAAATCGCGACCGAAATTACAAGAACTTTGATAAATACCGCAATGGCCGAGATGATCACGTGATGATCGGTTTAAAACTGAACGAACCGATCACAATTTTCAGTTCATGAAGAACGTTGATTGTATCATCATTGTTTTACCCTCTCAACGTTTACAATTTTCCTGTAATCAATTTGTTCAACATTTCAATCAAATGTACAAAGTTTAAGGTTTACTTTGAGGTGATTTTCACGCTTTTAGATCACTGGGTTCATCCGCTATAAATTTGTAAAGATTGCTAAAATCTCGCATTTTTGACACCATTATTTTTTAAACAAAAAAAGTAGGAGTTATTGTAAAACCCTAGTTTATAGATTGGATGATTGAAATGTAAGCATCTCAGCTCTAAAAACTGGCAAAACTGCTATAACTAAAACCAATTTGTTTTAGAGTTAACAATTGGGTTGAAACAAAAATACGGAAGATCTTAAAAAAATAAATATAAAAATACAAACGACTACATGAATTTTAAAAACATTTAACAAAAAATAAATACCCTACCTAAGTAGCCATCGATAGATCGAACCGAAACAGTGTTATTTTTTCGTGTCGTTCCCGCAAAGCATTACCCTTTGACATTTCAAAGGCAAATAATCCTCATAAATATTTATCTTTCACGTTTAAAGGGTATAACTGAATGTACGCCCACGTACAACATAAACATGCATATATCACCTTTTAAGCTAACCGTTTAATATTCTAATACATTATTTTCTTCTTTTTCAGGTAAGCCACAATCGACATTGAGTTTTTTCTATTCCCGGAAACAGGTAATCCTATTAAACCATCAATTTTAATACTCAATAATGAAAACAGCATTTTAATTTTAATCTAGAAACGTTTCTAAATTTATTGGTTCATAAATATAGCCATTTCACAGCATGCATTCTTTTAAAAAACCGGCATAAAATTGACCTATATATCGACTGCCTGCGGTAAAGTACAAAAGTGTGTAAACGCGACATCTAGCGGCGAGTGGAGTAAAAAAGCTCCGCGCGAAGATAACCTCTGCTTTACTGACGTCGGTATGCAGTTCTCTGTTTGAAACTTTACTACAAAACCTGTTTTACCGATACACAAAGCTTGAGTGAGGTTATGTTTCGAAAGTCAGTTGTGTTTTGAAGAGGTTAGAGGTAAATAATAACGATTTTCACGAAGCTAACTTGTATACAGATCCACTTTCCAGTTCAAAATGATGTCCCTGAGCAATTATCTACAAGTAATAGACCGGAGTTGGAGATCGCAGGATGGTTATAAAATAGCTAGCCTTCTATCTCTTCGTAATGAACATGTAACAAGTGTAAATCTGCATTTGGAGAACCCGGAAGGAATGGTGGATAGATTTGTGTCATCTCCGATGGATGAATTAGTAATATCGCATTTAAAATGCTTGCATTCGCTATCGCAACGTAACTATGTCGAAGGCTATCAACATCAAAGCAACATGACGCAAACGTTGACGAAGATTATCCAAACGCAAAAAGAAGAAAATTGGTTTTTACCGGTTATGTATTCCGTGTGCCTAGATTTGAGGTTATTGGCGCAAAGAGTTGAGAAGGAACGTGCGGGAACAACAGAAAAGCCCGGAGAAATCCTAGAGAAGGCTGCCGAATGCCTTATGGGGTGTTTTAGGGTTTGCGCAGCAGATAATCGATCATCGGAAGAAGACACAAAGCGGTTAGGAATGCTGAATCTAGTAAATCAACTCTTCAAAGTATATTTTCGAATCAATAAATTGCATTTATGCAAGCCGTTAATCCGAGCGATCGAATCTTCACCCTTCAAAGAAAGTTTCTCGTTAAGCCAGCAAGTAACCTACAAATACTACGTCGGGAGACAGGCCATGTTCGACGGGGACTTCAAGAGTGCAAACGAATATCTAACCTACGCTTTCGAGAACTGTCACAAGTACAGCACGAACAACAAACGCCTAATTCTCATATATCTCGTTCCAGTGAAAATGCTTTTAGGTTATATGCCGAAGCGCGAGATCCTCAGTAAATATGACGTTATACAGTTCTGGGAATTGGTCGACGCGGTAAGCCACGGAAATTTGAGGCTATTCGACGAGATAATGGAGAAACACGAGACGTTCTTTATAAAGTGCGGGATCTATTTGATTGTAGATAAATTGAAGATTATCGCTTATAGGAATTTGTTCCGGAGGATTTATTTGTTGCTTAAAACGCATCTGATCCCTGTTGAGGTGTTGCAGCAAGCGTTGGTTTATTTAGGGCAGAGCGATGTTGATGTAGACGAGACGCAGTGCATCGTCGCTAATTTGATCTACGAGGGAAAAATTAAAGGTTATATTTCGCATCAACACAGGAAAGTTGTCGTTAGCAAGCAGAATCCGTTCCCTCCGTTGTCTAGCACGTCTTAATTTATTGTATTATTAATTTTAATAAATTACGCTCGAACTATTGATGTGACATTTTTTATAACCTACAAATTTGGAGTATTGATTTTTGCCGGAGCTTCGCCGTGTCATCGCTAGATGTCACTACGCGTGTGCTGATCTATTATTACCAGAACGCACCGATAGATGTCGTTTTATTCCCTACTTTATAATAAATTTGAACTAAGCATACCAATTACACTATTTGTAGGTTATTGCTTTAATTTTATGGATCTATTCGAAGTGGAATCATCCTTTATGGTTATCTTGGTGCTTATTTTTCATCTCGGCTTATTGAAAGCGGACATAAATCGGAATTTATGACACAGTATCAACGCGTTGTGACAGATTTATTGTTGGCAATTGATGACTTCGCTATAGGGCGTATTGATTACGATTTGCAGCTGGCGATTTATGTCGTTGTTTTGAACGTACGATCATGTTTTGGCATCTCTGTTAGTGCCATGCTCGACACGCGATTATTTTCAAATTCTAATAAAATATTTATAATTATTGAATATTTACGAGGGGATTGCTGGGAATATGGAATTATGTTTCGGTCGATATTTACCGTGGATATAACAGTGCAATTCGAGGGAATTAAAATAAAAAAATAAATTATTGAAACGGGTGTGCGGTTTGGAAAAGTGATAATATGCCGTTGGCGTAGGTGCGATTGCGCTTTATCGGCTATTATTTTTAAGCCGAACAATCCGGGAGTTTATTTTAATCCATGAAATTGTGTATAGCAAAATGGATGCAGCTACTGACCTAGCAAAAACAAACATGCCCCCAATTTTCAATTAAGCCATCTAAATAAACACCTTTAATACCATTTTCACATAGTTGTTTGATAATTATAACTTATAGGTCTAGAATAAATGTTCTATAAAACTATACAAAAACTTATGGAAGCTGGATCCACTTTTTCTCAGATTTTTAAAGAAAGTAAGTGTTATTCTGGTAAAAAATTGTTACTCTATTCGCACCTAGAGTTGGCAAGTCTTGCTGAAAGGAAATGTTGCAATAATAAAAAGGGTAGTATAAAAATAATAAATATAACAACAGATAAAAACAATACAGAAATAAATACATGTATATTATATAATATATTTTTATTGATGCCTTTTCCTTGCTTATTTCAGAAAGTAAATGTTCATTGGAGATTGTTTTATCGGACTTAATGAGTTTTTCAGTTCCTTAACAAGTTTGGGACTTTATAAGGAATTGAAACAAAAAACAAAGAGCTTTATGTATAACTTTTAACTCGGCATTTACTTTGTGGAAAAATATAGTAAAAAAGTGGGACACCTATGTAACTATAAATAATACGATATATAATTAAATCTGAATCTGAAATAATGAGACTTAATTCGCAATGTTTGAGACAGAAATTTGAAATTGAGTCTGATTTAGAACAAATACACGCGGTATGTCTTTTTGTAATTCTGCGTATTGATTTTCCGAAAATGTACTTACAATTGTTAATTGGAAATCTGTGTATATGTCTGGTGTGGGTTACATTGATAGTGTAGTTCATGAATTAGAATAATAAGTTTATCAACAGAACAGCACATTATCAAATTCTGTTGTAAAAACTGTTGTGTTTACAATTATGTTAACTTTAGAACAAACAACTCGTAAATTATGATATCGGAGGATTAAATTAAATTTAAAAAAAGGTTTTTCTGTGACATTTAACTGTGAAAAGCTGCGCTGTGTTAAATAAGACAAAAGCTATGGCTATGAACTTTTTATGTCATCAAAATTCACGGGCTCTTCATAAGGTGCACCTTTTTTTTCAAGAAATAAGGACTTTTTGTCCATTATCATCCCGTGTTAAGCATAGTTTCAAACAGAATTTAATATTTTATTGTGCTGCGACTTCGCAGTTAGATGCGAATGCTTTCCCTTGTTCTTATATCACTTTTAGCCACATACATGGATACTGTATTATCTTTATAGATCTGAAAGTAAAAACATTCATACAGAGCGAGTCTATGAAGCGATCTAGTAAATGAGAGGATATTACTTGAAGGTTACAAACGATAGAGATCTGAAACTTTTTAATTAGTAATTAGAATAGAAACTATAAGGCTATGCCATAAAAATTCATCACATAAAAAGAGAAAGTTCAGGTTCTTCCTATAAATTGAGTTGTTAGTTATTCACTCTGATTTATTTTGATTCGTGTTTTCGTTCTGTTGAAGCTGAATTACTTAGCAATGTTCTAAGAATACGGCACTGTACGGCTAGACTGTACATAAGGGTGGTTCAAATTGGCTATTTTTATTTAGAAAGCAACGCCTGTCGAGTCTTTAAATTTACATAAGAAAATGCATGAGAAAAGGACATTTTTAGGTATTTTTCGTATAATTGTTCGGAGTTTGGGAAAACTTAAGACTTACAGTTATAGGAGTTGTAGAGGACTTTCCAAGGAAGAATTTGACCTATCATACATATGGATTTGATGATTCCAACCCAACCCCACAGTGCCCTCAAAACTACCGTTAAATGAAAAAATATAGATTCTTCAGAAATTGACCATTCTCAATTATTTCTTCCTCTTTTTTTCTCATAGAAATCATTATTATAAGTCTAATGGGATGTTTATAAACATTTTCCAGTTAATTTTCATTTGTTTAAACAAATTTTATTTGTTTATATAATTCGTCTTTCTCGAAAATCCTATTGTTTAAACAATAAATTATTATCAACTTTTTGTAAAGCAGGTAGAAAAGTCAACATTTTTGTTAAAAAGGCTTTTAAATTTTATGTTCGAGATATCCCAAGTGATATCATTTATATTTTGGGATGATTTCCATTGTTTAAATAATAAAATATTATTCGTTTTCAATATCATTTATTCGAAAAAATTTCATTGATTAAAATCCTTTTTTAGGGAATTTGGGGAGTTACATTTTTTTCAAATATTAATTTTCCTAAAGTCAACCAATTTTATTAATCACATTTCTTTCTCCATTTCTATATGTTAAGATAATGTTAATTTGTTGCTGTCTGGAAACAGTTCCCTGTACTCTAATTTGATGAAGTATTGAAAGTTATCCAAAGTAGAAAAATTCCCATCCGAGAATAACAGTTGGCCTCAAAAAAAAATTAAATAAATTTAGGCGAACTGCAAAAAAATTGTTTAAACTAACGGCATTTGTTTAAGCAAATGTGGGTTTATTAGATAATATAGGCAAGGTATCTCGAACATAAAATTTATAAGTTAAATTCCACAAAAAAACTGACTTTTCTAGCACAGTTACAAAAAAGTGAAAATGAATAATAATTGATTGTTTAAACAAAAAGTGAAAATGAATAATAATTGATTGTTTAAACAATAGGAAGACATTTTTTAATGAATAATGTGACTCTAAGAAAACAGACGGATTTTGAGAAAAACGAACAATGTAAACAAATAGAATTTGTTTAAACAAATGGTAATTAACTGACAAATGTTTACAACCATTCCACTAGGCTTATACGAATCATTTCTATGAGGAAAAAGAGATTGAAATGATTAGAAAGGTTAATTTTCTGAAGAATGTAATTTTTTTCATTTTAGGGTAGTTTTCATGGCACTCTGGGGGCGGGTTGGGGGCGTCAAATCCATATGTATAATAGGTCAAATTCTTCCTTGAAACGTCCTGTACAAGTCGCATAACTTTAATCTTGAGTTTTCTCAAACCCCGAATAATTATTCGAAAAATACCAAAAAACGTCTTTTTCCAATGCATTTTCTTATGTAAATTTGATGTATCGATAGGCACCATTAAAAATCAAAATTTCGAAGAAAAAAAGTACGTGTCCTCTTTTTTGGGGCTTGGAAACGATTTGGGGGATCGTTGCTTTCTATCATCACAAATTTTGCAATGCATTTTTGAACCAGCCTTTGTACATTCAAAATAAAGAGTAATTTCTCAGCCGTATACATGTCAAGTTAATTCGTTATGTGCGAGCGTAAACTTCCTCTTTTCTAGACATTAAACCCGAACAGCACAGCTTAAACGTTTCAGGGCGGCTGGAATTTTCCTCTCCGCTTCACGTAATTTGAACAAATGCATTTTATTACGTTCATACATTCACTAAAGCGTGAAATGTGCCTCTTTAACATGAATCAGCCCGCATTAAGACCAGAATACGAGAAAATACGGACGGAACATCGCCGCTCTGAACGCAACTACAGTTTGTATTTGTAAAAATATCTGGAATCTAATGATTTTCTCGAGTCTGTACATTATAGTTTGGTATTTATGAAGGTAAAGTTTCTCTCTGGCGTGGCTGGCTATATTCAAAACTATAACTTAATAACTTTGAAGAAGTTCGAACGCCGAACAGAGGCCAATAATTTGGAAGTTTGGGTGAAATTCCCGAAGTACCCGACGGAAAACTTGGAAAATCGAGCGCGATATCGTGAGTAATCAAAGCCCTATTTTGCATAATATAGTTTAGCGTTTGTGAGCAATTACTATAATTCACGAACGCGGTGTTTTCGCGGAGCTGTTGTCATGTCGGTGCGCGTTGCTTGTCTACTGTCAGCTGCACAATCTCTACATACTGCACAAACATGTCCAGTCAAGTGGATGCATTATGTAGGTCGAGTTGGTATTACGCAGTACCTCATATTATAGAATATTGAAAGTCAAACCCAATGCTTCTTGCTTCATTAGAATATCTGTGTTAGTTCTTGAGATATTCGATTTTTAAATGTTTTAAGATTAAAGTTAAAAGCGTAAGTGAAAATTGTAACTGTTTTCAAAGACTACATAAGAGTAAAAACACGTAAGTACTCTAACCGTACTTTATTTTTGATAAATTCAGCTAAAGTCTAAACTATCAGATAAACCAGATAACAGTAATTTCAGATCAAATAAACAAGTAACAGAATTTATTTGTTTACTAATTTGGTTTCAACATTAACGACAACTTTGTGACATATGTTGATCTGACCATTCGTCTAAAATGTTACTGAATGATATAAAGAAATAAATATAAAAGGGAAAATAATAGTTTTTATCTTTAAATGATCGTATTAATTTCCAAAGATATTTCCTGAAAATTTCATTATACTTAAATATTTTAATATGTTTATCTGTATAAGGGTACATTCTGATGTAAAATTAACGTATTTTAATTCCGTACGACTTGAGCATAGGTATTTTCTCAAAATTTCATGAAATTCGAAGAATTTGCGATTCCACAGCCTGAACCCGATTTTTGGATTTTTTTAGCCTTGTAACAAATGATGTATCATTTGTTTTACAAATATTCATGGTTTTTGAGATATCAATTAAAACGTGTGGATAAGATTAGAAATTCGGAAAAATTCAGATATCAGACAATCTAACGGATTGAAAATAAATTGCCTTTATTCACACCAGAATGTTGACACCGAAATTAAATTAAATAAATTATTGTTTATCGGAAAATAAGAATCCACTTCTTAATATTCATACAATGAACGAAGTATATTTCCTAAAAAAGAAAAAATGGCGGAGGTGCAGTTTATATTGTTGTTGGTACAGTTTATATTGTATTTTGGTTACAGTTTAGAAATAATAAAAAAAAACTCTGATATTTTCGTGTCGATTTTACAAATTTATTTTGCCAATTTTAGAATTTGCAAATTAATGTGTCATGTCTTCAAAATTTCCTTCTTTACGATATTATTGAGATCGATATTTATTGCTTAATACACAATCGATCGATTAGTTGCAAATCCTTATGGATAATCCGCTACTAGTTATTACTATTATTTTAAAGGTCTGGTAGTTCTTCTTTCATTTGGAATTTTATAATTCGACTAAATATTGGCGAATATGTGACCTACACAAAAAAGTTGGGTGTATTAGAAATTTATGAATGCCTCTTGAATGATATAATATATTTTTTTTTTATTTGGTAAGAGTTGATTGTTAATTGCTGCTTCTTCTACTATACAAGGGTCCAAAACTTTACTACAATTAAAAGATTTTCTTTCCATCTTTTTCTTTAAGAAAAATTGTAGAGAAACATAATTTGGTGATATAGGTTAAAAGCAGGTTCTCTTTAATTTTCTTGAGTACCTTAAATAAAAAATGTTTTAGGCGAATCGTATTTGGTTTTAACTTAGCTATCCTTTAACTATACCATCTTTTTCCAACTTATTAGCATCTTCTAAGATCTCCAACGATCTGCAACTTTCATTTAGCTTACGCGAAATAATACTTTCACAGAAAATACAAAACTTCTCAAGTAAGAGACTTAACAAAGTTCACAAGTTTCCTAAAAGCCTAAAGATCGTTAAAATTACAGAAAATTACAAAAGATAAATATGTTGCAGGTGGTCGTTTCAATAGGATTTTTTTGTACTTCTTGAATTCGATATTCTTTATTTTATATATAATCCTGAATTTGCATATTTGCCATAGAATCTGCGCCATTAACTCTCCGGTGTACACATATATACAAAAAGCGTTGAATAATTTACAGGTATGGTCTCAGAACGGGCAGCATAACCGCGCAACTTTTAATTGAGCAAACGAAACAGAGCCGGGCCACGCCCACGGCCATACGTCCGTGCGCAACTTTAAATATTATTCTAATCCGCCAGGTATTAAAGTTCGGCTCGCTGTCCCCGGCTTAATACGGTCTGAAATTCCCCATCAGGGACCGCTCCAAGAATTTACTGTAATTACGCGAGCGGAGTCGACGACTAGAGAGAGGTTATGTTGTACCCTCCGTGTCGCCCGGAGGAAATATGCTCGTGATTTCCCTTTTATTGAAATTCCAAGAGCTAAAAAGAGGCCTTAATTGTCGAATGGCGAAAGAATTCAATTTCCGGAATGGCACAGCCGAGTTTATCGTCGGTCATGCTGCGGATATGATGTTTTTATGTCGCGACCTAGGTTGAGTAGGTCTTCTAGAAATAAAGGATTAATGTAGAATTTATTGGAAATACTTGAAGCGGAGTTTCCTTATCCTGATATAGAGGATAAAGCGATAGAGGAAGGTTCCAATGTGGAGATACAAAAGTTGCTCAACTTTGAGACATCTTTTAAATCGAATTGTGAGAAATATCCGAGGGTTTCTGCTGCTATAAACTTACCACACTATAGTGTATAATGTAAGTTTGTATAGTAAAATCTCTTATGATTTTCAGCAAACAAATTTTATGTAATTCACGTTTTATTTTAGTTATCAAGAAAGTTATCAAGAAATCATATTAAAAAAGGAAAGTTTGGTTTTCCAATGAACTGAATAAAAACTTACTTAACACAGCTAACTTTTTAATACATTTACAAAAATGAAGTTATGAAAAATAGCTGTAGTAAGGCTTTTTAAACTTTTGCTTATTTTATAAGCTAATAAATGCGTTGAAATAGTAGCCTGTCTTTTTTGGCTGACGTGGAATTAAATGATGGATTATACTAATGGAAGCACCATTCTCTAATAAACAATTCTAAAGTACAATCTCATTTATTCTTTAATATTTATTGTCGAATTTATGACTTTTCTAAAACTTCCTTAATGAAGGTGAATATGCTTTTTCTCGCAAGACATTTTAGTCTAAATCACATCAAATAAATGCCAGTGTTGAGTGGATGCACTGTTGATTGGATGCAGTGTTGAATTAAATTACAGTCATAACAACTAACAAAATTAAAGTAAATAAATAAGCAATAAGAAATTATTTCATGGCATGTTCGAAATGGTCACCATTATTTGCTAGACAAAAATACGTTCTGTTTTCAAACTCTTCGCGATCGCAAATAATGGTGGCTATTATTCTAGTCTCTGATTATTCTAGTATCTTAAGAACCAATCGATCGATTTCATTTTTTTATCATGTTGAGTAGAGAATTTTATGCTCTTTAAAATGATCTATCACAAGGTAGAGGATGCCATTTGAAATTTCGAATTGTGGTGGCTGGGGGGCAAAGGGATGAAACCTAAAATTCTCTTGGTACCATTTTTGAACTTTCCCCTCGATATCTAAATCGACGTGTTTCCACTCAAAGCAATAATCGCATCAGGTCAAGAGTTATTCAGGGTTGAATTATTTCTTACCTTCCATATTCTGTGTAGTCTATTTGAAGAACCAATCGATCGATTTCGTTCTTTTATCATGGTTGAGTAGAGAATTTTGTGCCCTTTCAAATGATGTATCACAAGGTAGGGGGTGCCATTTGAAATTTAAATGTGGGGTGGCTGGGGGGCGAAGGGATGAAACCTAAAATTCTCTAGGTAGTTATTAAGGGTGGATACTATTGACATGAACACACTGTACACACATAAATGGGAAAGATACCAGCAAATACAATTCGAAACTTACTTCAAAATAATACAACTATCGGTACTTTCACATTTATCTATTTAAAAACAATGCAAAACCAAACAATTTATCTTAAAAGGCGTTATTTTTTGACAAAATCAGACGGAACTATTTGTAAACTGCCTGCCAACGAATATGCTTTCGTTAATGCAATATTTGAACATGCATTTTTGCTCTAGCTTTTTTTGTAATAAATTGCTGTGTTTTTGACACGTTTACATGACCATTTTTTTAGATTGCTATTTTGATTTATGAGAAATGTCTCACATCCCTTTTGTAAATCGGCAGCAATTTGAACTAAAAAAATATTAAACCAAAGGTCATTGTTTATTGAAAAATATGAATAGACATCTTAATGTCGCACTAATATGGGGTATAAGTACAGCAAATTTTAACAAAAAATTAAATGACACCAGTTATTTGTTAAAGTTGTCTACATTATGTCGTAAAGGATAACTTTGTCGTTATCGGCATGCGCAGTTAACCTTGCGCACATCATTACTGTGATTTCAGGGATATAAAAACTAAAATACATATAATTGAAAACTTGATAATTTTGGCTTGACAATGTTTAAGAATAGAAAGAGTAGAAAGAAAAGACGCTTTTCTTTTTGTAATTATAAAAAATCATGAAATCTACACAGTGATAAACACATTGATAAAAAAAATTGGATCTCTCAGACTTAACTTGTGTGACACAGGATCAATAATAATAGCATAGATCAATAATACATCTCCGACGTTCAACAACATACCCATTAAACGAAGGAAAATAGTTTTAATAAATAAAATTCGTAAGTACAAAATTAAAAAAACCCGCCTTGTTCAAGTAAGTAGAAAGTTTCAAATTTCGGTTTTAATTAAACAATGTATTTAAATTTTTCTACCACGAAACCTCGAACCCCTGTAAAAAAAAACTTTTCGTCAACCGAAAACAAATACTCAAACAAACACTTGTTTGTATCTTTCTCGAGGGAAAAACTTTAAAATTCATCGACTTCGGTTACAGCGGCGCCTCCTAATGGATTTATTCGGAATTGCAGATCCCCGCCACCGCTCTCCGCGCCAACCCCCAAAAACTTCATAATTCGTTTACAGGGGTTGTGGGGATTTTATCAAAAGCCCACGTGCCCGTTTGGGCATAACCGAAGGGCGGAACTTTTTAATTTGGACTCGGGTCGACCCGCACCACGAACCTGTTCATTATCTCGAAATTTTGAAGTACGTTTCCTTTGATATAACGGTCGCAATCGTTTGTTAATCAAGCTAAATGCTCGAAATTGCTAATATGCGGATACGGGGATGTGCTGGTAAGCTGAATGACGCCCCCTAGCGTCGAGAGCTGCAGTGAGATGTGGAACATTATTCAGTATTTACAATCGTGTTTGTAGTGCACCAGCCAATATTTGTTGTTGCGCCGTATTGTATCATAGGGGTATTTCATTGTGTAGGTACTTGATTGTTAAATTGATGATACTGGATTATAGGCAAAACTGGGAGAGCTGAAGGTGATTCATCGCTTAAAATCGTATGAACCAAGATATGAACGTACCGCGTGAATTGGTTATTAGCTGTGTATATTAAGTTGCCTACTAGGTAGTTCGTTCAAGATTAATATTTAATTATTAAAAATACTGTCATTTAATTGTGATAATTGTCCTATCTAATTTATATATCCATCATTAGCATGTTTAACAGAAGCAAAGTGAAAACATACCAACGAAAACATCTTGTTCACATCACACGTTCGCGCTCGAATTGGAGGTTAGGTTGCTACCGCTGTCATTCGTTCTTATGGTTCTAAGAACAAACGTACTTTTTTGTCTTGCTCATTTAAATTATACAGCAGACGTATGAAAAGTATGCTATTTCGTTTTAACACGCGTCAATATTTAGAAATATTCTGTAACGTATGTCTAAAATAACAGCTGAAATCTATGAGTAATCTTCAGCTCTCCCAGTTTTGCCTATATACTATCTGCTTCCGTTTTTATTTTTGTTTGAAATTTTGATTCTGCTTCCAGCAAGCTTCCTGCTTCCATTGATGTTTCTGGCTTTCTCGAAAAAACTTGTTTTGCATCTTTTCTTATAGCCTTGCTTTAGTGCTATTACATACTTTAATATTTATTGAATTTTTTTTTCTTATGTTTCCTGTTGTTTTCAAGGTTCGAGTTTTTATATTTCTATTCTAAAAATCATTTGTGCGGTAGTAAACCATGGACACAAAAACATCCCGTTTGTTTTTTAGCAGTACTATACCTACCTTTTTAAGTCGAATATAAAGAATAAAACAAGAACAGTCTTAAGAAGATTTTGGTTCGAAATTTTTTTGCTCTTTTCTTAACTAAACTACTCACTTGCTCTGCTTTTACTTCACTAACTCGGAAAGTTTAGTACTTTTGAGTCGTCGCACTCTGTCACTCTTATATCAAAAGAAGCTGGATTGCCTCGACATACGAGTGCTGAAGAAGTCTGTTCTGATGATAGGTTCACACAGGTTTAAGTATCTGCTTGTAAAGTAGGAGTTTATTATATGTCGATAAAGCCGACTTCCTACCAATAAGCCGGTAGATTTTTTTTGTATCTTATGCGCAATTCTTCTCGTCTCTTTTTAACATATGACACTGGACACCAAGCTTCGATGAAATAAGCTTGGTGTCCAGTGTCATTCAGAGGTATTTTTTTAAGCAGGTATACTGAAATATTTTTAATATGGTGAACAAATAATTCTATAAAATACAACATTTAAAATATTATTTATGTATTTTATTTACTAAAAGACAGAATTCTGATCAGCCTCAACATAGGAGAGGAACTTTTTCAATAATAATCCGTTTTATCAGGTCTATAATATTATAGTATTGGGGATCATCCTAATCAGTCTCCCAGTCAGAATCACAATTGCTACAAACAGTAAATATTTTGTGCCCTATTTGCAATATAATTGTCACTTTTTACAAACACAGTTAAACCTGCCCGCAACGCTGTTGCTGTATTGGTCACAACAAACTAACCAGATAAATTCTTCGTCAGAAGTGAAAGATTTATTTTCTAGTTAGCCTGGAGTTGACAGATATTTTCATTCTGACAGTAGGTAGTGTCAAATGCAGATACCGCTAATCTTGATCAAATAGAATCTCATGCAGCTAAACAATTAATTTTATATACAGTATATTGATAAATTGTCAGGAGTGTCAGGAGTGTCTTTTCAGGAGTGTCAGTGAAAATTACATTTTTGCAGCGTTTTTTTATTGATTGGTTTGTTGCGCTATGACTTTAGGCAGTGGTTGAACCCTTTATGGCGAAAAAATAACTTGTTTTGTCACCTGCGAACCAACGGTCGATGGTTAAGGAACGATGCTGAAGGCGGACGATCCAATGATGTTGAAGGTAGAGGATCGTACTACGTTGAGGGCGCGTTTTCATTTAAAGATCGGCATTTGAACACCATAACCAAATCTCAACTCGTCGGGATTATTTTTCAATAGCTCTGCAAATCTATGCAAAAGTTTTACGTATTTCAATGATCAGTAGATACCTATCTGTGGGATTTATTTTTATTTAGAACTTTCCATAATAAAATGAACATCCTGTATATTAAAAATATATTTTAATGATTGTTTAAGCTTGTTTAATGTCAAAAACTTTTGTTTGAATATTTTTTTGAATTTTTTTACGGTTGGAGAGTTATGTACTACATTGGCGATTAATAACGCCACCATGTTCATTTTACCCCATGGCCACGTGCAGGGGCGTGATTATGTAGGTGTTATGGTAATTTTGACTGATTTTAATTAATTGCTTAAAACTCAAAAAAGATGCATTTTATAATAAAAAATTTCTATAATAAAAAGAAAACCCTGTAACTTAAAAATATATTTGAACGGTGGATTGTTTAAAGCAGCGTTCTTCAACCTTTTTACGTCCGCGGACCGGCAAAAGTAGGAGTAATATTTCGCGGACCGGCTGACGATTAAGAGGTAATATCACCCCTGGAGGTAGGACAATAATACCTAAGTTTAAGCATGTGCCTAGTAGTAGTGTAAAACTCAATTTCATTCAAAAATCAAATATTCTGCTAGAAATTCTGTTTGGCACAGATCTGTTGCTTTATAATTATTTGCATTTCAGAAACTGTCGGATATCTCAACCAATTCACACCTGATTGATTTAAAATTACTACATAGACAGATTTAATGTATTCTCGGATAAAAACCCAGTCCAGTATGTAGGATTTTAGCAAATAGTATTTTTTGCAGTTTGGCATGTTGTTGAACACAAATTGAACACATCATGTATTGGACAATTTTGTAACCAAAAAGAAATTTTGAAAATTTCGTACAAATAACTTACTGGACTGGTATATGTATCGGAGAAGATTGTCTCTATTTCAAGTCTATCCGTAATGAATTGGCTGATTTAATGTATTCTCGGATCAAAACCCAGTCCAGTACGTAGGATTTTAGCAAGTAGTATTTTTTTGCAGTTTGGCATGTTGTTGAACACGAATTGAACACTCTGTATTCGACAATTTTGTAACCAAATAGCTGTAACCAAAAAGAAGTTTTGAAAATTTCGTAAAAACTTACTGGACTGGTATATGTATCGGAGAAGATTGTCTCTATTTCAAGTCAATCCGTAATGAATTGGCTGATTTAATGTATTCTCGGATCAAAACCCAATCCAGTACGTAGGATTTTAGCAAGTAGTATTTTTTGCAGTTTGGCATGTTGTTGAACACGAATTGAACACTCTGTATTCGACATTTTGTAACCAAAAAGAAGTTTTGAAAATTTCGTAAAAAACTTACTGGATTGGTATATGTATCGGAGAAGATTGTCTCTATTTCAAGTCAATCCGTAATGAATTGGCTGATTTAATGTATTCTCGGATCAAAACCCAATCCAGTACGTAGGATTTTAGCAAGTAGTATTTTTTGCAGTTTGGCATGTTGTTGAACACGAATTGAACACTCTGTATTCGACATTTTGTAACCAAAAAGAAGTTTTGAAAATTTCGTAAAAAACTTACTGGATTGGTATATGTATCGGAGAAGATTGTCTCTATTTCAAGTCAATCCGTAATGAATTGGCTGATTTAATGTATTCTCGGATCAAAACCCAATCCAGTACGTAGGATTTTAGCAAGTAGTATTTTTTGCAGTTTGGCATGTTGTTGAACACGAATTGAACACTCTGTATTCGACATTTTGTAACCAAAAAGAAGTTTTGAAAATTTCGTAAAAAACTTACTGGATTGGTATATGTATCGGAGAAGATTGTCTCTATTTCAAGTCAATCCGTAATGAATTGGCTGATTTAATGTATTCTCGGATCAAAACCCAATCCAGTACGTAGGATTTTAGCAAGTAGTATTTTTTTGCAGTTTGGCATGTTGTTGAACACGAATTGAACACTCTGTATTCGACAATTTTGTAACCAAATAGCTGTAACCAAAAAAAGTTTTGAAAATTTCGTAAAAAACTTACTGGACTGGTATATGTATCGGAGAAGATTGTCTCAATTTCAAGTCAATCGGTAATAAATTGGCTGAGATACCCGACTCAACGTATTTGATGATTTTAAAACAAGTTTTGACGAGAAATGTGTAAATTATATAGGTAATTTCTAAATAAAATTGATTTTTACACTTGTACATGCTTAAACTTTTTTCGACCTGAAAAAGTGGACACTTATGCACACACACTATAACTTCTATGTCAATGTCGGTGGCCATGTCATCTTCTCTGAGTTGTGGTATCTGATAGTGGTACAGCCTCTAATTTTGAAGCAACTCCTCGCCAATAGTGAATGTTTTTTGTTTGTTTTAGATAGCTTCGTATAGACGAAGACCTACGAAATAAGACTCTTGAAGCACTGACTTGTTACTGAAGTAATCATCATAATTTTCATTTGACTTTTCTAAATTTTCATCTGATCATGCAATCTTTCAAAAAAGTCCTGTGGCTTATCAGTAAAATCTTTATGCTTTAAATGCAAATGCCGAGCTACTTTTGAAGTCTTCATTGCTTCATTTGAAAGATGTTCTGAATAAACACAAAAGCAGTGGCGATAGTTCGTTGCCAGGTGTACAACAAAACCAAACTTTCAATGCTGCTATTATATTGCCTAATAAAATTACCGTTTTTTCTTTTTTGTTTGTATTGTATAATCAGTATCAAGTAATCAAGTATCCACCCATTGCTTTTTCTGTGGTCTTTCTACACTTGAAGCACCGGTACTTGATATAATTTCGATACCATCCGTACATTTCTCCTGAATATTGTCTTTGTGAATATTGAATATTGTGTTTGTTATGTTTTACTTCTATTTTGTACGCCTTCAACTTATTATACAAAAGAAAATCCCACAATGTTCAAAAACAATGCGCTCGACCGCGATAAAATTAAAGACAAGCGATTTGACACAATACTGTAGTTGAGCATACACGAATCGTTGTAAACTATGTTGTATGTAGAGGTAAGCAATGTTGCCACCACCAAACTAATGATCGTACAATATTGTAGTTCAAAATAAAAGAAGATGATATGTATTTGGAATATACATTTTGTGCATTACATGCATTTTTATTGACTGGTATTAGTGCCATCTAGTGAGCTATAGCAAGTATTACGAAGTACGAATTATAGATAAATAATAGAATAATATATATGTAAATACAATAGAAACCACATACATATCTTCTGTTAGCGGTTATGCAACACACAATTTGCGACGCTTACTATATTTATAAAAAAAAGCTACAAATATATGTTCTTGCCGTTAATGACAGAGCCAGCCCCGACGGCGCCGGGCGCTGAACCGCCTTGATACGGGCGAAATTTTTCGCGGACCGGTAAAATATTTCTGCGGACCGGCACCGGTCCGCGGACCGGCGGTTGGGAAACGCTGGTTTAAAGTATAAAAACCTTAGATTGATTTTTTTTTAAATTTCTTACCGTTGGAGAATTATTTAGGTGTTCCGGTAATTTTGGCTAATCCTGTATATGGATATATTAAAAATAAAAACCTCTTAAGCTTTGCAAGAATTATAATATTCTAATTATAATATTATATAAGAATATTCTTGCAAAGCTTAAGAGGTAACAAAAATAATGTCTTCTTTAGAAGAGTTTGCATGGTAGAGAAAGAAACAAATTAATTGAAAACATCAATGATAATACTAAAATTGTTTGGGGTTTTAAGGAAGAGAGAACACTGCCAATTTCCATACATTTAAGTATGACTTTTTAAAAGCTATTCACCAAACTTTGAACGTATTTTTCAGTAAGAACGAAGAATCGTTCATGAATATTGGTCCACCATAGACAAAAGGTGATATTAGTACAGACCCTCACGAACGAAAAATTCAATACCAACCGACAAAAGTAAAAGTATAAAGGGATCAAGAAATTGTCCAAGTTTCAGGCTAGTATCCCCTATCGAATCTGTCCGTCCATCCCTTGTTCAGGAAAGTAATCGCGAGCGCCCCCATCTTTAGGACGATAAAACTTTTTCTTTCTATATTCCAATCGAACCTGTTAGCGGAGAGCCTCCTTCGGAGAAAAGTTTCTCCTCTAACGCGCCACATAACCTCTCGCGAGCCGTGCGGCGCGAGCAACAGCGCGCGCCACCTACCGGCACAAATTGAAGTGTCGACATGATGTCGGCACACCCCTGAAACTGTAATAACGTTTCCTATAACAATTCCGAATGTACTTCGTCTCTGTCAGAGTTTATTCGTACATGAGATGCTGCAAAGATGCTTGGATGCCGGTGCGAATAAATGGCGAAAGAGTGTAGAGAAAAAACGACTGGGAAATATGTGGTGAGCATTCCTCAAGATGTTTGAACACTCTGAACCTCGTATTCGGTGCTGAAATGTGGAGAAAGAAAATAAGCAGGAGTTGTAAAGACCTGTGGATGGTCGAATGCTACATATTACGTATCTGTTGTTTTGTCATATAGAGAAAGAAATTTGCTAAACGCGTTACAAAATATGTAATAAAATTGTATTATTAGTTGCAGTATATCAGTGGTCTTCTTTTACTGCTTACTACCTCTTAAACTATCCAGTTTTTAAACAAAATACCATAACATAAGTACGTAGGCTTTCACAGCCAGAATTCTTTACAAAAGATGTAGTTTGTCCTATAAACGGTTGGATGGTTTTGTTAAGAACTCTGAACATTTTATTCAGATTTTGAAGGAAGTTGTTATTGACCCGCAGGATATACTCGTAAGTTTCGACGTAACATCACTCTTTACGTGTGTTCCGGTTAAGGAGGCAGTCGAAGGCCTTCGGACAACACTTGTGCCCCTAGGTCTACCAACCGATGTACCGGATCTTGTAGAGTATTGTCTCTCCACCACATATTTCAAGTGGGCGGGAGCGATGTATGAGCAAGTAGAGGGTGCTCCCATGGGATCACCTGTTTCATCGGTAATCGCCAATTTCTTCATGAAATTGTTTGAAGACAAAGCTATAAGGTCAAGTCCTAACAAAGCCAAGCATTGCGTCAGATATGTTGATGATACTTTTGTGGTTTGGCCACACGGTAGAGATAAACTTACTGAGTTCCTTAGCCACCTGAACAATGTTAATCCTTCTATCAAATTCACGATGGAAATAGAAGAGCATAATCAGCTGCCATTTTTGGATGTGCTGGTATACAGAACGTTAACGGGTACGCTTGGACGTACAGTCTACCGTAAGAAAACACACACTGATCGGTACTTGAACGCCAAATCACACCATCATCTCCAACAGAAGAGAAGTGTTATTAACACTCGGTTCAACAGAGCCGAGAAGGTGTGCGACTCCAGCACCTTGGACGACGAACGGAAACACTTGGAGTGAGCTCTACGTCAGAATGGATACACCAAGTCTGACATACGAGGTGTCACACAAAGAAAACCGCAAGTCTCAGAGGAGCGACAAGAGTCAAAGGTTTGCTTGCTCACCATACGTAAGTGAGGTATCAGAAAGAATCGGTAGAATACTGAAGAAATCGGGTATCACGGTAAGGTACAGAGCACCAGCAAGAGTAAAGGATCTTTTGCCTAACCCAAAGGATATCACACCCCTCCTGAAGAACGAAGGGGTATATAAGATAACATGTGAGTGTGGAACATGGTATGTAGGACAGACAGGAGGAAGTATCAAATGTGGAGTCAAGAGGCACAGTAGAGACACCCGGCTACGCAAGATTCAACAGTCCGCTGTTGCTCAACACTGCCACGAGTCGGCACACACAATAATTTTCGATGACGTGAAGATGTTAGCAAGGGTTGGTAATTGTCATCGAAGGCTTATTAGAGAAGCCATCGAAATTTACAAACATCCTAACAACATCAATCGCGAGGATGGTACTGACCTTAGTAGTGTCTGGAAATCGTGCCTAACGCGGTCAAGTGAAAATGCACATGGGAGCGGTAGCTCCAGATTTGCGCAATTACGTGTAAATACAGGTATATAAGGGAGAGTTTCTTGGTAGGTCCTCAGTATTCAATTAGCTTTGTAGAACTGCATAACCCGGAAACACTTTATTTTCAAAATACCATAACATTTCTGTGGAAGAGATTAGTGCTTATTGTCGTAATTACTATGAACAATTATTGTCATTGTAGTTTATTACTTGTTTGTAACTGTTTTACGTTTATTTAAATTGTAGCATTTAGAACACACACATCTTTCACTTTTTAATACCATCGATATTACGGCATTTTACATCCACAATTAAGGTTTATTTAGTTAAATGGCAAACCTAACGCTGAGGGCCCCGCTTGATCCAAGTGCATTTTGTTGGCGTTGCTTGGCAACGACTCCGGCGGTCTGTAACCAAGCTCCTGTTGGGTACCTCAAGGTTTTTTGATTATTACACCATTATTTTAAAAAAGAATGGAAACATGTTATACTTTGCGGAAATGAGAGCGGCTATCGGAAAATGCAAAAATTCACCATGGCGCCCATAAGAAAAACAAAAGTTCGTTACGCCGCCATCATTGATGTTATTTCAAATTAAAAAATGACACTGCATTCCTTACCTACAGAATGTTTGTGTTTCAAATGTCTAGCTAGTAGCTACATTTGGTTTTGAATGGAAAATTAAAAGCATTTCAGTTTTTGTGAATATCTTCAAAATGAAAAATGATAGCTTAAATTTCTTTTCAGATAATTGATTAGCACAAATCATCGAATTTTTTTTTATATTTTTTCCCGCGAAACTTTCTGTACTTTATTTACATCCATTTTCCCCATAAACCCTAGTGCTTATTAACTATGCATGGTAATAACAAATCAATATCAGCAAATGCACAATACTGCCTATGATTTTAAAAAATATAAACTTTGAAGCCCCTATTAAATAATGATGTACTTTAAGTATTATGTAGGGATTATTTTGAATTTCATATGCATTATCAAAGCCTCTTTAAAAGTATCTTAATTCATAACTTTTGGGTTTAAACGTTAATAGAAATTTCATTAGAAATACTATTTGACTTATTTGAAAGAAAATGCATTAAGGTAAACTTTTCAGTTTCCCAATAATTTTTTTCTTCCGTTGTCTCCAATCTTTAGTAAGACAGTCAACAACAAAAATTATTCAATTGATACTTGAGAGAACAAATCAACAGGCAAAATCCTAGAAAAGAAATCATAGAAATAAAAAATTAAAAGCTATACGAGTATAGTTCTAATATGTGCCGCTTGGAAGCGCCTCGATACGCAGTCGCGGTTTCAGAAACGGGGGTTGAACGCGGTCTTCAAATTCAGTCAGCGCGAATCCTCGCGTCCTGGTCCAACATCCTCCAGGACTAACAGGACCAAGGACGAACTCGTCGGTGTCCACGAAAAATAAATAGCATACGAAATATGACATTCAGAAAAATGTAAAAAGTCGTGTAAACAAACTTAGTTTGACACTAAAAGTTGTGTTTGTGTTTTGTGATTTTATAAAAATAATATTAATAATAATATGTGAATGTTTGTTTAATAACAAAATATTTGTGTTAAACGTTTATGTGTTAGTTGGTGCCCTATGGAATAACACGTCAATTTGTAAGTAGAGTTTTTTTTTGCAATTATACCAATTTATTTGAGCAGATATTCCAAGTGATAACTTGTATTTTATGTCTTCCCACGAATCTTGAAAAGTTATCCTTTCGTGCGACACTTTTCACTTAGGTCGATAACTGAAACTTTCCTGTAAGAAATATATCCCCAAGTTGCAATACTTCGTATTAAGTGACCAATATATCCAACTACCGATATCTTGAGAAACTTTCAACGAAAATTGCTCTAGCAGTATTACGGAGTTTTATTATTAAGTGCTTATTGGATTGCAACTGACCGAAGTGAACGGTTGTTGCACTTGACATAGAGGTATGGAATAATTGATAAAATTGTGGTAGACGAAGAGGAATTGTTTATTTAGAGTATTGCCAACGTATTATCTGAAACAGGAACTAATCGGTTAATCTACCAATTTTGAATTTAATGTTCAACGTTTCTCGGTGTATGAACATTTAAACAATGAACACAACTATGTTGCATGGTATAATCTGATGACTCGAATCGATTATTAAAGCTATCCTAGGTATAGTTTATGAATCTATATGCTTTTAATTAACAAATGACTTCGAGTTCTACAAGGGTCTGATTTGACACCCTTGTTTTTTTGCTATTCATATAGGATGTATACAAAAAAAAACGAAACAATTCGTATTTGTATGGTGTGTTTTGTATGCCGTTCTGTTTTCATACAACATATCCAATTATTACCTCACTAACGATCTTGATAAATAATATCATATACATTCTTTATACTCTGAGGAATAATTCTACAAACGCCCGAGTAAAATTTATTTTCAATTAAATCACAACAAAAGCTTCAGAAATAGGTAATGGTATCTTTTTCCTGAAAACTGCTTATACGAAACTGTATAACTACGTTATTATTTACAGGACGTTAAAAGATAAGGGCAGCATATTTTAGGGGCATGCATACGGGTCATAGTAGTTTGCAGAGAATTAAAGAAAGTTAGATCTTTTAAAACAACCCTCTTTTGAAACGAGTTAGTGACCGCACTTTCGTAAATTTGGTAGGTGTGATTTTAGCCGCTTATATCTTAAATTATCGGTAAATAAGCAAAGTTTCACATAATAACACTGTTTTAAAAGATAACCTGAAATTCACAAAATTCACTATGCTGTTTCTAAAGTTTGCACTACCTTTCGGTTTTCTTTAACTTTATCGCCTGCATTATTATCAAAAGTTGGTTTAGGTGTTTGCCTTCTGTATATCGTTTAATTATTTTATCCTTATTTTTAAACAGCTTGTATATTAATATACAATACCCTGGCAGAAAAACAAGCATAGTATTTTTTTATAATCTACAAAAAGTATTTAAGGGCCAAACTTAAGAAAAATTTATTAATATTTTGTACTAAAATGGGACTACCTTGGAAGCAGTAAAAAACGAAGAAGTTAGAACCTTTTCTGGTATGCTTTTTCCGTGGACTCAGAATCTGAAATCAGAAATTTTTTATTCTGACTAATTTTTAAGAAAAAAGATTAAATCTTTGTATTTTTTGCGTTTTTTGATACCGATTTTCGAAAATAACCAAGACTCGATTCAAAATTTCGGTCTTGAGATCTATATTCTACGAAAAACGTTACACCACAATCAGTTGTCACTTTTTCGATTGCTTTATTTGTTAGCCAGGACAACCATTTAATTTTAATTGTATTTTTGACAAATACTAATTGAAAATCTGTCAAATGTTCTTATATACCGGGTGACCCACACCATCGGTAATCGCGTTTATTTTTGTTGTTTATAAAGCTGGACGAATGAAATTTGGGAAAGTGTTAATTGACAAAAAATGCCATTCTTTTGGATACTCTTGTGGTTAATATGACTTCCGGTTTTTCCGGAAATGACGTCAACATTGAAATTTTAAATTGCACTCTATATTCTTTGTGTGATATTTTCAATCAGGATGACATTCTGAACACAAAAACATATCGTTCGTCACTTCCTTCGAGTGATCCATTCAGTGACTTTGACTTGTGCATGATTTAGATCATTAGGTCAATATATTTTTCGATGTCCTTGCTTCTAACACCATTTGTACGCTAACAATTACAATAAAATGTCAAGTATTTGGTATCATTGTAATCGGAAAGATGGAATAATAATGGAAACATTTCCATCGAATAATCAGGGTGTGGCCAGTAATACAACGTCGAACAAAATCGATGTAGTTAATGTCTATTTGACCATTTTCGAATATTTTCACCAATTCTTAGCCACCTAGATTAATACACAAAAAAGTGTGTTTGCGTTGCCTTGGTGATAAAAATTGACGATCGATATGTTTTTGTGTTCAAATCATCTTGATTGAAAATATCACATAAAGAATATAGGGTGCCATTTAAAATTTCAATGATGACGTCATTTCCGGAAAAACCGGAAGTCGTATTAACCTCAAGAGTATCCAAAAGAATGGCATTTTTCGTCTAATAACACTATCCCAAATTTCATTCGTCCATCTTTATAAACACAAAAATAAACGGGAGTACCTATGGTGTGGGTCACCCGGTATACATTCAAAAGTTTGTGGATTATTATTTTTTTATTTCGCTAAATGTAAGCAAATTAATGATTGTAATTATAACAATAAAGATGATTTTCTTATGTAAGTAAATATATTTTTATTTAAAATAATACTGTAATACTGTAAAAATAGTACCCTTTAAAAAAGCACATTTATAAAATAAGAAACAGCATAGCTGTACACGAATAAAATTATTGTGACTTGAAAAATTCGATAAACTGTAAGTCTTAAATTTATCAAATTATCAATGTTACGTGGGAAATGGTAGAAAGATTGTATTGTCAATACAATTTTCACCATACGCAATGGTCCAACGTGAAGTATCCTGATAAATAATTCTTATCGAGTTGTATTGCAATAATAATCATGAAAAAATGGATATTAGAATCTCAGAAGTATTACTCCATTCCTATCTTGTTACCAGGGAAATGACGTCTCGTGCGTACATTGTCAAATTGTCGGGGCAAACAAATCAATACACACGTAACGACTTCAGAATTTGGAGTACTGGGTATGCCCCAGGTGATATTTAAAAAAGAAAAAGATTGCAAGAAGTTTATTGATATTTTACCTGCATATAAATATTTGTTTATATAATTTATAAAACGATGTACAATCATTTACCTACAATATAAATGTTGTTGCTGCAAATTTTAAATTCCATTTGATCTTCTATTTCCATTTTTTCTACTTCTATTTTACAATATATGTCCAGTCAGTTGTTTCTGAACGGGAGTGGAGTAACCAGAGCGAGCTCAATCTACTCGCAGCATCGTTTCTGAACGCAGTTCTGCATAGGAATGCCAAATTTCATTATTCAATGTAATAGACATTTATTATAATGGCAAGTTAACATGGACCTTGATGTAATTAACTTTACCATGGTTTGTGTAAACGAATCAGATCTCACCACGTAAATGTGGCTGCACCTTGAGTTCCTCTAAGATCCTTCCCCACCACGTTATGGTCAAGCAGCACAAAAAGGATGCTAGCAACTTGTTGGATTGCAAACCACCCTAACATACAATCCACATGAAACGCATAAATTAACCTACAGGCAAGACATACATCGCACCTTTTTATCTTTAAAACATCACAAATCACAATACACTTTCTAAGATTGATATATCCTTCTCTAGTTACAAAGTCAGTTACTTACTTCCTTCGAAACGTTCGTCTTTCTTATAAAACAAACATTGATTTTCGTACGCCACTGAACCCGGTGGCGTAGTTTTTCTCGTAATACTCATCCAATTGAGAACGCATTTGCAAAAGTGGATTACGACGGTTTCTTGGAGAGGGATGCTAAAGCGGGAGTCGCTCGGCTTTCGCGTAATCTATAATTTAAAATTGATCGCGTTCCCTCCTACCTTCGCGGTAAGTGCTCACGCACGCCCCCTACACGTGCATTGACTGAATTAGGTGGTAAATCAAATCTAGCATCCAAGTGGGATTTACCCCATGCTCCCCGAAATGTTATTACGTGTGCCCGAGTGGCAGCACTAATCCTGTGCGTACTATGTTGCGTTTAGACTTCTACAGTACCTTCGGGCAGTATTTGCATTTACCTGGACGATCGTGACACATTCAGCCAAAGTTAAGTTTACATGTTGAGGTTATGTGTTACCTTCTAAGCGTTTTCAATACAATAATTTTCCAGATTTCGCGAAAAAAACTAAGTATGATGTGAAAGTGCTTCATTTCAACACATTAGGTTGCTTAGCAAGGCACTGTCGATTTCTGCTGGCCTAAAAACTGCTCGCCAGGCGTTAATATTTGATTGAAAAATTGTCGATCAACTAGATAATTTTAAAAAATTTCAGACTGTCGGCTATCTTTAGCAACTCTTTTAAACTTTTAAACTTTACAATAATACAAAGTTGGCAGCTCCAGCTAAGATTCGTAAATGATCATATCAAAAGCATGGGAAATGCATTCGAATTTTAGTTTCTTTTTTTCCCCTGAATGTGTTATATCTATACCATTTACAGCTTGAGACGTTGCAAGTTAGATAGTATCGCTAGAGATTTCTTCTGCCAGTCCCTATAGCGGGCGAAGGCTGTCACCACGTAACCTATATAATTATTCAAGACAATACAAAGTTTAGCCGCAGAAGTCATACAAAACCTGGACACTTGAGAATCGACGACGATAGACAACAACTGTGTAGATCCCTTTTTAAATCCATATTACGTGATGTATGTTTCAGTTGAGATGGTTAGAGCTGCTCTTGATTTTCGCTCCATCAAACATAAATAACACTAGTCAACAGTAAAAATGTACATTGGATGCGGCTATTTTCTTATGTACTTAGGTCCGCCGAACTCAAAAATCGCATTAAAAACTTTGTGAATGGATACGTTTTCGAATTATGTTTTTTTTTGTTTTTTCCGAAGTAGTTTTACTATACAGGGTCTCCCACTACGAGCTGCCATTGGAAGTATATGAAGAACCAAATGAAATGAGAGATTGAAAATTTGTGGACTTATATTGCTGGACACGATCGTCTCAACTAAAATATTTTGAGTTTTCGGTTACTTCCGGTTAAACCGGAAATGATGTTAACTTTTATATTTCAAATGGAACACCCTGTATTTTATCGCATTTTTGAAATCCTCATTAAATCTTAGATCAATTTTATGTTACATTCCCTATACCTAACATGTATCATTTTTGAGATATTAATTCTTTTCATTAAAAAATGACAGCTGCACGGTTACTTTCAATTACTTATAAACTAGCCCCTGTGACTGTTGGAAAAAAGTTGTCCGGCAAAATTGTTGTGAAGGCAACGTATCATCGACATATCGGTAGAACTCTTGTAAAAGTTATACAGGGTGTTCAAATAATAAGATCAAAGTGGAATTCGAGAAAAGTACTAGAAGTCGATATTTACAAATGGCATATGAATACATTTCTCAATTCTATGGAAAATTTTAGGTCAACTTTATGTACAATGTCCTATATCTAAAATGTACTTGTACCTACTGAAATCGATTTTTAATCATCACAGTAGAAATTGCAAATATTGCCACATCTAGATTGCTTTTGAGAACAACTGAACAATTTGGAAGAAACAAAACTTTAATAGACAAGTTTTGTTAGGTAATTTTTCGTTATAATTAGTATTTATAAAATTATAGGCCTACATTAACACACAATATTAAAAAACTGCTAAATTCTATTTCAGTAACTGTTCAAAAACGTTGTCGTTTTCCGCTAAACATGCTTCAATTCTTTTTAACATACTATTGTTGGTGGCGTCCCTGATAGAGTTCGCACATAACCCAATGAAAGCAGCTCGAACCCTATCTTTCATTTTCTCCTGATCAGTTATTGAGTTAAAAAGAATTGAAGCATATTTAGCGGAAAACGTCAACGTTTTTGAAGGGTTACTGAAATTTAATTATGCAATTTTTTTTAAATTTACTATAGGATTTTCTTTATTTTTAATATTGCTTTATTGTAGGCTTATAATTGTATCAATACTTAATTAATTACAAAGAAAAATTACGTAAAAAACTTCCAAATTGTTCAGTTGTTTTCAAAAGCAATCTAGATGTGGCAATATTTGCAATTTCTATTGTGACGATTAAAAATCGATTTCAGTAGGTACAAGTACATTTTAGATATAGGACATTGTACATAAAGCTGGCCTAAAATTTTCCATAGAATTGAGAAATAGATTCATATGTTAGGGTTGCCATTTGAAAAAATCGACTTTTAGTACTTTTCTCGAATTCCACTTTGATCTTATAATTTGAACACCCTGTATAACTTTTACAAGAGTTCTACCGATGTGTCGATAATACGTTGCCTTCACAACAATTTTGCCGGACAACTTTTTTCCAACGGTCACAGGGGCTAGTTTATAAGTAAATGAAAGTAACCGTGCAGCTGTCATTTTTTAATGAAAAGAATTAATATCTCAAAAATGACACATGTTAGGTATAGGGAATGTAACATAAAATTGATCTAAAATTTATTGAAGATTTCAAAAATGCGATAAAATACAGGGTGTTCAATTTGAAATATAAAAGTTAACATCATTTCCGGTGTAACCGGAAGTAACCGAAAACTCAAAATATTTTAGTTGAGACGATCGTGTCCAGTAATATAAGTCCACAAATTTTCTCTCATTTCATTTGGTTCTTCATATACTTCTAATGGCAGCTCGTCGTGGGAGACCCTGTATGGTGCTTATCTCGAGTTAGGAACGCCCAATGTGGTCACTTGGCACATCAAATTAAAGCTAATCGTATCACCAACAAATATTACACACACAGTTTTTCAATCGCTTCAGTAGTTTCAACGCAATGGGCCACAACATGAAAAAATTTTGGTCAAAATAGAAATCGAATATTTACTCTATCACCGGTGAAAAGTAGAAATCGTGGAAATATGGTCAGTTTCTTATTGTTTACATAGAGTATACATTTGTACGAAGACAACAATGAATTTACGATAAAAATCTATGGAAAAATACCGAAGTTATGAGCAATTATGATTGATAGGCACCAAACTACCAAAAATCAACTTTTTCTCTATTTATCAGTTTGATAAATTTCGTTTATTTTTATTGTATGTTTGCAATATATAATGACATTAGAAGTGATTGTGGGTCCTGCTTCGCCTTCTGTTCTTGTCGGTATCAGTTTTTCTTATGAGGAACCAGATATAATCCCCCATCATTCGTTCATTCCAAAATCCCTGGTAGCGCCTCTCAATGGTCTTCATCTCCAGGTTGCACCAGGAGATGACGTCCATAATATTGGCGACGAAATTGCCAATGAAACGCAACCAATATTCAGAGTTTCACTATATATTTTATACGTTCCAGCTATACAATATTTTAGAGTGTGATTGTTATTCGGTGGTCAGACCGAGGCTGAATCCACTGACCAGCAATTCGTCTTTCGTTACCTATTGTCGCGCATGCTCTTGAAAACATATAGGTACACCAAATATAAAAACCCAGCCCAAACGTCTCAAGAGTCGGTTAAAAATATATGTAATGTCAGTATAAAATCAACACATAATCATTTAAAACTATTAATTTAAAAAAGTTTATAGTAGCAAGTTATTCTTGATATTTGGATGCAATATCGTGGTATACAGATATTCATAAATATACATGTACTGAGTACTCGTACATATTTAGAAAAATAAAAAAAAAACACGTATCATCATAAATTATTGCAAATCACTCCTAGTAGCGACATCATACATTACGGTTGTTGCAAATTTATAAAGCAAATAACATGATGCATCCATTATGGTCAAACATGGTCAAAGTACTAATTGTAGGGGTAACTGCTATCAACCTCAATATAGAAATATTATGGTAAAAAAGCAATACAGTCTTCTCTTTAATAAAAAGATCAATATTATATTCTCAGTATCCATAAAAAAAGCATTAAACTTTCAACCTGAAATACGTACTTCGCTACGTACCTTGCTTCGCTGAAAAATTCATAGCACACCACTGCCTCGGGCGTTTCCTGTACACCAGCCCCACTTAAACTACCCCATTAATTTCGTATCGGACGCATGTTACGACCCAAAAAAAAGATTTTCTTCCGAGACATTAGCCTCTCTCTTTTATACAAAACCGTTTCAAGTCGCAAAAAAAAACTGTAGCCACAGAGAGCATTAACTCGACGTTGGATCGTCAGATGTCGCCGTGGCAGGCGTAATGCGGCGTCCGGATTTTGACAAAAGGCCCGTCCCGTTTTGTATTCAGGCCTGTTCGCGACAAATGTACCCAAAACTCGGTTTTGGGTCGGTATCCGTTTGAGTCATTCATCTTTCGGAGAAGTTGATGTGATAACGGGAGTTGAATGTTTTTTTTTTTTGGGGGGTGGTTGTAAAAGGTATTTTGGTACGGGTCGTGTTTCGCTAACTAATGATCTTGTGCGTAGATATCAGACACCGTCTGCCCACGAGGGATGAGTTGTGTGAAGGGAAAGTTCGGGTAAAGTTGGATTCTGCGAGAAATTAAGGTAATTTTAATTAATTAATTATTTAGATGAATATGCCATTAAACTGGAGTGCTGGGATACTTCTATAATTAATTTATATCTTTAAGATGTCTAGATATTCCCTAAATCAAAAGTAAATTGTGATGTTGCTTCTGATTACCATGTTTGTCGTTTTTTACAAAATGGTGAAGGCGCCGGTAATTATTTTATTTTTGTCAGCTTTTCGACCAAATGTTTGTTTAGCGGATTATTTCTATTTAAATTAAGTATGATACCTTTAAAATCGTTATTGCAATTATCCAAATTATGTGATTGTACAAATGTTGGATGGTATCTAAAGTCTGGTAAAGTAATTATTGATTCCTTCGTAGGGACGTTTTGTACAGATTGAATATATCAAATGATACCATAAAGGAAGAACTGGCTACATTTATATTTTTATATAGTATTGCACTATGTTATACCAATTAGACTATTGGTCTAATCGGTTTGGTAGTTTTATGTAACTTAATTAACTGTAAAGTATTGGTATTGTGGCGTTTTGTTTTTGTAAATCTGTGATTTTCAATATTAAATTCTAACTGAGGTATTTTCACATGTCTTTAAAGTGTTTTTAAATTTAGTTGAGTATTGATGCATGGGGTTCTGTTGAAGACGACCTATGTTGTTTTCAGCAAAGCTTTTTTCAGTTTTCAGGTCAGTTAACCTTGCTCAAATATTAGTTGGGTTTCAGTAGTTATCACTAGTTATCATTGGTTGTCACTGATTGACACTTGATCATAAACGAGACAGTCAAAAGTTTGCATCGCGTAATATTAGAAAAAAATGGCTCAAAATATAAAAATAAAAGATTATTTCTGGTAATTTTTGATACCTGTGAGGTAGAAGGTGAATAAGTTAACAAGTTTAGTTATTAACTTGAAATTCACTAAATTCACTATGAAGTGAATTATGCTTTTACGTTATCAAACCGTAAATTACAGTTCTAAATGTTTATAACAGTTTATAAAAAGTTGTGACCGGAATGTGATGTGTTCAATTCAGAACTTTTTTGGTTTCAAGCCCTAACTGGGTGCCAAGGATTCAATAACATGTTTATGCTAACACACAAAAAGAAATACTTGGCATGAATATATGTGCTTCTGGTTGAGTAAATGGTAAGATCATATATAAGTAATTAAATATCGTATTCAACCAACACATAATATATGATATAATAAACTAATTTATTTAAATTTTGATTACGTTTGATACTTACCAGATGCAACAATAAGTTATTTATACAATACATTGTTTGAAAAGAAATAATTTATTGAGTTAAGTGCGTAAATATAAATATATCTTACAATAGTACAGTCTCTTTGTACACAAACACCACAATATATTAAATAACCATACTAAATATTTAAATAAGATATGCAAATGATATTGTAAATAACGTTTTTGTATCTCTTAGTTTCCTGTTCGATGTCCTCATGAGTCTGAAATAAATTTCATTAGTTATGTTATCAATATAGTATGAAGTATTATCTATCTTAACAAAACTGATTATAGATTCTTCCGTTCCGATAGTGGAGTACTTCCAATGTTTGTTTCTAATCGTGCTTCTACATTTGGGGGAATTAGGTGCAGCACATATAGCTGAGTTGCAAACTTAGCACCTGCAACAGTACACAGATAGAAAAGATTTCTTGTTTTAAAGAAATGTATTTGTTTGAATTTATTCTTTTGGGTCGAAACATATTTCTTTGACGCCAACAATATTTACTTCATTGAATACTCTAGTTCATTTGCTTGCAGAGATTAATTTATTTGAAATATTTATTTAAGTGGAATAAATATTTTAGATTATTTTAATATTTTATTTTAGAAAAACGTTTCTTTACACCAATGAAATATAATTTTGATTCTGACATATAATTTTGTATATAAGGAGAGATTTATTTCGCTTAAAGTAATAGTTTGTCTTTGGCTTAAAAATTGGTTTACTTCCGCCAAAAAAAAAATACATTTTGATTAAAATAAATATATTTGTACACAAGAAGAGATTTATTTCCTTTAAAGTAATATTTTTGTTTTGGCTTTAAAATAGGTTTACTTTCACCAAAGAAATCATATTTTGATTCAAATAAATATATTTTTAATGTCATCCAACTGTATTGTTAGATGGCGCTGTAAACTCTCTCCTCGCACTTCGTACATATCGAGAGTATAACGCCGCGTGATCGACAGTATAGAACTTATAGAGTACAGTGCCTGCAGGTTCAAGTTGCGATTCGAAATCAGAGTACACTTTACTAACTTAACCTTGACTATATGTTGGGTTGCGAAGACCAAGCACTGGTCGAGGATGTGCGGCATCCCAAAAAGGAGGTGACACATGGCGAGTCTTCCAAAAATTCTTGTCTATTAATTCCTTCAACAAATTAATAATTTTAAGCATTTTAACTCGACCAACAATTTTGTTAATTTAAAAAATTGTAATTCTTTCACTCAACACAATCATAATCATATATATGAAAGTAAATAAATCTCATTTCCTATAATACACAAATTGCAAACTTTTTAACTGGAAACATAAGTTGTTTGACACAAATCAACGTTCTTTCTACCAAACAAATATTTCAAATAAATGCGTTTTATCCGCAAATAAATATTTCTTTGCCTCTATTGAAACAACAAATTTCTTTGAGTCAATGCATATTTATTTGAATCAAACAAAAATTTCTCTCTGTGTAGTTTACATTTGCTATTTATTATTTTTATGGACTTACTCTCATGTGTAGCGCATTTTAACTAGAGGCTCTAAAATATGTAGTTTTTTTACACCATTTTCTTTAATTGTAAGATTGGAATAAAAAATGATTCAACTAGTTGAATTTGGATATAGTGATTAGAAATCCAAATTAATGTATAAAATAGATAAACTAAAATATTGTGTGTAAAATACTGTGAAGACGTAAATAACGGTCGTAGTTTTACTATACGCGGAATTATGTCTTATTTATTAACAAAAGAAACAGTTACTTGCCGATATGATTTCGAACTGGAACACTGTACAGACGACCACAAACTGCACAAACAACCATTACAAGATAAGCGCTGGGTCACATGCGTCTGTCACGGTGTGGGTAGATGTTCAAATTTTCTTTAGATTCTATTAAATATACCGAATTCTTACCTAACCATTGAATATACACATTCCTTCAATTTACTCCTATATATTCCTTCAATTGACGCTGTAGACACTATAGTTTCCCGGCGACACATGATCTGTTCATTATTTATGCTTTTCTTTTACACAATCTTTATTTGCCGTTGTTAACAAAATGCTTACCACCCGAACCTCATTAGTCACCAACACGGTTGATTGAGAACATCACTCGAAACGTAACTGCTTCAGAGTTTGTGATCATACAGAGACCGGAAAACGTGCATACGTTGCGGAATTGCATAATACGTTAAACAGCGATATATGCTTGCCAATAAGGCGTACCGTTCCAAGCTCCCGCAGAGCGCGAGACAAACATAAACCGGGTGGTTTTAGCCCCCCCCGTCGCCCTACAATGTCCCCAAGCACTCCGTCGTCCCACTTTCGTCCGATTAAAGAATCCCTTTTGTTCCACCATGCGTATATATTTACATCTCCTATTTGTGCGGATGCAAAGGCCGTTTTGTTCGCGTTTATCTTTCGACGCTTCAGCCAACATCTCGTCTTCTTCCTTCCCTCAATTTGTAAGCTGGATTCCATCCCCCTTGCCTCATTTAACAGAGCCCGCCGTATCAGCGACGCACACGGCGAATCCACCTTGGCCAGATGTTAAATTAAGCTGGAAATTACTGCTTGCTGCCTGACTTCGGAGACATTTGCATGATTAAATTGCTGGTATCGCATACAGGGAAAAATTTGATTAAGTCTTCAGTTGATCGTATGTTGGAAGTAAATTGGATTTTGACCTGTAGGTTGAACATCTAGGTGTAAATAATGATGAATATTACTGGGAGTTTATTTTATATTTATTGTTTTTTTTAACTGTGGGAAAAGATAAAGAAATATTGAATTTCTTATTTCAAAACGCAAGTTCTTCGACAAACTCGAGGTCTGTCACACTGTCTAATTGTAAATGTTGTTGTGGTTGATGGTAACAATTACGATATTCCATTCTGAAGCTTGAAACAGAAACAATTCTGAAGAAACGTGAGCGCAAAAGAAGTGAAAAAAGTACCCGATTTTTGCAGTTTTAAATTACCCATCGTTTTTGCGATCGTTTTTCTTGTAAACCATAAACCACAAAAATTTGAGTTTTGTTCAGGTAGCATTTACGGTCTCTTCTATAGATTGAGGTTTTTGTTTGGTTCAGTATTTATGTAATAAACGTTGCGAACGAGATTTTGATGGAAGCCGATATCTCAGTAACGAATATTACCAGGACAATCCTTTGAATTTAATAGCATTTCGACTATTTGGTAACTTTTAAGACCGAAATAAACATGAACAATATTTTGCGCAGTTTGGCTTTCTTCGCTTGTAGGTTTTGGTGCGAGATGCGGGTATAATTAATTGTACATCTAAATTCATTATCTATATTTAACTCGCACTACTTTTCAAAATTCCGCAATGAAAGTGTTCTGATCATATCTTACTAATAGTAACTAATCTTCCACTGTCCCAGCTACGTTTCCATTTACCGTTACGATTGACGTAGTGCATGTACTTTATCATTGATATTAAAGCGCTTTAAGAATTACTTGAAAATTATTATGCAATTCTTTTTCTACAGTCACATTAAATAAAATATGACGATTGTTGCATATCCCGTTATCGTGGTAATATTCGGTAGTGAGGTATTCGCTTCCTTGAAAATATTGTTCGCAACCTTTGACACAAAAACTGAAGAAAATTGAAACGCCAATCTGTAGAAGAGGCCCTAAATGCAACCTAAACAAAAATTTCAATTTTTGTGTCAAGCGGTTTCCGAGGAACAAAAATGGAAAGACGAGCGTTAATTTAGCAGTGCAAAAGTTCGTTTAGAAAAGTTCGACTGAAATTGCAACATATTAGAAACATCAATAAGTTTCTGTCACCAATACATGGTCACCAATATGAGGACTCGTGGACAAATGCTCTTGAATTGTTTCCTTATTGTTAAAATTAACAGTGTCATAAGTGATCTAAATATGATATATTTCAGGAACCAAACCACGAGAATAATTTGCTTTCGCATGCAAAATCCTAATATTGTCAAAATCTGGTGTGTGTTCTACTTCTTCTTGTGTGTTCATGAATATTTTAGTATTATTTTGTGTTTAATCAAACTTTTATCAATCTTCTGCATTAGCAATATTCTGTGTAGATTATTATCTGTACGAGGAGCTCCTTTGTGGTGTTGTGGAGGTCCTACGTGGGTGTTTATCAGACAGATTTATTATGTAATTCATGTTTCAGATGTACTTATAGAAAGTTGTAAAATCTGCCAACTGTTTTTTAACAGTTGGCAAATTTTCCTGAAACCACCTGTTGATAATTTTTATTTCTTCATGAATGTTTTGTTTTTTGCAATTCGTGGTAGTCCATACTCCACATATGTCGCTTGGCTGCAACTTTGATCTATTTATGTGATTAGTGGACGATCTTTTAGATATTTACATATTTAGATATGTAGAAAAGCAAAAATTCTAAAAAAAATCTTTATTCAGAAAATTAATATTACATATATATATTATTCATAAAATAAAATAAATATTGATGCTGAGAAATAATCCTCAATAGTTGCTTGTCTTAGGTGGTTACGAAGAAGTGCGTTTATGTAGAGTTCGCACGCGTAAAGCGGCTGAAAATTTTGCGATCTATGCTGGACACCACAACGCAAAACTTCTAAAGCATTCCGCTTTTCTTTAGTTTGTTGCAGCTTGCAATATTTCTATAGTATCTTCGTCCACTTCCTGTTGTTCGCATTCGGTTTGGGAGATTGAAAACATTACAGCTTCACAAGTTTCATCTTCTGTAGGACGCTCCGCGGTAGTTACGTTATCGTCAATTGCTAACCAGTCTTCAAACTAGTCTGCGGTCATGTCAGGGAGATAAGTAATCTTCAGCAATACGTTCTGTCAAAAAGTCACCGTATCGAAAGCAATTTTTAATAGTTGTGCTGGACACACATGTGCCTATCGTTCTGGGCTTTTTTTTAACAGTCTGTCTTTCAAATATGCATGCACACATTTCTTGTTTGTCGAGTGTTTGTTTTACAACATGTATTAGATCTGTAGGTGATGATATTGTTCCTGAGTTCAACTGGAATGCATATCGTTATACTTTGTTGTCTTCTTTTTATGTTATTTTCGATAATTTTGCTGAAAATTTGCGAGGCATTGGACGGTATCGTCGGGCTTGTTCTATTCTACGCTCTTGTATATTGATGTAATTATTGTTTGTTTAATGTATTCCTGTATTTCTGTATTCTGTATTACAAATGTCTCTTCTATTGTGGGATTTTATTACTCTTATTCATTTCATTACTCTTATCTCCAATTAAACTTTTCCTAAGCTTCCTCGTTTATTTATTATATTCACTCTAAATATATAGTCTACGACGAATTATGTTTTTTGTTTCAGTTTTGCTGATATAATTGATATTTAGCCAGTCTATTCAGATTCAATAATTCTATTAATAACCCATTTCCTAGTGATTATGGGACAATCCCCTGGAAGGTAACCTCACGACAGGGGTTATCGTGGCAACTCAATTTGGTCCTTCGAGTCGGCTTCACTAACCTCTTTAACAAGGGTTACGCCTAACAGCTCGTCCAATTATTGACCCCAAAAAGCTCTCTACGACACAACCTACCCCAAGCGACCCCACGAAAATATAACAAACGAATCCGGCTCGAAGGACCAAACCCTTTCATATTTCATTCGCTATGACGTTCGCTCGCCGATCGGGGCTAATCTGTTAAAAATTGGACATTTTACGATTATATCGACGGTCGTTATCGTTTGTGGCTTAATCAGCAGTATCTTTTCATCTTTTTCGGCTTATCGCTCGCTGCAGATGCACTATATAATCTGCAGTTGTGGCGCTTTTCCGGCTTGCGCAGCATGGAAGCTTCAATAGATCGACGGGGAAACTGGGTTAAAACGGTCCATGCAGTTTCTTAATCAGTAGGGTACGACGGTATCGGGTTTACGTTATCGAATGTGGTTGGTATAAAAATTGATATGTTTTACGAGATTCTATAAAGTTTGTTCTGTGAAGTTGAGTCTGAATTTCGTCGTGGAAAAGTTTATTTTCCGCATTGGGGGGAAGGAATCATTTGGAGAAAACTGGTTTTATATACCTAAAGATAAATGAAAGAATTTGACGGAAGATATTTCGGTAGAAAAATATTCTCGATGTGTTTTCTAGATTATTTTGTTTTGCTGGTAGAATTATTGTTGATACCTAACCTTTTCATTAAGACAAGAACTCGAAAACACTTCTGGATAAACTATTATTTTTGTGGAAACAGAATATCTGAAAGAATTCTAAATATCAAATATAAATAAAATGAAAAGTTGTGAACAAAATCTCATATAACACTAACATTTTTACAATAATAGTTCCCCTAATTAGTTTGAAATAAAGACCTAACTTCTGGCTATAAACTTCACGTTTAATTGTTTCAAAAATTCAGGTTGTAAATTACAAAAAATAGTGGTACTTGACGCATGATTTCGCCAGACTGACTCGTTCCGACTACTCTGCCGAAATAATCCAATTTTGATTGCTGAAACATAACAGGTGCCCAAATGATACTTATAGATTAATGGACAATTATGAAACAGCTTGCAGCAAATTGGAAACACTTCAAAACTACAGTTTTAGCTAAATCGCGCATTTCGTTTATATGAAAATGATTACAAAACTGATCCGTATATCAAATTATTATAAAAAACATTTTCCTGTATTTGAATACAAGAGACCTGCTTTGTGTGAGTGATAAACAATTTGTTTTTGGGGAAGCCGATATATAATTTATAATTAACGGCTATTCTAACATTTACGAAGAATTTTAAGAATTAGATATATTTGCAATTGAAAAGTTAATTTTCATTTTAACAGTTTTTAGAGTTGGAATGGTTTAAAATAAGTTTAATGCTCGTTTTAAAAGAACAAAAACTGTTTAGATCAGAACACTAGTATTAAAGAAATGTTTATCTACGACTCACATATAATAAATTCCATTGCATATGTATCTAGGACAGCGGTTCTTAACGTTTTGAAGTCAGGGAGCACTTTTGATCATACGAAAAATTCGCGGAGCACCAAAAACGTTGACATGTTTAAACATTAGCTTTTACTCAAAATTAAAACGATTATTAAATAACAGTTAAAAATAACATTAATTAGAAAAAATATAAATATATTAATAGTCTACCTTTTTTTCGGCAGAATTAATTTTTAGAAATCAAATGTCATTCTGAATAAAATGTTTTATATGGTCTTCTGTTTCTTCTATTCCTTAAGAAGTTACAGCCGCTTTAAATGATAAGAAACAAAGAAAAATAAAAGATAAAATACATATCAAACAATGCGAAAACGAAAAAATAACATAATCAATACCCATTACAACAATAAAAAGTAAATAAATATAAGTAACAAAGTAAAATCCACATAAAGTTTTTACCGATTTTCTTCTAAAAACTAAATGTCATTCCGAGTAACAAGGTTCATAAATAAATACTTATTGGTTTTCTAATTCCTTAAGAGGTTGAGCCCGTTCAAAATACGGTTCTATTGATATTTTTATTAGCTCTAACTTATTACCGAAATGAGAAAATGAATACCGAATGAAATTTATTTGCGGCGAAAATCATTGCTCATACAGAAAAGAAAAAGATATATTTCTGTATAAATTCAGAACATAACGCGAATTTTGGAATTTGTTTTTACAAACCAACTCTTGAATGTTTGAGGGAAAGCACTCTCGATGTACCGAATTGCTTCCGATGTTTTCTTTTTGCCCGTATTCACGTATTTTCCACATTTAGTGTGTGTGTATGTTTTGATTTTCTGGCCCGCAAAAATTTTGTTCGTGAACTATCACCTGGTGCCGGCACCTATTTGGTATATTGTGATAGTTCCTCCAAGCATCTGACATGTTTGCTGTAATATAAATTTAAATATAATAAAAGTTTCAAAACCTTCTTAGTTTGTCAAATATTTAGGTAATTTGGCTGGATTCTTTATATTAGCAGTTATGTACCACCTACTCACATAGTTTTGATAAGCTCATTTTTGATACAAGTTTATACTAATCTAAGGCTTAGTAAATCCGCACAACATGTGGATGATATGTAGATGAGGGCAAAAATATATATTATCAAAACATCATATTTATTATCTTTATTTTAGGAAATATACTTAAAAATGTTTACATATTATCAGAACTCTTTATGTGGCATGTGTAGCAGAGCTATACCCATTTTTATTTTAATTGTATTATGTTCCGAATTCTTTATTTACTTATGTTATTTATATTTATTACTATTTGAAAATTGTAAATGTTTTTCTACTTTGTGTTCGTTATAGACTCATAGCGAAACCGCTTTCGGTGTCGTTATGAAAACACTAGATCACACACTTTTAGTAACTTTTGGTTTTCCAAGATTTATGATATTGACGTCAAGTGTCAAATAAGGCTGACAATCGCTCAATCAAGCGAATTTTTCGAAATTTATGTAAAACTAATGTCGCAAAGTAGAAAAAATAGTATATAACAAAACCAGTGCGCCATTTTTTTTTTTCAGTTTGCGCTTAGAATATTCTATAGATTAGCGTTTTTGTTTTCTTCAGTTTTTGTGTAAAAGAGGTAAAAATAAACAAACACCATTTCAAAATTTTAAAAATTAGTGTTATTTTAACACTCACGTAGATGGTTACATCAAATTTGTTACTTGTTTTTCTTTTAGTAAACACACAAAGAAAAAGTGCTTTGAGTAGGATTCCATTTGCAGCAGCACAACACTGAAATCCATCTGAAATACATCATCTACACATACGTCACAGAGGGAAAAGAAAACAATACACTCGAGTTGGTCCAGCAGTTAGACAAAGCCCTTTGTCCTCATCCAGCGCACGATTCAGTGCCTCAAAGCACAACGATATTCCCGTGTGATCTAATCGCAACGGTGCATCGATTGGCGGTTTCATCGAATGAACTAAATTGTGCCGGCCGAGTGAAGCCAATGGTTTTAACGCGTACGCCCGATTTAGGCACGGGCCATATATTTCGCGGTATGGTAGCGAACGTTCGTACTCGTATGCCCACAATTCGGACATAATTCGAAATTAATTATGCACGAGCGTCGGCTGCCGCTTCATTCCGCTAGTCAGCGACACGTTTTAATAGCTTTTAGCGATCGTAGTTGCCGGCATTCATCAACTGATTTGGTTTGTTCTGCGATTCTGCGACATGAATGATGATACAATATAGATGGGTAGTTGTGACGTTTAAATGGCGCTTTGAGAGTGACATTATGTTTTGTTTTGTTATGTAGACGCAGTGTTGTGAGAGAAATAATATGATGTGGCCAGGCACATGACTTTATCATACAATATATAAAATTAATAGTTTAGCTGCATGAGATTCCATCGAGGTCGATCGTGTTTGCATTAAAATAAAACGAATTAGCCATGATTTGACAGATATTGACAGTAGATATTGTCAAAAAATCAGCCTTTAACACTACCTACTGTCATTAGAATAAATATATCTGGCAAATCCTATATTAATGCAGACACAATCTCGGTCAAATAGAATTTGCTCCTATAGCTAAACTTAGTTTTACCAAAAAATGCCATAGACATAAATTATAGGTACAAAATTTCCTCTACTTTAATTTATTTTTTAACTATTTGGACGAAATTACAGCCATTTCTGTGGCTCATTTGCAAAATCCTTGAAAAATGCATAACAATATTGCTATCCGCAATCCGGACTTGAAATACACATTGACTTTGTAAACACCATGAAAACACCGAGCTGTTTCAATATTGTTTCACATAGCGTACGTGCGCGCGTGTTTCTCCTCCTCATCATATTCTCCATGCATTTGCGTGTTGAATTGACGTTTCGCAACCGCTGACGTTCTGAATACTGTCAAAAGTTTCAAAATTTCCTGGCTACCTACTATTAACTTCATCGTACTGCGTATGATAAAGTGAAAATAAAGAAAAATCTATTTATAGTCATAACAAATAGAACCGAGATATTGCTGACCCGACTTGGAGAACAAAGGATTAACGAAATGCGCGTTTAAATGGCTTAACTCAACCTTTTTCTTTCATGACATTTGGTCTCATTTCAATTCAGGAATAAAAAAACTTCAACAAATACTGTCTGGTAAATACTTTCGCGTTACAGAAGGTATGATACAGTATTTTGATATGCGTTTTTCCGTTGAACACGAATATGACAATCAAAAGGTTGCTCAAAATGTAAAACATTGGCACTGTTGTAGCAGAGGTTTTTTTTTTCATCGGGCGTGTGCCAATGTTTATCCCGAACTTTGTAGTAATAGAATATTACTTCACACACTTGACGTATAGTCTTTTTGCTACATAACGTTAACGCTCACCTTTCAAACTTACATTTCAACCTACATACATAATTCTATCTTGTATAATTATTTGCTGAGAGGGTAACGTGCCTTGATTTTTTTTTTATTTGGTGTAGTTATCTAAGTAATTGAATTGAAAGCTTAAACTTTGGACTTGATTGTTGTGTAGATCGAATCGATAGGAGAATTATTTTTATATAAACAAACCTTAGTAGCACTACTTTACAAATGTGTCACATATTTTTTGGTTCATAGCTTCAAAATTCAAGTCCTTATTTAGTTCTATTTAATTATTTTTAGATAGTACTGCGTTTTCTTCCTATTTTGAGCCCACTTCAAAAGAATAATGACGTAATAGAATTCTGTTAGTAGACAAAAAAGAGAGCTTAAACGTCGAAGTGTATTTTGTTAAAAAATTGTCAAATAGTTTAGGTGTACGGTTACCAGGGTCCCAACCTACGAAAAAAAAAACATCTAAATTACCTTTTCTGACAAAATCAACTTGTACATCATTCATCTGTCATTTGAAATAAACCACAATATGTTCTTTAAAAATAGATTAATATTTATACAAATGGGATTAGTTCGCTGTCATCATTACAATACCACCAGCATAACAGAAAATATTCCACTTTATGTCAACCAGCAAAAAGCTTTAATTAAGCCAAGAAAAGCAAACTGTCTTTGCCTCGATTTTCTCAAAAATAGGGCTATTTCACAATTTTTTTCTTCACATTTCACAGAAAACCCATACCAGTATCAGTTGTCACTTAGAGTTAAGTAAGTAATTAAAAATTTGTCAAAATTGACCGCAATAGCACCACAAACGTGTAGTTATTAGTTATTCATTTATTAAATTAATAATATTATGGTGTGAAAATTTATTTATTTCATTCAATATTAAATCATGTGACATTATGAAAACCGCGTTGTTGTCTTTGCAAGAGTCGACGTTTCGCACTTTGTTGCAAGAGGCATCTTCAGCACTAAATATCGAACCAAGAGCTGCAAAGATGTAAACGGTATCTTCATGCAAAATAGCAATAGTTGAATCATCCGTTCTTACAGTATTGACAAATCAGCTGCTACTAAAGTTGTTAAAAGTTAGGCTTAAAAAACTTTAATACAGAATTTATTGGCTTGCATATCAGTCTTCATAATTGCATTATGTAAATTTATTTTGTGCTTATTTTATATGAATTTATAAATTGTTTTGATATGAAACCGAAAACGCTGTCACAATAGAACCGAAGTATACACATGACATATTGTGTACATGTATCGATCAGAAATACAATAATCTTATAATTATATACAGAATGTTTTATAAATTAAATATTAATAGTAAATAATAATTAATATTAATAATTCATTTTTTTGGGAAAACGAACTAAAACAATAAAGTTTTAGTGTTTTTAATTTTCAACAGTTTTGCCTTATAACATAGTCTTCCTCACGAAATTAAATCTCTAAACTACCAAAACACAAAACTTTTTTCTAACTTCTGAGGAAGCCTTTGTTATAAGGCGAACTATTGACAATAAAAAAAAAACTAAAAACTTTAATGTTGCGTTTTATCAAAAAATTTAATAAAAGCTATTATAAAAACACGGCAAATACAAATTTAATAATTGAATTAAATAATTATTATATTGCAAATTGTAATTGAAATAGATTACATATTAACTAAGGTATTAAAAATCAATAGATTGCTTAATCTTTTTTAAAAACAAATAAATAAGAAATAGGAAATAAATTGTTCAGATTAAGCCACAAATCTTAAATAACTGGACTATTTTGAAATTATGGATGGACATTCATGGTTATGTGGTCTTGATTATTATTTATTCGTTTTTTTGTCACTTGCTTATTTTACGTCGGTCTATTTCCGCAACTTAGGCCAATCACCGACGCTGAGGGTAGGCTACACACACCCAGGAATTTGTCCTACTGAAGGAATTCCAACCTCCAGTAAGAGTTTTTTAACCTGCACGTCGCATCATGCCACCGCCTTTACTTCCTCATCCGATGGAAGGCGACATGCAAAGGTATTTGTTTCCTGTCTAAAATACCAGGACAACAAACTTTCGAAATTGTGGTAATTGTGGTAACACTGGTGATCATCCTTCAAATAAACATCATGATTTTGACAGGCATAACCAATATAAACGTCATCCTGCCTTTTCTGATCATTTTGATAGGTTGCCGAGCTGATGATCCCATTATAAAGGACGAAAGACGCATAACTGGTGGTTTCAACTGCTTACCCGATATGTTTCCATATTTGGCCGCCATTTACATGAACGAACACACGTTATGGTGCGGAGGTTCCTTACTAAGCAACAGATGGGTCCTAACATCAGCGCATTGTTGCGAAGCGAAAGGTTTATCTATAGAAGTAGGTGCAAGCCTATCCAGAAGGTCAACGGTACAATCATCAAATGTCCAAAGCGTCTTCATACATCCGAATTATTCCAACGAAATTAGAGCACGAAAATTTGTTAAAAACGACATATGCGTGATGTCACTAAAAGATTCTATAGAAGAGAACGACTTGGTTCGTTTCATAACCTTGGCGAATACAGTACAGTGGGAACAGTTCTTCGAAGAATTCAAGTGCAATTATAGTTTGGTGGTCGGATTTGGATATCAAGGTGCGAAAAATATAGACAATACCGAAGTTACGCCGAATAAGAATTTTTCTAAGCATCTACAGTGCCTCTATATGACACCTATACCTGATAGTGAATGCGCTTTTTTCTACCCTGATCTCTATAATATGTTTTGTGCTAAAGATTCAAGGTCGATGATACACGGGGATGCTTGTCAAGGGGACTCTGGAGGACCTGTGCTCTGTGAGGATGTTCAGATTGGTATTGTGACTGCTGGGTTGGGATGTGGGACTGGGATACCTGGTGTTTATACTAGAGTTGACAAATATTCGGATTTTATAAAATTAAGCATGCGATCGTCAGATGGTATTAGTGTATTGACTGATAGTAGTTTTAAAGGATTTGAGATTTTCGTGTTAATGATTATTGTATTGTTGACACAAAAAAATATTTTATTTTTGAAATAAATGGAATCTGCTTTTACGATGTGATTATTTGGTTCAATAGAAATATCATAGTTTTGAGTATGGTGTAAGTATAGTCATGGGTTATGGAGATAAGTTTATATTTGCTCAGTATAGTAACAGTGTTTTTCACATTACATTAAACTATCTAGATGAGAAATGTCAAACATAGGAAAAGGTGGTTTTTAACTTTAATTTATTACTCACATTACAAACTTTAATATTTTATCGTTTTGTTATATCGTTTGTTCTTTATTTATAGTTTGGTTTGAAGTCAGGTTAACAACACATTATGACAACTACATTTGATAATGTATAATGTTAACAGAGATACTACACACATAAAAATACGGAGTTGGATTTAACACCGATTCAACACCGCTATGGATCTCCCTCGCGACCGTTTGCGCATGTAGTTAAATCAGACGGAGTTGAAATTTTACAGAGCTCATTCACTATTTTTATAGCTATTATTATTTGTAACGGAGTTGAAAATATATGTTTAGGGAAATGCAGGTTTACTCCTTTATATACATAAAATAATCTTCGCGCGTGTCAAACTTCCGCGTTCCGGAGTGCAAAAGTTCTTCTGTAGTAGTGAAATACATCCGTGGAGATGTTACGTAACTCCTTTATTAGTGTTAAAATTACCCTGTTGCGGGGTGCTTTTCTTTTATTGGCGAAATTATTCTTTCCCTAAAAGAGTTGTTTGTGTACGTAATGAAGTTAAATATGTACCAAATAGAGTTGTTTTTTTTTTCAGAGCGGTTCTTATCTTTATTAGGAATATGACGGGGACCAGTAAAAATCAAAAATACATTTTAACATTTATTTTTCGAAAAAACGAGTAAATGAATATACATGTTTGCACAATACTCAATAAATAAAATACAGTTTATCCTAAATATAACAATAATCTCTGTATTAATATTAATAATAATAAATTAATAACTAATATCAAATATAACAGACTACATAAAGTCTAGAGTACTTTCATTAATAACTAAGTACATATAATATAATTGGTAACTATATACATATCATTCGCCTTATTATAAGGAATGTGTACCTCATATGGAACTATATGTTCCATATGTATTAACATCGTCATCCTCTTCGCCCGTCTTTATTACCAAAGTAATTCCTCGTTGACTGTGCCATATGAAGTCTACCAATAACTCCTTGTCGATTTCATAACTCGCGTCATCATAATACTTGATATCTTGATATTTTGTCTCTGCCATTTTAAATAGCTTGCCAACTGTACCTAAAAAAAAAAAAGAAATATGTGCAGAATTGTTGTATTTTTGTATGTTGTAAGGCAAATAGAAAAAATAAAAAAAAGCCGCATTGCCGGACAGAGGAATACACACTACTTCATAAAAAAACACAAAAATCGACATGCATTCTGTAGGTACAATGCAGTGTCATACTCGGTATGAAGGTACCACAAATGCGGCAACAAACGTACTGCGCATTTGACTAGCCGGTATCTTCACAAGTTTTTTTCTATAGTACATTAGTAGTGTGCGTAACATTTTTATAAACTACAAAATTATAAAAGCATGTGAGCACAACGAATAAGTAATGTACACGCATACATATGTCTACGTACATAGGTACATACATATTATGTAGTAATATAAGTAGCTTACTTGTAGTATTAATTGTGTCGAAATTTAGTACATCGTTGATAATTCTGACCCATTCTTTTATTTGTCCGTATTTAACTCGTATGAAAATACACTGCTCCATTTGAAATAATAATGTACTTACATACACATAAAATATTAAAAGTGGTGGAAATGAAACTCACTCTCAACTGCATCCCACAAACTTAGGAGTATAAGTGACGACCACAACACACTGCGAAGCAAACTGCAAACCGTCTTGGTGGCGACATGTTGACGCCTGTTGTTGTCAAACCGTAAGTTTTTGCCTTTACAGTATAAATCTTACCTTTTTGGAGATTATTCACTCCAAAACGGAGTTAGAAATCAATATTACACAGGGAATTAATGTTTACTTTTAGGAGTTTTATCACTCCGTCACAATGTTCAGCCATATCAACTCCAAAAAGTGTACTTTCTCTCATTTTGTCAGTTATTTCAACACCCTGCATGGTGTTAATTTTCATTTCACAGCTCCAGTGAAAATTTTCACCATTTCGGATATAAACTATTTTCAACTCCGTGCTGTGTAGTTAAATTAACTCCGATATTACATATATCAACAATTTTTAGCACACAATCAACTGATTTTCGGAGAAAAAACCACTCTTTTTTGTGTACAACTAACTACGTGCAAATTCTCTCCGTAAAATTTTTATGTGTGTATAACTACAATAGCCTCTGTTTTTAGTGAAATCAAAATGAAAATAAAATAAAATTAGCGTGAGTATTTAATTCCTTTGTCAAACGCCTTTACTAATTAAAAAAAAATCGGGTCTCAGCGAATTTCTTGTATCTCCGCCATTTTTTAATATTTTTCGTTGAAACTTTCACGAAATATACTACATTAGTTGGACATTCAGATGTCATATTTTGTAATTAAATATTCATCTTGTGTTTAATATGTATTTTTCATTTTGCCTAAAAAATCAATATAATATAAGGTGTACGAAGCCAGTTAAACGCGAATACTTTATTAGTTGGGGATTAACACCAGCATTCTTATGTTTCCATGAGAAATTAATTTTCTATTCATATATTTTTTCATTATGTCGGCCTCAAAAATGCTTCATTTTTAAACAGTTGATATGACGTCATATGCAAATTGTATATTAAATAATATTAAGACATAGCCTTGTAGTGCTTTGATTTTAATTCTCGTATCAAAATTGCAGGTTTCTAGTATGTCATGCTCACACATTTGTCCTGAAAGATCGATAACTGAAATTTGAGACATTACATTCGAGTTTGATATTTGAGCATAAACTTACATTTAAAACAAGAACAACGATAATTCCATAAAACATATTTAATTAATTGTAAAAAATATAGTTCTTGTGCAAATTTCTTAAACACACACTGTAAATATAGCTCATATAGTTGCTTAAATCAGCTTGTTTCTAATTTTGTTGTTTGCCCATTTTTGACCACTATTATCGAGGGTAATTCAGGTTTATTTTTAGAACCTAATACGAGACCTAATATCCCTATGACGTTCAGAGTTTTTGAATACTTCTTAACATAAAAATTGTCATGTATAAATAATGTTTTATGTTTCAATCACAATAGTTTTTACTCTTATTTAATAAATTCCGCATTCAGAAATGCACAGTTAAAACAATTAACGTCTATTGTAAAAACAAATCGCTAGTGCATCAAAAGGCGGAGTTTGCAGAAATGGTGGAGGCGACGGGCGATAATAAGGTTCAGAAAGTCCTAAACTTTTATTAACTTTCGATATAAACATCAGCAAACGTAATTGTCGACTATACTTGAAAATATATGGCTGCTCATTTTCCTGCTGATCAATTTCATCTAAAAGCAAATTTCATACTGGGTCTATATCAATTTTCCTAGACATCAAAGTGACATTTGATTATTATTAACGTATATACCTTTCACATGCGCTCCCCTCATAATATCCTACTCCAATATTCTAGATTCTAGCATCTAGATTGACAAGGTATCTCATATTTTTATTAAGGGGTGGGCGTGTTGTGTATCAGAGCGTATTCCGCGTCATGTAGGCGGTCATGTGGCGGGGGGTGTGATATAAATCGAATTTGCTACGCTACGTCCTACCTAAGGTTCGCTTCGAGATTCGACTCGGGAGTGACGTGCTCCCTGTAAATATTTATCAACGATTTTGTTCCACGTTGCTCACCGACCGCCTATGTACGTCGGCCGAGGTAGTACGACAGCGCTGAATGTTTTATTATGGAAACAGGAAAACTGGAAGCTACGTGACCCTTGGTACGGCAAATAGTTTGCTAACTCTCCACCGTCTGGATTCTGTTAGCGAGAAAGACTTTCAAACGTTTCTGCACGTATATATGCGGAAAGTGGAGGCTCTGAAATTTTTAGTGCGGAGTGAGCGGTAAATACGGAATTGGAGAGTTTTATTAATGCAATTTCTATTATAGTGTTTTGTGATAGCTTATGTAGTTTCAGTGTTATTTGTGATACTTTGTATTTTATCTCGCACTAAAATGTAAGTGGGAAAAGAAAAGCGTTTTTAAATTGATCCTGCATCATCTGAATTGTGGATGTGATAACTACACTGAGAAAACTGTATAGGAACCATTATAATAATTCTCATGATGCTTATAATAAAGTATATTACCATTTGTGACAAGAATATTGAGTATTTTACCATTTGTTAAATGAAATATGTGTTTCTAACGTACACTTTCATAGATATTAAAATACTTTATACATAATATAAATTGACGTGTTTACTACTTAATAATTTATAATTTTGTCTTAGTGTTACTTTATTGGGGTTATCTATAAATTCATCTAAAAATATATTATTACAAATTAAAGTAAAATCAAATAGGTCTTAACTAATTTCGCAATTTTGATGTATCTACTGAAAAAATAAAACTTCACAAACATTTTTATACGTTAAAACTAAAACGTCAAAGATTAACTTGTAAATTTTTACCTTTAACAAACATGCAGATATTGGGATGATTCGAAAACTATTACAATAGTTATGAAATATCAAAGTTAAGCACAATACTAGGTATAACTAGATATGAATATACGGACATCCCGTATCTTTCCGGACTTACCGTAATGATTAATTGTATATATAGTGAATGGTGATATACAGGCGGGATGGAAATTTTAAATAAATTAAATTATATTAGTATTGTGCTAGCGACACAAAGGTCCCTGGTTCAAATCCAGGTTGTGGCTGTAATTTTTAATTTATTTAAAATTTCCATCCCGCCTCTATTTCACCATTTACTATGTCTACAATACTAGGTATTGATTGCTAATCTTTTATTAATTTATTTTATATAAATGTTATCAATAAATTAAATTGCTGGTTATACTTGAAAATTTATAGTGATCGCGTTTATTTTGGGAAAAGAGAAAAAAGGCTTCTACTAAATTTTGTTTTTCACATAAACTAACAACCCGATTTATTGAACACCTCATGACTCGCGCAAAAGAACTCTTAGATATTTTTGGTGGCATATCTATTAAATATATTTAGTGAATTTTCATCAGACTTTCACACACAAATTCTTTACAATACAAAGAATATTTCAGGGAAAACTCAAATCGAAATTCATTGACTATTTTCCCCGTTAAATCGCCAGTTAACTACAAATAATGTTTTGCAATTTTAAATTCACCCGGACTTTGCTGCACTTGTCACTTAATTGAGAGCGTTAATTTATATTTTTTTTGATATAACAGCACCAGTAATTTTATCCGAGTGAAAATATTCCATTAAAAGCTTCTTCTACAAAGCTAATTAAATTGGAAAATAAACTGCTTCCTGGTTATGCCGTGTATCAAGATTTGTAAATGCTGACGTTTCGCGAACCATGTTGCTCGCTTCTTCAAAGCTAATTGAATACTAAAAACCTACCAAGAAAACCTCCCTTATATACCTAAATTTACACTCACTGCGCACATCTGGAGTTACCGCTTCCATGTGCTTTTCCACCTGACCGCGTTAGAATCGATTTCCAGACCCTACTAATGTCAGTACCGTCCTCGCGATTGATGTTGTCAGGATGTTTGTAGATTTCGATGGCTTTTCTGATAAGCCTGCGATGATAATTATCCACCCTTGCCAACATCTTCACGTCATCGAAATTCATTGTGTGTCCCGACTCGTGGCGGTGTTGAGCAACAGCGGACTGTTGAATCTTGCGTAGCCGGGTGTCTCTACTGTGCTCCTTGACTCGACACCCGATACTTCGTCCTGTCTGTCCTACGTAGCATATTCCACACTCACATGTTATCTTGTATACCCCTTCGTTGTTCAGGAGTGGTGTAATATCTTTTGGGTTAGGCAAAACATCCTTTTCCTTTGCTGGTCCTCTGTACCTTGCCGTGATACCCGATTTTTTCAGTATTCTACTTCTTCTACTTCTTCTTGAAATCGTGAAAACCTACGTACTTAACTAATTAAATTATTTCACATCCGTAGAATATCAAGTTATATAGGAATATCAAGTTACGTATGTAATGTAATGTACACCAATGGTTTCCCCCTCCACATATACCTCATTGTTTGGCACATTCATCTTCCACGAAAGAAACGCGATAAAATTTCCTTTTACTACGCCAAGAAATAAAGCGGCGGTCGTCGTTCAGCGAACGGGTAGGAATTTATTTGTATTGTGGTTGGGAGGGTGGGGGGGGGGGGCGGATGGTATAATAAAGTGGAGGTTTCCGTTTGTCGAACACGCGTCGGTAAAAAGCGCCATCTACGACGCTATCGAATGACAAGCGGTCGTAAACCGGACGGACCCTGCTGTCGGTTATAAAAAAAAATACCGCGGGACGTCAAAAATTTCAATTTGAGTGGTCCGTATCGCCCGCCAAATTGAAATTTATTTCGCCCCCCTTCCGCTCTTTTCTCTCTTCTCCGCCGCTTCTGTCAAATCGGATTTTATTGCTTCACGATATGGAAGCACGCGTTTTTTTTCGAATTGATTTAATGGTAATGATTTACGATGGACGCTGTTATTTTAAGGTTATGTTTTCGTGGTGTTTATCTTTGTGGTATTGGAAGCGTACGTATATGGAGAGAATAATCAATTTTAATGAACCTTGGTAAAATTTTAGTGACACAAAACACAATGGATGTCTAAAGAATTTCTTAAAAAAATCAACATTATGAGAGTTACCTACGTATCACAGCGCCCGCAGTGGAGAAAGAGAGCTTAATCAACTTTAATGTACCTTGGTAAAATTATAGTGATATATAAAATACATTTGATGTGCAAAGAATATTTTAAAAAATTCAAAATTATGAGAGTCACGGTTCTGTTCAATTTAACTTTGCATGTGTGTCGGTACCCTCACACTATATCTTTATGATTTTTTCTAAATTTTAAATGCATATTATGTACTTTCTTATGAAAGTATTATTATTATTAACTAGATGTGCCCAACATAATTTGCCTCCGTGTGAAGGTAGAAAAAGCATGAATATAACAGTATCTGCATAAAACGTATCCCTAAATTTTTTTTTGCTCAATTGCATAGGGCTCAATTACATGGCATGAAGTACTGAACAATAAACTAGGAAGTATCCTCCCGAAACTGTTTGCACAATTATTAAAATCTTACCGGACTAGAGCTACTTTAGAGTCAAACAAGGTGATGCTTGCTCTGTCCTTAAGGAAATAAAACAAGGAGTGCCGCAAGCTAGTGTTTTAGGGCCAGTACTTTACCTACTCTACACCAGTGATACATACGCCATACACACAGAGAGAAAAATAATGAAAAAGAAATAAGTAATAAATAATAATAATAATTTAATTATGATTACTATGTTTCGTTGATATTTAAAAAAATTATTTTTCTCTATTATGTTCTAAAGGATTAATACTTTTCTCTACAATACCGCTAAGTTTAATTAAAATGTGTTTCATGGATCTATAGAATTTGATGATGCCAGTAATGGAAAAATTGACCGTAATGACAAAATTTACCATAACAGCGTAACTCTCGTAATATTATAAACAAACATTTTCAATAATCCAAGCAGATCCTGATATTTTTTACGTATACCATATTCTTTTCTGGATGTTTTATTGACAACCTTCAAAAAGGGGTAATAAAAATACACTCTGTGGATTAAAGCCATCATGCGTGCATGAATTGCTAATTTCCTTTGTTCGTAACGAGTACTTGAATACAGTAGCCAATGATAATTGCTCTCGAGGGAGGGCGCTTTCGTCGGTCCAAGCGGACCGGAAACAAAAAATTGACGACGTGGAGGACGTTAAATTTTGATAAATCTGCTGGATGCGGCGAAGTAATCCCCCCATTAATCCCCAAGCGAGGGCTCATCTGGGCACTTTTTCTGTTCTTTTGGATCACGTTTCCATTGCGGACGCCGCGACCGAACAGTTACTGGGGATTATTACTTCTGTGTGTCCCCACTTTGACGTTTTTTTCAGTTGAAAAACTGGGGTATTAGTTTGTAGTATCTTGGTAGATTTTAAATGGGGATTCATTCTTTGATATCTGACAAATACATAAGCCGGCATAAAACTTTGATGTTGTTAGACTTTAATGGCCAATACGTTTGTAATTTTGTATTCATTTTCATTATTTATTCGGGACATTGTGGCAAAGTTTATGAAAATTACTAATAATGATATTGTTGGCCAGGCACTATTCTAAGGATTTTTTCCCACTGTACAAATACCAAATAATTTTGAAAATCTTTGCATTTTTTTAGTAGGCGTAAGATGCTGAACATGTTGAAACTAATCTAAAAGATTAACCATCAATTTAAATCTGAATTTCTAAAACTAGTACCAAGGACCATTAACCATATTCCTTAGGAGTTTATTTTGGAAAGTCCTTGTATATTAGAGTTTTTGGCGCAACCCCAAAGCTGGATGCCGTATAACCAAATCGGTTTTAGTACTTGGTTGTAAACTTGTAGTTTGTTCTGTACCGACAACTGAGAGTTTCTTCCCAGAAGCCAGTACAGTTCTCTGTATTTGATGCTAAGCTCTACTCTTTTCTTCTTAATATTCTTTCCACCTTAGTTTTGTATCCAGAGTCATACTCAAATACTTTGCAGTGTTCGCATATGGAACTATGGCGTCGTTAATCTTGACATGAGATGCATAGTAGATAGCGAATTGGTCCAAATATACTACCCTGGGGTACCCCAGTTTTTACTTCTTTTAGTTCCGAGTATTCATCGATCTGTTTTATTGTGAATAGTCAGATACATCAGATATATAGGATGTTAGCAGCTCAACGTATTGTAAAGGTAGCATACTCTTTAGTTTGGGTATCAATCCTTCGTGCCAAACCTTATCGAAAGCTTGTGTCACATCAAGAAAGATTTTTGAGCAAATAAACTTTTCTTTTATTGCTTTCTCTATGATATCTGTTATTCTATGGACTTGATCTATAGTGGAATGCTTTTCTCTAAAACCAAACTGGTCCGTAGGAATTAGTTCCTTTCTCTCAATGATGGTTTCATTCTCTTTATGCGATATGATTGGGCCTCATTCGGTGGTTTGCCTAGTTTTGGTATCATGATAACTTCTTAACATTTCTTTAATCTTAACATTTGATAATCTTGAAATGTACAAACCCTGGGGAAAATAGACAAAACTTTGCTTGGATGACGATATGTTAGAATTAGTATTCATTTCTGGTGCAATTATGTTAGGCATATTTTTATTTGATTTATTAACATAGAATAACTGTTGTGATCTTTTGCTTTTGCCCTCGTAATTATATATAGTGTTATTGATAAGCATTTAGATTCTGTGATGATTTAGGTTCAGTCATGTTCAGTTTTCTCGGAAAAGTCTAAGAGAAAGAACGTATGAATAACACTTCGTGGATAGAGTTACCTATATGAAGATGCTTCATTTGGTTGTTTTCCTGGCGAAGGAATCATCAGTACCTCTGCAGTTTTCAAAACGGTTGACACATATTTAAGCCTAAATTGCATAGGTTAGTTATATATCCTTAACTATAGCATTTTTCTTCATTTATAACGACTACATGATGACAAAAGTCGAGTTTGCTGCTAATTAGTCGACAGATAAATACTTAAACGAACGGACGAAAATTAAAGCGCGAACGTTTGAGACAACGAGACGTATTTAAGTATGAATTATAAACGCGAAGCACTGAATCATGTCAACCTAGATACTCTCATACAGTGCCGGCGTAGTGATAATAGGACCTACCAGTGAAATATAGTAATTCCTAGATTACCAAAATGGGCGCAGTAAACCGAATTTATGCCTAGCACTTAACCAGTTTTAGGGACCACAAGTTAATGCTCCTGAAATATGGTCGCATAAGGTAGTATGAACATGTTTCAGTCAGCATATATGACCGATATTATAATTGCTGCTCCACTAATTCGTCCAAGTTGGATTAAAATATGCACGATGCTATTATCGTTTTGAAATGTTATCTAAATATTATAGAACTTCTCGAAATAGCCAGTAAATGACAATATTAAAATAAGATTATTGATATCGACAATAAATTAGAGTGGAAAAGACATAGACATAACTTATACAACTAGCCTGAAATATTAATTCTTAACGTTCTATTCTATCTACAATTGGTACCTGTACCAGCCACATAGGGGGCGTTTATGTACCCAAGCCATATTGTCGCGGGAAAACTGGAGCTTCTCCTTCTAACCACTAGATGTCACTCTTTCTCGTCCATTGTTTTGTATTCAATTTAAATTATCTATCTAGTATATTATTTTGCATATACAGATTGTGTCCGCAAAAATTAGGCATAGGTCTATAGAAACTAGCGTATCACGCGTCAACACAGACGCCAACGGTAGACGTACACAAACAGACAAATAAACTAACACTATTACAAAGAATCTCTTTAAACAAAGTGCTACTAATTTCCAAACTGCGGAATAAAACAATGAAAACTAAACTAAAACTTACAAGGTCAGAAGACATCCATAACCATAAAACAAGGACCATGACGACATAGCGCTATATAACTCACTACCAAATGAAGTAAAGAAACAATCATATCAAGGTTTCAAAACTAATGTCACAGCCATACTAAAAGAAACGAAATGAGACCCGAAAGATGATCGACTACACCACATACTGAAGCCAAGGACCCTCACCACCGATAGCCCGAGAAAGGACCCTGTTCCAAATCCCGAGGCGATGATCGAGGGAGAAACCAGCTACCATGATGGCGACTAGTTCATTGTAATCTTGTATTATGATATACTATGTAATGTCATCATGTTGACTATAAATAAAAAATATTGCTTAAAAAAAAATCGCAATCGTAGTACAATATAGGCCATTTGTCAGCTTGCTTACCATAAGCAAGCTCATTTGAAAGTTCAACAAAAAAAAGCTGTGTCAATTAAATTAATCATTCTAGGAATATTATTCATTGTAGTTCTAGTAGCAAGAAAGAGATGGCGTTACTTTTCCAACAGCTTTTTTTGTCTAACAGATTCAACGCAGATAGCCAGTTTCATTATTAATTTTTCTCAAGCACGTCCTTTTGTTTTTCACTTGTTATTCGGGCCATTAATTTCGAAACAAGCGATAAATATTCATGCCCGTAGCTTGGGTAGGGGCTTAAAACACGTTTTTTTTTTCTATCTTCTCGCCTCTTGTTTGTTCTTAGCGATATTCCGCTTCGATCTCGGCGCTGCAGTCGACGCGGGGCGAAATGGAATTATACCCTAGGCGCCTTAGAAACAAGATTGATGTCTGGAGATAGGAACTGCTGATGAATTAAATCCCCAGGCTTGCATTGACGTATCGACGTACATGCTTATCTAACACTTCCACTTCTCCTCGTATTTCCCATCATCCGCGCATTTTCAAATCTGTCAATACGTCAACTCGTGTTCCAGTTATTACATATTATCATTGTTATTATTACTGAGGACTATCCTAAGCTGAAATAATCCATCAAAAAGGGATGAAGATTTTCATCGTTGGAAATATTAACGTAATTAAGGATAAGCCTGAGGTTAGAAAGATGTTCCTCGGCTTGAAATTACGTCCTTGAAATATAAGGGCTGAAAAAAGGGGAGTTTAAAGTGGAAAAAGGTGATGGAGGGGTTTTGAATGATGATTGATGACAGGGCATTATGATTCAGTGTTTCGGCATCGGGAAAACAGGCGAGCAAAAGCTGGCAAGGGGAAAATCGTATCATCTTAAAAGCAGTGAAGTATTCGTTTCCATTACGGATAATCCTATGTTGATTGCTGATGGCGTTTTTCAAATTGGATGTTTTTTTTTAGATTCAGATTGTTGCTTTTCTTAAGTGTTGACGACAATCACGTTCAGAATGGCGATGAAACATTGATTAAAATCTAGTAAGTTATTATCAGGATGTTTGTAAAGTTCGATGGCTTCTCTAATAAGCCTTCGATGATAATTACCCACCCTTGCCAACATCTTCACGTCATCGAAATTCATAGTGTGTCCCGACTCGTGGCAGTGTTGAGTAACAGCGGACTGTTGAATCTTGCGTAGCCGGGTGTCTCTACTGTGCTCCTTGACTCGACATTCGATACTTCGTCCTGTCTATCCTACATAGCAAGTTCCACACTCACATGTTATCTTGTATACGCCTTCGTTCTTCAGGAGTGGTGTGATATCCTTTGGGTTAGGCAAAAGATCCTTTACCTTTGCTGGTGCTCTGTACCTTATCATGATACCGATTTCTTTAGTATTCTACCGATTCTTTCTGATACCACACTTACGTATGGTAAGCAAGCGAACCCCTTGCACTCTTGCCGCTCCTCTGAGACTTGCGGTTTTCTTTGTGTGACACCCCGTATGTCAGACTTGGTGTATCCATTCTGACGTAAAGCTTACTCCAAGTGTTTCCGTTCGTCGTCCAAGGTGCTGGAGTCGCACATCTTCTCGGCTCTGTTAACCAGAGTGTTAATAACACCTCTCTTCTGTTGGGGATGGTGGTGTGATTTGGCGTTTAATACATAATATACATAATAATTAATACATAACGCGGAAGCAATTTATTTTCTACATTTTATATCAGTTTTAATATTTCATCTCTTGTTTGTATCGTTTGTACCTATTTTGTAGTTTCACATTATTATTAGCAACTAATTATATCAACAACTACAACTGCGAAAAACTTTTACGTGTTTCAAAATATAAAAGCATTACATTTTATGCAATGAAAAACCATTATAACGTATTTTTTACGAAATATATTAAATCCTCTTTTAAAAACTCAACTTTTACTTAAAACAATATTACCTTTAATTGATGTAAAAAATAAGAGTTCACTTTTCAGAAATTATAACAATTTGTTATTTTCAACCAGCCTGTTAATAACAAATTCTGACAGTGGCTATGGTGTTTTAGTAACTTATTATACAGTTTTAGTAACACAGAATATGTATTTCTCGTCAACATGGAATATTTAGATCCGTTATACGTCAGATTAATATATAATTTATAGCGTGCGAACCCGATGTCATAGAAACTTTAGACAGGTCTAAAAGTTAGCCTTAAACGTTATACTTTTTTGGTACTTTTTCGTAAACTCAATGTAAATGAGTTCACAATTCAAACTTCCTCGAAGCACTGACAGCGTTACCTTCCAAACTTGTCAGTCTTAGGTTTTTAAATGAGCATCTGTATATGAATTATAGAATAACAATTTGTTTTTTTTTGCATTTTATATGTTTATCATTTTGCCTTTTGTTTTTCTTGTAGGTCAAGGTGAAAATAAATTTAACAAATAAGTAAAATGAGTAAATGCGTACTGACAGAGTACCACTTATAGAGCGCTCATCAATTCCAAATAGTAATCGATTTGTCATTTGGAGAGCAATTTAGTTTGGGTCATTACTTTTTCAAAAACTGCCGATGTGTATCGGTGTCCATGAAATCGCCCAATCTCTATCGCTTTAATGAGCCCATAAATAATTAATTTACGACCACAATGACCAAAATTTAACGACCCATACAAACAATATATAAATTCAATCAACGTTATTACCCCAACCTTCGATTCAAGTGTTTCACCGACCACTTCCGAACAAGCCATCGTCGTAGCCATCAAAATACGAAATTGGTTATTAACGCCAGCACCGACCACCCCAATATTGCGATCGATAAGCCGCAAAACGCGATGTGTCTACATTTACCAGGACCAGAGCGTTTTCCATAACCTCTGTCCATATGGTCGACGAACCCACGGAACGTTTTGCGAACAATAGACAGCTGATTTTCAACAAACCGGAAGCGCACAACTGCGCTTCCCGCCAAATTTGCACCGATTTGCAAAATAGATTCGTTAAAGAGAGATAAAAACTGTACGTGGACTGCGTATGACCTGTAATAAAATCCATATCGGGGTAAAATTTGTTGCCAATCAGTGAGGCCTTCTATTAAACATACGGTGCCTCACAGGCACTGATAAACCTCTGTCATATAAATTGTGGTTCTAACATTAGTAGTGGGATAGGCCAGTATCGTGCTTGACGTGGTTATTATTGTTTAAAGCAAGTTTGAATGTTTGGAAAGATTTTAATATGAGCTTTTGCAACTTTTTGGTCTATTTGGTTTGTTGTATCATCATTAATAATTGGACACAATTCATTGCAATCACATAGTAAAGTTATCTTGTTGGCAAATTACATGAAATTGTGCGTCAATATCATCTAAAGATGGTAAATAATAGGTTCTGTTTCAGTTTCAGTTTCAGTTTCTGAGTAAGTAAATTTATAAATGAATAATCATAATATCAAAACCAGTAGGAACTTTTTACCCGTTGATTTATGACATATTGCTGATTAAATTTTAGGTTATCAGGGCTCAATTAAATATATTAGTAGGTGTTTTACATTTAGTCCAATAATTCGTCAATAATTTTGTTTTATTCAGGGACTACATACAGATATATTCATAACATCGTTAATATTTTATAGTAATATAAATTTTTTCTTCAATATATAAGTTATTTTGTGTTATTCCTTTCATCACTGGCCACTAAATATAGATCTCTTGAAAATGTGAATTCAGGTCAAACTGTTAAATATTGTGCTTTTGGCAATTCTTTTTAAATTTTTAGTGGCTGAAATCAATGACTTAAGAAAACTTTCAGGATATAAGGTGATCTGATGTACAGGTGTACAGGATGTGCTAGATCTATTTGAATCTGTTATTTTAGAAATATGTCAATCCTTGTAATTGATTTCGAATGCTTGCATTTTGCTTTTCTACTTCTTTAAAAATATCCATGATGACATCTGTGTCAAGATCGATCTATACCTACATTGTTTTGGTATAATTTGTTTTTAGTGTTTTTCGGACTCCCTTGTATGTAGCATTTAAAACCTCTATTTAAAAAAACGTTAAAATTGGTTATTTTGGTGTCAGTTTTTATTAGTGTTCCGTGTAGATTTGACGATTATTTTATTTCATTGGCTCGCAGTATTATACTTAAATTAGGTTAAGTACGAACATTTCTAATATTATAATATTATATGTCAGGAAAAACAAGGCACCTCCATTACCCAATTATTGTGTAGCTCCCCCTCCTTTATCTGACCTTTATGTGGTCATTAAATTAGCTAATGATGCCTATAAATTAATTATTTATGGGAGTCGTAAATACATTATATTTATGTTGGTAATAAAACAGTACAGCAAACGTACACAATTTATATATTACCAAAGGTTACAGTATGCCGTAAAATAATATAATATCCAATAAGTCCAGCAAAAAAAAACCTATAATTGAAGACTACCTGATCCTTGATGATTAATGCATGATACATAATACTATATACATACCTACTTGATAAATTCATACGAAATAACAATATATTTAATTGTTTAATAGTCAATTTACTGAAAAATTTAAACAAATTACTCCAAGTGAGCACCTTTTTTTAAATTTTATCATCAAGCCGTCGAACAATCGCAGCATTTACCTCGCATTTTACGTAAATGAGCATCATGTCGACATACTCACTAGTAGTAGTAGTAGTTTTACTCAAAAGTATTTGAATTTTGTACTGCAATTATAAATATTGATAATTCCTAGCAATTAGTGGTCAAATTTCGTATATAATGCAGGTACTTCAAAATACTTCAAATTAGCGATAGAATAAAGAAAATCGTTTATATATCCAGCAAACACCAAAATTATTAAAGACTTAATTGAATACTCCTCACTGTGCGGGGATTTATTTTATTTACTAGGACCACTGGCACGACACAATTATTTACTTCTTGGGAATGGTCCAAATCGTGCTTAGGAGGAGACTCGTGACGACGCAAATTGGGGTTCGCAAAACGTTCGAGAACCGGCCGTTAGGGGCGCTGCCGCTTTTTCGTCCACGGTCTCGGGTCACCGCCTAAGGATGGATAAAGTTTCTCTCCGAGAAATGTCACGTTTTACCCACTGCATCGTCCCGGCGGGGTTCTTAGGCCAAAAGGGGCGTTTGTATTAGGCAAAACATCCAGTCCGTCCCATCGTCAAGGTAACGTGACGTGACGTAAATGACCGCAAGACGAAGGGAGAGAAAGAAAGTATGAGAGGTGACTTTGCTTTTATACTACACGAAGAAGTTTGGAGTTTGGAAGTTCTGGGATGCCTGAGGTACTTATATGGGTATATGAGGTGATTAAGTGGCTTGACATGCACGCTTGGCGGTTACATGACCAGACCCAAAATATTTGTGGTCTTATTTTGATCGTCGACAGTCTGGATATTGTGTTTATAAGAGTGATAAGGACATAATCTCTAGCACAATACACACCGATGGTTACTGCGTTGTATAATAATGACAGTTCTATTGAATTATGGCTTAATTACTCAACGCAAATGTTATTATTATACAAATTACAGTACTTTTGCTGTAAAAGTTCAAAATAATCCTGGAAAATGGTGTAATTGCACAGGAATATGTATGTGGAATATTTTAATTCTATAAAAAAAACAACAAAGCAATATATCTGGCACCAGATAACCAGTTACAGATATTCTTATTTTAGTTCATTTTGTTGTAGTTTATTGCATTCCGAAGATTACAAACAGTACCTGTTACAATAATGAAATAAATTGATTATTAAGTAAAAAAATCTAATGTGGCCAGGCACATAACTTTATCATACTATAACATCAGTGTCAAACGCTGATGATCTGACAATACTGTCAATAGAATCACAATATTTGTCAAATCCTGGAAAACCAGTTGTAATGTAGATACGAGCGATCTCTGCCATTTTAACAAAAAAGAGTCCATTTGAAACATATTACACAGAATAACTTTACCTTCTAAAAACGAAAGTGTAGCAATAAATACAAGAAATAAAGATGCGTAAGTAGAAGATATTTGTACACCCTATTTTCATCGATAACAAATGATGTCAATATTTCTCCTGGTTTGTTAAATAGGGAAAGCCTTGCTCATACTTACACAATCTTGAAAATTGCACTAATACATGCCCATGTATAACTCGGTGCAAAAATTAAAATTAAAAACACTAAATTTTTAGTAAAAAATATGAAATAAATTTAAAATTTTTGAGTTGTCAGAGTTATTAGCACTTTTTTAAAAATAAATGTCGCAAAGCTTTGGAATTTACTTGGTTGTTTTAAATGTGAGAACGAAGAAAGAGCACAAATAATGCTCTTTACTATAATAAGAAGTAAATAAACTCATTAATAAGTAACAATGCCAAATAATATGAATTATGAATAATGATGATAGTAACAAGTTTATATAAAAGTTTTATCTCTTACATTTTTTGGAAGCAATTGGCATTTTGAGTGTGGATTCAAAAATCTCGTATGGAATTATTATATATCTCTAAAAAATGACAAAAATCAGCAAAATGTATTATCAAATTATTTGTTTGTTACTTTTTATTCAGTCTACATGTATTACTTGTTACTTATCTTTATTATTGTAAATGTGTTCCTTCGCTTTTTGCATTGTTTGATAAGTAGTTTAGAATACATTTTTTCTTATTTTAATATTTAAAACTGCTAGAGCTTTTTAAGTATTTGATAGAGCGAATAAATCCACATGCTATTTTTCCTTCCATATTAATTAGAATTATGTCTGGATTTCTGCAGAGAAAAGAACTAATATATGAGAACATTGTGCCGAAAACTTTATTAATTTAAATTTATTATGTGCACAGACGGGTAAAAAATATCTAAAAAAGCAATAAAATTTATTCTGGCTGACTTCAGGCAGATGTTGGAAGTGCTCTTTATTTAAACGTGCCATAAAAATAAAAAGAAGACTTTGTTTGAAGTGATGCGACATACTCAAAAATCGTTGATTCCAGCTCCGATTCAATCTTAGAAAAAACAAACAAAAGAGCAAGAATAAGTAACATGCGTCTAACATTTACAGCTAAACAAGTGTGATATATAACAACAGCAATGGTTTCTTCACGATCTTTAAAGATAACTCAAGTACACTGTTAGATTTCTCTTGCCGTTGCAATGTTTTTGTTACAGACGTCATACTCTACTGGTTTCACTAAGAAAATAAAAAAATATTGTTTAAATATTTCACTCTGTATACAAAAAATCGCCCTGTATACGATGCTATAAGATCTCTAGTGCCCTTTTTTACCAAAGCAAGACAAATGTCATTACCCAATTGACTAAATATTACTGGAAATACGAGTGATTAAAAATTTGTACCGTTTTTTTACCCACAGTGTATATTTTTATATTATATATTTTATTGTATATATTTTTTCAAATTTGTTTTAACATTTTTCAATAGTTGATAAAGTTTTATGTTTGGTGGACATAATGACGAAAATAATCCTAAAACTCTACAAACAAATCAAGCCAATTTTTACCAATTTTACACTATTTTCGATCTCTCATAAAGGTAATAATAGCTAAAACAATATTTTATGTCAATTAGTATAAAAAAAATTATTAATCTAAAAAAATTAAAATTAAAAACTACTTTTGACAAACTCCTTCATAGTCATTTATTTATTACAAAAGCGACATCATAGACACTACTGAACATATCACAATACTGTTTAAGATGAGACATATATGCAGCTGTTTTCCCTAATATCATCTGCCACTGAATATTGAGTTCAGTTCCCCGGCAAATAAAACGACAATACAAACTACGGTATTCGACAGTAGAACTAGACGTGTGTGTGTTCCTTGAATACACAAAATGTAGACCAGTATCGCGTATGCATATTTCATACACATTGAGAATAGGGAAGCAAGCGTACGTAGCAACGTCTATTGAATAGATCCGAATGCGAGACCAAACAAATATATAGGTTATGTGTAATATATATCTCCTCGAATCTGCGAGACTAGCATAGCCTTCGAAAACTTCTATCCATATAACTATGTGCGAACCTCTACGTGCAAAGTTTTTCTCCTTTCTCCGATCAAAATTTCCCATGAAGAATTCGCACAAGAATGGGCCAATATATCTCGAGGATATTCGGAGGAAACTGGCCCGGGAGAATGGCCCCCCTTATTGGCTCTGTTGTCTTTACGAGGAGCAGTAAAGATAGATAGAAATTTCGTTCTCGACCAAGCTATCTAATAAATCCGGCAAATATAGAAATTCTGGTAGACAGGGGTATTCAATTTGTCTCAGCAGAATACGGGGTTGGTGGTTTTGCGGTGGACGGAGCTTATTGTGCCAAAGCTAATACAGCTAATTGCGATCTGCACAATGGGAGTTACCGGTTAAACGTTGGTCCTTCGTACCGGATCAACCGGTTGATTAGGATTTCTCCTGTTTGATTAGCGTTCCGATATCGGGTTGATACAAGCTGCTATTAGCAAATTTGTCGAGAATAATGGATTAAAAGGGACCATGGAAAAAGAATAAGTTATTGTGGATGTTGATATTCAAACTATTGTCAGTTTATGGTATTTCAGGTTATTTTTTTGAAGTAGTGTGAACTTGCTCATTCTACTATATACTGAACTTCTGTAGTCGCAAGAGAAATTAAAAAACTAATTACTGCTTTCCTTGCGTACACAGATATTATTTTATATTTTGGTGATAAACAGTAAATTATGTAATGATAACACTACATAATTTGCTTAAAGATAGTAATTATTTTGCCATATTTATTTCAATTAATTAAATATTTGTAACATTGAGCATGGTCACGTTGAGAAAGGTTGATTCAATGTTCGTAAAGGTTAATCAAATCTTTGGAATAAATATTGATTGAGACAAGAAACAGCTTCTTTCATTATTTATGGTAGTATCTACAAACATGACATTGACGGAAATAACTGCCCCGTTCTCTTAAATGTAACTTTAATAGTAAAAAGAAGTTAGTGTGTTTTAGGTAGAAATAATTGTCATGATAGGCTGGAGTAAATATTAGCTAGAGGAAAGGCAAAAAAATGCGTGAATTTTGCTTGTTGATACATTTGGACGCAGTAAACTGTCTCTCTTTTATTTAACAAAAACATATGTTTTTTGTACCAAACAGATATTGTAAACATGTAAATATATTTTCATCCAGATATATGTGTGTTGTTACCTATAATTCAAACAACATATGTATATAAATTAAACAAAATTTCATCTGTGTGTAAGATTTACCATCAAGGGAATACCCCCCAAACGGTAGATTTATAAGGTTCTACAATATAGGAAACAAATGTTCTGATTGAAAAAAAAAACTAGTTCTTTTGTCAGATTCCGTTACAGATGTTTAAAACACTAACAAAAATATGAACAATTTTTGCTTTTAACTGTTTACATTAATATGTAAAAATCTGATGTGGCCAGGCACATGACTTTATCATACAATATATAAAATTAATAGTTTAGCTGCATGAGCAATAATAAATTATATAAATTATTCAGAATTTCCTCTGCTTTAATTTATTATTTAACTATTTTGACAAAATTACAATAATGGCGTCTCATTTGCAAAATCCTTAAAAAATGTTTAGATGAAACATCCAGTTGATTTGGACCCTTTTGAACCAAACGCCTTTCAGCTCTGAGTTTGGTCTAACTGAAAAAGAACTAGTTATTTTATCAGATTCCGTTACAGATTTTTAAAACACTCGCATAAATATGAAAAAATTTCCCTTTTAACTATTTCAGTAATATGAAAAAAGTATTAAAATTACAGTGATAATTCACTGCAATTTTGATTGCGTTTTATGACTGATAGTTTATCAAACGATAAAAATATAAATAAACAAATTTGTAGGTTTTTTCATACTTTATTCGTACTTTATTACAAACACAGCTGCGAGTTTTATTGTATTTGCGCTTGTCCTTTCAACCAAATTGTCTTCACGTGCAAATAGCTGAAATGTACTGTTTTATAGTCATTTAGCTAAGTGTCTCGTAGTAGATAACCTAATCAAAATATAAAATTAATTTCAAAATTATTGTGGTATATCTACTAGCTAAAACAAGTAATTTATATTTCTCTTTGTAAGAAAATTACTAATTTTACATAACATCTAACATCTAAATCGGTAAACCCGAAAATATTATTTTATTCAATAATAGATAAATTGTTTGTAGATTTGGGCAGAAGATGACCTAAAAAGTCGTAAAATGTCCCCAAGTAAATAAATTAAACAGCAAAGAGGAAGAGGCTTTCATTATTCTAACCTAGCTAATGTGACAACTTTGCAACGGGATCAAACAACTAACTAAATAAAAGATATACTGTTACTGCTTCCACACGATTTTAAAGTATGTTTCCCAAGTATATTTGGATCAAATAAGAACAACCCTATAATGTTATCACGTGTTTAGTAATTTTCTAAATAAAATTTTTAAGATTTTCTAAAAGGTGGGGCATTTCTCAAACTCCGCGGGATGTGGGACAAAATGTGAAAAATTTCAGTACTTTGCTAAAGAAAACCACGTTTAATTTAAACTTTAAATCTTTGAGTCACCGTTTAGTTGTCGACTAATTTAAACGACCATTTTGAAATATGCAGATTCTGATGAGACAATGTGAAGTTTCAAATCTAAATAATAGAATACATTTAACGATTGTATTCTTGGTATTCTTGTATACTCGCCCAGCAAAAGCTTGCGAACAAAAACATTTTCAGACAACAAAAATGGCTTCAGAGTATGCTCTTATGTAAGAATACAACATTTCGACTTTCGGTTTATCGTAAAAGCAAAGTTATTAAAGAAAAAAAAATTGACAGTTTTTTACTTCTTCTGTAATATCTGGTGCTCCATGAATAATTTTTAAAAATCCAGCGCTCTTCTGAAAGGTGTTCATATTTACACAACTTTTATTCCATTTAAGTGACAACGTAGCTTTTATAGTTTCCGAAATCTCACAGTACATTATGTTCTTGAGACGTCCTATATATGCATTGATTGTTTCACAAATGTCAATGTTTTCACAAAAAATAAGCGTTTCTCAGCAGTAAACAGTGTATTTCACGTGTATTTTGACATGGAAACTAATTTCCTTCTTATTAATATTGCAAATTTTTGAGTTCGAAATTTTTTCTGAGTAGTATAATATGGCACAATCCTTAATATGTTAAAATGCAGTAAGATGGCTAATACAATCAGATTACCTCTGAACATTGCATGGTACCAACGAAAATACAAATTATAAAACAATATGGTATCTCTACCCAATGACAGTAATTAGCACTTGCGTATTTGTAGTCGTGCTAAGGAAGCGTCCTAGCACTTTTCCGAATATAGAATTGAATTGCCTAAGTATTTTTTGATCAATTCACTGGATAATCAAATTTACCCTTTAAATGATCCATTCTGATCACACAAAATATCAAAACCAAACACTGACAATCAGGAACGACGCAAACACGGATCACAAACCCATGACTTCTCACAGCTCGCTCAGCTGTAGGTCAACTACTACTAGTCTTCCTGAAAACGTGAAGCGTCCAATTCTGCGTTTTCAATAGTTAATTACTCAAAACAGGTGTAAAATCGATAAAAGCGAATGATTTTCGAACCTATATTAATTAAATAAATTACCCATATTTTTATGTTTTGAAGACCCTATGTATGCAGTTAATTCAAATCATGCACAGGCGGCAAAATGGATATTTAATTCAATTTTATATCCATCGCTTGCATAGGATATAGACAATGCTGGCTGTAGAAACAATTAACCGAATCGGGCTGATTTGCAAAACTATAAACCCGACACTCCAAATTATAAACAGGGAGATTACAGTTAATTGGCTCATCGATTGATTTAATTATGCAAATCACCAGTAGGCAGTTATTTCTGCGCTCCCATTACTGAATATACCGCTGGGTATTGAAACAAAATCGTCCTTCGATAGCAAATTTTGTTGTAATTAGTAACGGCAATCTCGACGTATGCATCTAAATTAATATGATAATTACTATACAGAATTGTTCATTTTGCAACTTGGTGTCAATTGGAATTTGAAAACAAAAAAAAACGGAATTAAAACTACTTATTTTAGACACGTCATTTCTAACACGGATAGCAAACTTTATTTTATAAATTAATTAAAATTTAAAAAAAAAAAATTATTATGTATAACGCCATATAAGCATACCAAATTGTATTTGCCTAGAACTATTATTTAAAAAGTTTCAGTGTCATTGTATAAAAACTAATAAATCCGATCCACAAAAACGTATACCAAAAACGCAATCATTGGATGGCATAAAAAAAGCTTTTAATTTATAAAACAGCTGCGACTTCGTGTGTAGTTGAGTGAGGACATATTGCGGAACGAGGCATTTGTTTATTTTTATTTGTATATATTCAATCATTTATGAATTTGTTTATAATTTATTTAGATATTAAAATCCGTAAGCTCGTAAAATCGAACAATATACGATAAAATCCGCAATAACAAAACATATCAAATTCAATTAAAGCGTCGTGTCCGCAGATATAACTTCGATATACACTCTCTTTCTCTGTCTTTCTCACAGAACGCTACCTGTTTTATTTATTTTATTTGACTTTTTGTTCCGGGCAAAAGTAGTTAAACTGTTTGTTCGGCTATCCCATAGGGACTACAGCGGCAGGGTAGTACATTGATAATTTTTCAGGCTGAAATTGTGCCAAATGGTGGGGCGTTATAATTGAAACAAAATTGATTGGAATGACCGGCGCCCTCTGGGGGTTCTTTCGCAATTAGTTTCGTTACTACAGCCGGGCAACTGGGCAACTGCTAAATAGGTATTTCTATTTTCTGTTAAATTCGTTATGTCAGCTGTTTTTGAGGGTGAACGTTTTAGAGGTACATACATTGCAAATAAAAACTTTGTGGTAATAATAATAATTGTTGTGGAATATTTTGTTGGGCTTGGTGCCTGTATTTGGTTTTATGAATCATGTGTGTAAATATTTGAATACCCAACTGAAATAATATAGATACTGAAGTTCGGGTTTGTATAACATGAATGGACAAATTGCATTGGCAGTGCAATATTAACTGGGAGATGATTTTTAAAAGACTGTTTTTGTTATTAAATAAATATAGCCTGTGTACAGTATAGTGTAGATAACGGATAATTTTACTTATTGCTTTAATACTTACCATTAAAATAAAATTTACAAGAAATATAGTGTAATGTAAGTTTTCCTTTAGTCTAAAAAAATAATTGAAAGTATGCATTAAATTCAGTTTGAAAAATATAAGCACGAATAATATTTTGTATTATGTTCTAAACTATTATGTTTTAAACATGTTTTAAACAGATTATTTTAAATGTTGTGTAATAAACGTTTACTAAGCTACTGTATTTGAACAGTTTTTGTTGTTTACATAAGCTATTACTAACAATATCAATAGGAGGAAGTAAAACAAGTAATAAAGAGACGCCGATTGAAATGCTTACAAATAAAATAATTGCATATTTTAAAAAATGTTTAAAACAAGTTTTATTCCTTGTTTAAAACATGTTGTTAGTTGTGTGTGATTTAAAACATGTTTGTTTTGTTTTAAAATAAAAATTAGTATGAAAATTATCTTTAGCCGTGCTCAAGGTAAAATACCCCCACCGTAAAATATTTAAAAAAGACTAGTGAACCGATTTTCCCCATTCATGAACTATATGAAGATAAGCTAAGATAAGCTTGTATACCTAAATTCAGATTTATTGCTTCAAAATTACGGCAGTTATCGTGTACACAGATGTTGGTCAGAATAATCACGTAGCTTAGATTATTGTATTTTTACCAAGTTAAATAGGTGCTTGAAAATTTGTGAAATGCTCTGAAATCAAGACTCAATAGATAATTGCTTATTTCTTTCTATTAAGTTAATAACTGTGGTGTGTAAATTCATTGTAGTAAGACTAAATAAAAAGTCTTTTTTATTATTTTTTCTTTATTTATATTATTTATATTATTATTGATATATTCTCGATTTTGAGCCCCTTGGACCACGTGTTAATGTGTATTCATCGACTTCAAATTGAACAAGAATTAAGTATGGATATAAAGGAAAAAAAACCTATAGAACAATTTAAAATTGAAAAATAAGAACCAGCCTGTATGTATGCCAACAAATTTGAATAAGAGCACAAGATGTTTTTCTAAAATGTCACTTACATGCAAAGAATACATTTAAAATAGTCCTTTTTACGTACATTTAGAAATGCCAATTAATCAAAAATGAGTAAAACGTCATAGTTATTAAAATACTGTTAAAATACCTGTTAAATACCTGTTAAAATATCAAAACCTGCTAATACAATATCTATAAAAATATAGATTAACAAAATGTGTATAGGAAACCTTTCTTTCGAGTGATCTAGTAATATACAGGCCGTTCCTTGAAAAAAAAAATAGTTTAAGACATTTAATTTGAAACACCTGAAAAATCAACAGAAATGTAGGCAAATCAAAATTACTCAAAAATTATGCCATTTAGGTACAGGGAAACGTGATAAAAGCCGAAGAAAAACGAGAAATTAAATAAAAACTTTAACCGATTTCAAACTTATATAGTGAGCGCGTGAAGCGGTGGAAGATCAGGAATTTCCTGAACCCACACCCAGTAGGGCCCAATTTATGTATATAAATTGTGTTTTTTTCGTGTGTTGTCTAATAAATGCTATTTATTATTATTATTATTAAGTATGGAAACATGACCAAATCTCAGAACCAAATTGGTATTTGGTAATTGTCAATTATACCAAATTTAATTTCCTACCTTCAATTGTTTTCGACGTATGACGTCATCGACACTTTTTTATTTTAAATGGCAACCCCATAATTGTGTTATTGTGTGTACATATTGAAAAATTGCGTGTGTTTGTGGAAAGCAAATAGGCGTTTTCGTTCGATTTATTTTCGCTGAATACGAATCTGAGCTCAAAAGATGCATATTACGTCAGGTTAATGCATTTTTTGAGGTTACTTTTATGGAGCCATCAGCACCCTACTTAGAGAATTGCTGTAAATGTTTAAAAAACAATTGTGTACGAACTTTTGGAATTTCAGGTAAAAGTTAAGGTTAAGATTAAGGTTTATTATGAGACCATCTTGAGGTTTCTAGGATCATGGATTCAACTACTATAAATTTGTAAAAATTACCAACGTTTTTTTCTCCTTAACCTCACTTTTTTTTCGAAAACGCAAGCTAATATTCAATTCACAACCGCTGTTTTTCTCGAAAATTTTCTTATGTAAGGCCATAAAATATTTGGGATACATATAGACAACTAAATGATCTCCCAAACTAAGTAAGAAAAATCAGGGTTGCCATTTAAAAAATGTGTCGATGACGTCATAACTCACTAACAATATTGGTGGACAGAAATTGAACTTTTCACAGAAATGTGTATAGTTTGCGCGTGTATGTATACAGTATGTACAAAATCATGAGAATCGACAAAATAAATGCATATAGAAACACCGACATAAAAATTAAAACCCAATTATTACATTAGCGTCACAATAGTAGTTAAAAAATGCATGAAGCGACGATTCACTCTGTAACATCCGTAACCAATAAAAAAACGCATAGAAATTACCCTAAACCCCCAGGGCCGGACAAAAACCGACGTGAAAAAAATTTAAATAAACAACAAAGCTTATTTGTACAAAATTCCCGCGTGAATTTAGCGGCCAACCTAGCGCAGTGACAATAACGGCACGCGACGCGCGATTTTTATTTTCGCCCGCACACAAACCGGGCTCGTTTCCGCGTTTTAATTCCATCCAAAGTCATGACAACGGGCGCTAGACTCCGGCCAACAAAAAATGTAATTTTCCTTTGTTTTCCGAAATGCCAACGTACGCCACTGCGCAAAAAAAAAACGAGATCGCACGGCAGGTCTGCCAATCAACAACGAAATGCAGAACACTCTCAGCATTCTTTTGGCCGTTATGGCACTTTTTGCAACTGATTCAATTCCAGTGATTAGTCTGAATAACTGACCCGATTGCCCCCGGTAAGGTACGCCCATGTTCAAGGTATGGAGTAGCTCAATTGCATTGCGAAAATGTGCCCAATGAAATTTCTCCTGCCTTAGGATGAATCTATTTTGCTGTGTATATCTGTATTATGTATCATATCATCGGCTGTCAGTTGTACTTATTATAGACACCGCACAACAGATGGAGTTGAATATGCTATGGAATATACGTCGCATTTGACATTTGTACAGGAGCATACAATCCAAATTTATGTACGTATCATATCTAATAGTAAGGATAAGTATACAATGTAGGTATTTATTGATAAATTCTATAAATTATTGTTTTTATTATGGGATGATTAATTGTGTAAAGTTTAAATATCCCGCGTTTTAATGTCGACATATCTCCAACATTTGGACCATAAATAGGACAGAGAAATTTTATTAACTTTGTTGTCCACACTTGTACACTGTGCTCACTTGTACTGTAATACACAATTTTTAACCGCTTAACTTTTTAACAACTTACAGATAGTACCTACTTGGAAAATGTAGATCATTATATATAATGTCTCTATTTTATCTTTAGAAGTAGCTATTATTCTACTTTTTAAATGCCGTTTGTTTATTTTTAATTGACATTGGGCTCTTTTTATTTTGTCAATATTTTTTAAGCTTGTACAGAAAGACAAATTCAGGTTATTCTTGATAATCTTGATAATCTGAATCTAAAGCATCCGCAGAATTAGAAATTGTGAATTTGTCTAATTTTTGAGATGATCAGTACAAAGCCGCATTTTATTCGTTTTGATAAATGTTTTGTTTATGCACTGATTTTCTACTGTGCCGTCATAAAATGAAACTAAAAACTACTGTTAATGTTTTCCTGATAGTGTAGCTTTTGAAATGATTGTTCAATTTTTGTTGATTTTCAGAAAACCCAAGCTGAAATGAACAATGATGATATTTTTTTACTCCTATTAAGTATAATTATGACTGTTTTGAATCTATTTTTATGTTTGAACATATCTTCTATCCTGACGCAGACGCCCAGTGTGTCTAGATAATTTTCCTGTTTACCTAAAACTCTCTAAGATTCTCATGAGAGTGCTACAACCGTTTAGCTGAACTTGTTGCTTCAAATATTTAAAAAAATTTAAGCCTATTTTAATGGTTTATGGTTACAAAATATAGTATTACAGTACTTTCCACGATTATCCTGTATGCTCGACAAAACTAAAAATAATTTTTGCTGGCTCATGTTTATTCGGAAAATTAATTCCCCTAAACTGTTCTCTTTTCATTATTGACTCAATAAGTTCAAAGTAGTCCTGCCGCCTTATTGTTGTTTAGTAATTGTTAGAATAACTTTTTGAGAGTGAACTCGAACTAATACTACAAATTAGTAAACATTAGAAAACCAACAATTTAGTATGAAGAAGAGAGATTCGGATCATGGTATCATAGGATGGCTCTTTTATAACCAAGTGACTGAGATAGTTATTGACAGCCAAGGTTTTGTAATTTTGGTACCACATTCTGCCAATTTGATTCAATTTTAGGTTCTTTAATTCACTGAAGTGACGTAAAATTAATAAAGAAGCATATGTCACCTGGAACGAAGAAACCGGTCTTGTGACATAAGAAGAATTAGTTTGAAATTTTGACGTAAGCAGGTAGCCAATAGATTGTGCTCTCCGATTCCGTCAAAATCTCAAAATCATTTTTGTTGTCACTAGGACGATTTCTTCATTCCAGGGCACGTACATCGCAACTCCGAGCGATATATTTTGTTGCTATGTTTTTTTTTTCTGTTGGGGTGGCCAGCCTGTCCCCCACCAACGTCAATCCGTAGTCCCCAGTTATAGGCGACGATTAAAGCTCCTGACGTCTGCTGTCTACACCGGGTAGCAGTAATATAGGGAAATAACTACATTTCTGGCAATTACACTTTATTTTCGCAATTATAATGTTAAAATGGGTTAAAGTTATCATAATAATAAATTATATTTTATATAAATTTTGAAATTCAGGTTACTATATTGCGCTAAATTAGAATCTAGGGTATTTTTCGGGTACCACGTGGCAGCGCTGTAGTAACTGTCAACTTCGTAAGGATGGGATAAAATCATGAGAAAATCTCATTGTGAATAATTTTACTCTACTTTAGCCTACAAGTTTTAATAAATAATCAGCGAGGTCGCAACTATGATCATAATGGAGCTTGGGGCAACACTTTTAACCCTACTGTGATAAATACATGAAACAAGAGTGGTTTCATAAGTATAATCATCAGAATAGACGTGTTCGGCGGTAACTGATTAGTTACTTCAAAGAATAAGCACTTACTAAAGAATTGTTATAACGGTTAACATTTAATAGCAGTAATTGAAACCAAATTCTAATTTCGGTGTAACAATTTATCAGAATAAATTATATTAGTAAAATTACAAGTCGAAAGCGACAGACGAAAGCAAGTACGGTATTGAACCGAGCAGAATTCGGGCCAAAATGTTACCGAAAACGTCTGCGTTACATAAACTAAGAAATCCTCAACACTTTAAATTTACTATAGCTTCCTACGTGTATGCCGGTATTCAATAAACCATTTATTGGGCATATACAATCTCGCAGCAGTACATACTTACAATCGTTCATATCTACGATGTAGTTTGATCTTCGCATAATACCTTATTAAAGTTAATGCGGTCCTTAAATTATATCTGAAAAGGGGATTTGATGTGTAGTTGAAAATAATGATGACGATCACTTACCGGAGTTGCAAAACATCACCGAAAGTCATGCTGGCGTATTTTGAGGAACACTGGAAAACTAAGAAAGCCCCAATCCTTTGGCCATACTATGCAGGTTATGCGATAGCAAACGATGAAAAAGAGGGAGTGTGTTGTTATGTGTTGTACGTTTGACATATGACATTTGATATCAACAATGAATGTGTACTGTGTCAGTGTGTACCAATCTTAGAAAAAGGTTACTAAAAACGATGTTACAATTTGTTAATTGTAACACCGAAAACAGTTTTACAATGTGTGCATTGTGAATGCAAAATAGAAAAAGTTATTTTTCATCCTGCCCAACTCGTTTTTTATCTAAGCAGTTAGTCTGAAAATTTCATAAACCTTGACAATAAATAACGTTTTTATTTGAAAACGCGTTTTAGAAGAGGTAGAACTGGGTCTTAAAAAGACAATTCTATTCAATTCTGTATATGTTTCACAATTCAGTAGTAGTTTATTTTCAGAATTAGACCATCTGGCAACCCTGTATCTTAGTCTCACGATATCTCATGGAAATGCACCAGTACATTGTCCACTTAACAACAAACAACTTCTGCGGTGCAAGCCGTGGTCGGACATACACGACCAGTTCACTATCCCAACCTATATCCCAATTAGTTCGTCCGAGCTTAGACCCGTTGGGTTCGTCCCATAGGTCATTGCGCCGCGTAGGTTTGCGGGCCGACCACGAAAGCGTTTGTTTCAACGCTGAGGCGTTTATTAGATAACCGCCGGAGCCGTTACGGTGCAACGCCCGCCGCCACTGCAAATATTTGCGCTGCTGCAGCAACGCGCAAAGTTTCTATCAACTAAAACCGAAAACCCGAAGTCTGCCCGTTCGCTACCGCGGCGCAAAATTCATTAAATAGTTACGTTCTTGTGTTAAAATGCGCCCCCGATGAAATTCATACCTCCTGAACGGCGACCTAGATGGCGTGTTTTACGGCGGAATTTTAGTAGCGCTTTGTGAAAACAGACATTTTTCGATGGTGGTTCGTGAATAATTCCTTAAAGTATGCTCTGTGTGGGCGTATGGGGAGGCTTTTAGATGTATTTTGTAATATTACATACTTTAGTTTGGTAGAAAAAGTGAAGAATATGTTTAAAAATCGATAGTATTCACTTTAGGTGGACCGGCGCATCCGGATTTAAAGAAAAATTTTATTAGATGGTACTTTGTGAATAATGCGTGTAACTAAGCTCAGTGTTTAAGGATGTGGTGCGGTTTTTGCTCCATTTTTATTACCAACTACTGTAGTTTACTTTCGTTGTCAAAAATCTATTTTCTCTTTTGGTGCTATTTCAAGACATAAGACAACAAGTTTTAAATCATTTCCATTCCACATATTTTTTTCATTTGAAATTGTATTGGTTTACTATTCTCTAAAAGCGTATTGTTTTGGAGATAATTGCATTTTTACGCGAAACCTGGTCGCTTATTTTTTTTTTTATTCGGAAGGTCAAAGTTTTACGATATTATGATGATATTCGACATATGAAATAGATGCCCTTTGTTTGAGTTTTTTCGCATTCTGTTTGTACTGACCGCTGCCAGCGTCTGAATACAATCGACGTAAAAAAGCTTTTTTCATAAACAATAGAAAATAGTAATAATATTTTTACTATCAATTTAAATTAATTTAATTTTAAAAAATTTTGTTTAAGTTTATAATTTAAATAACCCACTTGTAAATATTACCAAAATTGTATTAACTTTTTCTCGCTCCAAAATGGTTACATATTATAATATTCTTGATGGCTCTGTGAGCTGGGATTAAAATAAAATTCTCACCTTTTATGCTGTCATTTCCACTATATTTTCAGCCTTAATCATAGCTACAACAACAGGGAATATATGAGTACATCAACAGTTAAAATAAATAAAAATTACCTTCAAACTATGTCACTAAACCATATTAAAATAACAACACAACATGTGCCGACAGAAAGATATTTACTTAGAACAATTTTTGAATGCACCGCATATAAAGTTATGAAAATATTCCATTTCAAACTCTTCGTAGTTGTAGTAGTTGTATAGTCTTTAGGATCAAGTCGGTGAGATGGAAATCACATTGTTCCAATTAACCTTATCAGTTCTTAGGTTTACTGTGTTTTCAGTCATTTGTATAAGTAGCATTTCCATAGTACACCTTTTTCTGTAAGTAATTTTTGCAATAAAGCATGCAGAGCAAGGGCCGTTTATCAGTTTTGTTATTGTTTTTATCTCTGCAATCGTATTTATGTTGAAGAATTCTTTTTTTTATATTGATTAGTTTGCCCAACGTACGCCACCCCACAATCACCACAGTCTGCCAGGTAAATTAACCCATCAATGCGCTGTCGTCAATTTTGTCTTCCAGATATGAATATAAATTTCCAATGTTTTTCTTGTTGTAAGTAACTATTTTTAATTTTTTCGTGGTAACGGTGATATTAATTTGAAAGTTAAACCTGGTATACTTGGTGTTTGTAATATTTAAATTCTAAGTTATGATTAAGACTTTTGGTATTGTTTTGAAAATTGACATTATTGACAGGCCCCTCGTTTTACAACACTCTATCAATTAACTTTTTTGGGTTATTGCATTTTATTAGCATTTCCGTTATTAATCGGAAACTTGACAGATCAAACTCCCTTTCAGAAATCTCAGAGCCCGATGTTTTAAGTTGTCTATACTCGAGTTTCTGTGCCATGGTTTGGTCTGAATTTAACTGGATAAAATTCATCAGGTCATTGATATTTTTAATTCGGTTCACCCATTAGTTAAAATTACAGCGGTATATTTTGTAATCCCAGCTCCCAGAGCCATCAAGAATATTATTATATATTGCCAAAATTGTAAAATTGGTTCTGGGATCTTAGTTAGTGCCACAGGTGATTGCAGAACTGCCAAATTGTGGTAATTACTAAAAATCAAAAGTTTTTCTTTAAATTTGTCTCAAAATAATATCCGGAGTGCTAGTAAAAACAGCGCCATGTTTTGAGTTAAAACTTAAAAGCAAGAATGAGAGATTTCGGTTTTTTGTTGATTGTTGAACTAAAGACGATGTTTAGGTTAAATTTGGGTTTAGATAAAATTGGGTTTAGGATTATCATAAAAAGAACACATCAAATAAACGCAATCTCCATGAAAGTTAATGTTTTGATCCATATTGATTATGAATTTTCGATTTATTTTTGTTCGCTTTCCTTGTTTTTCTAATTACTTTTGTTTGTTTTCATCACCCTGTATAAATGCGGTCATGAGTTTACGATTCGTTTGAGTAGTACCTTCTTGAGGCTTGTTGAATCACAGGATCTGATTCTACACGATATGAATATTCTTAATGTAAATAAAAAATGGAAAAAAAGGACCTATTGGTTTCAATATATTTATCAAAAGATTAGCATAAAATAAATAGGTTTGTTCATTTTAAGGGTTCGGAAATTTAAACGTCAAAATCAGATTCCTTTGATCATAGAATTTTGTGTTTTTGGGAATTTATAAGACTTTAGACTATTTAGTCTCTCAAATAGTCTAAAGTCTTGAAATAAGCACTTGTATATGTAATAATACGCAACAAAACTGTTCAATTAGTAATCAAGTCCATTACGAGATAAATTGGTTATTAGTAGTTGTCGTACTTTATGTAACTTTTAAACCTGTCATTTTAATATGTAGAGGGTCATTTAATAAAGAAAAGAATGGAGGAAAATTTTAATTAAAGTAAAATTTCCAATAAATATCAATTTATAATTAGATGCCCACTTGCAAAAGACATTCAAACTCATGTTTAAAAAATACTCGAACAGAAATTTTCACTTTATCATAATTCAGTTAACTTTTTTTTTCTCTCAAAAGAAATGCCACGTTCCTATTAAAACATATTCGGAAAAAGTCACGACTGAAATGTGGATTTTGTGCATTGAAAGTGATTATTTCCCGTTTTTATTTTGAATGCTAATCAGCAGTAGGTAAGAACCAAAAGAATGTTTTCATCTCAACATAAATGGGTATTTCTGTGTTTACTTATGTGAGGTGTCATTTCTGCATCTTCTGTAAAGTATAGTGAGAATACGAAATAACTAAGTACGCTTTCACGACCAAAACAATTTATAACATAAATCCTTTTGAATACTGATTATTCAGTACAGAATTGCCCGGAAACCATTTATTTTTGAATTAGAGAATCGAATTATTTCCAATACTAAGCCACTGCTAACAATGCATACACAATTAATTACGCATTACATGATTAAGCCCATGTTGTACGAAATTTATGGTACAAATCACCAATCTAATAATGCCAAAATCGGCATGCAGTTAATATTAATTGTGCTTATTTGCATATAGCGGTAGCGACTGCTAAAGTTTGACTGCTTTGCATTAATGCCGTGCGCCAGTAAGTTGCGCGCTCTCTGGCTGGGAAATTCTACCAAAATTACCTTGGAAACAGTTTGAACTTCTGCTCAATGGAACAAACCGGATCCGGTGAAATCCCACAGAATTTAATATCGAAATCGCAGGATAGAAACTCAACAATTGCAATTATACCGAGCGAATTCTGAACGCATTTACCGCCACAGACCGGTCTAACAGGTTTATCAGGGCGTGATTTGCGAAAGCGTGCGAACTAAATTGGTCCTTCGAACTGGATACTACGTGTTTTTTTTTTAATTAATAATATAGGGTTTTATTGAATTAACAAATAACAAAAAATGATTTTATTGATAAAGAGCCTACTATATGCGTATATTGTTGTCGATGGTTATGCAAATACAAAACCAGTTGAATACCCACTGTGTGGACAAAAATTATTCCACAAAGGGATTTTGGAATTCTATAGGTATGCCAACTAATTTAATTAAAAATATATATTTTGCCAGGACCGTTTAAATAAATATGTAGATAGCCTCTCTCGTGTATAAATTTCATCCGGTGTTGTGGAATTTTAGTGCTCGTTCGGCACTTTGTTCTCTCATTGAACTCATTTATCATACGAATTAGCAATTATATTGTACAGGGAATCTGCATTTCTGTTGGTCGCTCTGGAACATGCTGTATGTAGTTTACAAGCGGAATACGTTATGGCCTTGCATATTATTTTTTGTTTTAGTTGAACAAGTCATTTGATGAATATGAATTTGGATACCCGCGCGCATTTTTGGTCGATTTTTCCTAAATTATTTTGCAACTATGTAGCATCGGGGTATGTGTATGCTGGGTGTGTATTTACAGTATTTTTAATAAAAATCTAAAATATACGGTATCAATTTTAATATTGGTAGTAAAAACAAATAACACAAAACAAAAAAAAAGATCAAAGTATTGACGATGGTGATATCCAGGCAATTCTAGGTATAAAAAAAAAGATATTTTAGCTATTTCTAGTTGGGTGTTTATATCATATTCTTTCTCAGAACGTAATTATTGTTCTGACTAAAATGTTTAATAATGACTTATTTTTTTTTTCAATACAAGAAAATAAAAAATAAAAAACAAGATTTTATTAATAAAACAGTATTTTAAGTGGCACTAACTTCTTTACGGAATTCTTGTTTTCACTTGTTTTCACTTGTTTTCAATAGGTCCATATGAAACTTTTAACCCAGAATAAATGTTTTTTAAATTTTGTATTTTGACCAATGATTTTTTTAAAATTTTTAATTAAAAGTTTTTAATTATTTTGTGCGAGGTAATTTTTGTATTCTTCGTTTTTGTATTGTTTGATTTGTATTTTTTTCCTTCCTTTGGCAATACTTGAAGGAACTAAAGAGAACAAATAAGTTTATACCTGGAGAGAAATATCTGCATTGTTACAAAAATGAATGTAATAAACTACCAAAAAAGCAGTAAAAGAAGAATTAGCTGTAACATCGCTGGTTATTTAATACCAGCGATATTTCTGTATTGTTTTTACAGAAATCACATATTCCATATATATTTTCCTGTGAAATTACGAAAATATCAACGTAATTTTACAGGAAAAGTAGTTTAATTTCACAGTAGTAAGTAATATTCAATCATTGAAATGCATTAATATTATTATGCATGAATACGTATACATAAATTTAAAAACAGTTGACAGATTTTAGATATTCATACTTACATATTTATTTTGTACCAAAATAATAACTTTTTTAATGACAGTTTACTTGGTAAAAATAAAAAAGTTCTAAGAAAACACTAGTCTAACAATAAAAAGTTATATAACAAAAGTTTGTTTGGTATACAAAAGTAAAGTAGAACACCATCACTTACATTGAAATAATATAAAATAATTTAAATATGAATGCGGCTGGGATTGTTTTTCTAAACCCATTTATTTTCAATGTCATGCTCTGTGAAAGTTAGTATCAAGCTCAAATTTGCCTAAATCATTAATTTTGTCCTACGTTTGTTCTTTAAATTAATATTGATGAAAACTATATTTCACATAAATTAGTGGCGCAAAAGGGCATTAAAAATCTGATATCTTAATCTGCAATTTCTTTAAAATAATTCTTCTGGATCTAAAAATTGGTGTGTATTAATCTTAAAATCTTCTATCAGTCTGGGGAAGTTTCTATCGATTGTTGTTTCTCTTTGGCAGTGAAGTTATGTGGTATAGGTACTCATAGTTTTTGGAGTTCTGATCCAATTTTCATTGTCATAGTTTTCTGGAGAATAACAATTAATCTTGGTTATTAAGAGGTGTAAGGATTTTTTTCAAGAAAGCCTTCTAATGCTGACAATAAACTACATTTATTTTTGTTAGATTCTTTTATAATTAACTATTTTTTTTATTGTTGCGTTAATTTTATCTTTCGCAATAATATAATGACCATTTAATCTCTGATAAAAGTAAATTTACATTATTCAACTTTTCAAAAATACCAGCTGACTATGCTAACCGGACCATCCACTACTCATAAAAAACAATTTTTGAAGTCGAAATTAGCTTCTGCAAGGAAAACTTGAACTTCTGATTTAAGTTCGAAGAGACAACTCAAAACTTTACCTCTCGAGCATCATCTACCATCTGAATGTTATATGTTATGCTTTACTGCTTGAACCAAAATTGTTTTTAGTCTGTCTGGTATAGATTTTGCTACTAGAGCTTCCCAATGGATTTTGCAGTGAGTGATTTGTGCTTCTGGAGCTATTGTTAATTTTTGTATCAGGGCAGCGATTCTTTTCTGTTAAAGCCCGAGCTCCATCAGTGCACACACCAATGAAGTTCTTCCATGGAATGGAATTATTAAACATAGAAGTATTAAAAATTATCACCAGATCTTCTATCGGGCAGAGGTTTATAAAATAAATATTCCTCTACAATTTCCTCTTCCACCTCAATCAGTTGAACTGTAGTGATGTATGATTTTACCAACAAAGTTTGGTACCTTTCGTGTACCACCTTCGCGTACCACCAGTGGTACGCGTACCACCTGTTGAGAACCCCTGCTCTAGAGTATTGATCACTCTGGAGACCATGTTGCTTATTTATAGTTGCCTTCTTTCGAAAATTTGCTTCTATAAGGCGGTAAAATGTATATGCAACCATTCATGTATCATGTGTTTTCACAGAAGTAGCTCTTTTTAGAGATTCATCCTTTTTCTTGTGCCGTTCATCAATATCAAAGCAACTGACGCTTAAATTATTTTCCTTCGGGTATATTAAATAACATTTACGTTCGTTCAAGACGATACAATTTCCCGTTTAACATAACTCGACCGAATCTTCGCTAAAATTCGATTCGAAACTTCGAAATGGGCTATGTCAACGCAGCAGCGACGCCAGTGACGTAACTCAAACTTTCCATTAATCTTGTCGTAGGAAGTTAACTTATGGCGACGACATAAACCAAAGCTGACGGCACGGTGACCTCATAGTGAAGGCTTCAAAGCACAACCCATCCCAAGATTACACCCGCACTAAGACTACAACCCCCGCAGGCAGGAAACCAACAACCCCCACCCCGAAACTAACGAGATTTTATTAAAATCCTCATGCGCCGCCGGGTATGATCGCGTCGCTCCCTAGATGGCGCTGCCTGTTTATAATGATGAGATTTCTGATAGAGGGGTGGGGGGTGTGTGCGCAAACCGAACCTCGAAACCGACGCTCTTAATAAATTTGACCGCGAAACTAATTAGTTCAGTTTTGTGGGTGTTGGAGAGGGAGTTTTCACCCTTTTCCGGGTTTCTGGGTATTTAAGGGATGAAATGCGTAAGCGTTTTGGGATTGGGGTTATTGGCGTTCGTTCCTCTGAATAGTTTGTTCTGATGGTGAATTTTGGGGATTTTGGGTTATTGGGAGGAAATGATGTTTAGTATTTTTGGTGTTCGGTAATTAAATTGTTACTTTTGAAAGTTCGGTGGTTAAGATGATTTTATTACCGGCACACTATAAACACTTTAGTTATATGATGCTTGGATTGATAAATATTAACAATTGTGATTCCTTATCCGTTTATTCTTTAAGAATTGTCAAATAAGCCAAAAGTTCCATGCCTTAAAAATGTTCGGAAAGAATTAGCATTTGTGAATATCTTGTCAACTTTTGTTTGAAATCCTAAGTATTCTTTTTACGGGTGGTCTTCATCCAGTTAAAAATCAATATTCAGTTAAAATTTGATGGCACTTTGATGGCTGATTTGGTGGCACTATCGACATTTTTATCAAGTGTTATTAAATTCATCTAGAGTTTTCTCGGCTTTGGTTTTTCGCATTTGTATCACCACTGTGATCCCGCAGGGCAGTACATATGCTGGGGATTTTCGTTCGTCCAGATCTTAGAATTTGGTCCACACATCATTGTACATATTATCAATAGGCTGGATGTCTTCTGATTGTTAAAACATTTGTCTATTCTTTTCAATGTACAAGCCGCATCGGACCCAGTACTCCAACCTACAGCCCCACGGAATATGCCTTTGGTAGAATCCACTATTTCTCCCGCTGACCCATCATGTTCGCAGTACAGTTGTCTGTATGTACTTCGATACAATTGTCATGTTGCCAGATTCGGATTCCGAAAACTCACAGGCAAGACAATAGGAAATTTTAACTCGAGCAGAAAAATTGTTGAGCGCGCGATCCGACCGATCCGCGCGCTTCGTATTTTTGGCACGCCGTCGCCTAATTACTTATAACTTGGCTAATTTTTCAAATATTGGCTTGAAACTTCGTACACACATTCTTAAGACCTTAAATAATAAAATAACGCATAGAAAATCATCAGAAAACCGGAATCCCCCTTAAGCCGGTTTCGGACGTTTTCTTTGCGAGATTTATATTCACCCGTGTTAATATTTGACAATTTTCAGTTGTATTTTTCTCGACTTCATTTTGTAATGTATGGGCATAAAGTTTTTTTATGTATGGGGAGAACTTTCACTTCAGAACATGAATCAGTGAAAAAGAACATAACATTCCATTCGAAGACCAAACAACAAAAAAACAGAATAATTATAATAAATAAGCCGGATAGATAAAACAAAACATACAGCAGACCCACATACTTTTGTTTAATCAATTTGTATGTAAAACAATGTATGGTAAAGCTATGCTTAAGTTGTCTAACGTTCACGTTGCGGAAATATACGGACGTTAAATAAGCCAATTTCTAAAAAAGCAGAAACTTGTGTCAATAAGAAATTATAGTACGTCACCCAAGTGACATACTTACTTTATCAATAACTTGGTCTAAATGCTATTTTGGACCAAGGCAAAGGACAGTGACAGCAATCGACAGCTTATTTTCTATTAAGGGTTGGTGAATTCACCCACCCTTAAAATGCTGCATAGCGATGTGTCAGTTGAGTCCATTTGTCGTCGTATTACTTTTCTGGTGGTGAATAAAACGACACTAGGAGTCACAATATTATATTTCTCTTACAGCATCATTTCAAAAACAGCAACCAGCTGATTCGTGACATAATGACAAGTCATCCTAAGTTCAATTCCCCTGTTAGAAGAACATGTCTTCTTAGATCATTGATCAGCATAAAATGTGCATCTTTGTCTAATCATAGTAACATTAGGAATTCAGTAAGTTGTCTGTACCATGCGGTTAAAACAGACAGATATCGTCACCATATCTAGCGTCATGCTTAGGTTTATACGAACATAACCTTAAGGCGTCTTCTTCAAATAATTCCCTGAAGCAGAAGAGAGGTAATTACCGGTGAAACAGGTGCCATGGGTGCAGCTGCTATCTGATGATAGGTTAGACATATCGATGATATCTTTATGGTTTGGACCGTATGGCCAAACCATAAAAATAGAGCAACTTAGTTACTTATCACTAACAAGATTATACATATGTGTAGCGTTTTCGGACTTTATAACGAAAGATTGTTGTTTTTTGACATCTTACAACCCTTCTCAGTTTGTAGGTGTTACTGATCATGTGGTCTATAGGAACCACTCCTCAAAATTAAGGAACACTTCCCTAGTTAAATATAATACATTTTATTGCCCTAATAAATAATAGAAAAGTACAAAATACTCTAGCAGATCCACAATTCATCAGTATCGTATCATCAATAAAATTCCTATGACTGTCCACTCTGGTATAGACACCAGGCGAATGACCACAACCCATGCCATAAGACACCAGTCCAATCTGGATCCCCTTGCATACTATCGGACCACCAGAGTCGCCTTTACAAGCATCCGACTCGCCATCTTTGACCACATCGAACGCACACAATGCCCCAAACGGTGGATGACAGTAACGATCAGGTACCACACTTAAATTAGCACATTTCAACAACCTCTCGGGATTAGACTCCTCGTACATATCTTGTTGCTTCCCGAAACCGATTATCAAACTATCATTGCATAGATTCTGATTGACGAGATCATCGTACATCTGCTTAGTGGCCAAATCCACAATTTTGATCTTCTTATTCTCCCTGAGGTGCCTGGTCGATTGCACCAAACAAATATCGTAACCTGTGTAAGCTACGGTGTAATTCGGATGTTTAAAATACCTCCTCATGTAAGAATATTGGATTTCGGCCTTTTTGACTGTAAGCATCCCCGTGGTGAGGATTGTTTTGCTGTCTAGTTGTTCGCAGCAATGCGCTGCTGTTAATATCCAGTAAGGTCTGATTAGGGAACCGCCGCATACTTGGATTTTGTGCGACGTATAGAGGGTTACCAGGTATGGCGCTTGGCGCGGTAAGCATGAGTAACCACCTACTATCTTCGGCTCGAGTGCTGTAACGTTGGTCGTCGTTGAAGATGTAAAATTCGACGTTGTTGCAGATGCCATCACGAATAACAGAAGTACCAGGTTTACTGGGTGGTGGCTGACTATAGTCATCTTCCATAGTAGTCATGTGTTATCTGACATGCCTTTGACGCACACTATGACACAAACTGCCAAAAAGATGATAGATCATAGGAAAACAGCTTTGTTGTGTCTTTTCCTTTATGGGGCATCCATCGAGAGGACGACGTCCAACCAGAGTCGAATCATAGGAGGGCATGACTGCAATTATAGAGATTATCCATACCTAGTCTCGCTCTTCAAAATAGTAAACAACACGCAAAGGTACCAAATCTGTGGTGCTAGTTTGCTACGACCTGATTTAGTCCTAACAGCAGCACATTGTTGTAAGCTTTTTGACGTGACCACAGCGGCTATGGTCGGCATTGATACAATATTATCTGAACCCTCGCAGATGTCCAGCATAAATTCACATAAGATCCATAGAAGGTACAGCAGTGCTGCTCAAGGGTACGATATATGTGTGGCGACGCTTTCTGAACCGTTTGAAATTGGTGGTACAATCCAGATTCTGAAACGAGCAAATACAACAACTTTCGAGAGAATGGTAGCTAATGGTGAGACGAATAAAAGTATGCTGATTGGTTTTGGTCAGCAAACTGGCATAATAAATAATAAAACGACAATAGATAGGCATCTCAAATGTGCCAACATAAGCCTTGTTTCGAATGATGGTTGTGCATGGTCAAATTCTATCGGTCCTACCTATGGGACCTTTTGTGGGTACGATGTTGTGAATGAAGGCGAAGCTTATACTTGTTACGGTGATTCTGGTGGACCTATTATTTGTAATAATCTTCAGATTGGGTTGGTGTCTCACGGAATGGGTTGTGGTATGTTTCCTGGTGCCTATGCAAGGGTAGATTTGTTCGATGATTTTATAGATGACCCGATGGGAAGTACCACGCTATGCCAACATCCCCATGCTATTATTTATGTTGTATATAGTTCGATTGTTTACAAATTTATTAACTGGTTCTTATATTATTATACGGTTGATTCCTAAAATTCACGTCATTCTAAATTGTGCATATTAAGATCAAATGCAGTCGACGAAAATGATAGTTAATAGGAAAGTTTATAACTAATGGAAATCCATCGAACAGTTGTGCCTGACCGACTTTAATCCTTAATTTATCAATGGCAACCTCTTCATACATATCGTTCTGCTTTCAAAAACCGAGTGGCCAAATCCACAATTTTGATCTTATTTTTCTTGTGATGCCTGGTTGATTGCACCAAACAAATATCGTAACCTCTGTAAGCTATGGTGTAATTTAGATTTCTAAAATACCTCTTCATGTAAGCATACTGGATGGCTATCTTCTTGACTGTAAGCATCCCAGTGCACAGTGGTATGAACTCGCGAAAAATTGGCCAAAATTCTGAAACTTAATATATAAGGGATTTTGAGGTCGCTGATTACGAATCTAAACTCTAAATTGCGAAAAACAAAATGGCGGATCCAATATGGCGGACGACTACATTAAAATATGTTTTGATTTAGTTAATACATGGCAATTTTTGGGTTTTTGACGTCGCTGATTATAAATCTGAACTAAACTTTTTCGAAAACAAAATGGCGGATCCAATATGGCCAACGACTACATTAAAATGTTTTGATTTACTTCACAATTACTTTACTTGACAATACGGTGGCCAATCACTTTAAAATGTGCTTTAATTTATTTGAAACTTGGCTGTTAGAGGGTTTATGGTAGCTGATTATGTATCTGAACTCTAAATTTCAAAAGATCAAAATCAAAATTGCGGATTGCATATGACGGACGAATACTTAAAAAAAACTATTTTGTTTACCTGAAACGTTGCCTGTATGGGATATTCTGCTTTTATTACTATCATAAACGTAAAATGTGCAAAAAAGCTACGTGTTAGTTAAGTAAGTTTTACCTCTAATATATTTGTAGGTAGATATTACCAGATATTAAATACAAATTAACAACCAAACAAATAAATAATTTAAAAAATGTGGACTTAAAAACTATTCCGCCGCTAATTCTAAACTATCAAGTAATGATAGATCGATAAACTCGTTGGTATAATCTTCTCTTCACTGTCTGAGTCTTGATTCTCGCTGTATCGCTTCTGTGTAGTAATGAAAAAAGAAGGCTCAGTTTCTGACGTAAATGGTCGTAGTAACGAAATAATTTCTTTCGGAAGCAGAATCTTTAAATTATGTTGTCGTTTTATGCGAGTTTTTAAACTAATGTTGGATATTATTTGGTCCGAAGTGTCTAAGATTCAATTAAATTTATCTTGTTTATAAAATTTATTTCTGGCTTCAGAGCCCTCCTCTCCAAAATAACCAACTAGCAGTAAATAATTTGCTACTATTTGTTTTCCATGAACTAGTACCTTATGGACAGTAGCAGGTATCAGGTACCATGGATATATAGTCATAAATAAATTTGCAGTTTTAAAACAAATACTTTGAAATGTAACTAAGTTTAATTGAATTAACAAGTTTAAAAAGCTAAATTTGTCAATAAATTGTTACTTTTAGACCAAAGTGGTATAGAGAGAAGATTATAAAGAGTATTTATCTTTAATTTGATGCATTGCTTGTTACTTCATATAAATAAATAATAGCAAAAGCTTATTTGAAACTAGGCGCAAGTATTACGTTTAACGCAAGTGCATATACTGATTGCTCGCAAAACGTTACGCTACCGAAGAAAAATAATTTACGGGGAATACGCAGCTATAAGCAGCAAAATATAAGTGGGATTTGTAGATAAAGACTAGAATCATAAAGATATCCTACAATAAGTGCAAACTAGTGCAATTTTTTTTAAATGTCTAACGAAATATTAGGTTAATTCGCTCTTCTGTGTCTTCTATAATTATGGTGATTTAAAATTTACTTCATTCATATTTACGTAATATGAAAAACCTACTTTCAGTAGGTTAGTCCGAGATATCACTTTCCGTTATTTAGAGCTTAAATAAACAAATGATATATATATAATCAGTATTCGATTTTTGCTGAGCGCTTTTAAACTAATGAATAGTGGTAGAAACGCACTATGCGCCATTTTGGTTTATTCTTATGACTGAATGCGCTGTAATTAAGCATCAATTCCACACGTGTTTAATGAATAAACCTGTTTACTTTCATATAGGATACAGAATTTAACTGAATTAAAATCTTGAAAATTTGATTTTTGGCCAAGTATTCGGTACTTCTAGACTATAGTGCAGTGGTGAGGATTGTTGCTGTCTAGTAGTTTCGCCGCAATGAGTTGCTGTTAAAATCCAGATTGGTCTGATGGGAACCACCACATATTTGAATTTTGTGCGACGTATAGAGGGTTACCAGGTTTGGTGCTTGGTGTGGTAAGCATGTATCTTCGGCTGGGGTGCTGTAACACTTGGCGTTGTTGGACATGTAAAATTCAACGTTGTTGCAGATGCAATCCGGAATAATAGAAGTACCAGGTTTACTGGCTGGCTGACTATGGTCACCTCCCATAGTGGTTATATGATATGTGACATACCTTTGACGCAAACTGCCAAAAAGATGATAGATCATACGAAACCAGTTTTGTTGTATATTTTCCTTTATGGGGTATCCATTGAGAGGACGACGTCCATCCAGAGTCGCGTCTTTGGAGGGGATGACTGCACTTATAGAGATTATCCATACCTGGTCTCACTCTTCAAAATAGTAGATAACACGCAAAGGTACCAGATTTGTGGTGCTACTTTACTACGACCTGATTTCGTCCTAACAGCGGCACATTGTTGTAAGATTTTTGACGTGACTACTATGGCTGTGGTCGGTATTGACAATATGTTGTCTGAACCGGTACAGATGGCCAATATAAGATCCTACAAGATCCATAGAAGGTACATGAGTGCTGCTCAAGGGTACGATATATGTGTGGCAACGCTTTCTGAACCGTTTGTAATTGGTTACACAATCCAGATTCTAAAACGACCAGACACACCAACTTTCGAGAAAATGGTAGCTGACGGAGAGACGACTAATAATAGTATGCTGATTGGTTTTGGTGAGCAACCTGAAATAGATAACCCGACAATAGATAGGCATCTCAAATGTGCCAACATAAGCGTTGTTTCGGATGATGATTGCGCATGGTCACAATCTATCGTTCCCAGCCATGGGACCTTTTGTGGTTACGATGCTGTGAATGAAGGCGAAGCTGATGCTTGCTACGGTGATTCTGGTGGACCTATTATATGTAATAATCTTCAGATCGGGTTGGTTTCTCATGGATTGGGTTGTGGTATGTTACCTGGTGTCTATGCAAGGGTTGACTTGTTCGGTGATTTTATAGAAGAATCGATGGCAAGTACCACGCTATGCCCGCATCCTCATACTATTATTTATGTGTATATAGGTCGATTGTTAATAAATTTATTAACCGGTTCTTATATTATTATGCAGTTTAGTCCGAATAGTCCAGTCGTCCTAGATTGTGCGTACTGCGTAGTACAACTTGAGTCATTGGCACTTCTTATATGTAATATTATAATGGTGTCTGTTACCAATCAGTACCACTAAAGAGAACATAGTTTAACCGACAATTTATAGGTTAAAGTCAAACGGCCGCCAAGGTCAATAACGCTCGTAGTCTACCGGCAGCAAATGAAAAGTACCCCACAATTCATAGAAAACGTTTCCATGAGAGTGTTGTCGTAAATAACCCCCGTCCATCTCACACGAACCCTCAGGTGTTATTTTGTGTTCGTACTACCCTAATGTGAGAACTACTGCATTTACGAAAAAGTGGAATATACTTTTTTGGTGCCGAATTGTATAGGGATTAATTTTGTACCGGTGAGAAAATTTCTAAATCGTAACCGTTTTCGGGAAAAACACGAAAAAGCGCGAACGTGTACGTTAGGGATGGCTTTTAGGGTGTTTTTGCCAGTTTGCAGATTTATATTATTTATTTCATGGTTATGGTCAATTATGGTCTAAATCACTGGGCTTTTCTTTCAAGAAAGCCTGTTTTCTACTTCTATTGATGAATGCATTTATTATCATGGCAATTTATAATAAGTAATACTAACCATTCCCCACATGCATGGCAAATATTTCATTCCTGGCTCCACCTGGCTCCTCATAGCCCGCCAATAGTCACGGCTTTAGTACCAATCACAGCACTGGATTTTTAATTTATCATACGCAGTATGAAGAAGTATTGTGTGTAAACGATTTTTGGGGCGACGATTCCGGATAAACTACTGAAGGTATCGGGACGAAAGTTCATATTTAGAAGTTTTATGACCAAACTTAGAGCTGAAAAGCTTTTAGTTCAAAAGAGTCCAAAGGAACTGGCTATTTACTCTTAGCATTTTTCAACGATTTTGCAAATGAGCCGTCATTTCTGTAATGTCGTCAAAATAGATAAATAATAAATTAAAGTAGAGGAAATGTTGTATAATTTATGTCTATAACATTTTTTGGTAAAATTAATAGTTTAGCTGCAGGAGCAAATTCTATTTGATCGAAATCGTGTCGGCATTAATAGTAGGTAGCCAGTCAATTCAACACGCAAATGCATGGCGAATGCAATGAGGAGGAGAAGCACTCGCGCACGTACGCTATGTGAAACAATGTTGAAACAGCTTGGTGTTTCCATGGTGTTTACAAAGTCAACGTGTATTTCGAGTGCGGAAAGCAATGTTGTTATGCATTTTTCAAGGATTTTTCAAATGAGCCGCCATTTCTGTAATTTCGTCAAAACAGTTAAATAATAAATTAAAGTAGAGGAAATTTTATATAATTTATGTCTATGACATTTTTTGGTAAACTTAATAGTTTAGCTGTAGGAGCAAATTCTATTTGTTCGAGATCGTGTCTGCATTAATATAGGATTTGCCAGATATTTTTATTCTAATGACAGTAGGTAGTGTCAAAGGTTGATTTTTTGACAATACCTACTGTCAATATCTGTCAAATCCTGGCTAAGTCGTTTTATTTTAATGCAAACACGATCGATCTCGATCAAATAGAATCTCATGCAGCTAAACTATTAATTTTATATATTGTATGATAAAGTCATGTGCCTGGCCACATCAGATTTTTAATTTTCCTTGTGTTTTGATACATACACTGCTCAACGACATTGTCAAGTTCAATTGACAACTCTCTAACTGACAAGCGCACCTAACAATTTTAATCTGTCAAAATCCTGTAAACCGTCATAGTGACATACATTATTACTATAATATGCAATAAATTAATTTATAAAATTTCATTGCATGGTTTAGAAAAAGTATAGTGTTCCATTCGCAAGTAATGGAAATTTCTCAGTTGAACGTTTTGCTTCGTTGTCGTGACAAATTGCTAACATTACTTGCTCTGAATAATATACTATTTTTACAACATGTCAACTAAATTACAAAAAAAATTTCATTCTTCATTTATTGTCACTACTATCGCCAATTTATGTCACTTCCTTGACAGGAGAAGTCGACCATACTTTAACAAAAACCTTCATAACTCAAAAATGACAGAAAGAAATGCTTACTGGCTTTATATGGATTTTTATTTACGGCCTCACAATCCAGACAACATTGTCCTTGGAAGGCCGAATTACAGCAGGATATGACTGCAGCCCGCGGCAGTTTCCATTCTTAGTCACGCTCTTCAGAACACAACCCAGCACCGGGAATAAACCAACGAGGACACAACTCTGCGGCGCGACATTACTCGGTCCTGATCATATCCTTACAGCAGCCCATTGCTGCAAATTATTTGACAAAACCGTAGTCGCTATGGTCGGGTTGGCCACAATGCTAACTGAACCGAGACAATGGACACCAGTAACACACCATCAAGTCCATTTCAAGTACTTTCGGTTTGACCGGGGATATGATATTTGCGTGGCTCATCTTATGGTACCATTTTCAATTGACAGCACCACCCAGGTTGTCGAGATCGCAGATACCATAGATTACGAGAGGATGCTTGTCGATGGAGACACAAATACAAGCATTGTGGTTGGTTTTGGTACGCAGAGTGATGACGATAAGCCAGATATAGATAGGCGGCTCAAGTGCGCAAATTTAAGCATCATCCCGAAAGAGGAGTGTGGACAATCTCCAAAGTATGGGACCTTCTGTGCTTTTGATCTGGAACATTCAGGACGATCGGATGCTTGCCAAGGAGATTCTGGCGGGCCAGTCATGTGCAATAACCTACAGATTGGTTTGGTTTCTTATGGAATGGGGTGTGGCTTACTACCTGGTATCTATACAAGGGTGGACTTGTTCGCTGATTTTATAAGAGAGTCGATGAGGGCAGAATCATGCAACTGGATGAATAGTTATTTGTATACAATTTTATTTTTAATAAAACTATTATTTTAAGGGTGTTTCTTCACTACGTTGAGCCATGTCTGGAATATTAGTGGTGTCAAATTTGAACCTTTATAACTTAACATATTACGCTTTGTCTATTTAATATTTTTTTGCAATATTGTTATTATTTTTGTTGTTAGTCGCTAGTGAAGTCTAGCACGATTAGAACATAGTAGTGGGGGGTGCAAACAGCCCGATTTACACTGGAGAAATATGCTGTCAATAGCGGCAAATTGAAAGGTTATGTCACGTCAATGGTGTGAAATGTTTGCAAATTAATTTCGGATGATAATTAAAAGATGTTAATTTCACTATTGATGTCGTTATAACCTAAAGTTGGATAAAATAATTATAACCTATAAATTTGTTGGTTGCATAGAAGTGAATAGAAGCATGAAAGGAGATAGAAGCTTGTATATTTGCACTTCCATGTTTGTTTACATAATGTAATTGTTAGGTGGATGAGAACGGTATTATCCTTGCGGATTTTCTGATGAACCAGCCTGCATTCTCTCATCCATATTAGCACTATTAAATATCATCATAAAACATTAACAACAAATATTATTGGCAATATTAAGATTACATGTTACAATGTTAATATTATGTGGAGTTCTAAAAAGAACTGAGTTTGATTTGAATCGATTGATTGTTGAAAATAAATTCGAAAGACTGCAATTTATTCTGTACACAACGAAAATCTGACTCATCAAAATTCAAGTGAGTTCTTTACCGACATAAATTCATTTGTTGGCGCGCGTTGGCTGTTGTAAATTTGGTTCAACTTTCAGCCAATCACAAGCCGCAAATTATAGCCCTATCTTATCCAATGCTTTATTCTATAGGTTAATTGATTGCTTACAAATTGATATATGAGGGAAACTTGTGCAATATAGTTTTTGACAAAGTTATAAACATTCTCTTTACGCTCACTTAGGGTTTTTTCAACGCTGATGTTTTGACAATACCTACTCTCAATAGAATCAAAATATCTGTCAAATCCTGGCTAAGTAGCTTTGATTTAGTGCGACCGAGCTCGATCAAATAGAGTTTCATGCAGCTAAACTATTAATTTTATATAGGGTGGGATTTAAGCGTGCATTATTTAAATAAATATGTGCAATAAGATAAATACATTGAGCATTAATAGTATGGTATTTGACGAGCACATACTTAATGATATAAATCGCGAGCATGAAGATTACACGCGAGCCGTAGGTGAGCGTATAATGCGAGCGTTTTATATCCGTTATGTGCGAGTCAAATACGACGTTTTATCTCCGACTCATAAATTCCATTTTATGCTAAATATTTTAAATGTATTTGTCAATGATGGCGAGGCGAACTGTCAAATAACTGTCATCCACGTATGTTTTGACTGACTTTGACACTAGCGTTTATAATAATGACAGTTTGTCCAAATAATGAGGTCATTATTTGAACGAACTGTCATTATTATACAACGCTTGTGTCATTATAATGATTGGCGCGTATAATGATATAGTCATAGATACGTATGCAATGAACTTATTATATGTGAGTCGTAAATAAAATAATAAATATTGTGCATTAAATAAATATAAATATGTTATATACAAAATTACATAGTGTGCCCTGGAATTGATAACTTGTGCAATAAAATAATACATATTGAGTATTCCATAAATATGAATGTTACATAAAAATATTATAATGAGCAATATTTTATTCATATTGTGACCTAAAATTTTAATGCACAACTTATTCATTTTAGGTCACAATATGAATAAAATATTGCTCATTATATTTTGATATATATTTTGTAAATAATTAAACTATTTTAAATATATTTTTTTCCATGAACAAGTATTTTCTAAGCTGCTCAATATATCTGTATAGAGGTAACGTTGTATTGCACATTATTTATTTAAGTGTACAAACATATTATTAAAGGGACATTCATATATGTAAATAAACAATTATTTATTCTGGTGTACATTTATATAAATTTATTGCTCATTCATTCTTTTTAGTGCTCAAGTATTTTTTTTAATTGCTCAAACATTTTTTGTATTGGACAAATATTTTTGGTTTTGGTCAAATAGTTTATCAAATGCTTACAATAAATCCACATTTTATTTTATTTATTTCGCGTATAATGTTTACTGTTTTATATATATAGTTTGATAAATTCATGTGCCTAGCCACATCAGATCTTTTTAAGATCTCATCCACAAATCAGAAAAGTTTATTCGCTAAGTAGACCAATTAAGAAGGCGCCAATACCCGCAAGGTTAACTTACGAAGAACTTCTCGACTAAACAAAAAGGCCCATTATTTTATTCCACTCGCAAGTTGCAATCGACCGAGCAGGCCTAATCATCCGCAAGGGGCAGGGCCAAAGTGAAAGAAACAACACTAAAGAATTACGAGACCCTTTATCAAGTTACCGGATGAAAGGAGGCAAGGCCTTCTCGATAAAAAAAAGAAACTTTACCTGCAAAAAGGAAATTTTCCATCTCTGGTTATTTCCCCTTTATTTTTTCTTCGCTCCTCGTTTCTCCTCGTTGGTCCTTCGAGCCGGATGTTTTAATAACTCATCGGTTATCCGCAAGCTTTCAGGTGTTTTAATCAGAGCCCCTATTCTAATTAATGTCCGTGGATGTGAGGTGGGGGGTTTAGAAGGGAGAACAGGGGTGGAGCAGCCTCCGAGGATGGGAAATTGTTTACTAAAATTCATTATATGCCAACAGCAGCGTTGTGATGAGATTATAACCCCGGTAGCCCTAATTAACTGAAATCTTTGGGGATGCTTAATACACTAGGGCCTCGATTTGCGTCGGGGTTACGTTCCGACAAAATGCGACGCATATCAAAACAACGCAAATCGAATCACATTTTTCCATAAGACACCATACAAATTTTTGAGATGCGTTCCGCGGACTTCGAATTTACTAGATATGAAATATGTCTCATACAAAATAATTCCTGGGATCAATGTCGGGAAGTATTTTAATAAAACATACAACAACAAAGATAATTTTTTGCCAATATGAGTCACAAAATATTTTTTGCCAATAGGTATATATATTTTTTTAAAAACGGTGAAATTACCGACGCGGTAACTTACCGCGTCGGTAAGTTACCAGCGAGAATTTATGCCTCTGGTAACTACCTGTAATATTACCCCGGTAATATTACCGTTATGCATCTCTAGTCGCGACCTCCGAGCAGCGGAGCGAAGTATCAGACTGCCGTAAGCGGGAGAAGGACAGCCGAAGCAGGTTGGGAACCGATAAAATGTAAACAAACGGACGAATCAACGCAGTGTGTTCGAGGGAATCCCCGATTTATTTCGTCTGTGAGGACGCATATCAAATCATAACAACGCAAACCAGATTTACGGTCCTATATTTTCGATCAACGCAAATCGAAAACAACGCAAATCGAGCCGACGCAAATCGAGGCCCTAGTGTATTCATCAGTTTTCGCATTTTTTTTTTTTTTGCAAATGGGTGGAAATGGGAACAATTATCATGGTCAAAGGCCCCAGTCACAGTCAATTTGTATTCTCCACAAAAAGTGTGGTTAGGTGTCAAATGTCAAACATAAGGTTTGACGTTTCACATCAAAGCTACCAATTTTACAAATATAAAAGTTACTAAAAACAGGGTTATAATTTGCTAATTGTAACATCTAAAGCAGTATTATAATGCGTCAGTTTTGAACCCAAAATTGATAAAATCTTTTACTGCTGTGGATGGAAATGCTCCGAACTAATAATGAAATTACACTCTGTAGTAAATTATAGTGAACACGGAATCAAATCACTCGTAATGGCGACACGTTTTAACAAAATAACAATTAGTTAAATGATGAAACGGTAACTGAATTTAACACGCTTTGGGCGTGTGCGAGCAAAAAATACCCAGCGGCATTAACTACAAATTCGTACACGGAATCAATATGTAGGAAATGAAAATGAGCACTAAAATAATAGTTTGATTACTATTCATTACTGGTTGGTTATTTTAATGGAAGCACTATAATTACTGTTTGTTTCAGTGTTATTTCGGAAACATATTATTTGTAAAAGTCTCTTGTAATTATTATTCGACAATTACGTAATCAAAAAAGTAATTACTTGGAGTTAATGTGTGGTACTGCCTTAATTTTTAGCCATATTTGATGATATCCAGGACAAATATAAGAAGATTATTTTGTTTGTGAACCCCATATATGCTAAAATATACATTTGAAATAAAATATAGGAATTTGTTGCACCTTACTTGTAAATAAATCGTTTTCTTTGCATCTCATGTGTCAGATGTTCATAGATACGCTGTTTAGATGTCTAAAGGTACTCCGTTCATTTCATTTTATTATATTTTTGTAACGGCCAGTGTTTTAAACACTTTTTACTGGCTCTATGACCGCCTTTTTAAATGGGATGGTTTATTTCGGAATTCAGTGTTGCTTAAATTGTGTGACCTTACATCAAAGAATTTTTGGGAAAAACATTGATTATAATTTTTTAGGGCAAAATGTCAACAATTGTAGTTTTTATGAACTTATAGCTGCTGTAATCGATAACCCAAACAAACCTTCAGTATATCACGCAGAGGTATCAAGTTTTCATGTGTTATTTTGGGACACTTCAAATTTCTGTGAAATTGGGTGCAGGTGTCGAACGAAAGAGTCGCCTCTAGTGGTAAAAGAGTGAGTTACTCTAAACGGGATGTGTATTGAACGAAAACATGGAAAGCGCAACGAAAATAACCAATAAGAGCAACAATTATTGTTGTGTTCCTCAATGTAGTTCATTTTATAGTGAGGCATTGTCATGCCACAAATTTCCCCAGATAAACCGTTACAAAACGAGGACTATTGTTTCAATCGAGGTGAGTACCTGGCACCACTTTGGTTCTGCATATAACTTATTCAAATTCAGTATTATTTTAATATTGCAGTCCTAACCTAACAAAATCGGAAGCTGAAGAGAGGAGCAATACCATCTTGTACCTTCCAAAAACGTCGTTTGGAATAGAGATATACATAAGTAACTATATTTTGTGAAGTCAATTTAAATAATTAATGTTGTTGTAGAGATCGTAATAGACAAATAGAAGAAACAACCAAGGAAAATATTATGTCAACAGTTGTAATGAAGAAAGGTACTCACAAAAAAGCAAGTAGGATTATAACAGTTCACGATTATCCGAGTTAATCGGAGCAGGTGCTGGCTTTACATAAACAAAATCTTGGCTATGTATTTATGGACGGTGGAAGCCCTCTTGCATAACCAATTTGTCCAATTTTACAATCCCGGTTTGATTGATTCACCAACCATTTTCTTTAACAAAATATTACACTTTATGTAAGTTTACATTACTACTAGACATATGTACGCTACGAACATTTTTCAATGGACGGACACCGGTTAAAAATTTTTTTTACATTTGAAATATAATTCTTTGAATGACTCGTTCGACATGCACTTTTGCTCTAGCAATTTCAAATTCATTTAATTTGGTTTTGCCTTCTTAGAAAAGTGGGTCAAATTAATTTTATATTTTCTTCTGCACACTCAATTAACAATCCTTCAATACGAACGCTTCCTTTTTTCCCCAAACTTCTTTGACGTCTGTATAACGTAACATTTCAGGTTATCGAAGCTGTAAACAATTTTATGAATAATAGTTGCTTTACTCAACAATGTTTAAATACTTGTAAATAATGAAGGTAGCCCCATTATGGTTGCATTTATGGTTTGCACCCGATTTGCAGGACCATCTGCATTTCCACTGCTTGCGATCTAAAACCCAGTAACTTGTACATAAAAATTATTACGATTATTATGAGGCAATTATATTATAAGGCAAAACGATTTGAGCATTAAATGTTTAAACAAAATATATCATACCATTTGGAAAACAAAAGTTGACAATAGTAATTTATCCAAGAAGTATATTAAAAAGAGCGATTAATAATCGAGACTGTTTAACGCACGAGCGACTAGCGAGTGCGTTAATTGTCGAGATCATTAATCGCCGTTTAATATTCGAATTGGTTGCAAATTTTTTTCGTCGATCGTATTCTTCTGGCGGCGCCTACATAGATTTTATTCGTCGATGTATGTCGGTTGAGGTTATATCATTTATGTAATTTGACACTGACAGTTCTGGACTGTGTGCCTGGATAACGGAATGTTTTGATTGGATGGTCTTATTTTGCGTTTGTTCGACTGGCTACAATGAAGTCGTTTGATTGGCAATAACAAATCATGCATTAATAGAAATTGTGCATTTATAGAGCATTTTAATAAATGATTTTCTATTCAGTGAACTTACTCATAAGTAAACGATCGACGGAAAACTATTTTATTGCTATGTCGTATATTTACGAATATTTCTATTCTTTTTATGAAAAAAGAAAAATTAATGTATAACTAAGTTGTGAGCTGTCATAACATAGGAAAATTATTTAGCACCGGCAAGTTTAGCATTGGAAGTTAGCACCAACTTCCATGTATCGTTTTTTTAAATTCTTAAAAAAACTTGGCGGTGCGTCAATTGTCTGCCTTTTCATAAAAATTATTTAATTATGTACTTTTATTTCCTTCATAACACAATTGATTTATTGTGATTTATTGGGTCACGACCGTGGTTAGGTATACAAAAATTCAGTAGTTTAACACAAGTAAAGTATCAAAGTTGGTTCCCATTAACAGTCATACAAACTCCGATATTAAATATAATTAATAATTTCTCTCGACTTTGAGATTTGGTCGATGTTTTTAATAAAGGGAAGCTGCCATCAATGGCAATTAATATTTAGGTGTTTCGGTGAGGGTTGACGACTCCCAGATAGATTAGACAGCGACAGCTTATAATAACGTGGAAAGCGAAGTTGGCTGTTGCCTCGAATCACCAATTAACATAATGGTTTCGGTTGTAATGACGCTTCGAGCCTCCAGAATAGCAGCAGCACTGCCAAACGGCGCTTATGTTTAATGCATCACTGTTATAAATCGCGATGTTTGAACTTGGAGAACAGTTAAATTTATGGAAATGTTCGCCTGTTCTCGCTGGATATTCCAAACGCGGTTAATTAGCTAATACTGTGAGTGCGTTTCAAATGAAGGTCGTTTGTTTGTTGATGACGAAAATAATAAATTTTAGAATGCCGTCAAAGTAACGAAAATAAATGGAAACTGGAAGAAATGTAGCGAAAAACACGCAAATATCATGATATTCATGTAACTTTTTTTTACAGCTGTAAAATATATTGTTTAAAAGAAATGCTTAATTTTCTATATTTAAAAAAGGAAAAAATACAAATTGTATAAAATAATTTTGGTGCTTCTAATTTAATCAAAATCTCTGCCTTTTAGGCGGCATCTTTTGAAAATAAATAGTTTCTAATCTAGAAAGCAATTACAACGTAGTTTTTATAATTAAAAAATAATTAAGGATCTGTACTGGCTGTCAAAGTTAGCCTTGTGTAAGTCTTCTGTTATTGTACTTCAGTCGTGACTTAAAAATAAATTTTGACAAAATAAATAGCACCGAAGGAGTATATTACAAGAAGGAACCATTTCAATAAAAAAAACATTATTTACACGTCTCAAATTCAGACACTGTCCGAAATTACCTGCTGTATGTTGATTGAGTGTTATGATAAAAGTAGATTTTTTCCTTATAAGGTAACTAAGAAATAGGTAACTAAGTAATTAAGAAATTTCTAATAATAGACTGACTAAAAATGCTTTATATTTTCATAATAACATGGTGTACTATTCTTTTAACCACTATTATTCACACATTTAGGTATGTCTGCATTAGGTACTATCGTGGCCATATATTATGCAAAATTAGGGGCGAAAAAATTTGAAAAAATTCTGATGCTTGCTTAATATTCTACAACTCATAAAAATTAGAAAACTGTATATGTTGGCGTTTTCCCGATTTTTCCAAATTAAGAAGAATTGGCGCTGTTTTTGCCCCGTAAATTTCATTCGTTTAACTTTAGCTATTAATTACTCCGGAAATAATCAATACATTTCAACGAATTAGAAAGTAAAATCACCTGCGGAATGCTAGCTTTCAATGTGCCGTTTTGTAAAATCATTGGATTAGTGGTTGACCCACAAAAAGCTATATTATGCAATGACAGCAATTCCGTTATTGGAAGAGCTAGAATAATGAAATATAGACTATAGGCTACCCAATAATAGGTTTAAAGTTTATTACATAATCATTGTTTATCTTGCATTTTTCATACAAAAGATCGTGCTGAAACTCCGCGTGAATTCCGACGCTCTACGGTCGTTGGTGTACTGCGGGGAAGGGAGACGTTAGCGGTGCTGTCATACCGGAGAGAACCCACACAGCTGAGAGAACCGGGACAGCTTACTACCAATACACAGAAAGAACGATAACGGGTAGTAATTTTAACTAACAATTAAATTCTTAATTTTTGCATAATTTTGATTATAATATATGACCCGGTACGAGAGAAATCTCTTCTATCGATTGGCGTTTTTGTTTTCTTCAGTTTTTATACAATAAGGTTATAAACAAGATTTTGATGGAAGCGGATAGATCTAATAATATGGAGTTAGCAGATTTTCATAGTAAATTTGTAGACACGTAGAATATTTTGCAGATCACTCATTAATTTTAAATGGTAATCACGACACCCGATTTCAATTGCCAAGAATTCCCTTGGGACTTCCAAATGCCTGTTCGTGGTTCTGTTATCTTATTGACTCATTTTGCCATTTTTTTAAAATCGGTAATCTGTCGCCGGATGTCAAAACTTCTTTGGCGAGGCATAATCGCCGTGTCGTTATATTGTGTTCGTTCACACTGTTCTTCTAGTCCCTTTTTCCCGCTCGCCCCAAAGACCGAAGAGCGCCGCGTCACTTGCAGCAATCATGAGATGCTTCAACTTGATCTTTTGTAGGGAACATGCAAGATATATAGCTTTTTGTGGGTCAAGCACTAATCCAATGAGTTTACAAAAATTCACATTGAAGCTAGCATTCGGCCTGTGATTTTAAAAGTAGATTATTTTGTGGAAAATACGTTAAGCTGGTTGTATCTGTACTAAACCTGTGAATCCCGCGTCAAACCACTGGCTCTTAAACAGCAAATTGTATTTGGATTTTTGTTTACATAAGTAGGTATTAATAGCACTACTTTTTCAAAATTTTTGCTGTGAGTAGTAAATTTCCGATATAGAGATTCGAAAAATTAAATTTGTTGCTATACCTGCCACTGTGATACAGTGTTCCATCCACATGGTACTAATCTCTCTTTCTCTCTCTCTCTCACATAATTGTAATAGATCTGTATGCACAAATCAGTTCCATATAACGCTGCTATTAGCTGATTCAATATTAGACAACTCTATCTCAATACACATACAGTATTGCAAGACTCGAGGTAGTAAGTAATGCCATAAAGACGTGTTGTGGGAAAGAAGTAGTAACCATAGCTCCCAATACTCTCTAGTCTCCGCAGATATGTTCGCGGAGTTTGTCGAAAACTTTCTTATCTAAAGTACTATTGAAAATTGAAAAATACTTCCCGAGAGTGTATTTTGCAGCGAGGATTTTCAGGATTCGGTCGGCGGCGTCTGCGTTTGGCGGCGACAGGGTAAATATTTTCGACGCCAGGATTCGAAGGACCCTGAAAGGATGTCGCGCTATCACGTTTTTTTTTTCTTTTTTCATGTCATTAGAAACTCTATTCCGGTATACGATATCGTTTGAGGCATCGAGATCGTAGTGAGTATATACGATATCATAGGATAACGACGTGTTTGCATAACGGCACGCCTGTTTATTATTGTAAATTGTGTGTGTTTGTTTGTTTGTTTGTTATGTGTTCTCGCGCGGACCGCGAAAAAGAATCGTAACATGTATATTATATTATTCTATGTTCTATTCGGCAAGCCCCTGAAACAACATACAAATGTGTTACCGTTGTCGCAGTAAACTATCTGAAAACAAACTCTATCGTATCACGGAAATGGTGGAATATAATTAACTCCAAAACTGATATAATAACCACTCTACGAACACCTTCCAATGTCGAACGAATTTGCTAGTTCTAAAACACGTGCTTTTAAATATGACATGTACACTATAACAAAGAAAAAAAAATGCAAACTGCAAATGCAAATGTTACCAAAACTATGAAGAACTCTTAAGTGTAAAATACCTTTATGATCAAATCTATTCAAGAATGTTATTTGAAAATCAATTTCACAGAAAATATTAGAATTACCTGCTTGCATCTACCGGGTGTTACCAAAACTATGAAAAGCTATGCAGAAATGTTATATGAAAATATTGGAGGTCTAAATACGGAATAATTATCACCTTCTCCATTGTCTATATATCACCGCGCATTGCCAAAGAGATGAAAATGACATAAGAGTAAACTACCTCCATCTTCAATGATATGCAAACACATTATTTTAAAAAGTATTTCAAAATATTAAAAGGCATTGAATATGAAATTATCGCCACCTTCGACATTCGAGATTATACTTTCGTTTTTGATGCCCTCTAATATTTCTAAACCCTTTTTTAAAATAATGTCCTTGATTAATATGCTACAACTCATACAAATTATAAAGCTGTATATGTTTGGCGTTTTCCCGATTTTTCCAAATTAAGAAGCATTAAGAAGCTGGAATTGCATAATGTAGCTTTCCAAAAATTCACATTGAAAGCTAGTATTCCGCAGATGCTAAAAATTAAAGGAATGAAATTTACGGAGCAAAAATACGGGCAATTTTTGCTCCGTAAATTTCATTCCTTTAATTTTTAGCATCTGCGGAATACTAGCTTTCACTGTGAATTTTTGTAAAGCTACATTATGCAATTCCAGCTATTCCGTTAATAGAAGAGCTAGACTAATGAGATATAGACTATAGGCTACCCAATAATTCATAGGTTTAAAGTTTATTACATAATCATTGTTTATCTTGCATTTTACATACAAAAGATCGTGCTGAAACGCCGCGTGCATTCCGACGCTCTACGGTCTTCGGTGCGGTGCTGTCGATAGTAAGAGAACCGCGAACAGCTGATTATCAATACACAAAAAGAACGATAACTTGTCAAGGTAAGTTAACTAACACACGAGACAAATGATCTCTAAAACTACTGAACATAACAATCTGAAATAAAGTGTCTCATATTCCTCAATCATTTCTACATAAGTTGTGTGACTATAAATAATTTTTGCTACTCGGTGTAAACATGAGCAGGAGAGAAGTGAAAAAACGTACCCGATTTTTAGTTTTCTGAATTAACGGTCGTCTTTACGATAGTTTTTCTCCTAAACTACTTACCACCAAAATTTCAATGTTTATTCAGGTTGCATTGAGAGTCTCTTCTATCGATTGGCATTTTTATTTTGTTCAGTTTTTATATAATGAGGTTGCAAACAATATTTTGATGGAAGTGGATAGAACAGTAACGAATGTTAATAGAACAAGCTAGTTAACGCAGTTAGCATGCATATAATTCTTATTTACTGCGTCACATGTCCCTTGAATTTAATAGCATCCTGACTATTCTTTTAATTTTGAAGACCGATAATTTTTAAGCTGCGTGTGAGTCCGTTTTTTTCGACTTGAAGAATATGGAGTTACCAGATTTTCCGATTAGTGGTTAATACTAAATTAAGTTTGCTTAATAAACAGAAAAAATATTTATACTTATTAAATATTTTTTTGCCCGATTTTGTTATATACATATTCAAACTATTTTAACAATTTCAACAGTTTATTTATTAGTAATATTTAAATACAGGCACAAACAATATAATCGTCGTGTCGTTATATTGTGTCCATACACACTGTTCTTCTAGTAACTGAAGCATCGTGCAATCCCCACTACCGGCAGCGTCGCAGTCGATCTCGTCCCCCACACCACACCAAAGACCGAAGAGCGCCGCGTGAATTGCGGGGAACATGAGATGCTTCAACACAATGTTTTGTAGGGAACATCCAAGCTAAGCAATGTATCTGTAATAAACATATGATTGAAATCTATGGATTATTTCCGGGGTACTTAATTGCTAAATTTAAACGAATGAAATTTACGGGGCAAAAGCAGCGCCAATTCTTTTTAATTTGGAAAAATCGAGAGAATGTCTCCATATACAGCTTTCTTTCTTTTGTGAACGTTTTCGGTCCTAGATTTGCGAGAAAATCGACGCCAAAAAAGGGGACATAATATATGGCCACGATAGTACGGTAGTATGTCTAAAGAAAATCATAGACTGGGAGATTTCCTTCAAAACTGAGCGATTTTATTGGTGGTGATTGATCTTTTATGCGATATCTTTTGTGTACTAATTCATTTTTTTTAATACAGAAATATAGTTCAAACTATTGATAACTCTCAAAGGCGGAAAAATATATAGATTTCTTGAAAATAAGAAATGATATTGTCAAAAACATGTTACATATAAAAAAAACATTGGTTACGAAACACTTACAATAGAAAACAAATTATAAAAATTGTAAATTCTAGCTTTCATCAAACCTGTGATGAAAACTCTTAACTCAAACAAATAAATAAAAAAGGAAAACTCTTTACCATGTATACTTTCCCAATTCGTCAGTAACGAATATACCCCATCGCAACAGCCTTTAAACCAATCAACCGAATCGACAAAATCAGCAGAAAAAAACATGCTGCGATTCGGTGTCCGAAAACCGTGTGGGAGTATCAGGCAAGTTTAAACATGCCTTCAACGGTCGTCTGTGATCGTTAAGTCCTCCCCCGACGTATAAATCAGGTAGTAACGGGATTTTCCGCCAGTTTGACGACATAACGGCATCCAAAGTTGCAATTTAATTTGCTTTTTATTACTGGACGCGCGCCGGAACTTTTCCGCACAGGTAAGCGCTTTTCGCAGCCCCAGCTGTCTCAGTTCAACGCTTATCTAGCTGAATAAGGAATGTTACGGTGAAATCGAAAAGCATTTTTATGAATTCGGTATGTGTAGAGATAGTTTGTGATATCTTTTTCAATATTAAACTATAAAATTTTGAGGAAAGTTCGTATCAGATATAATAAACTACATTTTCACTTATGGTGGATGCGCCGGGGAGCATTTTTTAAAACGGATAATATTAATATGTTTGGCTTTAAATTCTAAGACATCGATGAGACATTTCTTCAGATATTTTCGATCTCTGCTTTCTTTAAAAAACCTTTATATCTCCTTTCGACAACACATTGTTTTCTCTATTCATTTTTTTTTGCTACGTTGGCGTTTGTTTATCGTGCTGAGCTGTGGAACTAAGGGTGGGTTCGCCTGTACACTTGTGCAAACAAATGCCGAAAATTCGATTTGGCGTGGACCGGAAGCGCAGCAACGAGTGGGTTTGATTTTAAAATTCATGGAACGTATAGGTTGTAGCTGGCGAACAAAGAGAGACGGCAGATTTCGGCTGTTGTTTGTTAATATTTGACATGCAAATAGTGGCCTCGTTTGTTACTTTTCTGGTTCAGTTCTCTCTCCATGCCCTTTCTCTTTTTTTCGGTAGATTTGGAGGATCTAGCCGAAACGAATGTTGGTTCATGCTGTATGGCTGTCTTTGTTGTTTTATCAAGCGTGGGAGGATATTATTTACTAGTCATTGTATTATTATCATGCTTGAAAGAAAACATAAGTGAACAATAACAGTCGAATTGCATATCAAAATATCAGGAAAGAAATCCATACGAAACGACGATCGACTATTTGGTTAGACAACGAAAATTTTCAAATTCAACCTGGTGGATCTTTTTCACACAAGGAAGTACTATTATGCATTTTTCTAAAGTTTTTCCAAATGTGTTAAAAAACGAAATTCAATTATACTTATCAGCCTGTGAATTCTGTTGAAAATTTTACAACAGATTTAAAATCAACAGCTTCTAATTGAATAGGAAATAAGTTTCAAATCAATCCACAGATTTGGAATTAGACATCGTTAAATGACACATGAAAAAAGTTTCATGTGAATTTGAATATGTTTTGATTTTGGATCGGCCATATTGAATCCGTCATTCGAAATTTACAAAATTTGACATGAGTTTTGGTATCAGAGCTTGAAAATTTATAGGAAATAAGTTTCATGCGAATCCATAGCTTTCACATTTTGGTTCGCGATATTTAACCGCCATTTTGAATTCTTTAAATCTGACATACTTGGAATCACGAAGCTTGACCTATCACAGGACGCAAGTTTTGCACGAATTCGACAGTTTTCGGTCGTCATATCGACTCCACCATTTTGAATTTGAAAAAATATGGTACCGATTTGGAATCAGTGACACCAAAAAATCGTTTGACTACATATTAAATGCTTATTTTACAATAGCTAAAGAAGGTGAATTTTGCCACATTTTTCGGTCTCCGGGTTAACACTGCAATGTATATTAGAAAAATAGTGAAAAATCTAAACCTTAAGGGGTTGTTTTGAGAGGGTTGAAACACCAAATGTTCGTTTAATAATTTGAATTCATCTAAATATGATAGTATTTTACCCACAAAGACATATAAATAGCAGATTAAATTGTAGTAATAGGGTAGTGTTTGAGGGGGTTGAAAAATAAAGTATAATAAAAGATTCTGAAACTTTGCAAATGTGTTAATATTACACCTGGGAACTCGCTAAAAATATTATTTAAATCATTTGATAATCAGGTGGTTTTGGAGGGGGTTGATACATATAGTATGTTTCTTGGAAATTGCGGTGCATCAGCGATAACGTAGTAAAGAAGGTCATTAACTTATAATGAGCATTTTACATACTATATATGTAAACACACAGATATTTTTATTATTTTTTCTATATCAACATGTATTTTATATATAGATAACTAGATAGGTATTAACACTGAACATTATGATCTCCAACAAAAATTATGAAACTTTATGATTATAATACTATATTGTTCCAGATAATATACGAAATATGGTATTAAAAATCAATTAGCAGTGTGTTGTGTTCGTTGTGAATTTGATAATATTATACCAACCTGTAATCACAAGAAAAATGTTTTTGTAAGCTTGTAAAGCTTGAGGAATATACATAATTTGTAATCAATTTTAAATAAAACATTATTTTCGAAAAGAAAACTTATTAGTTTCTATTTTATTCGATGTAGCCCAGGAACATCTGGACAAAACACATGAAATTTTTGGCTGAATGCGCTTCAGTGAATCATTCTATATATCCGCAACATCAAATTTGTAACTCATATAAATCATTAGACGACCATTTTATTTTTCTTTCCCATGTTTTCGCTATTCTTAAAAAAACTCCAATTTTGAAATCGATAAGACGAAGACGAAGTTCTGAAAGAAAATCAAAAATAACATGTGACCATTAATTAATTGATTCTTAGAAATGACTTTTGCCCACCTAGATTATTATAGGCGATTCACTGTGCATCTCCATTAGAAAAAAAAAACAGTATTTTGGCCTGAAACACCCAAATAAAGTGCAAAAAACTGTTCTTCTGTATCATCATTATCTAATACTTAGAGAGATTATTTGTTAATAATATTTGTTTAAAAACAGTAGACATAGGTTGTCAACACCACATAAATATAAATTCTACAGTTACAAATGTTATAAAAATTCATTAACCTATCTGAATGGGGTATTTACCTTATATCAGTTTAACTTCCGTGCAATACCAACAAGTTTTGTTAATATCATTACTACTTTGGGCTTTAATTAATTTTCGGTGGAGTCCCAGACTGAAAGAATTCCAGGATTGGACCGCAAACCCACAATTTCAAAGAGATGCGCGCAAGACAGCACAGAACTATCGCAAATACCCGCAATTCGCAAACGATCTCCTCATACGCCATACCCACTTCCTGCTTCCACAAAGGAAAAGGAACGAACAGACGTTGCCTTTGGTGGTAGCGCCATCGCGTAGTGAAGAACGAACCTTTTACTTCGCCGCCAGTCGGCTGTTTACCATCGAAATTAATAAAACTGATTTCGGATTCAAAGGGCCCCCTTTGAACTCTCCAGCCACTGATAAGGCCTTCAACTTTGGGAGTTGTCGGCGTGGTTGTATTACGCGAAACAAAACACCGCTATCGGGTTAGATTGTCATTCGCAAAATTTTGTAATTATTAAACGCGTGTGGAGGCACAAGCCGGCCTAACAAGGGAGTTAATTAGCGAAATTTCTTTGTGTGTGTGGGTGTGTAAAGCTGCCTTATTATGGGATCAATATCTACGGTAATGGAGTAGAAAGGGGACTGAATTTTGTTGCTTTAAATTCCAATTTGTATACTGAGAATATCAGCAGAACTAATCTTTGTGCTAATCAATAATTTTGAACGTACAAATTTTAGGACGTCAGAAAATGCAATGTTTGCATGTGGAATAATATGTTACGTCGGCATCTCATTGGTTATTTTATCGATAAAGTCGATATGAATAGATATCAGTCCAAGTATATGTTGAAATTTGAAATCAATCTTCGAAAAACATGAATTGGAAAAAGATGTTGGATGCATTTTTCATTTCATTTCAGAGATCGGAGATGCAATTTTGTTTGTTAAAATAGTTAAATAAATTTAACTTTGTTTAACTAAGTTTATCCATATTTAACGATTTTTTTAGATTAAAGAAACGTTTTGCCTAAATCTAAACCAGAGTTTACTGGAACAATAAAGTTAATGATCTTAGTTTTTATTTTAATTCGGATATTAACATACTTCTGTTTTGTCGTCTGTTTCATTTGAAAAAGCAAATAACTATTATAATCTAAACTAAATAAAAGTCTTTTTGGATAAATTAAAAACTGAATCCACTATCATTTAAAAGTCTACAATTGATAATATATTTTTATTGATATGGTTTTTTTCTGCATTGATTTGACTAAGAAATCCATGCATACTATTGGAACAATCAAAACTTTAAAGACACAGCTGTAGCTTCTGAACAAAATTTCACGCTTGACTAAATTCATACGGCAGTTCTACAGTAATAAATAAGGGAAACGACATTTTTTAAAACAAATCTCTTAAAAAAATGATTCTTAAAAAAGTTTCGTTATTTTTTAATTTCCAGATAAAGATCAAACGGTTTTTGTAATAATTTAAAACCTATTTTTGCTGTTATCAAAAAGTACACATTCTACATTGCCTTAAGAGCGATTCACTATTTAATGGGTGGGGTCTTAAAAATTCTGGACTTTACAATAAAATTATCAAAAAGTGGGACAAAATTCAGGATGGTTCAGGAGCCGGGACAAATTATCAAATTTTGGAAATGTCTCGCCAAATTTGGGATAATTGGTCTCGCTAGTTTATATGGCTATTTAACCACTATTTTATATTATGTATATAACAATTTATAGTAATAGTATAAATCAGCAATAAATCAGCCACCTAGTTCTATCATACCTAGTTCTTATCATACATAGTATGATAAAGTATTGTAATCGTGCCGAAAAACAAATTTCCATTTTAGCGGAAATGGGTTTGTTGGGTCCCCTGATCATTTTTGACCAAGGTACAAAAAATGTCTGTGTGTATGTATGTATGGGTGTATGTGTGTACACGATTTTGGCTACGATCCTAGAAAAAATGGATTTTATAGGTAAAGGTATGGTGGATGTTATATATATTTTTGCGATTATATCCATTGTTGGGGCGACTATGTAATAATTATTTAAAGAATTCAATTGTTCTTAATTTTTGAAATAATAATTGTACGCTGTAATCTAGCAAATATGTTAACCTTTAGAATAAAACAAAAATGAGTCCAAAACGATTACTAGAACCAAACATATTGAATTTTGAATATGGCAAGGTTTGCCAAATAATCGTAAATCATCCAAAGTTTAAGCCTTCATATCTCTGAAAATATTTTTTTAAATGAATTCGTGATACAGTTATCGACTAAATTTCCAAGAAACTGACATAAAAAAAGTTTGGTGTAATTTAAAAATATGAAATTATTTTTTGCGGTGTCCGTGCGATTTCTAGAAGAATGACCCATATACTCAATTGATAAAGTTAAATCTGACAATTCTAAGTGAGGGGACCTAACTATATGTATAATGGACCAAACCTTTTTTTGGTTGCAAAACAAGAAATTGTAAAATTTGCTTATAGCATCAGTATATATAGTAGTATAGCATCAGTATAATAGAAGTATTATCTTTTGATTTTATGGATCTTTATTTTATCGTTTGCTGATCTTAGCAATTATCTTTAGCACTACTCATCATGCTCGTGATTTTCTGGTCACAAGTTGAGGGACACATTGTGTAACTTGAAAATGCCAGATCTGTATTCAGTCGACCAATTTCTATCGTCCAATTAAAAATGATGAATTCAATACACGCAGTTAAAAATTATACGCGTCCCTTTTTTGTGCACGTGCGGGTTTGCGTGGCATTTGTTTTACGAGAGACTTTTATTTTTTTTTATTCGCCGACAATTTTTTACCCATTCCTCATAAATATGGATAAATCGGTCCGGATTGTTCGTTGTTTTTTTGCAAATGTTTGATTTTTCACGACTGAATTTTCACTTGCCGCTAACCACAGCCGAATAATCTCCTATCTAAGCGTCGCTCGGCACCCTGACCATCCATCACATGCGTTGACGTTGGGTAATATTTTGTTTGCCTCGTCACATTCTCAATTAATCACCACCTGATGATAGCCTTTCAACTTTAGAACAAATTTATTCATTTTGGGATGGCAATATTCATACTATTTTTGGTGAGGATCTGCATTTGTCACAAATGAAAACTCTCCAAATTTTCTATAAGCAATTAACACGCCTGCTATATTTTGAAAAAGTATTGAGGCCTGTGTTTGATGGCTCGTAAACAGTACAACGACTAAACAAAAGATTAAAATCAAACATTTAATTATTACCTAAACCATTTGCTACAAAAATTTCAAATTTCCGTCAAGTGACATTGAGAATCTCGTGTACACATTGAAGTTCGTGTTTTTTAAATGTTTTTTTTAAATGTTGTAAAGGCTGTAAACGAGGGTTTTATGGATGCGGATATCTCTATAACGAATAATAGTAGGTCAAGCAATGCAATACAAACAATCCTGATTAACTGTAACACTTATTTTTACATAATTAACACATCTTTGATTTTAAATGGATTTTTGTTTTTTGCAAGTTTATTTTTAATTCAATGTGCAACTTTTCGCAACTTTTAAACTCTGATGTGTCTTGGTATAGACTCTGATAGAAGTACCTTATAAAGTGCGTTAAAAATGCATGTTCACACCTCATTGGTTTACATTTCCGTTCTAATCTTACATAAAAATCATCAGAGTTAGTTTTACAAATTATACGCTCTATAAATAAAATAAAACATGTATTTATTGTAACCCTTTCATAAAATATTTGACCAATACCAAAGATATTTGTCCAATACAAAAAATATCAACTCAATCGTTACATCTATAAAAATATAATAAGCGGTATAATAGTTTAAATAAATCAGCATTAGAAAATATTATAAGCGTATTTGATAATCTAAATTGTACCATGAGAAAATTATAATGCACCCTACAGAGAATATAATGTGCATAAAGTTCTGCAACCTGTAGCGCACATACAGTAAGCAGCTAAAGTATGGAAATATGGCAAAAACTCTGAGACGTTGTGTTATTTTAAAAACATCCTCGTAGACGTCGATTTTTAATTATTAAAATACACATTTGTTGACTTTAATGTCAATGCCGTTTATTTTTTTTTACTGAATTTGGTAGATCATTTAATTGTGTAAATGGCACCAGGAACGTTTTATGGCATTACAAAAGAAAGTTTTCGAGAAAAACACATTGAAAATTGAAAAATTGTTTAGGGAAAATTAATTTTGCGAATAAATGTGAAATTGCAATTTCGGTAGAATGAATTCCCTGAGAACCAATATATAAAAATAATTAAATTTTCTATCGTGCAAAGTTTTCGAAAAAGGGGGAAAATGTAACAATTGCGAGTTGGCAATTTTGACAAATTTATACCAGTTGAACCTATTGTCTTAGAAACCTCAAAATACTCTCATAGTAAAATTTAATGTTTGCACTTTTACCTGAAATCCCAAAACTTTGTTTTTGAATGTTTTTGAAGCATTCTCTAACTGGGGTGCGGGCGGCTCCTAAAAATAAACGTAAAAAAACGCAATAACCGTCGTGATATGCAAAATTCAAGCACAGATTCGTATTTAGCGAAAATAAATTTATCGATAAACAACTTTTATTCATCTTATGGCACAATTTGAATAAAATATTACTCATTATAATATTTTTATGTAACATATTCATATTTATTGAATTCTCAATATGTAATTTTGTATGTAACATATTTATATTTATTCAATGCACAATATGTATTAATTTATTGCCCACAGTATTTTTTTTTATTGCACCCTTCAATTGCACTTGTTTTCATCCTAAGTACGGGCCATGAGCTGAGTTTCCAATGACGTCCGATGACGTTGCCGAGTATCGGCTTGCATAAAAATCTTGTTTCTATATAGCCTTTTTAGCACAAATTTAGAAAAGCATTAAACGCGTTCCATAGACCAGTTTATGATTTATACTCGATGTAAATTTGACTTTTTTTGACCACCGGTCTGGGAGGAAAAGATTGGAAAGGCGAGCGTTAATTAAAACTGCCCAAATGTGGTACATTTTCCATTTCTCCTGCGGTCATGTCCAAACCTAGGAGTATAAAATTGAAAGTTCGATATTTTATGTACAAATGATTCACCAGTACTACACACTTTATTTAATTCGTTTTTGTTCAGTCGTTGCGAAGTTAGGACCCTTCAAACACAGCGTTCAATACTTTTGATTGTGAAACTTAGATTTTCTAGGTCATGCAATTTACTTTACTTAATAAGAACAAGTCGCTACTGAATAATGTAAAGGAGTTCGTCTACAGTTAAAGCTGATTCTCATTATAATTGATAATACGACCGTGAGAGCGTACCGCGCCGAGTTTCAATTACACTCAGAGTGTGTACCGTTTTAAATTTCGCATAATCCCTCAAGGATCTCCATGTGTAATTCCCGGCTTTCGTCCTCCTACCTTGTTAACATGTATAATTCATTCAACTGCGATCAATACAGGACCGTCTCTAGTAAACTGCGTTCAAATGTTCCAACTAAACCGCTCGCTACCGGTAGCAATAATTGTTGTATATCGAGTAAACAAGTTAGTTGGTACGTTCGTTTGTCATAGAATTCCGTCTAATGTTATATGCAACTCTCGCTGTGTTTGGTAGTAATTTGTATGGAAAATGTGCTTATGCTTGCGTGGGTGTTTCTGTTAATATGCACTAAATTCTATGTATTTAATGTGTCTATTCATTAGCGCAACCAATCGTCAAATAATTTACTGCTCAATAGTGTAATGGTGTCCGTTACAATGTGTTTGAAGAATACTCGATATTTGACGTATTCGTGTTGTCATGCAAACTTTGAACTGTCGTTATTCCATATTAATCTGTTCAGTTAACCGGACAGTAGCGTCAACAGCAAATTTTAATCTCCGCAATTTTGTATAATTAGTGATTAGCCTAATAGTATATTATTTGACGAGCACATAATTAAGGATATAAATCGCGAGCATGAAGTTTACACGCGAGCCGTAGGCGAGCGTGTAATCATGCGAGCGATTTATATCCGTTATGTGCGAGTCAAATACGACGTTTTATCTAAGACTCATAAATTCCATTTTATGCAAAATATTTTTGTTTTATCACTCCCTTTGATTCTACTGCCTTTTGTAGCATTTTCGTATACATATAGTTGAATCAATTTAACTTTGCGTGTTGTCAAAAGTGACAGTTGTCTTGTGCAATCGACTGTTGTCATTTGGCCAGTGGCGTAGTCGAATAAATTTTGCCAAAGGTAAAGCATACGTCTGCATACACATACAGGTTATCAAATTTGTAGCGTCTATGAAACAATACTGTTTTATGCAAAACGCATACCAAAGCTTACTTCTATTTGCGATTCGAACTGAACGACTCGTCTGTAAGGGTACTGAACGAAAGTTTGTAGTACATGCAACCGAACGTACACAGAGAGAAATTTTTGTTTAATTCAAATAAATATGCATTGACTCAAAGAAATTTGTTGTTTCAATAGAGGCAAAGAAATATTTATTTGCGGATAAAAACGCATTTATTTGAAATATTTGTTTGGCAAAAAGAACGTTTATTTGTGTCAAACAAGTTAAAGTTCCAGTTAAAGTTTGCAATTTGCGTATTATAAGAAATGAGATTTATTTACTTCAAATAATTATGATTGTGTTGAGTGAAAGAATTAAATTTTTTAAAATTAACAAAATTGTTGGTCCGGTCAAAATGCTTAAAATTATTAATTTGTTGAAGGTATTAATAGACAAGAATTTTTCGGAAGACTCGCCATGTGTCACCTCCTTTTTGGGATGTCGCACATCCTCGACCAGTGCTTGGTCTTCCCAGCTCAACATATAGTCAAGGTTAAGTTAGTAAAGTATGCCCTGATTTGGAATCGCAACTGGAACCTGCAGGCACTGTACTCTATAAGTTCTATACTATCGATCACGCGGCTTTATACTCTCGATATGTACGAAGTGCGAGGAGAGAGTTTACAGCGCCATCTAACAATACAGTTGGATGACATTAAAAATATATTTATTTGAATCAAAATGTGATTTCTTTGGTGAAAGTAAACCTATTTTAAAGCCAAAACAAAAATATTACTTTAAAGGAAATAAATCTCTTCTTGTGTACAAATATATTTATTTTAATTAAAATATGATTTCTTTGGCGGAAGTAAACCTATTTTTAAGCCAAAGACAAAATATTACTTTAAGCGAAATAAATCTCTCCTTATATACAAATTTATATGTTAGAATCAAAATTATATTTCATTGGTGTAAGAAACGTTTTTTTTTTTTAATCAAAACTGAAATATTACTTTAAAGGAAAGTAATTTTTGTTTGTATCCATATATATTTATTCCACTTAAAAAAATCAAACAAATTAATCTCTGCAAGCAAATAAACTAGAGTGTTCAATGAAGTAAATATTGTTGGCGTCAACGAAATATGTTTTGACCCAAAAGAATAAATTCAAACAAATACTTTTCTTTAAAACAAGAAATCTTTTCTATCTGTGTACACTTATTTATGAATGTGGTTGGCCAAACCAAAGTGTTAATAAAAGAAAATTTATGCGAAACACATTTGTAGGAAAAATGAAGAGACAAACATCAAGTTGACAAACTGCAGAGAAACTCCTTACGCAACACAGCACCTTGCAAGAATTAATTTAATTTTGTAGTGTACATTAAACTTGCATTTTCTACAAAACCACGCTGGTCCAGCATGTAAAATAATAAAGCGTTTCCCGTCAAATCCCCCAGCTTTCCCAACGCTTTTAACACTATTATTCTGCCACGACTTCCTTCGACCACCATTTGAAAAAATCCATGTTTTATCCAGACACAAGAGTGCGGCTAAATACAGAATTTTTATTTTTCATGTAGATTCTAAGAAATTCAGCTCTCATAGATGCTATGGCGGGTGTCGCCATTAAAGCCCTTCGGTTATCGTCATTTTTAAACTGAAATCCAAAGAGAAAAAGAAGTGTTCGTAGGAAGCAATAACTGTAATTCAAAAGCACAACTTTTCACGCAGCTCTTCCTTTAAGGATGTAATGGTAACATGCTTTCCTAGAATTAAATATTGCTAAAGATTGTCTACAGGAACAAAATGGTAATGCAATAGCGTACTTGCAGCGTAAAGGTTAGACAATGTGTTGCAAACTTGCGTTTTTGCACCCTCATCAACGTCTTCAGTTTTTTGGTTTCCTCCGAGTTCGAGATTTTCTTCTGGTACCAAATGACTCGTTTGCCTCCCTGGCATTTTCAAAATTAACTAATCTCCTTAGACTTATTTTTAATGCATCGGCAACTCTCTAAGAAATAATGTAACAATGTTCGCAATAGGACGAATGGACAATAATTAATTGCTGAATTGCATTAAGCGAAATTAGGGGACCCGTATTTTCCTTTTCCGTTGTAAAATAGTCTATTAAATTCACCACAACCTGTTACGTTTGAGGATTTAAATATTTTCCTGGCATTTGAAGCCGATAGCAGCACAACTGATAGTTACCCTGAATCTCCTATCAGCGACGCCGCTGGAGATCCGAACTACCCAATGACCGACGTACTGTAGTTCTGTCTTTCTTCTGCGCACTAGTATACATATTAGCATCCGAGATCGTGTGTCTTAGCCAGCCGAGACATACGTCCAACGTTAGTGTCGATGGTTTAGCATACCGTAGAGTGGGAATGCCTTTAATCATATCGAAACTACCGCATGTCACTTTTGACAACACGCAAACTTAAATTGTTTTAACTAGAACTAAATTATATAACTAACATGTGCGTCTTGCTTGTGCTATATGCTATAATTGTACTAACATAAGACGAAGAAAGACAAAACTTTCTAAGATTCTCATGATCGTGCTAAAATCATTATCTGAACTCATTACTCATTTTCTTGGTCCGAAGTTGATATTTCACCCTGTAGATATTAATATATCATACAATAACTAATTCAGGAGCGTGACTTACCTTGTAGTCGGTTAATATTAATGACTGTGGATAGGGTTATAATAGTAGTTATCCATCTACAGCTAGCGATTCTCAAGTAGTGGTACGCGCTGTACTACCACTTATGAAATTTTATTTTAACTGATAATATTTTAATAAGTGAATAACTATTATGAATATGTTAATAATACTTATTTATTGTGTATGAACTTATTTTATTTCTACTACTTGCAATTACAAACATACATACATTAATACACATTAAAAACTAAACATCGAAAGAATTGTTAAGTATCTATTAATCCTGTTTCTGTGTGTGGTTTCCGTCCAGTTCTATGCATAAACACATTCTTCTACAAACATCTTTGGCCGCATTACTAACAAAATGCGGTGGAATGTTCTGGATACAATGTTATATAGTTTCCTCTAAATGAGTTAAATCTCTAAATGGTGTGTGTTTGTGTACTTTATTTTTTTACGTGACCCCACAAAAATAAATCTAACAGGGTAAAGTCGGGGGATCTAGGTGGCCAGGATCTTAATTCCGAATTTCTGCCTTACCAGCGATGGCCAAATTTATGATTTAAAGAAATGCTTGACAGAGTTTATATTGTGTATGGGCGCACCATCTAGCTCAGCGGTTCTCAAAGTGGGGTCCGCGGTCCCCAAGGGGACCGCCAAACGGTTTCGATAGGACCGCGAAAAACGAACGCATATTTATTTATACTGGGTGATTCAATTTCGATCCTCACCATGGGATCTCGCTTATTACTGGAGATAGAGCCTATGTTTAAATTTGGCAAAGTTTCGTATTTTTGTGCTAACCAATTATCTGAAAAGAAATTTAAGATATCATTTTTCATTTTGATGATATCCACAAAAAACTGAAATTTTAACATATCGTTTTTAATTTTTTATTCAAAACCAAATGTAGCTAGACATTTGAAACAAAACCATTCAGGTACTTTTTAACAAGGAAAACAAAATGACACTGCACATTTTGTAATTTGAAATAACATCAAAGATGACGGCGTAACCATGGCCAACTTTTGTTTTTCTTATGGGCGCCATATTGATTTTTTACCGATGCTCGTGTTTTTTCTCATTTCCGCAATGTATAACATGTTACCATTCCTTTTTTAAATAATGGTATAATAAAAAAAACCTTCAGGTAACCAGGGAGCTTGGTTACAGACCTCCGGAGTCGTTGCCAAGCAACGCCAGCAAAATGCACTTGGATCGAACGGTGCCCTCAGCGTTAGGCTTGCCATTTAACCAAATAAACCTTAATTGTGGTTGATTGTGGATGTAAAATGCCGTTTACCAATAACGAAAAGCGTGATATAATAAGGGTTTATTATTGTTCTCTTAGAAATGTCGCATCGTACAATATTCCTAACATTGGGCGGACCATGGATCGTTTAGTAAACCCTGCAATTCTTATAATCCTCATGGAAGTGTTGAAACTAATCAAAGAGGTATTTTTGAAATGGTAAACGTTAAATTACATTGATTTGCAATGCTTCAACTACTGGTTTTTACATAAATGACGATTCTTGTATTTCTAAGCGGGAATTAGCCCTTAATTTGTAATTGCCGCAAACACGTGTTTGCAGACCACGAACAAAGGTATTGAAACCGTACAATCCCCACACAAGTCAAACTTTGCAATTGTACGAAATTATTTAAATCAACAATTTCCAAATCGCTGGATTGGTAATGGTGGAGTGGTGGATCTCCTGGTTTAAGCCCTCTGGACTATTTTCTTTGGGGAACTGTGAACGACAAAATTTATCACGATACTCGCAGAAATATCGACGATCTGCGAGATCGAATAACAAATGCGGTCAATGCTATTCCGGGAAGAACAGTTAGCAGAGCATAACAACATGTGGAAAAGCGGGCACGTTTTTATGCCTTATATAGCAAACTGTCATTATTTTTTTCATACACGCTGTTTAACCCTAATATATTTATACAGGGTCATAGCAAATGCTTGGCTATGATATCAAATGTAAAGATTTCTAGTTGCCGCTCCATAAATATTGAATGTTACTGTTCTATAGGCAAGAGTTAAATTATTTGCATAACATAATCTAAGTTTGATACTTGTTCGTGTATAGCGGCAAAAATTTATTAACATGGTCATCGCCTATTTTGATTTATAATGACCCCGTGTCTTTTTACGTAAATTCGCGAGGGTTACGTTCTAGAAAACTCCCGCGAATGTCAAATATGCGAATGTTAAGTCTATCTCTCAATGCTGTATGGGGGGTTACGTTCCAATCAAAAATAAATATACAAAAATGTTCAAGTAATAAATATTTTAAGTTTTAACTGAATATGGATGCATTAAAGATACCTATTATTAAGAGAGTTACTATTTTTATTTTATTCAATAATAATATTTTTAAAGAAAACTTTGCTTAGTTAGTGATTCCACAGAATTTGATTTCATGTAATAAAATTAACCGTAAACTTAACTTACACTTTTATATTTTTATATGGCCAAATATATATTTCATAACTAGACTAATAAACTGGATTTATAGTATTTCATGGCACTTTTTCGGTAATTTATTTAGTAGAATTTAAAAAATGCATTGTATTTCTTACTAATTATTTTTTGTTTTGATTAAAAATTAATTGATTTTGACATAAAACATACGAGTTGCACTGGCCAAGACAAAGCCAAACATTGAAGAATTACTTCAGGCACAGCAAATGCATCCATCCCATTAACATTGTTATTTACGGCGATTATATAACCTGTAATATTTTCTAAATACATAATGTTTGTAACGAAATGTTTTATTTACTGAAATGTTTTATTTACTACAATTTTCGTTTTTTTATTATTGGGGTCCGCAAGCTATCGCAAAATTTTTAAAGGGACCGTGACGCAGGAAATTTAAAAAAGTTTGAGAACCGCTGATCTAGCTGGAACCAAATTGGCACCCGTTGAATTAAAAGCAAATTGTCCACAATAGGTTCAGGAACTGAAGATATAATTCCCCATTTCAATTTTGACGAAATAAAGGCCCAAATATTTGATTATTCAAAATACCGCGCAGCACATTAGTCTTGAAATGCTACTGAACTCGGCATTATCTTGTAAATATCGGGATTTCATCCGCCCTCCACCGGCAATTTTGTGAAGAATGGGACTGTTCTTTGACGTAAATATTACCTCGTCTGTCCAAAGATTATTTTTAAAAAAATCTGTGCCTTCCATTTTTCCCTCAAACCAGATGGCAAAGTCATACGTGATGTCAAAGTCTCTTTGTTTTAGTGTACTTATAAATTTTAGTTTATACGGGTGATACTTGTTTAGGTTTAGTATTTCATGTACTGTTTATTTACTGCATTGGCTGTGTGCAGTAATTTGTCGAACAGAAGTCGTTTTATGCTCGATTACTTCTTGCAACACTGGCAAACTTGTTTTCTCATTTTCTCCAACTTTTTGTTGGAGTATAGTCATTGTTTTAAAAGTTACAGCACATAAACTAATTTGTATTAATGTATGTATGTTAGTAATAGTTAGTAGAAATAAAATAAGTTCATAGATAATAAATTAGCTGTCATATTTGATCTTCTAAATAAGCATTAGTTATCATACCAAAATAACAAAAAAATTGCATTTACTAATATTTGCCACAAGAGTAAAAATTAAGAAAAAAGTCCTTATTTGAATATAATTTTTACTTCTAAGCAAAATTTCCAAATAAAGTTTATCGATAATACTGTAAATAAAGTTACTTTACTCTTATCACAAATTCATATATTCTGAATCGCTCTGTATATGGCATCGAAATTTACATATTTGACTATTGCAGTTTTGGTTTCGTACAAGCCGCCAACTTTCATAAAGAATAAAATTTTCTGAGAAATACACAATAAAAAAGTTTTCCATGTGGTGCGGACTTTCGTTGACACACTGTAGATTGCCGCCAAAATATGAACATAATACACGCAAACAATGCATACTGCATATTTCAAATATGTACTCAGCGGTACTTACGGTTTGTAATTAGGTTGTCGAAAGCGAAAACAAGATAATCACGGCTCACTCATCGTTTCTACTAGTGCGTCGCTCGGCTCTAATGCCATAATTCCCGACGGATATAGGCTGGCGCGCTCGCGTTAACAGACTGCGACACCAGGGGACGCTCGCTGGCGTTTGAGTGCTAATTAGGCGAGCTTTTGTGTCACTGTTGGGTAGGTATGCTCCGCATCTGTTTGTGATTGTCACCCGGCCCGCCAGAGGGAGCTTGAGAGGTCCATTTCCAAAGCTATACGATTATTGCGTACCGAGAATTTGCCGGTTTCAAACCCCGGCGTTAATTTTATCTGGAGTTCTTTGACCGAAGGGCAGAAAGGGGTTTTTGCGGAAGGATTTCGTATATTGGCCGGACGATTAACTGGACGCTACCGACCCGCCCTCTCTGGGCGAATTTGCCAGCGGAAGAGTGTGCGCGAGTTCGCTTAATTCACAAAGTGGAAGTCGGGATTTTCTTAATTGGGTTTTTTCGGTTGGAGGTTACTTTGCATGCGGATGCTATCTAAATTACTCCGCTGGAGATTAAATTGTTTCGGTTTTTTGTTTTGTTTTTTAGGGTCGATGGAAGGGGGGTTCATTTAAATTGGTAAGACCGTAATATCGTTCTGTTTAGAAAAGGATTACAGAGTAATTTAATAAAAAAATAGTCCTGTTAAAAGTTAGGGATCACTTAGACGATTAAGAAATGCAGTTCAATTCTTAGAAATAGCTTCTAATGTAAAATTACAGCACTTTTTATGTAAATGTGCAAACATGTATTGTAAAATTACTGTGATAATGCTGTAATTCACAGAAATGTGGTGGTATCAAATAACCGCCATAAAGAAGCAAAATGTAAAGAAAATAAGCGCAAATAATTGTACCTAGTCTTCTTTTACAGCATTTTTGCTGATGATTTATTATGGAAGGAAAATAAAAAAAATCATTATTAAGCTACATAAAAAACAATAAATTATAAGAAAACAATAAAAACATTTAAAACAAGTAACCAATAGTTAAATTTAACTTAGTTTGTGATATTTGTTTTATTGTATAGAATGATAATATTTTAGTTTAATTACATACAGGGTTAGCCAAAATTACCGGAATACCGAAATAATTCTTCAACGGTAATAAATTTCAAAAAAATTCAAACAAACGTTTTTGACTTTAAACGACCCATCGTTCAAATATATTTGTAATCAAAAAATTTTATATTGAAATTTTGTAAACTTTTTTTCTTCAAATGGAACACCTTGTATTTTGTAATTTTAGACTAATTAAAATAATCTTTTTATAAAGTGCATCATTTTAAGTTTGAAGCAACTATTTAAAATCAGTTATAATTACCAGAACATAACTCTCCAACCGTAAAAATTTGAAAAATCATTCAAACAACGTTTTTGACATTAAACATGGTATCATTAAAATATATTTTTAATATACAGGATGACCCATTTTATTATGAAAATAGCTGTATATTTTTATATTTATAATTCGAAGACTAATTCAAAACATTTTTATTTGAATCATTTTTATATTTTTAAGAATATTTTCCCACATACATACGAATTTATCTTAATCAAACAGATAAACGATTTTTCTCGTTTGGTACATTATTTTTTTTTATTTAGATACTTCGGACTGTTTCGTTTTATAATTTTAACTAACCCTGTATATACCGACGTATTTGTTTTGTATCACTATTTATGCTACAATATGGAAGGCATGGCGAAATACACCACGTTATATTAGAAGTATAATTTATTACTTTCCATTATATTATACCATCTAAAAAATATTTATTTTCAGTACTGGTAATGGTGCATAATCTGTTTTGCAGACGCTTAAACATAATGCGCAATTACTTGATTCGAGATATCGCTCTATTTCTTGAATTGAAAAATAACTAATAAATAACTGGTAATTTTTAACTACCTAATATTGTACAACCTTTTAATGGCGAACAAATGGAGTATAAAACACCACTTTGTTATTTGCTATACTTACTAGTTTTGATGAATATTAATTTGTTTTCCCTCGCCAGTAATAAAAGCATGAAAAAGAATGGCCACAAATAGTTTTGAAAAATTGTATAGACCGGAACGTTCGTTATGTTGTCACAAACATTCGTCTGTGGGTAAACAAAACCGCATTGTTTTATACTAGAAATTACAGTTTATTCCCCGAACATCGGGCGTAGTAAATAATTGGCTCGCGTACAGGCAGGCGTCCTGCTGCCATATAAACCGTTCAAAATTCAACAGTTTCCGATATATTATATTCAAATTTATGCCGAGCGGTACCCTGCAATCAATTAACAGCATATATTCTCGTATATCATCGGCTAACAGGTCGGTTTTTGGTAATATCGATGATCGATTGTTTAGACGTCATAATATGAGGCAAACTGTCAATGAAATTTGTTAATAATATAATGAGCAACCTATACAAAAATTATTTAAGGGTAATGACACTCAACCGCGAAAAACTAGCCGCTATTGTAGGTATATTTCTTACAATCTAAATCTCTTTAAAGCCCTTTATTGTTCATATTTTGAGGAATATTCACAATAAAAAAAACAAAAATATGTCGCACGTTTGAACACAATTTATTAGGTACTTTTAGGTACAAAATTAGGTTAAGAATTGTTTATAACAAAAAAAGTTTCGAACTTATTGTAAAATCCGTACGTACTTCTCTAGATAATGTTGTTCTGAATGCATATAAAATTTCAAGTGAATTCACGTAGATCAGTCGAAGTTATCTTTCCGGCGAGTTTGAAAAATGCGGTTTTGAGAAAACACGGTTTGAAGTATTGTGTAGCTTTGATGTAAAGAATTGTTATATTTTACTGTAGTCGGCAATACCTGGACCATACAATTATCTTTTGAAATTAATAATTTCCTCCTCTTGTTTCTTTCCGTTTGACTTTGACGACAGATAGACCTGTTTTGCAGCATCAGTCAGCGATGGCTCTGAAAACATGATGCGCCGTGCGTCAGCCTTCGCGCAGAATTTATTGTGTTTGTCCTGATGCTCATACATAATACCTCCATAGTCTTCATAAGGCTGGATAATGCATAATAGGGGTCTTGCACTAAGTCTCAAAATTAAAAAATAATACGATCTATTGGTGCCATACGTATACCAGACCACTCCGCAAACGTTTTTTTTTTTTTTTTTTAAATCGGTTCCTACACAATTAATAATATTAAAATCGGTTGCGTCCCTTTAAACATAAACGCGCTGTGATTGGTGTGACGTAGAGTGCCTGTACGAACGCGCCACGTGCGTTTGTTTGCCTGTGGACGGCTTATGGCGCGCTTCCGACGAGTTGTGCACGCTACGTATCTTCACAATTTCAACAGCTTCTTGTATTATAAGCGATGAAAATGGAGGCAGGTTACGTGATGGGGCAGTCAGATAACTTGCCGAAAGTAGATGCCATTATGGTAGCGGATTATTTCGCAACTAATGCGCATTTACGTCGGCCGAAATAAGAGGCGTGAAAACAATGTGGTACGTATGAAGTTTTATCGGTATTCGACGTAGGTATGTAAATGTAGTTTTATACATTATATACCATAGATAGATATTTTATAGTTAAATAATCAATGCCGAAATATCTTACGCCAAAATGATCTTTGCAAACAAAGCAAGCTGTTTTCATTGCGATATCTTTGGGATTTCGTCTACCGCTCTTGTCAAAATTTTACGTTTTTTTTTCTCTTTGGGAACCGTAAAGAAAAGTTTATCAGGCCTTGGTATCGAGGTGTTGTTACAATGTAATACAATGCACCACTTATATCCCGTTCTTTCATCCATTGCCATTTAATAGTTGTCCACACAGATATGAACCCCGTAACCGAATGAGCGCCCGCCGCCAGTGTAGTAGATTTTACGAGTGTTGCAAATTACTCATCTATTTCTGCTGTTATTTTCCACATACGTTACTGAACAATCTGATAAATTGACGCGTGTTAGAACGCAATAGCATTATTTTTATACCTCTGGTGTACAAAGTAAATACGCCCAGCTAAAAAGTACGTCTTTTCTTAGAATGACATTTCTAACTTCTAATGCTGAATGTAAATATTGAATATTTTGTGAAATATTTTGGGCTTTAAAAAGTTTTCGTTTTTTAGTTCGGATGTTCCTTTTTTCTTTCAACATATTCTCTGATTTTTGAAGCATATTTTTAGTTGAGATTTTAGAAATTTTATTTTATTGCCGATAATCGTTTCGGTAGGCAACGGCATTTACTGTGATCAATGTTCGGTTGCATACCCACTGAATAAGCATCAACTACTGATTTTGGGCAGAAATAATATTGTGAAATAATAATAAATCACAAAACAGAGTATATATAACTTCACCAGCAAAGAAAAAAAATGCGTATATAATTATTAAAAATAAAACCGAACGTTAAAATGACAAAAATTTTGAATACGGTCCTGAGTGTTGATCGTTTGAAATCATCGCGCGAATCTCGGTTTGCTTCCCGCGCGTAATCTCCATTCTCCGATGGAAACCAAGCTGCGCACAGAATCGATCAATTCACTCTTAAAAATTCACATATAACTTTTATGTTACTAGGTATACATCAATGGAGGAGTATCACAATAAATAAGGTGTGTTTACGTGCTAACTGAGATATCCGGTTCCATAAAAAGGTGGCTTACAGACACAATACATACAAAATTAAGAAAATAAAACCCCCCAATCAATAGAAGGGATTCTTATTAAATTCTGAATAAAAATTTTGTGGCAAGAGGTTTAAGAGAAAACAAATCAAAAAGTCGAGCGTTATTACAAAACCACATAAATCGGGTACCTTTCTTACTTCTCTCACGCTCATGTTTAAACCGACAGGCAGAAAATTTTGATAGTCCCGCATATTATGTAGAAATGATTGAGGCGTATAACACACTTTATTTCGTGCATTTTTGTTCTATCATTGCAGAGTTACGACCATCCAAACACAGGGCGCAATAATTTTGCACCATACGCCGTGTTTTCGCGGCCGCTCTCTAAACTCGCTGCACTTCTCACCAAACCTATGACGTCACGCCTTGATAGACAGCGTTTTGGCGCGTTTTAGTCCGGTTTAAACTTTGATGTTCAATAACAATTCAGTGCAACAATATTAAGCGGAAAAATTTTATACACGGTTTTCTTACCACCTAAGGGTTTTATTTGTGAACTTAGGTAAAATCATGCAAGACCCCTATTGACAACACATATGGCTATACTTCTGCAATAACCACAATTACTTTACCACTTGAAAGTGAAAATAAAAAATCACCAATTCTCGTGCTGCGGCATTTCATCGGTCAGAATGTATTGAGCATTGTCGCCCAGATCTATTTTCTTCACACACTACAACTTGTGAAATAGCGGAAAACACAGCAACAATGTTCAAAAGATGATAATTAAACGTCGTCCACTTCAACATTGTAATAATCATCAAACGACATTAGTTTTTTGCAGGTGTGGACTGTGGATACGATCAGGCAGAGGCGACTGTTCCAAACGATTCAATGCTTGTCATCTTAGTTCTATTTGAAAATCTGCTGCTTCCTTTCGACTCCTTTCGATCACGATATACTCGAATGTCACTAATTATTTCTGCTATTTTTTATCAACTAATCAAGAACAACACGCACGTTACATCACAAAGGCTATAACATTGTGCGGTTAGCGTCAGTTCAACGAACGTACCGAGGATATTTCCACAAAATCTTTGTGTTTTATATTATTTTATGTTATATTTCACACCATGGATGTAATTCGCCCAGATAAGATAATAGCGTATAGGTATAAAAACTAGTAAGAAAATTATCTTCGGCGGTTTTTAAAACAAAGAATAAAAATATCAGTCTCATCTGAGAATATATCAACATCAGATATTTTCTTGTCACCATCGTTCATTCAATTGTGTGAATATTTCATATTTTCTAGCCAGACTGTGGCGCAGTGGTAAAGCGTTTGGCTATCAGTTTGGGGGGCGTGAGTTCGATCCTCGCACCGTGCTTTCAGAGTGAAGGTTTTTCTGTGGTTTTCCTAAATGTAGTAATGTTCTTATATAACTCAAAGAATTTGAAAGCAATTTTTGTGAAAAAAAAATATATAAAGTTTCCTATATTTGCACTATTTTTAGTCCCATCAGGCTTACTACTTACTACTATGCCTCATAAACATTATACCGAGTGATTTAATTTTAAAAACGATATTATTTTAAAACGATATTATTTGTTATTAAGGCTTTATGGCGAAAAATAAAATCTAACCTCGTCTATACGAGTTTTCTATAAAAATTTCTCTGCCATAAGTTTGTAAATAAGTTACTGAATTCTCTCAGTAACATATTTATTTACTCCATAAACTATGATATTAACTGCATTTTTTAAACCAAAATAAATGTTAAAAAAGCACTTCATCGAAGCTTCCAACAGACTCCATTGACACAATTAACTGGAGTAACATTGCACCCGCCTGTTATACGGCGATATTTGCCAACTTAAGTGTGCGGGCGCAATCATTGATATGGGCGAGAAGTTCGGGAAGTTCGGTGCCGGAGGCAATTTCAAGTGTTTCAAGCTGTTCTGGTAGATAATTTCTTCAGTGAGTGTGCCACGTATAGTCTATATCGCGCGTATTGCACGTACCCACAATCCTTAACTCGGGCAAAACTTGGTGTGCGCGACGCCTCTGTCTGTTCTGCACGCCTGGCGCCCTCCCAGCGATACTGTCGCATACTAAATTTAAGCCCAACCCAAACAAAGCAAATACGTAGAGTATAACTGCATAATCTATGTGCAATGATAGAAAATGTATTAATAATCGACATAATTAATAAATGCTAATTCCTTTGTGTAGTACCTACCTACATAGTATGACGATGAACTTTTAGTAAAGATAGCAACTTAATATTCATTGAGAAGATGTTAATTTTAAATTTTGTAAACAGTTGTAGTTGCAGTAATTAGTGGCTCTATACTGCAAAATAATTAAATCCAGAGCTATTGAGATTATCAAATTGAAAAATTGTTACTGATATTTTTGTCACAATTTGTTCACACAAAGAACTATTATTAAGGGCAGAACGGGAACATGGTTTTTAGAAAAAAATAATCTGAAATGCAAAGAAACTATTGTTTAGCGAAATTTACAGCGGAGCAATCTTAGTATTCCAAAAGGTGCAAATGAAACCTTCTATTTCTTTTGCTTAGTAAATTTTAGGAACGTACTTCTTCCTGATTTGTGTTCCGCACAAAATCCAAATCCATATTTCCGTGTCTTATCAAAATTATTCAACGTGATATTTTTTGACATAAAACCAGTGGTAGGTAAATTGCTGTTTAAATTTTTACAAGAAATCTGAAAATAAATTTGGAATAAAGATGACATTTTGATAAAATGTAATATGATGTCAATGTTTTTGCATTATAATTATAAATTTGCATTTATAGAGAACTCTACTTAGCTTTAATTTTGTATTAGTAATAAAACAAATGGGCATGAATAAAAATAACTATACCTAAACGTTATGCTCAATTTATTCGTAGTGACATTGCTGATATTGAGCATATGCTCCAGATGTTTCTTATGAATATTTACAGCAATATATTGAGCATAAATGAGCAAAAGAAGTATAGGTATTATATCCATTTTCTATATTGTCTAGTCATTTTCTAGACTTTCAATAGACGTTCCAGTATATTATACTGCCGGTACAGATTCATTTATTTTACTTATATTTATTAAAATCTGCATGAAATGTATTTTGGCTGTTGGCATCTACAACAAAATGACACTGCTACTGAGACCAAATTTTACATTGACCGGTTTAATAAAAAAAACAAAAAAATAAAAATAAAAAAAATAGGTACAGGAAATATTAACCAAATTACTAATGGATACTAATGGATATTGTTAATGCATAGGTATTATTAGGCTCTAAAGATGTAGTTTGAAAACATTTCTATTCACAAAATCGTGTAGGTAATACAACTATTTAAAAGATTAAAAGTACTTATTTGTTTTTTGATATAGAGCCAGAACGTAATGAAATAAGAAAACCGCAATAATACGATACTGAAACAAGTAAATTCTATAAATAGTTCTTCTTCACGTCTGTAGTTAGTCTGGGTGCTTGAAAAGAGTTGAAAAATAAAATTAGGACTTTATGAATGGTCACAAAAATATTTCATATTTAGGTATGTAGTGGGAAAAATCCTTCGAATAATGCCTGTCACTGAAAATGTTTGAAATGCGCCATTCATTATCTATCATTACCTATCTAAAATAATCATGAATAAATAAGAAATAATAAAATAATAAATAATAAAATCTACGTTACTAGGAATTAAATACCTACCTACTCAGGTTTTCATATTCTGTGACATTCCTGTATTATTAAGTATTATTAGCTATTATTAAGCCTTATCGAGAAAGCTGTTCTTCGGAGAGATTCGGGTTATAAAATATATGTCAAGTATATCTTGACCCAAATTCTCTGTAATAAGCTTACTTTTAATGAAATATCATCGAAATAAATACAAACTGTTCAAACAAATGAATAATTTAGTAATGTCGCAAAAATGCTTTTGTGAATATTCGGAGACATGGCGCTATTTTGGATGAGCAACTCGGAACCCAATATTTTATTTCAACACAATGTGATGTTACATTTTACAGGCAAACAGTGATGTACATTTTACAAATTTAAATTAAAATTAATATTTAATTTTAATTGCTTTGAAACAATGCTTATACCAATTTAACAAATAAACCATATTATTCGTAATAAATCACAGCTGTACCTATTACAACGCCTATGTGAAATATAAAATTGGCTCCGTTCGAAAAACAAAGGAAGTCGAAATGAAGGTCTAATTACATTCGTACCATGTTAAACTAATTATAGCTAATTAATAATGTGTTTAAAATCAGTATTATTTGGGAGGTAGTGGGGCGCTTTTTACGGCTGCACTCACTTTGGTATTCTAAACAAATTCTAATTTGGTTGAATCGAAATCGTGGTAGATATGGTGTAGGTTTGTTCTTCGCATTACTCTTTATTCAGGCAAATGTGAATTCTTCTTCATAAAAAAACGATGAATTTATTGCCACACAAAAAATATGATTATGTACTTATGTGGTTTTACGTTTGACACTTGACATCAATGCCACCAATTTAACAAACCTAAATGTCACTAAAAACAACAGCATTGCAATCAAAATAGAAAAAATCTGATGTGGCCAGGCACATGACTTTATCATACTATATATAAAATTAATAGTTAACCATTCTTTAATTATATATTTTTAAATACATATTTCTCAAAAAGCAACACAAAAACGTTGATGTCACTGCTGCCGAAAACTACATAGCGCGACTCGCTGACATGCGACGGCGACGTTCCGCCTTCGGTGAAGCGCCGCATCACCGCTCGTCGCGCTATTCCGTACTTTCGACACTTGTGACATAAATAACTATTATTCTAATGACGTAGTGTAGGTAGTGTCAAATGCTGATGCTTTGACAATACCTACTGTCAATAGTATCAAAATATCTGTCAAATCCTGGCTAACTAGTTTAATTTTAATGCAGACACGATTTATCTCAATCAAATAGATTCTAATGCAGCTAAACTATTAATTTTATATATTGTATGATTAAGTCATGTGCCTGGCCACATCAGATTTTTTACGTTAACTGAATATTAGATGTTGCGTATCCTGATGGTAAATTTTCTTCCGCCTTCCAGTCGTACAAATCTCTGTATTAATCACTTTCCGCACTCGAAAAACCGCCAGAAAAAAAAAAACGAACAATTTCGCTAGGTTACATCCTCGTTGGAAAGTAGCGACGAAATATTGGTCTGCACAGTGGAAGGCCGGAAGTAGCGCGGACGGCAGATAAAGCTCGACAGAGAGATTTATGGTCCGATCTTGTAAACAGAGCCCTCTGGCAGCAACTATGCGAGGTGAAAAAGCTTTGATGTTTTTACACGGTGAACGCTCCACCTCTTTTTTATTACTGCGCGAACTCTGTTTTTTGTTACAACGATGACAAGCTGAAATCATCTATCGGATATCAAAAGTTCATACGCAGCGTTTATCTCGATATTGTGTATTTTTCTGCACCCATAAACCATAGTTTTAAATGTTTTAATTATATTTTTGCTGTAAAATGTAATAGGTATACTATTTTTTTCTACTTTTTGTCATTATTTGTATACAGGTGTCTCAACAGTGCGATCCAAATTGTGTACAAGCTGGTCATAATCTGCAGCAAAATAAAGCAAACAGTTTTTCCTAAGAAAGTTATTTTTTTTTGTAAAATGGAACAGCCTGTGTCTCATTCTTTTTTTGAATTCTACGCATCATTCTGCACAAAAAAGTACTAGTACAAACTAGTGCTAAAATAAACCATTGCTGAGATAACTAGTCTTCTAAAATGGATTTTTCTATCAATAACTGCTTCTACAATTAGATTAAAATTAAATTAAGAGTTACCTAAGTATTTACCTAAAGTACCGTTTTCTCGCATAATTTCATCTTTTTTCAATAAAATAAAACATTTTATCACATCTGCAATTTAATATTATAATTTGAAGTAAAATTTTAGTTAGGTATACCTTGTAGGCTGTGAAAAACTGTGCTAAAGAAGTTATTAAGGTATCTGTCAATGGTATCTGGCAAAACTACTTGCCAATAAAGCATTTTTTATTGCATTCGCCAAAAACCCCTGTCAATTAGTTCCTCCTGGGAAAAGTTTGCCATATTTCCCAAAATTATGCAAATCTAACTTAACAACCCTAACAATATCACCACCATCACTGACAGATACTTTAATAACTTGTTTAGCACAGTTCTTCATAGCCTACACGGTATAAGTAAAATTTTATTTCAAATTATAATATTAAATTGTAGATGTGCTAAAATGTTTCATTTTATTAAAAAAGATGAAATCATTCGAGAAAACAGTACTTTAGGTAAATATTTAGCTGGTTTGCACTTATTGATACAAAAGCCGATTTTTTATTTATCTCTGCAATGGTTTCTTTTGGCACTAGTGTGTACTAGTACTTTTAGTGCTAGTAAAAAAAACGTTATTAGATGTAAGAAGTCCCATTAAAAAATTAACTTACTTAGGAAAAACTGTTTGCTATATTTTATTGCAAATTATGACCAGCCTGTACTAGGTACACAGTTTGGATATGATAGGTAATCACGCTAATATAACGCTTCTTACTTAATCATAATTAAAGCATGCGCAATAAAATTAAAAACAGGTACCTATTGAGCTTTTCTTAGACTGCTGTTTATTCCATAAAAATGACAATAAATCAAAAAGTTTAAAGTTCAGGGTAGGTAAAGTTATTATTCATTGTCGTAAAATTTTGCGAGGAATCAAAATTGTGCCGAAATATAGGTTGTTGCTTAAAAAACATGATTTGTGTTGGTACTACCTTATGGAACACCCTATATGAGTGAAATCAGTTGTAAAATATCTTCATGAAAAGAGGTAAAGTCTTCCGAGATCGCACTGTTGAGACACCCTGTATAACTTTAGAAATTCTAATTGTGAATAATTTGCTAAGACCTCCGCAGGTCGCTTAATGTCCTGGTATTTTAGGAAACTGGGCATTAGCAATAAAGGATGTTGGCGGTCTGGACGCGAGTTGAATCTATCTCGTTCTATGTACTCGGCCGACCAATCGCATTACGATATTCTAGGCGAGCCACGAACCAATGTGAGGCTATTTACCTAATAGATATATCCCCTGGACTGGTCGGATTACCGCTGATAAGACCATCCCACCTCCTTCTATTGCTTGAGACACGCCCACCGAGCAGGTTAAAATTCGCTCCCGGCGCGGGGGCGTGTTAAGGTATTCCACTCCTTCTTCCAAATTTAAAACATATTTACACCCGATTGAGTTGAAAACAGTCGGTAATTTGCTGGGTATAGAATTGTTTTAATATTCTGTTATTAAATCAATTAAGCACCTAATCTCACTAATTTCTACTTTTCATTATGTGGCTACTTTAAAGATGTTTATAAGGCCGCCAGCGCAAATAAAAATAAAGGATTGAAACGTACGTATCAATTGTTAAGAAAACAAAATGCCAATATTATCGCCCGGAATCGCCCGTGAAGCATGCATTAAGGCATGCTAAAGGAGTAAAGGAACTGAAGCAGTTGTTTCATTTTGTAGATATACAGTTTATTATTTTTTTAATTTTTTTATTATTTATTATTTTAAGGCACGTGCCAACAATGTCTTTACATCCCGCCGAATAGATAATAATCGTCTCCAGTGGCACTTCAGACATACTTTTCCGAAGATGCAGATAAAATTGGAGATGCAACTGAAAATAAAACTAAAGATAAAACTGATTGTTGGTTACTTCTTCTCGCAAAAAAATATTCTGAAAATTATTTCTGAAATTGAGCAGAAACATGAAAAAGCAGATCTTCTTGGCTTTGAAATTTTTCCAGAATCCAGAGTCAAACGATTATTTTTGATATTTTATTAAAATGTTGGTAATTATTTGGCCACCAAATTTGACTTGACCGACTATTGCTTGATGCATGCTATGAATTATATGACTACTTATTTTTGCATTTTTTGAGCCCTTGTTCTGCGTACTAAATTTTGGGATTTGGCATCCCTAATACAATACCGCGACAATAATCGAAATTGTAGTAGATATGGTATAGGTGTGTTCTTCCACACCAGATAAATAATATAGGTACATGATCATATTTTACCTATACAAACTATTGTATTAGTTGTCGATAGAAGTAGTCAACTGTATCAAAATCTATAGATCAACTGTATAAAGAACTCATTTTCAGCACATTTCAACAACTTTGTAAGGTAATAAAATTCTCTAAGTAGGCAAAAATCAAAGCTTAGACTTCGAACTTTATGCTATGTACCTAGAAGAAAAGAATTTGACGACTGTTTGCGACCCAATGCAGGATTTAGACGTGTTCTGTTAAAAAGATGCCTGATGCTGAGAGTCCATGTCGACAAAGGTATATTTTATATGTACAGGTAATAAATATGTATGATGTCGTTTGCATATATAGAGGTGATGCACTAAGCCGCAATAGTATCACTTCACATATATAGTACCAACATTCAGAAGTAACTTAAATTTACTTTGGATATAAAACAATAAAACTTCAAACTTAAACAATATCATCGAATACAATATATACCTACATTACCTACCTACACACAGAGAAATGGTTGTCTAATGTTAAGAAAAAGACATTCTTAAAATAATTTGTTTGATTTAAAAGAACAAATTCTTGTAATAAGAGCATTTCTTTAATATAAAACAACCTAAATATTAGCTTTAAGAAAACGATCGTTTTGATTTAAGACAGTCGTTGTTTTGAAAATAATGTAAACGGGGCCGATAGATGGAGGTTTAGTTTCTCCTCGTAAGAGGCCTCCTAGACTCTAAAGGGTATATAACAGAGTACATGTCTATGCAGCATCAGTGATTGTGCTATTATACTGTCAATGTACCTGACGTACAAATGTCTAGTAACAGCTCTAAACAGCTCTAGTATTGATGGAAAAGGAACTAAGAAGGGACCCCGGGTAGCTTGTCCAGTTGGCAAATAACAATATTCTTCTTTGGATGTCTTAATAGCATTCCAAGTAAAATATTATTGTTTTCATAATAACATGATTCATATTTAAAAGAAGTAGGTATATGTTTAATCGAAGAATGTGAGCTAATTAATCTAAGTACCCAACGTTTTAATTTGATAGAAGGAAAATAACCGGTCAAAACAACGGTTTTCTTCAATCAACGATATATTTTCTCGCGTATACATAAAACAACCATTGTTTTGGATTAACAAAGGATGAAAACGGATAGCAGAACACAAATCTAGAACTTCTTCTAACAATTAGGTATTGCCAACATAGAATTACATCACGTTATTGTATAAAATACAATAACCTGTTCCAATAACCAATTCCAACAAAATCCTTTTTCATGTTTATTTTACAATAATTTAATTTAAAAATTATGAATTTTGAGGTGCCTAGCTTGAACAAATTTTACCATAAGGTTCACATCGAGAATTTTACTTTTATCCTTCTCCAGATCTTATTTAAAATAATTACTTATCAAGACATCGCCTGCGAAAATGAGGATATATAAATCACGCGTGAAAAAGAACACTAATGGTGGTAACAAGGACCACGAGGAGCTAATGGTGCCGAAGAACAGTTAACAGGGCAATAAAGGGGCGGCATAATTGCGTATTTCCGGTTATTAAGTCTATTGCCTTTGACTTGAGGGCGGGGAACGTTTGCGCCCGCTTTCGTGGGGGGGTGGTTTGGGATAAATTTTGGCACGCTCTACCACGCTCGTTAGACCTGACTTATGCCCAAAAGGCCCGGTGCCCAAAGTAAACTCCCCAGCGATCGGCACAGGGGAGAGGGGAGACACCGGATTCTAAACGGTCGATTCCCATCCTGCGGATGGGTCCTTGCAGGGGTTGGAAAGGTCCTGCTGCGCCATTTGGTCAATATGGACATGTAAATTTGTGTGTATTGGGTGTGGATGTAGTCTTCGGGATTTAGGGTTGACCCTTCGAAATGAAGTAAGTTTGATAATTTACTGTGAGGGGTTCTTATGATTTTCGGGTTGTTGGTTACTAGTTGCTATACTTTTGCTAAGTTAGTTACTTATTCCAATATTTGCTCCAACTGTTTCTTTTATATGATTGGTCAGCAAGTAAGTTTGAGACGTTGTAGCCAGTAAACAAAGTTAGGTTATCAGCTAGTCTTTTACAAACATTCGTCTATAGTCATCATTTTGTTTTTTCATACATAAAATTTTGTAGAAGAGTATCAAGTATCAAGTAAACTTTTGCAATATCTGTGCTACCAGCAAACTGGTGAAAATGTGCTTTGCCCTGTAACCCAAATATTATGCCATGGCCCCCAGGATCGTATTTTAACACTTATTCATGCGATCTGCGTCGACTGCTTGCTGTTATATCAACAAGAAATTAATTAATACTCTCAATTAAGGAACATTTACACCAATGTCCAAATTTAAAATGTAACGTAAAATTAATCAGAAGTAACATCCAGGAGGTTTAAAAAAACTACAATTTTTGGTTTAAACAACTGCGGAACAACGCAAAAGTATTTCGTATTATATAATGTTGACAGTGTTAGGAATGTTATTAATGTGAACCATTTCCAAAACAATATCTCATAGTAATTAACTTCCGATTCCAAACCACAAGCGTTCCTAAAGTCAAATACATGGTTCATACTGTGATTATGTTGTCACCTGCGGAATGCTAGCTTTCAATGTGCATTTTTGTAAAATCATGGGATTAGTGCTTGACCCAAAAAGCTATGTTATGCAATGCCAGCAATTCCTTTATTACAAGAGCTAGAATAATGGAATATAGACTATAGGCTACCCACTAATCCATAGGTTTAATGTTTATTACATAACCATTGTTTAGCTTGCATTTTCCCTACAAGAGATCGAGTTGAAGCATCTCATGATTGCTGCAGTTGACGCGGCGCTCTTCGGTCTTCGGGGCGAGCAGGGGAAGGGATCGACAGCGACGCTGCCAGTAGTGGCGGATCGCACGTGCATTAGTTACTAAAATAACAGTGTTTACGGACACAATACATATAACGACACGGCGATTAAGCCTCGCCAAAGAAATTGGGATATCCGGCTACAGATTACAGAATTAAAAAATAATTACAAAATGAGCCATTAAGATAACAGAACCACGAACAAGCATTTGAAGTCCCATGGGAATTCTTGGCAACTTAAATCGGGTTTCGGGATTAGCATTTAAAATTAATGAGTGATCTGCAAAATATGTGTCTACAAATTTACAATGCTAAATTTGTAAAAGTGTTTTGATATTTGTAAGTTTTATACGCTCAGAGCTGACGTTTGTAATATATGTAATATATCAAGAGTTGTATTTATTTTATATTGTTTCTGCATGTATTTAAATATTATTAATAAATAAACTGTTGAAACTGTTATAATAGTTTGAATATTTATATAACAAAATCGGGCATACTTTTTAAATATTTTTTGGGTTTATCAAGCAAACTTAATTTAGTATTCACCACTAATCGGAAAATCTGCTAACTCCGTATTATTAGATCTATCCGCTTCCATCAAAATCTTGTTTACAACCTTATTGTATAAAAACTGAAGAAAACAAAAACGCCACATAATCAAAATTATGCAAAAAATAAGAATTTTAATTTTCAGTTAAAATTACTACCTCGACAAGTCATCGTTCTTTTTGTGTAGTGATAAAAAAGACCGTAGAGCGTCGGAATCACGCGGAGTTTCAGCACGATCTTTTGTATGAAAAATGCAAGATAAACAATGATTATGTAATAAACTTTAAACCTATGAGTTATTGGGTAGCCTATAGCCTATATTTCATTATTCTAGCTCTTCTAATAACGGAATTGCTGGCATATTGCATAATATAGGTTTTTGTGGGTCAACCACTAATCCAATGATTTTACAAAAATGCACATTGAAAGTTAACATTCCGCAGGTGACTTTACTATTTAATTCGTGGATATCTATGGATTATTTCCGGTGTAATTAATTGCTAAAATTAAACGAATAAAATTTACGAGGCCATAACAGCGCCAGTTCTTCTTAATTTGGAAAGATCGGGAAAACGCCAACATATACAGCTTTGTAATTTTTATGAGTTGTAGTATATTAATCAAGGACAGCATCAGAAATTTCAAATTTTTTCGCCCCTAGTTCTGCGAGGAAATCGACGTCAAAAGAAGGGACATAATATATGGCCACGATAGTATAGGCAAAACTGGGAGAGCTGAAGGTGATTCATCGCTTAAAATCGTATGAACCAAGATATGAACGTACCGCGTGAATTGGTTCTTAGCTGTGTATATTAAGTTGCCTACTAAGTAGTTCGTTCAAGATTAATATTTAATTATTAAAAATACTGTCATTTAATTGTGATAATTGTCCTATCTAATTTATATATCCATCATTAGCATGTTTAACAGAAGCAAAGTGAAAACATACCAACGAAAACATCTTGTTCACATCACACGTTCGCGCTCGAATTGGAGGTTAGGTTGCTACCGCTGTCATTCGTTCTTATGGTTCTAAGAACAGACGTACTTTTTTGTCTTGCCCATTTAAATTATACAGCAGACGTATGAAAAGTATGCTATTTCGTTTTAACACGCGTCAACATTTAGAAATATTCTGTAACGTATGTCTAAAATAACAGCTGAAATCTATGAGTAATCTTCAGCTCTCCCAGTTTTGCCTGTACCTGTCCGGACAATCCTTACATTGGATACTATAAATGTCTTTCGATTGATTTACTCTCCTTAAAAGATTATTAATAGTGAAGGGATAATGTTCTGCTATTTTTAAATTATTTATTGTGAGATCGTTTGAAAAGTTTTTATTACTTTTTCTGTCACATCAAGTATATGCCAACGTCTTATAAATGATGGGGTTCTGGATATTATCGGATGTATTACTAGTTAGTGTTTGTTTAGAACTGCATTTTTTATTTGTTTATTTTGTAGAAGAATGTGTTTTAATTTAATTAAATTATTCCTTATTTTTATTGAACATGTAACAATCTTGATGATTTGAAGTCCCAAAGAAAGACCAAAATCGGTACAGTACCTGTATCAATACCTACATTAAAATATTGTTTGTACATTACATTGTTTCCTGCGCATACGTCAGGTTATTTCGTTTTTGTTGTTTCTTTTATGGAATCGTCCGCACACAACTCAATCGATGTAAAGGCTTAAGAAAACAATCTGATTAAACTTTCAGGATTTCACGTAACGGTAGTAACCATTGTAGTTTTCGTTTACTTTGTGGTGCTTTTGATGTCTATAGAACAATGGGTTCACCTGTTTTAGTTTTGGAAAGTACCAAATTCATCCTTTTTATAGTTTTATCTTCTTTTCAAAAACCTGGCACCAGGGGATATCAACAACTGCTTAGTTTCCGTATATAACTTAAAAAATATCCAAATTTCTCCGTACCACCACCCTTTATACAAACATTTATATTAATTCAGTACAAAAGTTGATTTGGTGTTCAATGTTTGTTCTTTGAATATGACATTGATGAAAACCCTATTTCAAATAAATAAGTGTTCCAAAATGACATTAAAAATATAATAGTTTAATCTGCACTGCCTTCTACATTATTTTTTGTCTGTATTAGTCTTCAAGGTCAGTTCTACCCAAAACACAAATTTATAATCCATTCACAAAATCTCTGTTATGGACCAGTGTATTCAGATTCAACTTATTTGGTCCTTCGAGCAGGATGAACACTTAGATAAGATGTACAAGATAAGCGAATTCCATACTATCTCCAAGATAACTGTAACATGACCTATTTGGTGAGGATATGACGGCACGTGGGTAGATAGGAACGGTAGGAGCTCCATCTAACCGTAGGAACTTGCGAAGTTCGACCAATTACAACTGGCGAAACTGTTCCCTAATTTCGGGCATCATCAATCAAAGGTTGATCCTATTTCGAATACCTAAGCTGAACTACTGCTTGCTGGAAGCCCATATAGTAACACAAAGTGATATACGGTGGCTTTGTTTCGAAGGGTTGATTAGGTATTTCTTTGGAGGTTGGCTTAATGGAAAGACGAGGCTTGCGAGATGAGGGAAAGTTTTGTGATTGATGAGTTATCGATTGGTTAATTCATATTATAATGTATGAATGAAATAGTGGGTTATAATGAGTTTTACTCGTTTTCGTATCTCAATTCATAGTTGAAGGTTGTAGCAAAATTTTGTTGATTATTAGGTAAGTCTCCCATAGTATTTATATGCGTTGGAAATCACGCTAGCGAGTAGAGCGAATCAGCGCCATCTCAACGCTAAGAATTGCACCACATACTTACACAGATAAAATAACCCCGAAGGAACATATTATGTGTCTCGATAAGAGTATATTTTTTCGACAAATAACGTATAATCTTACTTTCTTGAGAAACCACTCTCTCATAACCTCGAAATTTTGATTCGATTTTTTCTTGTTAACCACTGAGTGGGAATGAGGCAATTAACAATTTAATGCCGATATATTTGTACTTGTTTTGCGTTCCATGCTACATTGATGTTTGTAAAATACTGTTATACAACTATGATTTGCCATAATGACGCTATACTTTGTTTCCGCATGACATGTTGACCTGATGATGGCATTGTTAATGCTGAAATCGATTGTCAGGAAAAATAGTTTCTAAATAAAGAGACTCTACTCCATCATTCTACGTCTTTTATTATATTATTTCAATATTCCAATTGTTGTGATTAAAATTATAATAAAATAACACTCTTTGCGAGAAATTATTTTCCAGCCATCACCTCCGATTCCCCAGCCATAATTATCGTAACTCCGCGTGAATGATCTGCAAAGCAATTTTCAATGTTGTTCTTATTAGTTGAATAAGAACAAATTTCACCTTATTTTACCTTATCTTGCAAATATTTCATAATATCACAATTTTCATTATAATTTCTCTCCAATGACTATCTTGCCACTATTATAGCCTGTGACCTCGAAATCAATATCGGTGAACAATTAGACTAGCAAAACGCATTAACACTCTTTACTGTTCTGTTGTAATGTATACCACAGGATTTCCAATATGCTAAAGGTGTTATCTAGGCTTTGATACTTCAAATCTCTCAGCCGATACGATTTCACAGGATTCTTGTTTTCAAGTCTAGTGCGAGTATGTTTTCATTTTAAGACAATTCTAACAAAAAAATCTTCTTTCCGGAAATGTTCAAATGCAGTCAAAAATATCTCGGTAACCTGGTTTACTAAATCTGCTAATTCTAATATACTAATTTAAGAAAATAATATGTTGTTTTGATTGGGACGAAAATTAAATTTAGTTTTAAAATTCTGAAAGCTTGCGGTAAGATATTACTGTGTTGATTAGTAAATCTAGTATTTTTTTGGTTTTTTCAGTACGTGATAATAAAGTTTAGAACTTATTCTAAGCTTGTGATTTTTAATTAATTTATTCCAGTGCTTGATTACACGCAAAAAGACACATTTGTAAACAATTTTTTTTGTTGATTAGATAAATATGTGTTAAGTCGTATTGCAGAACTCTGAAACGTATGTAAAACGGTATCTTTGATGAGAAAACTAAATTAATTGCAGACAACAGTTACTGTCTAAAGAATTTAATTTATTTTGTTATATTTCTACGTAAGTCTTATATATGGATGTTTAGTCACTTTGCTTTAAAAGACTTTTTAAAGTTACAGGCAATGTTTCTTAGATAGAGCTACCTAACAAGTAGTTCCCGTTCCTCCTAGTTACACCCTGTATATCTCAGCTTAACATCATAAACCTTTGCAAACTTTGCAAAATTCCGGAAGTTCGTACAATAACTTACACAATAATTTATCGTCAAATGTCTCAATCTTATTAGATAAAACTTTAGAGCTACAGAAATCTGATAACCACGGCCTACGCCCGACATTTTCCAACTAAATCAACAAAAGACGTCGTATATTTCCTCCGACCATCGTAATCGATTACAATAGAAAACTTTTGTTTTGCCTTTAGTTGCAGTAATCGAGGACATTAATCTTGTTCTTGTTAGAGATAATCCCTTTCGGGAAAGTCTTAGACGCGACTGATGGCGCGGCGTCGGTAATACAGATTTCGATTTTTCCAATTTCCCGCGCAGCGCCGGAAATCGAACTGGTGATTGGATGCCGTCCGGCACTGCCGTTCTGCACTAATACATCTTGCGGTAAGCCAAAACCAATAGCTAGCTGATCATCGAAAATACTAATTACTTGCCACTTAATTGATCGGCGAGCGCTAACGCCAAATGGACCTACAATGTGGACCACAGTGCAAATGCTGCGGGTCATCACCGCGTGTTAATTTGGTCGTTGTCTGGTTAATTTTGAATTTGAGTTCGGCGCTCCGGAGATAATTCAGTATGTTTGCATTATGTCGATAGATTAGCCACTTGATGTCATTAAGCATCCAGGTTGAGATAGATATTCCATTATCGCAATATTTTTTATTGTTTTTAAATCTCGTAAGTTCCTAGTTTGGAAATAAGTGGGATCAGATAACATTGTTGAAAATTCCATTTAAAAAACTTAAATAATGAGAACCATCTCTAGTAATGCAAATAATATCAAGTTGCAGAGGTATATTATACAATTTATGACAAAAGTCATAAATCTATTACTAAAGAACGCCCTTAGATGCATGGGAATAAAAGCCATTAAAAAGTTTCACATGCGATAAGACTACGTGTTGAATGTCTCTCACAGACCAACGCACGCTAACGTTGATCCTATAAACTGAGTTATAGCAATTATCACATTCCTCCCCGGTTAAATAAAATAATTATTACAAAAATAATGCCAATTATCACATAAATATTATTCTACCAGCCAGCGTTGGGGGATTTTCACTGAAAGGTGGGGAATTTTCTGGTGCTTGGGGAAAGTTTTTGGGTACAATGTCTGGGGGATTCTATGGAGGCAAACTTTTAGGTTTTTCAACAGTTTTTCTACAAGAAGTAAACAAAAAATTGGCGGATTAAGGAAACGGATGTTTTTGAGTCAATATATAGTGTTTATTGGGGGACCCCGTAAAATCTATCTGGCAACACTGCGTTATAACACTTATAATGCAACTGAAGTGCGTCTAATAATTTGGTCATGGAAGTAGGTACTGCTATAAATTATTGTTTTTAAAAGTTATATTATTTTAAATGCTGGTTCTTAAGAAAACTAAGTTTCTAAATATATGCGATAACGTTAAGGACAGATCCTGTTGATTATTTTGATAAAGAGAAAGTTCATATAAACAGCAGAATAACAGATATTATAGAAAAGGCATTAGAAGAAAGGCTTATTTGCTCAACAATATTTTTTGGTGTGACACATAATTTCGATAAGGTTTGGCACGAAGGATTGATACACAAACTAAAGACTATGCTACCTGTACAATACGTCGAGGTGCTTGCACAATCTATATCTGATAGACTATTCAGAATAAAACAGATTGATGAATACTCGGAACTAAAAAAAGTAAAAACTGGAGTACCCCAGGGCATTGTCTTGGGACCAATTCTCTATCTACTATATACAAGTGACCTACCACAGTTGGAATATTTAACACTAGCCACATGCGCAGATGACACGGCTCTTATGGCAGTGGGATCAACTATTGGGAAATCTTCAACAAGCTAGTAATAAAATATATCAATGGACCACCTCAAATACAGAGCAAACTACAAGTTTACAACCAAGTAGGTACTAAAACCGATTAGGTTATACGTCACCCAGCTATAGGGTTGCGCGAAACACTCCAATATACAAGGAATCAAGCCAGACTTTCCAAAATAAAGTACAAAGGAATATGGTTAACGCTTCTTGGCCAATACGGAACAGTGACCTGCACCGTGATGTTGGTGTCCCATAAGTCATCCAAGAGATAAAAAGATTCGCTATTGAGCATGAATCTCGCCTAAGCCATCACGTCAACGTAGAGGCTCTGCAGCTACTGGACAACCAGAAACTAGTGAGAAGACTAATAAGAACTAAACACTTCGAACTAGCATATCAGTGAAATGTGCAAAAAGCAGAGCACAGTGAGTGAAGTGTTGGTAGAGCTTCTTGTTTAGGACAAAGAAAATATAGGACATCAGTGGATAGCCTATTAGAGACAAGTACCTAGTTTTAACAATTCAGATTTAAATTGATAGTTAATCTTTTAGATTAGATTCAATATGTTAAGCACCTTATGCTTATTAAAAAAAAGTATAACATGCCCAATACGGCTTACTTTGAAAGTTAGGTTTATATAGATAAAACATAAGTTAAACTCCCAACCATACTCGGTTAGGGTTGCCAGATGGAGTATCTAAATGGTAATTCTAGATATCATATTTGTTTTTAAATTCCATCAGTTCCACTTGTAATCGCAACCAAACTCAAATCACATTTGCAATTTTCCCGGAATTATTATCAAATTTGTACACCGGCGTATTTTTGAACTGATCTTATGTATACTTAGTATACATCAATCATTTCCTTTACATCGGGACCTCCTTCGGTGGTTTCCATAACAATTTCGTCCCCGGATTTTAAATCTTCTCCGCTCTCTGATCAGAAATCACCGCTTTTCCGTTCAGTTCACGTCAGAGTAACCTTTGAGTTGATATTCCACCAGAGCATCAGCAGTCTCTTCTCCCCTTCCCTCTCCCAAACTTTCCCACACAGATAAACGTATTCATAACACGAACTTCGATTCGAGGTTTCGACTGTCGAAAAATGTTTTTATTCGGTTGTGCATACAAGAGATTTGGCGTTATAAACGGCGTCCTCGAAATACAGTGGCGAGAGATGGCTAGATGGTATCGCGTATCGCGATTGCCTATGGGATCCGACATCCGGTCGTTGCGGAAGTCCCTCGCCAATATCCCCCTCTCCGCCTACCCCCTTGCATATTGCGAATTCCATGTCGGAAATGGTTAATACGTGGTTGCTTTGACGATTTCGGAACGTTGGATAAATAAATACGTTTTGGTAAATACCTGTGAGGCTAGGGGTTGCGAATCGCAGTGCATGTTGACTTAAGACGTCGCCGCCAGGGGCTCTAGGGGTTACCGGTAAATGGAAAGTTGGCGAAAAATACGGGTTTGAGATGGTGTATATGTAGGGTTGCCAACATTGTGCCTGTGCTGACTCGGAGAAAAATAATTATATTATGGATCATAAGTTTAAATTAATAACAGCCCTCTTTTCGTTTCTGCCTGTTATTGACGATTTTTTTACGACACAACCAACATGAGACAAAACACCAATATTAACACCTAAACCAAGCATAATTTTGATGTACTGAGAGCACTTTTTCAAGGCATCATGTGTTTATGCTTGATGTAATTGTCTACACGTTCCCGAACTAATTTAAAATTTTTATTTTATTCCTACTATATATATACAGTCTATGATCATCGAGCCAGGATACAATCTTCTGCGTTCTTCGTACCGGTACAGAATTCCTGCTGTGTTCACTAGATATTTGACTAAATCTAAAAATGCTACAATTGCTACTTTCAGATTTAGTAATAGAGTGCTTCTTATTTTGAGAAAATTTTCTTGTTTTCAAGGGAAATCGCTGCAACTACTGTAATGTCATAATTTTTAAAAAATATTTAGGAGTCGCTACAGTTTCTCAAAAGATCGATGATTACCTTTAGTTAACCCGGAGAATTTAACTGAAAACCCGTAGCCCGGAGAATGGCCGCCAAACCCGACGTCTCCGGGTCAAAATGACAATGTTGGCAACCCTATGTATATAAGCCGATTTACGTTATTAGCCGACGTATAACGTTATTAGCTAGATATATTAGATAATGTTGTTAATTTCTTTCTTTTCAGTGCAAACAATTCAACATTTGTTAAGAGGGATTTACTGTAAAGTAAGAGTAATTTTTAAAAAATATTTAGGTGTCGCTACAGTTTCTCAAAAGATCGATGATTACCTTTAGTTAACCCGGAGAATTTAACTGAAAACCCGTAGCCCGGAGAATGGCCGCCAAACCCGACGTCTCCGGGTCAAAATGACAATGTTGGCAACCCTATGTATATAAGCCGATTTACGTTATTAGCCGACGTATAACGTTATTAGCCAGATATATTAGATAATGTTGTTAATTTCTTTCTTTTCAGTGCAAACAATTCAACATTTGTTAAGAGGGATTTACTGTAAAGTAAGAGTAATTGTGAAAATATATTTAAAGCAGAATTTATTTGATTAATATTTTTATCTACGACTCACATAATAAAATAAGTTCATTGCATACGTATCTATGACTATATAATCCCCATCATGATACACGCCAATAATTATAATGACACTAGCATTGTATAATAATAACAGTTCAAATAATTTCGTCATTATTTTCTAAATTTATAGTTATTTAACCAACAAGTATATTAAAAAGAGCGATTAATGATCGAGACTGTTTAACGCGCGAGCGAAGCGAATTTGCATACACAATTCACAGAAACCTTGAAATACTATTTAACCTGTGCAACTTATTTGGTCCATCGAGCCGGATAAATTAGTAAGTTGTTCCGTGAGAGTTTCCGGAGGCAACATACAACTTTAACCCTTTGACCTTTCAACCGTAATGAAAACTCCTATATGTTTCTCACTGCGTCCGTCTCCTGTTTTTCATCAGTCAGCGACAGGATGAGGATCATCGTTCGCAACAAACAATTCCCTCTCATTAATACAAAACAGAACGGCGCTCGACAAGCTCTACGGAAACAATAAAAACCTGCATGCCCGGATCAAAAGGATTCGTTCCAATTAGTTCCAGGATTGGTAGGAATTACCGATTCTGGACTGATGCGCCGAGGTCCTGCACGAATGCATGTCTGCCCGTTGATCTCTAGTATCCGCCATTTTATAGCCAGCATCGTCATTTACTTTGGATTAATTGAAAGCGGTTCCGTTCTACACACACCGCTCAATAATCGAGTTTGATTAGTGATTAGTGAATACTGGAAAGGTATTACTAAATAGTTCGACAATTTATCTGTCATTTTGATGGTTAAGGTAATGAAATTTGTATGTAATGACATCTGTTTTCTTTTGGTCAAAAGGAGCAGTGGAGATTTTATTGCATCGTGTATAGGGTGAAATTTTGAAACGTAATTTTTTTGCTGTTATTACTCAAAAAATCAGTTGAATTTGACGTTTGCATAGTCAAAGAACGATTCCGTTGCATAGACACGAATAGTCCAATTGCGAACTAGAGTTATTTTTTTTTAAGATGGTGGAGAAATAATGGGCAACGTTTAGTAATGGACGCCGTTTGAATTTGAATTTTTTAAGAAGCTTTCTTTTCTGGTTTCCATATTGTACTACAATATTGCTTTCTCTTGTCGGACGGTCAGATCAAATTACATTCCCAAATAAAAAATATCTAAAAAAAGGAACAACAGGCTGGCTTCAGGCTGATGTTGGAAGTATTCTCTATTTAATTCTGACAAAAAAATAAAAAATAAGACTTGGTTTGAAGTCTTGAAACATACTTTGAAACATACTCAAAAAAGTTGATTCCAGCTCCGATTCAATCTTCACAAAACAAACAAAAGAACAAGAACAACTAACATACGTCTAAAATTTACAGCTAAACAACAATAAGTTATACATCATAATAGGGTATTTGACTGTATTAAAAATATGGCTTGTATTATAGTCATCCCAATAGATTACAGTTTAAGGAAAGTATTTGTCATTACTTTTTTAAAAAATTATGCTTTATTTCCATAATAAATCAAAATTAAAATCGTCCTACCACGTGATCGAAAACGCTCTGTAATTGGCTCAGTCTCCTGTGACGTCATTCGTTAGTACGCTTATGAATCTCCCGTTTGAATTTACTACGTTAATTTACAAACAATAGGAAGCAACTTTGTTAACGCGGTTAGTGGTAATCTACCGCTTTGATGGTGGGATTCTACTTTAAACATAATCCTTATTTTTACGCTCCGGAAATACGCAACGTGTAAAAAGTGCAATGTAAACATAACTTTGTAGGAAAGTTATTCTAGTCAGTTTTACTTATGTCGAAGTAATCTTCACAAACACTTGTATTGGCCGCTATTTATTTCTTTTGGATTTCTACGATCTAGTCTCAACCACTTTCTTCGCAGCTTCAAATCTTGCGGAACAGCTACAAATAGTTTACCCGACGTTTTTATTGACGTATTTCTGCATTGTGGATTTATACACTATTTATAACCCATTTTTATGTAGAAATTGTGAAAACTACACATCATACAACACAATTACCAAACGGCGACGTACCCGATGCTTACAGACCATATGGGCCGATTAGACGTATAGTATCGTGTGACGTCACAAGACAGAAACTATCGTTTTGGCAGGACTTTTTGTGATTCAATTTTTAACGCTGATTTTTATGAAATATAGAGAATGTAATTACGAAGAATAATGCATTTACAAAGTAGAGTGAACGAATAAACAGACTAAGATGATTATAGTGAAATACCCTATTGAAACTGACGAAAAGACCATCTAAAATGATGAATTCATAAACACCCATAACACCAATGGTTTCTCCACGATCTTTAAAGATAACTCAGGTACACTGTTAGATTTCTCTTGCCGTTGCAATGTTTTTGTTACAAACGTCATATTTCACTGGATTTTACTAAAAGCAAATAATTAACATTGGTTCAATTCAATAAATAAAACTAACGCTTTTACAGTGTTGGATAATCTATTTCTCTTTACATGTGCAGGTTGCCGACGTTTCGCTGGCTGCTCTCCAGCTTCTACAGGGCCTATAAAACAATAATTAATCATACAGAATACAATTATAGGACACTCAATTCTCGGACTACTCACTTCATGCAAGTTTAGAGATCGTCCTAATAAATAAAATGAAATCATACGTTGCGGGTATATTCTGAAGTAAAATTCTCCAATTCTCGAATACAATCTGTCTCGAACAATAACATGTACGCCGTTAAAAAGCCAGGACTATAAAACTCCATTTAACGATTACAACAATGGCAAACAATGGCATTCGGTTTGAAAGGACGGGTGGTGGTTGTTTAAATATTTTAGCCTGTATAAGAACAAAATCAGCCTGTATACGCGACGCTATAAGATTTATAGTGTCCAAAACAAGACAAATGTCATTACCCATTGATTTTAATACACCTTTCAGTTCACATTAAATTGACCCGATATAATCAGAAATGTTGCATTGCCAAACATAAAGCAACATAACTTTGGAATGAAAAGTTGTTATTGCAAATATGGTATGGTTTCAATCTTCACACTACAAAAAACACTACAAAAAATTGTTTTTTAAAGAAATATTTCAATCTGAGCGGTTTCCTAATTCTGTATAATACTGTTTTATACTGACTGTTTTGCAGTCTGGGTCTTTCTAAATCACGTAGGTGTATTTCTGATTAATTCACTAGAACAGGACCCTTATCTTGACATCAATCAAATAAAGAGTACTTATGTCTTCTTTCACAACATGATTACTCAAACAATTTTCAATAGTATATGACCATTATGAATCAGCTATTGCGTTTCCCTTTAATATCTATTTTTTTTTGTTAGAAGGAACTACTTGGATATTCCTTGTACCTATTTGGATTAAATACTGTTCATTTTGTTAATGCAAACTGTTAATGCAAACTTGTCAATTCTTAGCAAAAAATTGTAAATAAGAAAATCTTACTCTTCACAGAAGAATTTAGACCTTACAAGCTAGCAACCTTTTGTACTTACCATGACAATCCTTTTTAGTTGTATCCTAACTCCTTCAGTGTCATTCTTGGGCGTTGGTGATCCATCTGTAAAGTTCTGATTTCCAATTTGAATACAGGATATCGAAACGAACTTTCTGCACGGCATTTGTAAAGCCGAACCAAAGGTGTATACAAAAACCCAGATGGGTTGGAATTTTTCCAGAATGAAATCATCATTTTGCTGGTCTGTACCTTTATAGCGGTAATCCGAAAACAAATTAACAGATTTAATGAAAGCCTGCTAAATATTTAACGATCCACACGCAGACACATACAGAGAAACCATTCGCGAATCGGCGAATTCAACACGGACGTGCATACCTTATTTATCCGCGAATGTGGAGATTAAAAGTCTAATTTAAAATTCAATTTTGGCGGGCAGACGGCGAACGGAGGAAATTGAAAAGCGGTTAATCTTGCGAGCTGCCCGCGCCTCTGCTATGTTCCAATGCCACTCGACCTCCATATCTCATTGTAAACGCCCTGTTACATGTTTCGGCCCCGTCCCAACAACCAGCCTACTTTTTACCAATTTTAACGCTGACATTTCATCTCAAGCGCAATAAATTTCACGACCACCTCGTAAATCAACAGCCGAATGGTTGATTTCATTAAAAGAAGGATACAACACTACAAAAGCATATTACCAAAGTATGCTGGAAATGGTATCCGGCCAGACGTCTAACTTTAATCTAAGTTAGAAGTTTACGGTTTCATTTCAACCTAGGTAGAGAAATCTATTAGTTCACATAAAAAATGTGCCCTAAATGTAAAAAGTCACGATAAAATAATAATAAATAATAATGAAAATGTTTAACGACGTATTTTAGTCAAATCAATATTATAGGTTAATAATATGGTGATATACAGGAGGGATGTAAAAAAAAAAAAAAAGGTCCCTGGTTCAAATCCAGGATGTGGCTGTAATTTTTGATTTATTTAAAATTTACATCCCTCCTGTATATCACCATATTATTAACCTATAATAAATAATAATGTAATATAACAGAAATAAAATAAAAAATTAATTATGTAATTATGGGTGTTGCCTTTTTATTGAAAAAAACGCGCAATTCCTAATACCAATCGATGGGTCCGAGCGCTTTTTCAAACACGCCCCGCCCTCATTTATTTATTATCGAATTTACTTCATTTGGCTGATACTCACTGTATATTTGATAATATTTGATAATTTGAATATTTGATAATATTTGGAAGCAATATCGGTCATGTGAGGTATCATAGGACCTATATCTTTTAAAGCAAACCTTATTTATTTAGTATATATTTAGTTTATACTTAGTTCTTTATTTTCAAACTAGGCTTGCCTTGTTAAACAGGAAATACAACAAAAATTCAAAATGGTAAAAAAGCGAAAAGTCGTAATTTTCAGTTGCCATAACACTACTCACTAGTCATCAAATTATATATTATTGTTACTAATTTAGCTTATAATAGAGCTTATAAAAAAGTTTGTCAGAAAATGACCCCGACTGTCACTATGGAATGTCCCATCAGTGATTTGCAACCAGTGGTCCGGAAACTACTTCAAATAATTTTTACTGAAATTAATACAACTTAATCTTTGAAAAAATGTTTCTAATAATTAATAATAGTAATAACAATAAGTTTTAATCACTAACCGGTAGGTATGTCACCATATTAGTAACCTAAAACCTTAATTTTTCGATATTTCGAAACAAAGGTTTTAAATCTATAATTTGAATGAACGTTTGTTCAAGATGTGATTTATTAATTCATCCTCACTTCTACATTTTTATGAACGACGTAGTGGCCTTCCGTTCATAGGAACGCGGTAAATATATAGAATTGTTAACAGTTCTAGGCATAAATTTATGTGGCTACTCAAAATCTATCAAGTAAAAATGCTTTTGTGCCTGAGAAAGCAAGCACGCACGAAATTTTGAAGAGTAATTCAATGATCAAGTGTGATATAATTTTACGACCGCTTATGTACCAGAAGTAATTTATTTACATAAAACCACAAGTAACTTCATAGTGTGTTTTTTACTCCAACAGCAAGGTGTTTACGCGGCAAAATTTTCCATAAATAACAGACTATTACGTCAAAATGAATGAATTTCCTGAATGTCCTGAATTCTAAATCAACTAACATATTTTAATAACAAGAACGTAACCCATTAAGGTAAACGTCCAAAATTCAGACTGTCCTAAATTTCGACACATTTCTGTTTAGTTGGTTAAAATGAGAAATCTACAACATTGAACTTTGTTTTAGGACATCCGGTTTGTTGATTTGACATTACACATATCTTTTACGTCGCTACAGGATAACAGTAATTAAGAAAATTCTAATAATATCTACTTAGGATGACTAAAAATGCTTTTTATTTTCATAAAAATACGGTGTACTACTCTTTTAACCACTATTATTTATAAATTTAGCGGTGTCGGAATTAGGTACATGTAAATCTAGCACGTCCTTAAATCAGACATGTGTGTCGGAATTGTGTACATAGGTTGTAGTAATACATATGTCTCTAATGCTGTCTTTACACAAGACATTACATAGTTTTCTACATTAACGACACGAGTGTCAAAATTACGGAGATCTATAATCCCTAATTATTACAGGGTGTCGGAACTACGATAATCAATACCCCCAAATTCCGTCATAAATATCGACAGGTATCATAGGAGATGATGAACTAGGACAGAATGATGCAACACTAGCAGCAGAGAATAGCGATTTTGACATTAATACACCACCTTTGGAGATAGCAATTGAACTCATTATTCTGGCCTAAAACACCCAATTAAAGTATGTACAACAATAAACTGTTCTTCTGCAACACAATATCTGATGCTTGGAGAGAATATTTGTTAATGAAATAGAAGGAAGGACAAAAGAAAATCATTCTAGAGAAATAAGAAAGGACGCGAAAAAATAATAGAATAAAAAGCTGTGCCGGGAGAAAGAGTACACTAAAAAATTCAGATGCAAGAAACACTATAATACAGATGAGGTAGAGAGGGCAGACTGAAGAAGACTAAGGACTTATTTTATAGTGTGTTTCCTTAAAAATGGTAAAACATAAATGTTTAACATTTCTTAATAAAAAATCTTATTTAAAAATATTTAAAATACCTAATATTTACTTGAATGTTTATATTTGTCAGAATAATGTACCCCAAGTGTCTGATTTAAGGGTAAATCTAAATATACGTTTAGTGTCGGAATTAGGAGCAATCTGGGATTATCTTTCATTAACGAAAAATCTCGGGGTCTGGATGTATGGATTTATAATCTATGTTATTGGCAGCCCAAATAGTCGTTCAACAGGTTTACCAACAAAGACAGGCAGTGACCGTCTATTAACAACGAAGACACTTGGGCTTATACTATACCTATAGCACTACTTTAATTTTTATTGTGTAAAACGTCTGAGAGAGTGGTAAGAAGATTTTCATCTTTTGAAATGTTGGCAACACAGCTTAACGCTAAAAAGTGTATAAGTTACGACGACAACTATTGGCAATCCTCGCTACTAGAAAGACACTTCTTGCATTCTCCGCGAAAGCAAGTACTACCTCGGGGACAGTATAAAATATAAAAAATCGCCGTTAGAAGATCTAAATTCCCCGCGGGACAATAAGAACGGTACGTAGAGGCTTTTATGTCGGTGCACTTTCCAACTTCCACCGCGGATGGCGCTGCGCGGAGTTGAAAATAAAACTTTTCAGAGTTCTTCTAACCGACCACTTCGAACTGGTCGTACTAGCGACCTCATAGACGGGAACGAATAGTTTTCTCGCGTACTTTTAATTCATAACTTTCTGTCAGCGGGTTTTATAAGAAATGGAATATATTTCGGCGGTCTCTTCAGGTTTTTTAACACCCGGACGAATATTATTCATTGATTCTTTCAGCAACGTTTGGTTTTAGGGTTCTGTGCTTCAAAAGTAAATAGTGGAACCCTTATGGGATCGATCACTCGTTTGTTCGTCTCTCTCTCTCTCTCTATCTGAAGTCTGTCATGATCGAATTTCTCTGCACTGAATAAAGATACAAAGCTGAAATAATAAAACACACAGAATAGTATCCATTTATTTACAAAATAGGTTTATGAGATATTATTAAAATATTAAGTTCAAGATAATGCTAAATGTTGCAAGGTTATTTATTGCATCCTTATTAATCTTATCCTTAGTAAAAAGGTCAAACCACCGACAATTTTTGATTTGAAGCCCTTCTAACCCAATGAATACTACTATTTTGATATTACAACCAACTAGCAAGAAAACTCCAGATTAGTTAGAGAATGGTTTAAAAAATCGGGTTATTATTTCAATAATATTAATATCTATTCTGTTTGGTCATCTATCATCACCAAACCTGTATTTTTTAAAGAATTTTTGCATCTCATTCCTTTAGGACGAGTCGTAACTGTAGGGTTGCCAAGTCCAAAAATCGAGTTCGCGGTACAAGGTTTGAAAAATCCTATCTACTATAATAAAATTATAAACCCCTAACCACAACAAGTATTTTAGAAACCTAAATACGTATTTCAGCAACTATGTTGCCATCTTCAGTAGAACCTAAAAAGAGGAAAAGAGAGATTAGCACTTCATAGTATCTTTACTGGATATTGTCCAAGCAAATCACTAGTGGAAGTGACGTCCATGTTAACAATTATCCTATATATACACATTTGTTGGTCACACCTCAGTGAATATTGATCATTGAAGCGTAAAAAACAAGTTTTAATTAAAGCAGGTCAAACAATGGCGAACTAGATATAGGACCCCTGTCTGAATTTATTAATTTATCTCTATTCAAGTGAATAAAGATACTTTCCAAGCTGTTTAGTTCCCTATTATTTGACACAGCTTTTACAAGTTTTAAGTCATCTACAACTACTTTATGACCTGTGTCTAAAATATGTTGAGCCACACTAGATTTTTCAAAACGAGTATATTAAAAAATGAGCTACATGTTCTTTGAACCTAGTTAAAATTGTTCTTCTAGTCTGGCCTACGTATTCTTTTTCACAGTCATGACATTTGATACAATATATACCAGATTTATCAAGTACATCTACCTTATCGTTTGGGTTTCCAAGAAGGTTTTTTATGCTATTATGAGTCGAATATGCTAAACAGAGATTTTGTGATGTAAAAATACTTCTCAAACCCCTTGTATATGCACAATCGAACGGTATTTTAACATAATTCTTCTTTTCTACAGACAAAGTATTTAAAGTAGATATTTGATTTACATACATTTTTTGATTCTGCTTCTTAATCATTCTATCAACTATTTTTTCAGGGTACCCATTATGTATGACAACATTGTTAATAAACAATAATTCTTGCTGATATCTATCTACGGACAATGGAAATTTCAATAACCTATTTACTAAACAACTAATAAAAGACAATTTTTGTTGAAAAGGATGCTGCGAATCATTAGGGATAAACCTGATTGTGTTAGTATCTTTCCGATACACGTCAATTTCTATTGTATTTTTGCTATTCCTGACTACCAGAGTATCTAAAAATGGAAGTTGGCCGTTAACTTCTTGTTCTACAGTAAAGTTAATGGTGTTGAACTTAGAATTCAAAACGAGAAGAAAATCTTGAATACTGCACTTCTTGGTGTCAAAAATGGCAAAAATATCGTCGACATACCTAACCCAAGTCTTAGGGAAATATGGTGCTATAGACTTTACATTGGTTTCAAATCTGCTCATAAACAAGTTGGCAATAAAAGGTGAGAGACAGTTACCCAGTGCAGTATTCAAGATTTTCTTCTCGTTTTGAATTCTAAGTTCAACACCATTAACTTTACTGTAGAACAAGAAGTTAACGGCCAACTTCCATTTTTAGATACTCTGGTAGTCAGGAATAGCAAAAATATAATAGAAATTGACGTGTATCGGAAAGATACTAACACAATCAGGTTTATCCCTAATGATTCGCAGCATCCTTTTCAACAAAAATTGTCTTTTATTAGTTGTTTAGTAAATAGGTTATTGAAATTTCCATTGTCCGTAGATAGATATCAGCAAGAATTATTGTTTATTAAGAATGTTGTCATACATAATGGGTACCCTGAAAAAATAGTTGATAGAATGATTAAGAAGCAGAATCAAAAAATGTATGTAAATCAAATATCTACTTTAAATACTTTGTCTGTAGAAAAGAAGAATTATGTTAAAATACCGTTCGATTGTGCATATACAAGGGGTTTGAGAAGTATTTTTACATCACAAAATCTCTGTTTAGCATATTCGACTCATAATAGCATAAAAAACCTTCTTGGAAACCCAAAGGATAAGGTAGATGTACTTGATAAATCTGGTATATATTGTATCAAATGTCATGACTGTGAATAAGAATACGTAGGCCAGACTAGAAGAACAATTTTAACTAGGTTCAAAGAACATGTAGCTCATTTTAAATATAATCGTTTTGAAAAATCTAGTGTGGCTCAACATATTTTAGACACAGGTCATAAAGTAGTTGTAGATGACTTAAAACTTGTAAAAGCTGTGTCAAATAATAGGGAACTAAACAGCTTGGAAAGTATCTTTATTCACTTGAATAGAGATAAATTAATAAATTCAGACAGGGGTCCTATACGTAGTTCGCCATTGTTTGACCTGCTTTAATTAAAACTTGTTTTTTACGCTTCAATGATCAATATTCACTGAGGTGTGACCAACAAATGTGTATATATAGGATAATTGTTAACATGGACGTCACTTCCACTAGTGATTTGCTTGGACAATATCCAGTTAAGATACTATGAAGTGCTAATCTCTCTTTTCCTCTTTTTAGGTTCTACTGAAGATGGCAACATAGTTGCTGAAATACGTATTTAGGTTTCTAAAATACTTGTTGTGGTTAGGGGTTTATAATTTTATTATTAAGTTCGCCACAGTCTCCAAAATATTGTTACTATCTACTATATGTAAATACAGATACTAACAGATGTAAACTGATATTAATAAGGTATGTAAATACTGCATCGTGTAGAAACTTTTAGTTTTTAAGTACATTGTGGCAGCACTCTTTCGATGACCAACTAAAATAAGGCTTTATTTGAAATTCTGCATTAACATCCTCGACAAGCAGTTTCAGAGTCAACATTTGAGCCTTCAACTACGTTATGCATGGAAAATATAAATTGAATAATTTTCTCAACTCTCATTTTACCAAGAAAATTGTAGGTATTTATTTGTCCACTTTTCAAGGAGTGGACTAGCAATTAGTAAATACCAGTTTCATATAGTGTCAAAATCAATATCATGCAATAATTCAGTGCCTATATTTTGGAGAGTGACTCATATCTAAACTCGCGATTTAACGATAATATATATTCTTCTTGTCGGTCAAATCAAATTTGGAATCCAAATAATTAACATTTTGACGAAATAACATAAAATATTGGTTGATTCTGCTGCATTAATTGGGGAAAAGGTTGTTTAAAATATTCCCTAAAAACGTAAAGGATTGTCTCTAATCCTTTAATTAATTTACCGTCTTAGAGATTTTAAGATTTGATCATTTAAAGATCTATTTTTGTCTCGTTCCTGTTCTGACTGTAAGTATTTTTGAGATTTTTTTAACTTTATTTAACTTTAGCATACCATTTCCCAGTGTTTCCCAACGCAAACACTGATGTTGTGGTTATACCAAAGATAAAAGAATTATTATAAGATACGTCACTAGACAAGAAAACGCGGTTCGAGAGTGAGATAGTTTTGGTCAACGAAAAGATGGCCACCAACAGCTGATTGTGTTTGTATACTAGCGGGTGACATAACCTTCATATAACCTTACTTTGGTGGTTAAATTTATTGGATTGTGCAAGATTGTGTATGCAGTGTTTTAATAAGCATTTTAATGAGTGGTCAGTTTGTTAATATTCCATTTATGCGACTATCGGAGACGTTTTATTTTATTTATATATGTGAATATTGATTTGTTTTCATTTGCATTACATAACCTCTAATGTCGGTAATGGTCGGTAACGGGGTAACGTTGCCGCCCATCGTGCATTGTATTCGTTAGTTTAAAAGTCCCGCCAATTCCCGCATTGTTTGGTCAACGATTTAAAGCCCACATGCGTTCAAGGTCAACGAATGTGGACCCCACTAAATCAACGGAGCCGACCCGAAGCGTCGTATCTTCCTATTCTCTTATCTTTGGTTATACTGTCAATAGTATAAAAGTATCTGTCAAATCCTGGCTAGTTTTCTCATGCAACTAAACAATTAATTTTATCAAAAATTTGTATAGACATAAGTTAATAGTATATTATTTGACGAGCAATTAAGGATATAAATCGATTCGAAATCAAATTCGAGCATGTAGTTTATACGTGAGCCGTAGGCGAGCGTGTAATCATGCCAGCGATTTGTATCCGTTGATTCCAGAATCAACACTAACACTGTTTGCTGAGAAACAAGCAATATTGTTCAACAAAACACAAATTTTTAATTTTAAAATTTGAAAATAAGGATAATTGATATTATTTTTGTCCTGCGAAATCCAGGACACGAACCCCATATTTTTTTTTAATGTATCATTTAAAATACCATGATTATCCCTCTTTGCCCTAACACTCGTCTTTGTCTAGTCACAGATCCGACATTCAGGCCTACAATCATTTTGGTAGATTACTGCGTCGTTTATGCAACCAAAATATCAGTTTGTTATACCTTTAGGAAGTTTTACTCCTCAAGGTGTTACTTTTGTACCAGTCTGTTTTTTTATAAAACTTTTTCTCAGAGTTTCCCTAGAATTTAATTATGTTTCGTACCCGTAAAACATTATTCATCGCCCGTTCTTTGTTATTGGCGACGGGTCGACTTCGCGTTGTATTAATGGGAAACAAATCCGAATTAATTTGTCAAATTTATTTCTTCTGTAGGAAGGGCGCGACGCGGATTAAATTAAATTGCCACCGTTACGGAAACTCGCTAATGACGGCGAGGTTCATTTATTATTTCGTCCGTTTGGATTATTGCCTCCTGTTTAAGAATTCCCTTTGTTTTCGAGAGGGCGCGCCCGTTATAATTTTCCGAACGCCCTCCTTTATATTCCGAACGGGAATTCGGTGGAAATATTTTCGATTGTCAGCGATTCGCAATTTTATTCCGCCAATTAGGATGTTTTTCTCCTCCTTCCGTTGCTCGTAGTCGGCATTTCGTGTACAATTAGGCATGAATTCGATTAATTCTTAATAGGAGGAGAAAATATTCAATAAGTGAGAATATGCATGGAGGTCATAGATGAAAAAATTTCACAGAAATAATAATTAAGGAAATAATGATCGGCTTAAAACATTTTCGGACTGATTTGGGAATAACAACAGTTCTTTTTCTAATGTACGGTGATAAGCCTGTCTCTGTGGAGTCTATAGGCCAATACTTCTTTTATTTCCGTTTGTATAACTCAATTCTTAGAGGGTAAAACTATTTCAGCAAGTTTTGTAAATTAGTGAAGCACAACTTCGTATCACGTGTTAGTGTCTGTCCTGCTGTAAACAATAATCTGTTATACATCACTTACACATCTACAAGGAATATTTCAAGTCATTAATGTTATTGTCATTATTCACTAATATGGAAACAAATTAAAACATTTTAACACCACTGTCTCAACGATAAAATTCGAAAACAGATTCTCAATACCATTTTGAAGGGTTAGTTTTGTCACCAGCTCATTTTATTAGTAAATCTGGGGTTGCTTATAGACTTTACCAAAAAACTGATTTTATAATAGTGTCTGAACTATTATATCTGCAGGTTCTTGAAATAGCCTATGAATTACTTTTTCATTACTTTTGATTTCCGATGAGTATTTTTATAATAATATAAAATCCATAAAATCCATAAAAAAGGCAAACAAGTGTCAAAATAACATCGGTTATTACATAAACAAGAAGTACTATATCAGGAGATTATATAACATATTATTTATATAGCCTGTCAAGCTTATTTCTAAGTAATCTTTTTTCAGATGGTAAATCTCCTACTTTTAATTACTTGGAAAGTTACAGCTCTTTGAAATATTAACACAACCACGTCTCTCACTTCTTAAGGAATTGATAAAACCAACAAATTAAGATACATTTTCTACTGAGAATTAAATTTACATTTAAAAAATCTGATGTGGCCAGGCACATGACTTTATCATACAATATATAAAATTAATAGTTTAGCTGCATGAGAATCTATTCTATTAAGATAAATCGTAGGTATTGTCAAAGCATCAGCATTTGACACTACCTACACTACATCATTAGAATAATAGTTATTTATGTCACAAATGCCGAAAGTACGGAATTGCGCGACGAGCGGTGATGCGGCTCGTCACCGAAGGCGGAGTGTCGCCGTCGCATGTGAGCGAGTCGCGCTATCTAGTTTTTGGCAGGAGCGACATCAACGTTTATTGTGTTGCTTTTTAAGAAATACGTATTTTTAAAAAATAAATAAATGATTTCTGTATAGTAAATGCTAGGCTGGTACCACTTTGACGAAACGTCAAGTTTAAAGGTGCGTTCCGATTGGTAGGTAATGGTAGCTAATGGCGGTGGTAGAATACGAAATTATAGTATTTCTTACATATCGTGATAATGACACATATTAGTTTGCATGTACATAAACATGAGTCACTAGCAATTTTCTATTGGAAATACTATAACGGCGTCTGCTACCACTGCCATTATCACTAATTAAAACGCACCTTAAAAAGGTAATTCAAATTCTGACAGATTTATATTTGTTCATGACACATCCCTACCAACATACTAAAATAAAACTACACTCATCGCTATACTTTATTTATAATTTTCGCAATTTATCGTTTTTAGAATTAGATATAAAGACGGGTTGATATTTCTTATCAACAAACAATCAAATTGGTGATCTTATTTTATTTGAAATTTGTATTTTATAATTTGCCGCACTACAGCGGCAACGTTCCATGGTGGTTCTCCAACCTCTGATGAGATCAGCTGTTTTCGAATGTGAACACAAAAAAAATATTTGTCAAAATCCTGGCTACTATGTAATTTCATATCAATGCAGATGCGACCGATCTCGATCAAATAGAATTTGCTCTTGAAGCTAAACTATTAATTATACCAAAAAATGTCATAGGCATAAATTATACAAAATTTCTTCTACTTTAATTTATTAATTAACTATTTTGTCAAAATTATAGAAATGGCGGCTCATTTGAAAAATCTTTCAAAAAGGCTTAGAATAAACTACCAGTTCCTTTGGACCCCTTTCAACCAAACGCTTTTCAGCTCTAAGTTTGGTAACAAAACCTCTAAATATGAACTTTCGTTCCGATACCTTTAGTAGTTTCTCCGGAATCGTCGTCACAAAAATCGTTTACACACAGACATACACACACACACGCACACAGACATTTTTTTGTACCTTGGTCAAAAATGTTCAGGGGACCCAAAAAGACCTATTTCCGCTAAAATCTCAATTTTTTTTTCGGCATGATTACAATACTTTATCTTACTGCGTATGATAAAGTAAAAAGTAAGTAAAAAGTTTAAAATGGATTTATTTGTTTGATCATTTTATTTTGCTATTTTTAATTCTTCTGGAAAAGTAGTAAACTAGAAAACCAGTTAACTAATATTTACAATATTATCGTTGCTATTGTAAACATGGTGTCCAACTCACTACAATCACGCACTACAATACTCCAGAGTGCAAGTATAGAGAAGTTCAGAAGAAAATAACTTGTGCCCTTATACTTAACATTTAATTATATTTTATAATGTATTACAGCAGACAATAATCAAACGCAACTGCCAACGGAAAAAGCATTTCTATATTTGTAGTCCATACCAAATTTGCATAAATGATTTTCAAAAAATTTTGGTATACTTTCTGATGGCAGTTGTATAAGGACCTTCGGAATCGAATGGTAGCAAGCATTTCACGATTGATCGAATAATTATGACGTGGGTTATGATTGTGGTTGTAAATTCCATTCAGTTCAGAAGAACATTGTAGTTTTAATCTCTATTTTATCTCTATTTAAAGTACTTTTTGCGGTTAGTTGACACTTGCGAATCAGCAATTTATAAGGAAAAGAAAGTGAAATGTTTATTTGTAATCTTACCAATTCAGATATTCAACTCATTGTCTCTAAAAAGCGCCTTGTTCTTTTCTCATGCTAGAAGCCTAATGCCTGGGCAACATATTTGGTCATTCGAGCTTTATATTACCATAAAGATTTAAATGCCATCGTGCTAGACGACCATATGTCTACCGCCAACGCTGCATAACCTAAGTTAATGAGGATTCAGTAGCTTTAAAACTACCATGGACAAACAAAGTATAATTTAAACAATAAATCCAGCTCGTTGTGACGTAGCGACGAGACGATGACAAAGGAGTTCCTAGTTCGGGTAATTAACGCCCAAAAATCGGGGAACCATGCATCATCCAGATAATTTAATTGTGAAACTGAAACTTCCGGAACTCGCAAACATTTCACTTAGCTGTGCGAGCGAGCACGGTCCTACTTGTCTAAAGAGTCAGCTAATTTCGTTAAAGTTCGGCCTGATGCGTGACGAGAACTGTGACAAACATCTGGCGAGGGAATACTAGCAATTAATTTCATGGAAATTGAGATGGCTCCACATGGAAAAGTAATTTTATTAAGATTTGTCAGCAGTAACCAACCACAGTTTATGTCTACGTATCCTCGTACTGAGGGTGGTAAAACTGCATAATTGAGTTATGCCGCATTTGACTATATATGCAACTACGAGAGCGCGAGAAACAAGATTGTTAAGCTTCGTCTGCATAATAAACGCATCAATGTTAATGTTTTCTACGCCATTGACGACATACATGGAAAATACACCACTACTATAGTACTGGCCGTTGTTTGCACGTTACGTTCCTTAGTCGGTTAACTGTTATTACTGCACTGCTGGTTACTGCAGTATTTACTTTGTTTGCATTGGTGGAGGTTGTGTTGCAATGCTTCTAGAAGTGCAGACTGTAGACAATGTAGAATCTGGGGGAAGGATTTTGTATTTCAAATCCGACTTGAAGGACCACATAGGTTGTATCGGTAACGCTTGTAGTGGACAACGCAATTAGCTTGTTCGCTGAATCGCTCAACTCAATCGTCAGAAGAATTAAAACGATGTAATTGTAGGAGGAAGAGTTGAAACCCTTACATCTAGTAAATGCCATGGAAACTGATATATAATAGAGAAATTTTAAAAAAGCTACTTGCCATCATTTTTGGGGACAGAGAAGTGTTACCATAGCTGGATGAGAAGAGTACAAGCAATATCATTAGGGTCATAAGGAAGAACACATAGCGCATGCATTTCAGTCGATAAGGAAGACTTTTCTGACTTTTCCTATACCTAGGCTTACCATAATTTTTAAATTTCAAACCGGGACAAGTATTTACTTTTGGGAACAAGATATAAAAACATGAAAAACCATAAATTGTTTTGTATTCTTTAGTTTTTTTACTTTTTGTTGTTCAGCATGTGTTCTTTTATATATTTCATCTTTAAATATAATACGAACACCAGGAATATCAAAATTATCGACAATTGGGATGCTAAAAGTACTTGAATACCAAATCATACGTAATTTGTCACACTTATTTTGTCACATACTTTTTTCACGGTACTTTTTTCTATTATAATATAAGCTGCTTTAATTACCTCATAAAATTTGGAGCATTCCAAGCCAAAATTTATTTTGCAGAATAATATTGCTCTTACTAGTGGAGTCAAATCAGCAAGAGATAGTGCGTTATCTCGAAATCTGTTGGAAATACTCGAATTTTCAACTTTTTTTTGTTGTAAACGTTTTAAATTTACAGCACTGAAACCTTTATACATAAAAAAACGACGCTACTTATTTATTTAATAAATACTCTCGTTTGTTTAAATTAATAAATTGTGGATACAGGCAATATCATATGAATTTAAGTACTTGAGTGCATAATATTACCAAAAAGTTAAACAAAGTAAGTCGAAATCTAGAACCTTTTAACACATTTGGTCAGCACACAAAAGTTTGTAGTAAATATCATTGGTAGTTGTTCTAAAGTTAAATTTTCGGTCATTAAAAAATTACTAAATAAAACATTGGGCGAATTTGTTCTATTAATGCACTTATTGACATATTTATCAGTAATTATGACTTATTTGATGTATAAAAATCATCCTATGAGAAAGAATTCAAAATAAAAATCAGTAGCAACGAAAGAAATAAACAAATGTTGCTGTAGTCGTTATATTAGTTATCTTAAATTGATGTTTCTCATGAAGTACTATGATAGTAAAGCACCGTCTACATACTGAAACATTTAAGTCAGAGATTTTTTGGAAGTTTGTTTCACATACGCTTCTTTTGGAAGCGCCTACGTATTTACAGTTTCTTCTAATGAATTGAAAATATGAATAGTAGGTTGACACAAGAAGAATAGTTTCTTGTTAATCGCAATGTGCGGAAACGGTGCCACTATTTTAAATAATTAAAGGTAATAATTATTTTTGAATCATGATAATACCTTCTGCTGCCACCAGTCATCTTAATATCTTAATACCCCCAGCTTATGGGTAAATACAACGATTAATTTCCTAAAATTTGACATATGAAGCAAAGATATACATATAACAATTTCTGTCAAAGTTATAACGTTTTTTCCATAGCCCTAGTCTCTTAATATATTTCAAACTTACACAGATGGTCGATGCAAATTATTGCGATTTAGGAGTTGTTCACTATAGAACGTGAAAGGTTGACTAACGAATCCAGATAATCTATATTTTGACGTATGGAATAACGTTTTTTAAAAAGATATAAGCAATTTTCAGCATCAACTCACTATGTATATCTATGGCAGTCTATACTCAATATTGCTACTTCTTCTGAGTACTGATCTGATTACTGATATAAAAGTTTGTTAAGAATTTGAACCGGGACATAGTACCAAACCGGCCGGGACGCCGGGACCGATGTCTGAAACCGGGACTGTCCCGGTCAGCCGGGACGTATGGTAAGCCTACGGCTATACCCCACACGTAAAGAACTGTTTTGTTTTAACACCGTCGTCCAGTTGTGGCAGTCTGAAGTGGCTAATTTAGGTTGATGCAGGCTAAATAGGCCTGCAGGTTGCACATATCGGTAGACAATGAGGTGACAGATAAGCGACAATAACTAAGCGACAATAAGAATATACATTTTTTTAAATACGGTTTATAAAACAATCCTAAAATTAAAAAAAAAAATCCGTTTATTTTTATTGATTCAGGCATAGCCCATCGGCAATCAGTCGACATTCAAAATTTCAGCACGTTTGGATATCTTTAAAAAAAATTGCTTTTGATTCATACATTGTCACCAGAAATCTGTCGACAAGCAAAATTTTAATTCGTTTGGACAAATTTTCCAAATTTTGAAGATATTCTCAAATTTTGAAAAATTTTCCAATTTTTCATTCATGCCTTGTTACCGGAAGGCTGTCCACAATCCACATGAGTGAGTTCGAGTCTCATGCCCTGCTTTCAGAGTGAAGGTTTTTCTGTGGTTTTCCTTTAGTCCTCGGCGAATGCTGAAAGCCAAACAACTTAAGACGTGCCACAGACGCGGGCCATATTAATGATAATTCGGGCCTGCCGATGCCCCCGTAGTGGCGAAAGCTGTTGGAGGATGTTAAGGCGTGGATTATTATTATTATTATTGTTTATATTGAAAATATTGCAAGGTTACTAATGTACTTGTAATGCTTAATAAATGGTGTACTTATATACATATTAACACAAATAAATGTATGAACCTACTGCAACATGGTACCTACATATCCTGCGGTGTTCTGAATTACCACTACCTCTCACCCATACCACCCTATACCACGCGAGCTTCTTGTAAACATAAACTTATTCGCCGTCGCGGTCTCTTGAATACACCACTCAGATATTATTAATGAAATTATCTTGTAATATGAACCGCATACTAACCAAACTACTAACCGAACCGGCAAGCCACCAGCACGTAAATTTTAGTTTATACGTAATGAAGCTATCTGGCGTGTACCTACATGTCAACGTCGAACAATTGACAAGCGAGGGGAACAATGTCACATCCCTCCTATAGGCCTACATCACCACCAGGTATTGAACTTGGCCCCCCCCCCATCGTGTTGACTATTATACAGGATGTCTCAACAGTGCGATCTCGGAAGATTGTGTCTCTGTTAATGAAGATATTTTAAAACTGATTTCACTCATATATACAGAACGCCGAGGCCAACATTTTGAAATTACTGGCGTGTATACAGTGTGTTCCATAAGGTAGTACCAACCGAAACATGTTTTTTTAAATGGAACAAACCTATATTTCCAATTTTAAATTCCTCGCAACATTTTATGACAATGAAAAATAACATTACCTACAATACCTACCCTAAAGTTTTTACCCAACTTTATACTTTATACTAAAAACTTACTGTAGCAATTGTTTTTCGACATAATAGGGCATTACACGGATGTTTATGCCCGGAGGGTGACCGTTTAAAAAGCTCGAAGGCCGCTAGGCCTAGAAACAATGTGTTATTCTTTTGTTATTTTAAAATGAAAAATCACTTTTGTGAGTTTATTATTTTGTATGCGGCCCGCCGAAGTTATACAAGATATACAAGAAGATAATATAAAATTTTTCTTAGCCTGCTGTTTTCCATAAAAATGACAATAAAATCATAAATTATAAAGTTTAATCTTCATTAACAGAGGAACAACCTTTAAGATCGCACTGTTGAAGCACCGGCTTTGTCAGTTATGGGATTATATGTTCATATTCATATTCATATTCATTCATATTCATAATTTTATATGTAGAGCATACAAAATACATACACTCGTCAGGTCACATTTGTATAAATGTTCATAAATATCATCTGTTCTAAATTCTACACTCCTTCCTTCTTCCTTCTTCCTTCTTCCTTCTTCCTTCTTCTTCTTCTTCTTCCTTCTTCCTTCTTCCTTCTTCCTTCTTCCTTCTTCCTTCTTCCTTCTTCCTTCTTCCTTCTTCCTTCTTCCTTCTCCTTCTTCCTTCTTCCTTCTTCCTTCTTCCTTCTTCCTTCTTCCTTCTTCCTTCTTCCTTCTTCCTTCTTCCTTCTTCCTTCTTCCTTCTTCCTTCTTCCTTCTTCCTTCTTCCTTCTTCCTTCTTCCTTCTTCCTTCTTCCTTCTTCCTTCTTCCTTCTTCCTTCTTCCTTCTTCCTTCTTCCTTCTTCCTTCTTCCTTCTTCCTTCTTCCTTCTTCCTTCTTCCTTCTTCTTCTTCCTTCTTCCTTCTTCCTTCTTCCTTCTTCCTTCTTCCTTCTTCCTTCTTCCTTCTTCCTTCTTCCTTCTTCCTTCTTCCTTCTTCTTCTTCCTTCTTCCTTCTTCCGTCTTCTACAGTTAATATAATTATAGTAAATAATCTATATGTAATCTTCCTCTTGGGTGTTTTAGTTAAGTGTGAGCTCAGAAGATTTCAAAATTCGAATTTTTAAAGGTGATCGATCAAGTAGTTGCAGAACATACAGAAACTGAAGTCGTGACTGAAATGGGACTATTGGTGTGTACGAACAAGATGTCCGACTTTGGAGAGTTAAAGTACATATCACGCAGTTGTTTTTCAATAATTGTGTATGCAGTATGTGCTCGGATCGAGTTACAAAGACAAAGAAATATGATTACTGATTTTTCTATTCAAATATATCTTATCAACAATAATGCGTCGGATGTTCAAACCCCTAAATCGCGTGAAATTTATACTCTGACTATGGACTTCAACCAAATCAACCATTGAAATAAATCACCTTCTAATTCGGCACACTTCTGAAGACGTGTTCAAAATTGTAAATAAGAATTTCGAATTTCCGCCAGTGGTAGATATTCAATCGCATTCATTATTCTTCGTTTTAATAGTCCTGCATCGTTTTAACTAATACAAAAACAATAAAAATAAAATCACCGAATTACATATAAGAAAATGGCATATAAACAGTTATGAAGTAGACGCTACTACATATTAAAGACATTTGATAGTTGCAGCCACATGCTAAATAGTTGACAAATAAGAAAAGAAAAGGGGCGCAACTACATAATATTAAAATACCCGAGCTCAATTCTGTCCTCCAAAAATTCAGCACAAAAGTAGTACGCTCTGTCCAATAAATATGGCGAAAGCTTCTGCTTAAAGAGCTTGGTAAAAGTGTCACATCTCTGGGTAACTTATTGAAAACTTTTTGGAGTCAGAAGAGCTTCAATTATATGAAGCTCTTCTGACTCCAAATGAGAGTATTGCTAAAGCCGTAATCCGCTGTTGAGAATTACGTCATTAGATCAGACCACCACAGAATAAAAAGAAATTGAAATAGATTAAATGGAAACGCTTTTTTATGCATCTTTATATACTTACGTTCTGTAACTGAATATTTATAACATCCCGTAATAATTTCAACGGGAAACAAAATCCATTCGGATCCTTTAAGGACCCACCCTAGGAACGAATAAATGGGGTCGACGCCGCCCGAAAAATATTTCAAACAACCGCCTCCGTAGGGCCTAAAATTAACCAAACATTCGGCAATTCAACAATGGACCCTGTTTTGTCCTTTAGAGGCACGGGCGTGATCCCATTGAGCTGAAATGGCCCATGAACCGTCATGGCGACCGAAACAATTGACGAGCATTTGTCAAGCGGCTAAAAAGCGCCTCAGATCGTCCTTTGTTTCGTCCTTCTTATAAAATATAGGCTTCGTTTGCGCTCGGGTCGCGAAAGTGTGGTACGTATTTGAAATTCTAAAGTCAATTTTATTTTCAAGCTTATTCAGTCAATTTTTAACGTTGGTAATGGAGCTGCAGATAGAACACTGATGATAATGCAGATTATTTCTGATAATATCATCGTTAAATCTTGTAAATTTAATTTTAATTACCGTTTTCACTCCAAACTAACTATTTTTCTTGTTTTTTTTTTTGGACGAAATTAATATTACGTGTTTTATTATTATTAAATTGTTATTTTTATCGAACATTTATTGATTTTTTGATCACATTGTACAGTTTTACGTAGGAATTCTTTTTTTGAAACAACAAATAAAAACCTACAACTCTGAAAACCTTGAGTTTATCAGTGGAAAGTAACTAGGCGTTTCTGCTGACTACAATTGAGTTTATAATCAGTTATAGAGTTTATAGTGACTTCAGCCAATCCCCTAAAACCTCAAAAGTATCTCAAAGAAAACCTGAAGCTTTGTGCTTTTGCCTGAACACTGAGAACCTACAGTATTCAGTTAGACCTGAAGAAGGCAATCACATGGCATCAGGAACATCAGCAGTTACGATTTTTGACGGACGTTGTAACCTAGATACAATTTATTTTCTAAATGATTCTGGCCTTGAATCCCACGTACTTGACTTATTTTTTAGTCTTCGGTTACTTCCGGTTATCTCTGAAATGATGTCAATATTCACATTTCAAATGAAATTTAAATTAATAACAATTAATAACAATTGCAGACATTTTTGAATTTTTATTAATTTTGGGTCATTTGTTTACTACATATTCCATACCTAATATGTAATTTTTTTATATATTCCAGTATTTAACCAAAAATATTCAAATCTCAGGGTTACTTTCAATTTCTGTGAAGGTAGCTTATTATCGTACTCTGAGAAATATCGCAATAAATCCATTTTTACTTTCAATTTTTAAACCAATCACAAGAGAAATGGAAAAACAAATTGTCAAAGATAAACAAATCTACATTGTACTATAAATAAACAGAAGTTTATTGACCAAGGTTTTGAAATCATTGTTAAAGTCTTATTAAAGATCGTATCCAGCAACATAATGTCCACAAATTTTCACTATTTGTCATTAAAACATCAGAAGGCTTCCAATATCGCTCAATATTGGATCTAATTTTGATTTTTTTACTTACTTTTTCAAGGATCCATGATCGTCTGGACCATAACTGGAGAAAACTGCTGTTTTGCCTTGGCCACCTCCATCACCAGACCTAAACCCAATTAAACACGCAAGGGACATGCTTCAAAGTAGTTTTGTTATTAAATAAAATGTGATGTTAGTCCGATATTCGGTTTTTGATCCCCTTTACTGACTGCCTTACCTCGTGAGCAGTCAGTATAAAGGCAGTAAAACGAAATTACCACCATCCACGAAAAAAAAAAACAATTTGTGGAGCCATTTTATGGAAGTCTAGCACGTCGCAAGGTCTGGCAATTTAGAATCTTTTACATAAACGCGAACGCTCGGCGAATTTCAAACGACCGCCCAGCCCCATTTACCCCCACCCCACGCCCACGAAATTATACGAACCCAATTTTCCGATAAGATGACGACCATGATAGCCATCTTTACGAGGCTCATCCGAACAGAAATAAAACTAGCAATAATTTTGCTTGAGAGGTGGATTTTTCGCCCGGGACAGCATAGAAATCAGTATCGTTCGTTCTGACTTAGCCGATGTGTATTCGTCAGTCATTGTGTGTCTTATATTTGCTATAAATGGTGAAAATTCGCAAGGAGCGGTTCTATTGAGGCTTGCTCCGTGCTTTGGGTGCAGAAAGCTCGGTACGACTGCATAGCGTATAATGGACGTCGTATTGAAAGAAATTGGCTGCAAGGACCCCCTACTTTCCTTGTGACTCACTTTAATATCGGAGTTTGCTTCGATCCAGGATGCAATTTCATTCGGTTAAATTAAATTATTGCTGTTGTCGTCTTTGTAAGAAACTATAATGAAAACTTCCAAGGATGGACTAAATGGAATAAAGAAGCGATGCGGCTCGAAGGACAAGATGCACTCATCATGTCTTATTACGAATGCTCTGCCTTACCAATATTTTATTATTACAATGTTGATTAAATATAGGAAGCTACACTTCGGGACACAAACTACCGGACTCCTAAAATGTTTTGTTAAACTGTTTAATGAGTTTTCAAATCAATGATGGGTTTGGATTACTTTTTCAACATATTCATCAATTATTACACGAATTTGCAGGTTTGAACAAGAATTCGTGGAATTTATTATGGCAGGAGAATTAACATGATGTTTTTAGTGGTCTAAGATTGGGACACTTGTGGGGAAATTAATTGCTTGGTCATATTATCAATAAGTAAAGTATTTTGGTGTATGTTTTTCTTCCAAATTTATGCGAATTACCGGACTTATTTCCTCAGCCAAAAAACAATGAGTCGCCTCGATCTGAAAGTTAGTGATTAATTTATACATAAACAATATTTTTTTGCATACAACAAATGTTTTGATATTGTTGAATGAGTCCATAATTTTCAAAACTGAGTAATATATGTGTTGGAAATAAAACGGCTTTGATTCTTTGACTGTTATTTATTTTAATAGGAACCGATTTCGATCAGCTAAGTGCTCATCATCAGCCTAAATCTAAAACGCTGAAGAAGCAATAATTGATAAAGCTTCTTGTGAAAATTACAGTTAAGGACAATACTACATTTAAAAAAATAACTATTGGGAAATAGAGTTACAATAATGCAACAAAAACTTACGGTCGAGTTATCAAGGAAATAATAAAAAGCGAAGAGCAGCAACTTGCATCGTTTGGAGAGTGCTTCTCGTTTGGAGAGCGAACGGAAATGAAGGGAAAACAACGACGAGTACAATAAGTATGCAATCAATGTCACACACGAATACAGGTTTCTATTTTAAAATTGATTTGATCGTTAAGTAGATTGACATGTTTATTAAATTAAATTTCTCGATTTCGTATTGCTCAATCAAATCGTTCATACTGTTCTTACTGTTCATACTACAAATTATTAACGTATTGAAAAGAAATAATCAATAATTAATTGTCTATTGTTTGTAAATATCACCAAATTTCAGAGATAACTGGAGCTTGCTTATCTCTCTGCAGAATCAAAATATATAGGCAGAAATTGGTGCCCAAAACGTGCTTTTTCCTGGTAAGAAACTATTTCAAAAGCCGTTTATAAAAAAATAATAATACAAAGAAATCAGGAAAAAAATTACATGGCGGATATACTTCTCGCACTCTATATCACTGTAGTCTATAGCACTGTCTCCATATCACTGTAGTTCTTAAGTGTATGTCGATAAAATTACTGGAATATTATGAAATTCTGAAAACATTTGTGAATGGAAAGGGACAAGAAGTCATTAAAATAAAATCTTAAACTTTATTTGTACTCATATTTATATTTAACTTTCATAAATTTGTTCCATGAAGTCCGCAACAACGTTTCTTCCGCGTATATCTAAACCAGTTACGCACACACATACAATAAGAAAGAGGCTGAGCTCGTTCTTATTTCAAATATTGCATCTATATTGAGACGTGAGTGAAAAGAAAATAATTGTTTATTGTGTACTAGAATTTACTAAAGTAAAACTGTTTTACACAATCTACATACTCTTGCATATAAGGGCCACAAAAACCTTTCATTGGTTTTGTTATAGAGGGCCCCAAACCTTACCTCTAAGCTAAGAAGATAGACATTATTTAAATGTCAATCTATAATATGGACAAAATTGATTATACAAAAGTGTTACTCAATCTAACTGTTATCGCAACACAGCTGTAAACATACTAACAAATAACAAAGCAAGCCGATAAGTAATAAATTTGTCATATTTTTAGTTTATCATCAAAATCACACTACTACTGTCAATTTAACATTCATAGTAATCATCTCTATCCCATCTACTTTTCTCGTAATGCCACATAAAACAAAATCAACAACTCTTCATTAACTATAGTATGGCCAACAAACCAGAACGGGCAGTACCTGTAATTTTTAAGACTAATTACTTGATTTATCTGTGACCAAGACAGGTATAATAGTCGTCTCTATCTCATCTACTCTTTTCGTAATGCCACATTAACCAAAATCAGCACTTCATGCCTAATACTACAGCCAAACTGTATATTTAAAAAATCTCCTGACTTAAACCAGTAGTGGCAGAAAAAACGGTACAAATTTTCAATTGCTCATATTTCCAAAGATATTAAGTAAATTCGAGCATTTCTTTAATAAACTAGTTGCTTATGTTGTGAAGATTGAAAACACACCCTATTTGCAATAATTGAACGTTTTAATCCAACGTAATGTTGCTTTATCTGTGGTTATGCAACATTTCTGATAATATCGGCTCAATTTAATGTGAAATGAAAGGTGTAATGAAATTAGTAGGTAATGACATTTGTTTTCTTTTTGTCAAGAGGACAGTAGAGATTCTATAGCATCGTATACAAGGTGATTTTTTTTAGTGTACAGGGTGAAATTTTCAAACTTATTTTTTTGTTGTTTTTGCTCAAAAGAGCAGTTGAATTGGACATTTGCATAGAGAAAAAAAAAACGATTCCATTGCATAGGCACGAAAAGTCCAATTGCGAACTTAAGTAATCTTTAAAGATGGTTGCTTAACTATGGCCAACTTTTAGTTGTCTTATGGGCGCCAAGTTTGCTTTTAAAATTTTTGTAGGGTTTTTCTTACGCCTTTTCCATAGTATACTACATTTATTGGGCTGTAGATTTTTTTGCAAATTTTTGTGTTTTTTCAACAGAAACATAAAATTTTGCGTTTGGAGTGCTTTGGTACTAAAATCAAGATCGTTTTTTATTGAAATAAAATTATAGCAGTTTGGTTTCACTTGTCTGACGGTCAGGTCCTTGCTGTTCGTTTTCACGTAAACATTACATCTTCTAATAAAAAATATCTAAAGAAAGGAACAACACAATGTATTCAGGCTGATGTTGAAAGTGCTCTTGACCCGATATTATCACAAATATTGCATAGCCAAACATAAAGCAACATAACTTTAGATTGAAACGTTCTGTTATTGCGAATATAGTGTGGTTTCAATCAAAATATGAGTGATTAAAAATTTGTGCAGTTTTTTTTGCCCACAGTGTATAATAATCTTCTCTACGCCATTTAAGTTTCTCGCAATCCCAGAGAAACTAAAACAACATTATTTCGGTAACTATACTACAGCCAGACAAAGTTTTAATTTTTCCAGAAAACCCGTCGATCAATTCTCAACGAATACGTTGTTCTACATTCTGCTCCCCCAACTTTCCATTCTCTGAAAAAAATAATATCGCTGTCATATCTGGATACACCCCCATTTTACACAAATTCGCTTAGAAAAAAATCCCGCTCATTTTATGACGTCTATAGCTACCGTCAAAAATTCCCATTCACATGAGGCGTCGACACACAATAGACTATAAAGATGGTGGGAAAACTCGACGCGGGCGTATGCTAGAAAGGTACGCGTAAACATTGTCGCTCGACGTGAAATGTTGCGTTTTAATATCACCGTCGACCCATTTTCCGACACTCGCGCACACATACACTGCTCCCTCTATGTCCGCGTATCCTTATTTTCGTTAGCACGTATGCGGGGTTATTTTTTCGTTGTCGTCGCCGCTGACAGCAGCGCCCCCACACGCCGTCACGGCGTAATATTAAGGGAAAGAGAGAGAGAGAGAGAGAGCGTACACCGTCGGCTGTAATATCGCGTGTTTCATGTCGCCTAGCGCGGTGATCCAATTATAGTCAGCCGCTGGAGGGCGCACTTGTCAGACTACGCGGAAGTGACGTGATCATTTTTGCGCAATTCTTTAGAATTGGAATATATATGTACGAAAGGAAAATGTGGTTAAGTGTGTTATGCGAAGTGACTAGATAAACTTTGCTTAAGAAAAAGTTGTGACTGGTTTGTTGGGGAAATATTTAAAGCTAGTTCTTCGTTGGAAGCCGTTAAGAACTGGCATTTATTGTCGTGAGAGACAATCATGAATTTAATATTGGTTTTATATAAGTTTATGAAAAATATGACGACTATAATATTATTACCACCCACAAAAATATGAAAGAATCAAGAAAGAAATGGAAAGAAAGTTGCTGCAAAGTATAGAGACAGGACAAAACCTCTGAAGCGGTTTGTTGTTGAAAAAATCCTCGATCAGGTCGATTTTTAATTATAGAAACACACATAATTATAACAAATTAATATCACAATTTATTTTTAATTAATTAATACATTTTATACACAAAAAAACGATACACATTTTCAGTTGTTCATATTTCCAAAGATATTAAGTAAATTCAAGCATTTCTTTGATAAACTAATTGCTTATATTGTGAAGATTGAAAAGCTACCATATTTGCAATAATTGAACGTTTTAATCCTATGTAATGTTGCTTTATGTATGGCTATGCAACATTTCTGATAATATTGGGTCGATTTAATGTGAGATGAGATGGTGTAATAAAATTAGTAGGTAATGACATCTGTTCTGTTTTGATCAAAAGGAACAGTACATATTTTATAGGATGATTTTTTAGTATACAGGATGAAATTTTGCAACATCGCTTTTTTGCTGTTTTTACTCAAAAAAAGCAGTTGAATTGGACGTTTGCATAGATAAAAAACTATTCCATTACTTATGGGCGCCATGGTTGATTCTGAAGCTTTTTAAGGTTTTATTTACCTATTTTCCATATTGTACTACAATTATTCGGCTGGAAATTATTTGCTAATTCTTATGTTTTTGCAACAAAAACATGAAATTTTGCTTTTGCTGTGATTTGCAACTAAAATCAACATCGATTTTTGAAAATTGCAACTTCAAATAAAAAAAATCTAAGAAGAGGAACAATACAATGTATTCAGGCTGACGTTGGAAGTGCTCTTTATTTAAACATTTCATAAAACCAAAAAAGAAGACTTGGTTTGAAGTGATGTGGCATACTTAAAAGCGTTGATTCCAGCTCCGATTCAATCTTAGCAAAAACAAACAAAAGAATGAGAACGAGTAATATACGTCTAAAATTTACAGCTAAACAACAAGTGTCATATATCATAACTGAAACTGACGAAATGACCACCTAAAATGATAAATTCAAACATGCCGTCCATAACAACACCAATGGTTTCTCCACGATCTTTAAAGATAACTCAAGTATACAGTTAGATTTTTCTTGTCGTTGCAATGTTTTTGTTACAAACGTCATATTCTACTGGTTTTTACTAAAAACATCACCCTGTAGAAGAAACAGATCACCCTGTATACGATGCTATAAGATCTCTGGTGCCCTTTTTTACCAAAATAAGGCAAATTTCATTACCCATTGATTTTAATACACCTTTCATTTCACATTCAATTTACCCGATATTATCAGAATTGTTGCATACCCAAACATAAAGCAACATAACTTTGGATTGAAACAGCCTGTTATTGGGAATATGGTGTGGTTTCAATTTTCACACTACACGCAATTCGTTTTTTAAAGAAATATTTGAATTGACTAAATATTATTGGAAACGCGAGTGATTAAAAATTTGTACCGTTTTTTTTTTGCCCACAGTGTACATTATTTGGCTCTACATAACTGTAAATGCTTCAAAAACATCAACTCTCATGATTTCAGTTAAAGTACAAATATTAAGGTTTACTCTGTGTCCCTTTAAAGATTTGTATGACAACGGGCTCAGCTGGTATAAATATGAAAAAAAAGAAGAAACCAAATGGATTTTTTACATCTATCCTTTTTTCGAAAACCTTCATTTCATAAAGTCTATGCTTCCTAGAATTATCAATATTTTTAATTTTCAATGGTAATAATTGACGGTGGCAAATTGAAGTTTTCAGAAAAAATATGCTAGTTAATAATTAAGAATGACGTATTTTAAGAATTTTTAAAATAATTTATCTCATTGAGATGTTTTACTTAATCTTCAAACTTATTCACTTTATTTATGGTGTTGTTTTGATGAGTAAGTATGAAAGAAAAATGTTTCATGTTGCGCGTTCTGCATTTTTCAAATTTTAAATTTCACGTTTTATGTTTCGCCTGAAGCAATATGAAAGGTACTTCGTGTCTGAAATTTATTATACATGTATATCTAACAGGGACAATTATCATTACGAACATCAGATTCAGACCATATGGCCTTCTTAAGAGATAGAACCAAAATTAATTTGAAATCAGATTAACAATTTGGTTTATGAGAGGTTGAGGTTGAGTACTTTTTGAAAAAAAAAATAAAAACAGTGGTAACTGTAATATTTTGCCTACTTATTCAAATTTATTTATTTCTTATAAAAAGGAAACTGGGCGTACCAGTTATGGTAGCGTTTCTGTAATGTTCAAAGTTTATGCTTTAATTTGAGCCTACTTAAATAATTCTATCACAAATCAAATTTTAAAGATTGTCTTAAATGGCATTTTGATATCCTCCAATAAATAACGTGATCTGCCGGAAAATTCTCTAAGTATGCTAGAATGAAATCTTCAAAGTTGAACTCAACGCTGTAAAAATAAATGTAAAGTAAAACCTAGTATAGTACTTTGGCCTTCATCAGATCGCTTATTATTTTTTTTGGGACTATCAACACTTGGAGCTATTTTACTCAAAATTGTCCGATTTTTAATCAACTATTCTTCCTATCTTACTATTCTTCACCATTGGGCGAACACACTAACTAAAATAACTAGTTAAATTATCAAAATGTTAACTTGGCCTAGTAAGGCATTAATTAAATATCCTGTAAGAGCCTCCAGCAGGAAACACTACATTTTACTTTAAACCCTAATGAACTCATCCGGAGCGAACATGCGAGGGTTGAACAATTGCCAACCGCTGAGACGTTCCTCCTAGGCCACATAATCCCCAGGTATTGAGACTAGCTTCCCTACTGCGTTGATTATTATCTGTCAGAAACGACAATGTTAGCATCATGCCGAGGGTATAGCGTAGAACTCGCTTGGTCCTTCGAGCCGGATCAATATTTTCCGCTAATTCTGTCGCCTTCTTTTCGCATTAGCGAGAAAAATATTCAATACTCAACTGAATGAATACGTTTTTTAATTGAAGCTTCATATAGCAATGAAGAAACAGTGTAATTATAATTACAAGCTTACACCAAGTGGATATAACGCTAATTATGAGTTTGTTTCAGCAGTTATCGAGCTTGGTATCCTTAAAAATAAGGCAAATTTGAAAAAGAAAAAATTTCGGGGACTTTGAGGGCAATTTTCTAGTGACCGCGTCAATGGGAATGGTCATTAGGAACTTCCAATAATTTCCGAGAAATTAACAGGTCCAGCCGAGGCGTTATCCTCTGATAATCACTAGGGTGGACCTACGGTCAAGTCCAAATTTATTGGGGTACCAGAAGGGTGGCATAAGCTAGAATCGGGTCAGTAAGGGTTGTTAAGAGGTAAACCCAGCACGCAAATCTCACCCTGAGTTAATTCAACCCCTCAGATTATTGACGCACACCCAGGTTATCTACTATCTCTTTGAAATTGCGTTAATTACTATACGCCATTAACAACCCCAATTTTAAACTAAAAAATACTAATTAAAATGTAAAAAAATAATTTTCTTAATGGTAGAATGCGAATGGAAATAACTGAAAAAGAAAGGAAAACAAATATTTCTCATTTCCTTGAGTAGGGAACTAAGTTTTTTTCGTTCCTGTTGGAGACTTTACTGGGTTGCCACCTGAGTTAACCCCTCTTCTAGCAATCGTAGACACTTGTGAAGGAGATGCACCCCCACCTATGTGTGTCGGAGGGCCACGGACATCGGACCCTAATGGTAGTTTGTTGTTTCCCGTAAAGAGGGTCCTGGAACGTTGTGGAAATTACCTGAGCGTAACTAACTTTCCCACTAAATGGCGGTTTTATAGGTTTAAAATGTACTGACTCCCTTCATTTGCCCGGATTAGCTCCATTGTGTGCTGCTGATTACTATTGGAAAACTGTTGAAATCACAACAAATAATTGGAATTATTTGATGTTAACAAATCATCCCGGCGCATCCGCGTTTTTTGGAGATTTTGGGTTATTTTGTGTATAGTTTATTAGAAGAGTTACAGTGTTGGTAGAAGCGATAACACTACCTAAGTAACACCTAAGTCAACAAGATGTGTTATGACAAAAATAAGAATTTCACAATGCGTTTTTTTGATGACATAAGAAAAATAAATTCGGTTTTAAAATTCTGAAACCTTGTGAATACTATACTTGCGAACAGACGCAAAATAGTACAAAAGTCTATGCACCAATGATGTGGTTTGAAGGGGTTGAAAAATGAATTTAATCTAAAATGTTGAAACCTTCCAAATTTGATAAAATAGAATAAAGAATTAATGTACCAATGGTGTAAATAGATAAAATTATTCTTGTGAATACAAGATATTTATGTACAAAATTTCAGCGGGCTTTAAGCTATTTTGTAATTTTGTGACTATACTGGGTGTAAAGCAACTTTTCTGATGAAGACAACTATATAAGACAAAAACTTGATTTTTTAGATAGAGATGTAGTGAAAGTCGAACAGTAAACAAACTAACTAAAACAGTTTTATTTAATAGACCTGAGCTTTCCACACTGTCTACTATCTTAGCACAACCGGTAATTCTAGTTTTCTTTATGCAGGGTGAATCTATAACTAGTAGTCCCTAAATAATTTCAAGAAGAATGGTAAAGATTCAAAATTATGAAACCAGCAATAATTATAAAATTAATTAAAAAAATCTGATGTAGCCAGGCACATGACTTTATCATACTATATATAGAATTAATAGTTTAGCTGTATGAAATTCTATTTGATCGAGATCGGTCGTGTCTGCTATAAAATAAAACTAGTTAGCCAGGATTTGACAGATATTCTATTGACAGCAACGTAAAATAATTATAAGTAAACGCATAACGGCAAATATTGCGTCAAGATTTTGTGGACGCATGCGTGGCCGAGGCCCACATTCGCCATTTTCCCGTAAGGTGGCGCTAGCTTATTTCTGCTTGCATGTTTTGTGCTCAAACACAATATTAGTGAATTTCGCACTCAATTATCGAGAGGGAATCTTTAAAACGTTATTACATCGAATTTCACAATTTTTAAGGTACTATTTCATATTTGAACTGTGGTGGCGTTCTGTAGTGGCGCCATCCAGTATCATTTTAACGAACCATATCGAGAAGGGCGACACTGAATTATCGCGAGAGCATAATTAAACCCGTATTACATCGTCATTCACAATATTAGAGGAACTTATATCATAATTGAATTAAAAATCACTTTATTCTTAATCAATTCTTATTTAATAGTAATTCCATTTTGCATGCGCCATCTAGTATCCTCTAACGAACCAGAGCCTCATCCCTTCCACATTTCTGAAAAGTTGGGACGCCGACTTCAAAGGAGCCGACAGTTTATGCGACTACTTGTATTTAATTTACTTTATTGACAGTAAGTATAATCAAAACATCAGCGTTTGACACTACCTACTGTCATTAGAATTTAAAAATATTAATTCCAAATCTTAAAATGGCAGATTGTGACGTCTCATGGGACTTTCATGGGAAAAAACTAACAACACAATCTTTTAGTATTTTGATTCTAAAATTCCATATCACTGTCATTCTTAATTCATGCGACAAGAAGGGTGCCGCATTATCGACTCAACCTGTGTAAGTTGCGAGTAGTTTAGAAAATAAACTGCTTCCGAGTTATGCCGTGCGTCAATATTTGTTAACGCTGACGTTTCGCGAACCACGCTTCTTGCTTCTTCAGAGCTAACTGAATACTGAAGACCTACCACGCAAACTTTTTTACACAATTTTTACAATCAACTTTACAATCAAAAAGAATTTCTAGAATGATGAACGGCCATTAATACAGAGTGTCTTGAAAGTAATGGGCGAAAGTTTATTAATAAACTTCTAGATATTAAATAGGACTGAATAAACGATTAAAATACATACTACCTTCTTTTATACGTATGCCCTGAAAAAAAAAAAGGAATTGCCAAAAATACCACACCAGAAGAACTGTTTTAGCAAAAAAATATGGTTGACCAATCCACATGTGTTCTTAATTAACCACCAGTCATCAAAAAAAGGAACCCTTATAACGAAATAATAGACAGATTGGGCTCAGATATGAATCGATTCGACCAAATCGTATCAACCCCTGTGCTGATATAATTAAGGAGTTGGGTGGTTTACTATTGGGGGGTTGGGGGGTGAAAAGAAAATAACACGATCTGATCCTGTGATGAGTTGCGGAGAGCAGTACGGAAATCCAATATAGAAGAGTCCTGTCGCCTGCGATATCCATCGGGCTGCCAGCAATAAACCACTAATCGTACGGGCGCAGGCCAGTCTCGATTACGTCTGCGGAGTCCTGCGGAATCATTGGGATAATACCGCGGCGCACAAATCGATTCCAATAACTCCAGTTTCCTTCCCCCCTTTTATTAGTGTCGTCGTGCGTTACGCCACTGGCATTCATCTCGAACTCGAGAACTCTCTCCCATCTGATGATCGTCAATCAAAGGATTAACTAATCTCTTTCTTTTCTTTTGTGTGGTAAACGGAAACACCTCGATGGATATTGGATGGATTTGTCGTTGGAAAGGAGTTTTTGTGGAACCAAACGGATAATAATGGAAAGAAAACGGATGGTGACATCTGGAAAATATACAGGGTGTTTACGGTCTTGTCATTTTATTTTCAAGGGGTGATTAAACGTCTTAAAGGAAGGTCATTAACGTAAAAATGTCACAACAAAAGTTGCACAATAAGAGAGATATTGCTGCTAATTTTTATTTTTAAGTGGCGATTAAGCATATTAAACGTAACATATTTTTTAGTTTTTTATGGAATCCATTTCACTCTAGTTCAAAATTATCGCTGTGTTTTTAAACAATGTTGAAATCGCTGTGTTTGCAATGACGAATTAAATCTATTCCTTACCACAGGGCTCAGTAGTTCAGCGGTACAGCAATGCACCGGCAAGGCAGAAGGCCCTGGTTCGAATCCGGGCTGAGACCGTATCCATTTAATCAATTTTAAAATTACTTCTCTCCTGGATTCTATTTACGTCATATTCCTTATATGTTGAACACAACGTCTCGCTCTACGTATCCATGAATTACCATAATTTACCATGGTCTTCATAACGCCCCATAAATAGAAATCCAGGGGATTAAGGTCAGGTGACCGAGGAGGCTATGGCTCAGGTCCACCTCGACCAATCCACTTATTTTCAAACACATTATCTAAATGTTGGCGAACTAAACGACTAAAATGCGGCGGTGCACCATCTAGAAGGAACCACATTTGTCGACAAAGGAACTCCAATAGTTCGAATAGTTCCATCAAATGATTTTGCAAAAAAAGAGATAATCATTTCCTGTCAATGTCAATTTCCTGTATATATGTAGGCAGGCATGTTTATATTGAACGAAAATGTTATGAAAATAAACACTAAATATACAAGGAAATATTGAAATTGCCCAAAAGAGATCTCTACGTCGCACAGTGGTTGAAATAATCGTTTTGAACGCGCAATACAATTTTTTGTCCTAAAACAGAGTGAGATCAGAAATGAGTGATTGGGTTTGTATATCTCACAAATTGGTATTAAAATACACCAAATTTATAGTTATTTTGTAGATTCCAGTGGCGTCGCGTCAAGCTTTTGGTATACCGTGTACGGCAAAAAGGAGAACACATGGGTAACACTTTAATTATCAATTTCTCAGAAAATTTTATTCTTCATAAAAGTGTCTCGAAGGTCCTAAACCTAAAATGTAAATATTAAAATATAAGTATCTGCTTGCATATACTGGGTGTTACTAAAACTGTGAAAAATACTTGCACTATGCACTATGCAAAAATGTTATTTGAAACAGTATTTAGAAATATTATAGTTCATTAAATACAAAATTATAACATCTTTTTGCGTCGCATATACCGGGTGTTGTCAAAATGATGAATATGTCTTAGGGCTAAGAACCTTCATAATCAAATCTAAACAAAAATGTTATTTGAAAAAGGTATTTCGATATGTTAGAAGGAATTAAATACAATCAAATTATTGTCACTTTCAACGTTGCATATACCTGGTGTTGCCAAAAACATGATGTTTAGAATCATTATAAAGACACCATGAATGATAGTTTGACTTCAGTCAACGCACAATACATTGTTATTTTTTTGTTTCTGAATATACAACAAAAGCTTTAAATTGTATTAACACATGATAATGAGTAATCAAGCCTTGGCTACCTTCATTTCCTTCACAAAATTGTAGATGATGGGCGCAAAAATATCCAAAGTTTACAATTCAAAGTCCAGACCAGTATTCTTCTAAAATCAATATTTGTTGCGGAATGTTAGATGACCATATTCCTGTATTATTTTCACGAAACGCTCAAAGGTTTTGCAAAATAATTATGGTTGTTAATGGAATATTTATTATACAATCACCATAAACAGTCGAAGAAATATTTTTCTCCTTTTCTCTATTTTCGTATTTAATACCTTCCACCTCCACTTCAGATAAACACTGCCCATTTTAAAAAATAAAGGTTTTTCATAATTTCGTTACTCCCGGTATAACGACGGTGGTGATTATATTTCGCATTGCTATATTGCTAGCCTATATTGATATATTGCTATATCGTATTTATTCTTAAGTATAGTTCATAGTTTTTACCCGGTACATGCAAGTAGATAATTACATTCTAATATTTGTATTTTAGGTTCATAACAATACAAAAACTTTCATAAAAAATATACATTTCTAAAAATTTGTTAATACAAAATGGTTTTCTTGTGTCCAACTCGCTATGGGACACTCAATTTATTAGATTATTTTAGGTAAGGAAACGCCATTATGATGGAAGTGTCTCATTTCAGAGTAAACAACATTATTACCGCTACCTAGTACTGTTTTTAATAAATACGCGTAAACAGAAAACGAAATAATAAATTACCAAGTACGCCCAAGTAGAGTCAAATAGATCGAACAATCAAGTTCGATAAAACAAAAACATAAATTAAATAAGATGGGCCACATTAGGACAGCTAATTTATTCATTCTGTGCTTGATAAAATATACTATAGGCTATAAAATTATAGTAAACAGTTGTGTAAACAGTGATAAACTTTTGAGTTTGCATTGACATGGTAGTTTTCTTCATGATACACACACATCGTAATAGTTCTTTAATACCCTTCGTTATTCGGATTGTGGTTTTAAAGGTATTAAGGCATTTATTCAGAGCAATAAATAATGATTTTAAATCAAAATGCATATAGTTTTGAGCGTCTAGATTGAGTATATCAACCACTGAGCGCCGTGAGACGACCAGAGGCGCAACAACACTTGCTTTTACTGCCTGAAAAGGGAGTGCAGTCTTTTCTCTGAAAATTTGTTCATATGTGAGACAAACAGAAAACGCTAAAACCTTGATGAGCAATGTTTGAAAACAGATTTGTATTCAGTACAAAAAGCAACCACCAATATCTACTTATTGCCATTGTTAGTTGATTCAAAATAGCTTAATTTTCTGAAGAGACCATTTAGAATTGATTTTACGACTAATAATATGGGTAATATTGATAACGTGAATGGGTTTTTGAGTGGTGTTCAGATCTACAGTTGCCAATCAGCTTGCTTTTGTGCTTATTTGTTTCAAAATAATAGCTTCATAAAGTATTAAACCGTCTTACTTACAAATGCTCGATCCGGCTCGAAGAACCAAATAAATTGCAATAGAATCCTTTCATATTCTCGGTCATTCATTTCGTATTTGGCCCACGCCAAATAACCAAATTGATACCATTAAGGTATCTCTCACGTTATTACAAAATTAATGAAGCGAAAATTGCTCGTTCAATGCCCGCATCAGTTCCTGTAAAGTCCCGTAGGAGGACCGGTCGATATCGTTAATTAAAATAATACCGGTGCCTTTGGCGTCCCATAAAAGTCCTTTTATTGAAGGCCCGGGATAATGGAAGCGTTGAAAGCGAACCCGAGATTGGACACCCCGCCACGCCACCAGGACACCCCCGCACCTTTACATTTTCCATCTCTTCGCCCCGATTTTCATGCAAATTTTAATAAACGATTGCCCCGAGACCCGATGACTTATTCATTCCGATTTCGTCCCGTTTATTAAAAAAATTTATCTGTTTCGTTTACCGCCGCCATCAGGCCTGGGAGGAAAAATTAAAATCCCTCGGGTCCATCGAGGAGTGGGATTGGTTTTTGATTCATTCATGAATATTCAAGATTTGGGTGGGGATAAAAAAAGATAAATTAATTGAAGATTTTGATGAATGCAGGATTATCTGCAATTATCCAGCTAAGGAAGAACAAAGGAAAGCAATCGAAAAGTCTGAAAAATTGGTAAATAATGAATCTAATATTGGTAAATTTAACTAAGGAATCTGCTAAAAGCTTTAGAACATATAAGGTTTGTGGGATATTGTATGTAAATATTTAATTTAATATTAAATTTAATCTAAAAAGAGTACTATTTTTGGGGAAAATAGAAAATTTTGGAATCGTGTTTATTGAGTTTATAATAAAAATTCTTAATAGCACAGTAAAAAGGGACACGAGCGAATGATTAGGTTACCTCGCGATTTTCGTTACGAATACCTAAAACTGTAACGCCTGAAGCTAATGTCTATGGAATTTTCGTTCAACCAGTCCATTTGTAGTGTATACAATGCAAAAATATTTATGATTTGGAAATGTTAAATTTAGGAAATTTTATAAAGGCCAACAAGGAGGATAAAGTCATTAAACAATTAATTAGGGATACTTCTGGTAAGTCAATAATTATTAAGTTAACAATGACTCGGAAAATGAGAGAGGATTATATTAGTAAGCCAATTTTTAAGAATTATGGAGGGTGATGGTATTTCAAAGTTTAGATCTTTATCTTGGCTTTGTCATGGGAACATTAAGGCTGAAACGGAATCCTCTATTATTGCGGCGCAAGATCAGGCAATACGTACCAGATATCATGAACAGAAGATTCTGAAAGTTGCTCATGATGGGAGTTGTGTAGACTGTGTCATCAGGCTTCGGAACATGTCTACCACTTATTGGCGACATGTCCAGTCTTAGCTGAGTCGCATTACATTGCTAGGCATGATAGGGTGGTAAATGAATTCCAGAGAAGAATTCCAGTGCACGTTTATAGAAATTTCGGTACCTGCTGATGCGAATGTTGTAAGGAAGGAGCTTGAAAGACAACTTAAATATAAGGATCTATCTATAGTTGGAGGTATGTGGGGAATGAAAGTGAACATTATTCCGGTGATTGTAGGTTCATTGGGAGCAGTTACTCTAAATTATAGTAAATATGTGAAGGAGTTGCCGTGCAAAATTTCGCCCTGGGAAATTCAAGAAATTGCGGTTTTGGGACGCGAATATTTTGAGGAGAGTTTTATCATAATGAACCGTAAATTTACTGCTTAATATTTCATCTTTACCTTCGTTTAATGTGTATTGTCTATTAATAAATAATGTGTGTGTGTGTGTGTGTTTTTAATGACCTTTGCACAAGGCTGGAAGGGTTTTCTGCAGTTTTCCTTTGCTTTGCAAAGACAAATGAAATTTTTCTTTGCAATATATTATATATTTTATTACTAGCATGTTGAAGATTCCTAGTAGATTCTCCAATAGTTGATCCCACTGCCATTAGAGCCGTGTCATATGCGAATGTGGCGACTATTACATTTCCCAGCTGTGGTAGGTCACTTGTATATAGTAGATAGAGAATTGGTCCCAATACACTACCCTGGGTACACAAGCTTTTACTTCTTTTAGTTCCGAGTATTTATTATATTATATATTTATTTATATATATTATTATATTATATTTTATTATATATTTATTATATCTATTATTCTATGGACTTGATCTATAGTGAAATGTTTTTCTCTAAAACTAAATTGGAGATTAGGTATTAGTTCCTTTCGCTCAATGATAGGTTTCATTCTCAATTTTTCAACAGTTTTTTCACGAAAAGGTTCGCTCTATTTAACATTTTACCGAAATCACAAATATTATTTCCATGGTACAATTACGTTTCCCAATAGGTTTTAGGTATTCAGTGCTACTTAATTTTCCTGACGATATATTTTTAAATAAAATTAATAAATATGCTTTACATCAAAAAACGTGTAAAGGTGACAGGTGCAATAGTATACAAATAGGGTTTCCAGAAAAAAAGAGAAAGATGTAGATAATATGTAACAACTGTGATGTCCCGACTCCTCTTTAATTGATCTTGAGACTATTAAACTTGTCATTCCTATCGCAAACCTGACGTTCTCATTCAAAACTGAACGCGTAGATTTAGAACTACAGTCTACACCTGTCTAATGTCATCGCGCCCGTCGAGCTTATCGTCGAGTAACCAATTTGCATTACAAAATTACATCACTCCGGGCTAATCCGAAATGCAAATTGGGACGGTATCGATCCCAGCGAGACGGGACCGCCTGTTTTCGCGTACTAAGCTCGCTCTCTACCTGAAAGTTTCCCCGCCTAATTACCACCATTTAAGAATTACACACATTTGAATAGCTAATTAGTTCCGCAGTGTTAATTTCTGTCCGACTTCGCCTCGCATAACTTATCTCGCAAAGGCCCGAGTAGTTTGGACCGTGAAATAAACGTAATTTTCGCTTTTGCATGATTCGGGAAATTCGGGAAAAGTTTTAGCCGATTCATAGAAGTTTAGCTTGCGCTATTTTCAATGGTTTCTGGGAGCATAGAAACGGTTTTAAAAGAAGAAGGATAAATAACCGATAAATAGGAAAAACCTTAATCAAAATCTTAATTAATCTTATTATAAAATGAGGAATTTGATGATTGTTTTCATTTCTAAATGTAAGTTAGTATCAAACCCAGCTCAATCCATTTTTATAAATTTTACAGGAGAGAGAAAAAACGTTTCACGCTCGAACTTCTGTATAATTAGTTATAATTAAAAATTGTTTGGATTAAGCTCGTTTAGAACAAAATGCAGAGAAAATTGGTGGAAAAATCATTAATATAATACTGGAAGGTATTAACACACTTCTTTGAATCATAATTATAATCATAAACATATTTATTACATAATAATAAACATATTTATGATATAATTATAAGTATAATTATAATTATTATTGTAATTAGGTCAAAACATTTTCATCGGAGTTTACGTTGGCAATACATTCGCCTTCGTCGGAAAAAATATTCTTTTTGAATGTTGGTCCTTTCTATGTAAAATATTTGAGAAATTCTATGGTCATCCACTGATCGGAAAATGATTGATGAACAAATTATTCACGTCAATTATCTTTTCTGGAGCATCAGGAACGCCAGTAGCCACAGAGGAAGGTTGCTCTGTGGAAATTCCTGACTTATTTTGTGTTTCTTTAACACGCTCTTTAAAGTGCCAAGGTCCGAATTATAACAAACTTCACCTCTTATTTCGGTATCATTTTTCATCTTGTTCCTGATGAGTAAAAATCGTTTGGAAGCTAAAAATGTAAAATGCCTGTTACCGCTATCCTGTGATGAGCAAAATATCGGCAATAGCTTCTTTGAAGTCGTAACTAGTACGTTCCCAGGAAGCAAAAAGCAAGTGGATTCTTGCTGAGCAAGACTGGCTTTATATTCTTGGGGGACTATCACTGTTTTTCTTCTTTATCTTCTTTTCTATACGACCGAAAAGTCAGATGCTACGAAGGAATGCCCCATGATAGAACCAATTCAATCGTCTTGACGTGTGCTAGCGCGATTTTAAGGAGCCAAAAACTCAACATTCCAATCAGTGCGGAATTTTTTATATGTGTTCCATCACAAAAACACCCTACTATTTCAACATCAGGAGGGACTCTGGCATGGTTAAAGTTCCCGTATCCTACGTGGAAAACGCGCCGATACACCACACAATAATTATTGTTTAAATTGTGAAACTATAGCAACTATTGGATTGAATAGGTCCAGACGCAACTGCGTCCACAAAGCATTTCAACATTTATGCAAATTATATTTGCAAATTTTAGTGTTAAAAGGACTAAACTACAAATATAGAAATGCTTTTAAGTCTTACTGGCGTATGATTTCTGTGTACTGTAATATATTATAAAAGTAGATTTAATGTTATGTATAACGATAGGAATTAGCTTTTAGTGAACGTAACTAGAATACCATTCTGGGAGAGCTTTAGTCTGTTGGAATTTCAAAATAGTTCAACGGTCTGTGGATAGATGGCTCTGTTTCAAATTGGAAATGTAAATACAGCATAAATAATTTATTTAGATATGACGGATATGACCTAGAGTACATTAAAAATCGGTGATACTGAAAACAAGATGTAACATATAGAATTCAACTTTGGAGCATTTGTGTTTGTGTTAAAAAATACTAATCGTAGCTGTCGTCCTTATAACATTTGAAGGTCATTTTGAAGGTCATCTCTGATCTAAATTTAGACCAGCCGTAAATGACATATCGTGTATTCAGACTAAAGTATACAGAGCTGCCGTCCTTAGATGGTAACGTAAAGTTCTATATGGAAAAGGAGCACCTTAAAGAATATTTATTTAGAAAATATGAAAATCAGGGAAATTGTGTACGTACGTATCAATAAATCCCGAATAAACAAGTAATCGATCAATATTCATTTTGAGAGACGCACTCATAAATAAATGGCTCTCGAAAAGAACTGCTTACAATAACGAACATAACCCTATATTGCGAAGTAGATTACCTCTTCTCTCTCTTCTTGGTATTTTCCGTGGTTGTCATGGTTACGAGAAATTGTATACGGTTAGAGATTTGTGGTGGGGTGGATTCTTGCAGCGAATAAAAATATACGGGATAATAAGAGATTTGGTAGTTGTGTAGCCATCTACTTCTAGTAAAACTTTTGTTTGGAAGTTCCCGGATTCGTTCAAGGTCGCTTGTTAGGGCGATAGTATCGACCAAGTCTTATCCAATTAAGCAAACAAATACTTTAGAAAAAACATGGATTGAGCTGGTTGTGATACTTATGGGTTGGTGGTTTATCAATGTCAGACAGTTGTGCTTATAAAACTTCTGTCCTTTTTCGATTAAAGAAAATAATAATGCTGCCTGTAAGTATACAGATCTTTTTATTATATTTACCGCAATGTTTGTTTTCCTGTGGGAAATCTAGAGTATATGGGAAAAGTTTCTGTTTTCCTGCGGAGTAAAGTAACTGAACGTAATGCGGTTGCGGTTTGTTTTAAAGTATTGTACTCAAACAAGGCTGGTTTGATGAATTCATGATTTTACGAAAACTGGTTTGCTCAACCTATCTTTATACACAATGTAGTAGATTTGTTGTCAGGTCATTAATTTCTTTCATTAATTAACAGTTGCAATAATCGTTGCATCCAGTCAGTAATATTGTTCACAGCATTTTGCAGTTTTATTGAAGAAGTTATTTATAAATAAAAAAGCCACATCTTTTTCTTTTACTACCACCAACATTACAAAAAAAAAAACATCCCCAGACTGAACCCGACACTGATCACATCCGATTGGAAGGACCAAAAAGTCATGCATATTCAATGAGTGGAAGGTAAGTAAAAAATCGGCCGTATACCCGGACATCCATACGCGGGCCGGTAAGGCAGATTCCTGCGGGTCCGAGCTAGCGAGTAGCGGCGCGGGTAAATAATTCACGGTCGTACGTGTACGATCGTGTTTTGTTTCGTCCGGTCGCCTCGGCCGGCCGGTCGGTATTATTGATGAGGTTCGGGTCGACTTCCAGCGCCCTCTGGTGCGAAGATTGGCGGCACCGGTCGGCCCCGTAGGAGGCCATGCATTATTCATTTGGAATAAATCGAAAATTATGTCCCGGATAATTCTGCTACTGTATATAACGACAAGGGAATTGCGGAGATGATACAGCCGCGAGACGGTCTGATTCCCGTCTTTAGGGATTTTCGGTACACGTATGAAGTTTCTGGAACCAATCTATTGCCAGAACAATATATGGACAGACAATTCCTACTTGAGATTGTTGCAGTGCTGATCTAAACGCAATATAATTATCAACGGTGGTAAATACTGGATTAATCAGCGGCTAAGATGCAAATTCCGACCGTAAAAATGTACAATTTTGCTCACACTATGTTACGATTTTGGTGGAGGCGCTGGTGACACAATTTTCTAATGATTCAACAAATATAAATAAGCTCATTTTACTTCTGTAGTCAATTTTTTATGGATATCAATGACAGAGGTTAAATGAAAGACATCAAAATACCGAAACTGATCATTGTCGACATTGCTTTGTATACTCTTTCTGATATTATCAACGTGGTTGCTAATCATACGATTAAAATGGATAAAAAGATACACACAGTGCCTTATTTTGGGACAGGAATTCGTCAACTTTTGCTTATAAAATTCGGTGGTATATGCTTGTTTCGCCAAAATTTCAATATTTGCCATTATGACCTCAACTTTTTCGGAAGCCTTTGTCGTAGGAAATTTTGAGGTCGTAAAGAAATACATCAAAAGACCTTAGACACTTTCTTATCGATATTTTACAACACCCACACACACAATTTGATCATCAATATTCCGAAACAAATCGTCTACTATATTTCGAAGAAAAATATTTACATTTCATTGATTATGAAAGCAACGAAAGCTATTTTTACCCGCAACGCATAAAATGCAAAAAGTTTTTAATTTCGTGAGTTTACAATTAATAAGCGATTTAAAAACATATCTGTGTGTTGAATATGAATTCAAACTCAAAAAGCTTTGATCAAGCAAATTTTCAAGTAAAGTAAATAAATATATATGAAAAAATATGTAAAAAAGCGTGATTATGGTAATTGGATTTAAGTTGGCTGAACAAAATAGGCTCATGGTACAAATGGCATTTTTTGTCTGTAATCCTGAAAGTAGCATTCTATACTTTGTACTTTTGCTTGAAGTCAGGTTTGTTAAAATCATGTCCAAATAGGAAAAGTGATAATCCAAAACACGGACGTGAACCGGTAACCGGGAAAAAACAGCAACGTTAAAACACAAATCCTTATTCAGCAAGATATAAAAAAACATATTGTAAAAATTTACAATTTTGCTGACACTATGTTACATTTTCGGTGGAGGCGCTGGTGACACAATTTTGTAATGATTCAACAACTATAAATAAGCTAATTTTACTTCTGTAGTCAATTCTTTATGGATATCAATGGCAGAGGTTAAATAAAAGACATCAAAACACCGAAACTGATCATTGTCGACATTGCTTTGTATACTTTTTCTGATATTATCAACGTGGTTGTTAATCATACGATTAATATGGACAAAAAGGTACACGTAATGCCTTATTTTCTAGTATTTCGGGCAAGGAGTTCGTCAACTTTTGCTTTTAATATTCGGTGGTATATTTTTTTCGCAAAAATTTCAATATTTGAAATTATGGCCTCAACTTTTTCAGAAGCCTTTGTCATAGGAAACGTTAGAAGTTAAAAAAAAATACATCAAAAGAGCTTAGACACTTTCTTATCGATATTGTACAACACACAATTTAAACATCAATATTCCGAACTAAATCCTCTACTATATTTTGAAGAAAAAAAACAGTTTGTACTGTAATTAAACTGTCGTCCATTCACGTGGTAAATAACCACATTCCTAATTAATAATCAATCTATTCAAAAGATTATTTAGTTTACATTTCACTTTTGCTTGAAATCAGGTTTGTTAAAATCATGTCCAAATACGTAAAATTATAATCCAAAATACGGTCGTGAACCGGAAACCGGGAAAAACAGCAACGCTACAACCCAAATTCTTATTTAGCAAGTTATCTTTGGATTGCGCATCTTCACTATTCATTCATAAACCAGAGTTAGTATATGCTATAGACCATATTAGACGATACCGAGGTACAGTAAAACAAAAACAAGGAGGCCCATAATTATTAGTAACTGGTTGACAAATCAACAAATATAAGTTTTCTATTATTATACTGGTTGTCTTCAAAAGATTAGGCCGGTTGTTTATAGGCTAGACCCAAAAGTGAGAAAAAAGTCTCTGTTTAGTTGGATAAAATAAGAAATCTCCAACATTGAGCTTTATTTTAGGACATCCGGTTTATTGATTTGACATTACACTTATTAACCAATAATAGTTTCTTATTCTACCGATGTTCTAACGGTCAGAATATACCCTAAAAGTTTAACTTATCTTGCTAATTACGTGTTATGCTAAATGCTGATTTTTTCATTGTAAGGTAATTGCAATTTGGACAATTATTTACAAATTTAGGGGTTTTGGAATTAGGTACATGTAAATATAGCACGTCCTTAAATCAGACATGTTAATCGGGATTGTGTACATGGTTAGAAGCAGTGGCGGCTCGTGATCTTGAAAAATGAGGGTTGCAACTTTCAAGTACCTACCAGTTTTATATGATATATATGTTTTATAGAAAAATATCTTTGTTTGTACACTAAAAAATTGCTCATTCTTATTCTTAAACACTCGAATCTTAATTATCTTTGGCTGCTAAGTCCCACTTTTTTCCCGCAGAACTTTTTCAGATAGTAAATGTTCATACTTAGCAAAAAGTTTCATATGGACTTATAAGTTTTTTCAATTCATTAAAAAGTTACAGCCGCTTTAACTATTAACAAATCGACATTTTAAACGGCTCTAAGTTCGTAAGCAATTGAAAATCCCCTTAAGTCCATATGGAACTTCCTATTGGGAATAACATTTACTTTCTAGAAAAAAATCAGTAAAAACTTTTATATATTTTAATATATTTGTCATATATTTTGCTGACAATAATTCAGTCAGTTAAATGATTTAAATCTGTAATATCGGTTGGACAAATAGACAAGAAACTAAAAGAAAGCAGTTTTGACGTCACCCACAAATCCACTCATAATTTAATGTAAACATCAGCATAAAATGTCCTTGTAAATGACCAAAATTTGGTCGACATGCATTGTTTTACCACTAGATTAGGGGTAGGCCTCCCAAGCCTTTTTATCTGGCTCTTATCGATGCAATTTAGACTGCTAAATGGTTGAACTAATAAACTCTGCACTGAAGTCATTGCTTGTTTTTAATTTCGTGTAATTAGCGCTTCACGGGCAACCAAACTCCACAGCGTACGAGTGTCAACTGTTTACAACCTGCAGTGCAATAATGCACGTCGCCAGTCGCGTAAGCATGACGTCGCTTCGCGTCTAGCCACCGCTGGGGGCGTGTTCCAGTGGTTTTGGTGCGCTGGATACTTGCAACTATTTCAGAGTAAACGAACCAATCGACGCGGCGAAATTCGCTTGCTCGAGGGCTACACTGCAGGCGTCGATACGCAGTGTAGTACCTAGGCCGTATAGCCGACTTGCGCTTGGAATTCTCGATAAAATGCTCGATATTTTATTCGATTATATGTTATAGATCGTTGCATATTGACTATTACACTATTATTTACATACAATTAAACTCTTTTTGTTTCCGTGTTATTTTTGGGGCGGTTGCGCAAAACCTGCAAACCAACGCACGAGCCGCCACTGGTTAGAAGTAACACATAGGCGCTATTCCTGTCTTTCCACAAGAAAATAACATATATTGCATCGTTTGCTATATTACTGTTATATGTACGGACGAATTTGATTCGTTTACCTTACAAACATATGTCCTAACTGAATCTTTTCTCTTAATTTTGTTTATGTTATACCATTGCTTATTTACTTCCTTTCCTGGTACATAATTTAAAAACATATCCGTCATTGTGACCGTTTTTCATTTACATTAAATCATGCATAATTATTTCTAATCTCTCACATTAACTTGTCTCACATACAGCAAACTCATCAAAAAAGCATCTAAACTTTCACAAAATATTCAGAAATACTTCAATCGAACACTCATTAAAAAGCAACCCATCGATCTGGATAAACGCGCGTTGAGCATCTGCAGTATGAACACACCTTAATGCCGAACATCAGGTCACGCCTGCTTTTCAATTTTCCAACAACCTGTCCTGGTTCAGCGAAATATAACGGGCGAGGGCGGCATCGCCTAGGGACACCAGTTCTGCCACCTATCGTACGTGACCGCAATTACCGATGTTCGCCGTCGCCATCGGTCGAATTTAATTATATCCCTGGATCTACCAGGCGAATACACTCACGAACCAGTAGTAACTCGGCAGAGGTCCCTACGACCCTATTTAGAATAGTAGGCGGTGAAATAATAACCTAGAACTATCGAATATCGAATGGACGAATATTTATTTATAAGAGGAGAATAGTATTTCTGAGTTATCTGATCCTTTTCTATTCAGTATTCTGTATCTAGCATGCCAGGTAGGAAAATATTTTGACAAATACTTTATTAATAGCCGCTTTACACTAGTTACACAGTTCTTGTGCAAGACATTACACAAGAAGTTGTTAAAGAACTGAATCTGCAAACAGAAAATGGTTTAAATTCTAGACAAACTAGTCAGCATAAGAAACAGCGTCCCTATTTCTGTTCAAGATGTTGTTGTATCTACTTTCTGCACAAATTGTGTACTAAATTGCGCACAAGATTGCGTAGTGTAAAACGGCTATAACACTCTAATTGGCGCTAATTTGTATACATCGGCAGCGTTCGGATTTATTCGGTAGTAGTCGTGCGATTTCTGGTAATGGCGGTCTTGCTGTCAACGGATGCGCAAATGTATCGTCGCTTTTGTTTATTTTTCTGTGAATTCGGGGATGTTGTTTGGATTTTGGTAATTAGTTTTGGGAATTAGCCATGTGAGTGTCGATTTAACGTTTCGGTTTAAATTGGGATGCCGGATTTAGTGCATAAATAGCGGATGAAGCAGAGGCTAATATGGGGATTTTTCGGCACCCAAAACTGGTAAGGATTTTACTGTTTTAGCGCGCGTTTATCGGAATTTTGCCCTGATTTTGGGGAAGGTTTGAATAGGAATTATCTAGAAACAACTGAATTTGATTTATTATCTTTTTATTAGTTGCAGTTTTTAGTTGACACCACTATCCAGAAAAGTAACAATTCTTTATTTTACGATTCTGTTTTATAAAGTAATTTCTGGTGGATTATATGGGACGAGGTATTATTAAAAATAGTTCCATATTATTTGCAGTATAACTAATACGTACAAGTTGGCCATATTGGCTTGTTTTATAGTAATATAATCGTTGATTGTATATAGATATAGATATAGATTGGTTAGTTGGTGCCATGGCCTCCAGAGGGCCGGGGTTTAAGAAGATTAATTCTCAAAACTTTAACGTTTTTGACTTATACACTTATGTGTATATATGTTTTCGGTGTTGCAATTAACTAATTGTAAATTGGAAATAATTATCCTATTGAAATTAGACAAACGGTCAAATAAAAAAGACGAGCTAGAAGAAGATGGCAGCAGTCACGAGATCCAGCTGACAAAACCATATGTTATAATGAATCCCAACAACTTCAACGCGAAATTCAAAAACTGATAGAGGCATCATTGGAATCTTTCTTACATACAGCCATACAGCTAGCTACTCCAAAGGAAGTTGCCAGAGAAATCAAGACAAACCTGAATCCAAAGAAGGCATCTGGATATGATGTTATCACACGAGAAGTTCTTAAGCAATTACCTAACAAAGGTTTTGTTATGCTGGCGTATCTAATAAATGCATCGTTCAGATTAATATACGTCTCACATATCTGGAAAGTATGCTACCTTTACAATACGTCGAGCTGCTAATGTCCTATGTATCTGATAGACTATTCAGAATATAACAGATCGATGAATACTCGGAACTAAAAGAAGTCAAAACTGGGATACCCCAGGGTAGTATATTGGGACCAATGCTCTATCTACTATATACAAGTGACCTTCTACAGCTGGAAAATGTAACAGGCGCCACATTCGCAGATGACACGGCTCTAATGGGAGTGGGATTAACTATTGGAGAATCTACTAGGAATCTTCAACAAGGTAATAAAATGTATAAATGGGCCAAAAAAGGAAGACCAAGCTCAACGAACTGAAATCGGCAAGGCTTCTCAAACTGTCCCCGCTGTCCTTCTCTCGCTCCCAGAGGTACGCGTACCACCGGTTTGAGAAACGCTGTAGGGTATTGGGTCCAGGCGTTATAAATGCACACAAAATTACAAAATCAATATTTTTTTACATTACGACCCAAACTTTTTCGAAAACCTTACGTGATATGAAACTTTTGAGTCCGGATTCGTATTCACAGCAAAGAAATCATATCAATATCTATAAACTTCAACCATCATTAGTTGCTTAAGCTTGTTTTCTTCATTATCACACATGTTTTCACCTGTTCACAATTTGCAATTCACGTCAGAATCTTAGACTTGAAAAGGAAGGCATTGATGGCAGTAAAACCATGCATGTACTGGTACTAAAGTACCAGTAAATACAAATTTTTATCACGAAAGCTTTGCTAGAAAACGCCGATTCTAGCGTAATGAAAAATCCAATACACCGAGCATATAAAATACTGGCCAAGAGCGTAATACCGAGTGCGGTGGACAAGTAAACGTATATTCGGAAGATATGTGCGCAATTGTGGCTACACAAAGCCCCATATCTCTTACTGGAGGGCGTCTCCATGATTTCCATATTCAAGCAGTTGCGATAACTCAGATATTTTACAAACTATATATCTCATGCCAGGAGTAGACGTGCTGATATATTTTTCACCCGTTACAGGCTCGTGCCTTCGCAAGCCGAGCCCACCCCACTCGACAAACTTCGCATATAAACCTGTATTAACCCCACTGCTTAAGGGACGGAACGTAAGGGATGGTATCTTAAGGGAACATCAAGTGCTTGGGCGGAATTTGAATCTAGCGCTATCTTGTTTAGTCAATGGTGAGATTTTCAGCAAGTTTGTGGGTAGCTGATTCAATATTGATTGGTAGAAATTGGTAGAATTAGCCAGTTATTTGGGGTTACTTGTCACCAATTTACTTAATAAAATTAGTGACAAGTAACCCCAAATAACTGGTTGGATGGATTACGCTTTCCTTTATTTCCATTTGGAAAAAGCTTCTCTGTCTTGGACGCATATTGTACAAAATTACAAAAACGTTTTGTTTTTGATGTGAAAATTAGTCATTTAATTCTAGATTTTTTATGTACAGTGTATTAAGAATCATAGTAAACATTCCGTCTTCAGAAATGAGTCCAACAAATATTGTCGACGTAAACAACCTAAGTTTGAATAAAATTTGATGATATTTGGATAAATAGCTATCACCTCACTATTCTTTTTATTTTCGTTCCTTTTTTTGTACGCAATTAATTAAATACGTTAAACATAATAGGATATACGTATGTCCAAATCTACTTAGTAGATACTAAATTAGGGACAAAGTTTACACTAAAAATTAACTTTTACGGTCCATCGAGCCGGATATCCACCAAAATATTTCACCGGATTATTTTACGAGTTCCTCCACGTACTCGGACTCCATATATTCACCCCCAAGTCCATTCCTCATATTCTGGCATAACCAGCCCAACACCAACCCCCACCAACGATACATAATACCGCTGATCTTCATAAATAACAAGATTAAGCCGCAATAGGATGGAAAACGGCGCGGCGACCGTCGCTCTTTTTGTTTCAAAAAGCAAAACAAAACAATGGGGGTTAACACGCGCCGGCCGAAATATGGATTCGCGAATCGGATTCAATTCTACAGGGGGCGCCACCGACGTCGACGCCATTAATTCCCCCCTTACCCCTCCGCGCGCCACTGGTCGAAAATAACAGCGGATAAAAAATAACTGCGCTCCGCCCGGATTATTGGACTGGTATACCCAAATTTACGCGCGCTTCGATAATGCGCTAAAATACGAGTTCCGGACCACCTGGACGCGCGTAGTCGACGTTTCGGAACGTTGACCATCGTCAGGGTTGCTTATTTATCGATTTTGGGTGACGGTGTATGTGTGGAGAAACGATTGACGTCGCGTAGGGTGGGAAAAGCTGTGAAAAGCTTTTACGTATTTTGCTGATAACAATTTGTATTGAATTATTCGGAAAACTATCCACAACTGAGGACAAAATATCTTTTTCTACTTTGCATTCACAATTCGCACATTGTAACACTGTTTTCGATGATGCGATTGACTAATTATAACACCGTTTTTAGTAATTATTTCTAAGATTGGTCACATTGATATCGAATGCAATATGTCGCTTGCAATCACATAAAGTGCAAAATATCTATATTCTATACATAACTAAACATTCGTGGAGTATTCTATAGTATTGCCAAAGGCTTTGAGCTGTCTTAGTTTTGATCTGTTCATAAAAATACGCCAGCATGATGTGTTCGATGATGTTTTGCGACTAGTAAGTGATCGTGCATCAGTCTCGTCAACTAAACATCTAATCCCCCTTCACGTAGCAAGCTATAGTACATCTAAAATGTTGAGGATTTCCTAGTTTATGTAACGTATATGCTTTCGGTAACATTTTGGACAGAATTTTGGTCGTGCCGATACCGTATTATTTTTTGTCCATCGCTTCCAACCTCGTCTTAGTTCTAGTTGTACGCAGCTGTTTGTGTGTTTGTTGCACGGGATGTTTGTGTTGAAAAAATGCACTAATTATTATTAGCACTGCCTTAAGTGTGTAAGTGAAAAGAAACAAACAAAAGTTACGTTATGGAGCACAGGCACAACTAGGGGCAAATCTCAGTCAATTTAAATTAAAATAATGGGTACCACAGGAAAACGAACTGTATGCAATGGCGGTCGGCGAGAGAAGGAGACGAGACCAGGCGCAATGCAATCTGACATATTGTGTGCAAGACCGCAAGGCAGGTAGTGTTAACCATACCAATACAGTGTATTGTTTTCTTCGTGTTCATGCCGCGTTGTTCAAGGTTGGCACTGCCTGCCTTGCGCTCTTGCAGACAATATGTCCGATTGTATTACGCTTCTCATTATTATGGTGGTGTAATGGGGGCCCCTTCATAATATTATTACTTAATGACTCTACTGAAGGGGACGCTTACCCCCCATTTTGAAAAACTCGACATCTAACCTGATGTAAAGCTCTCTTATTACTTGATCTTACTTACGGTAGCGTTTATTACTTATCTAAGTCTTTCGGAGGCTTAAAATTTGTCGGTTCTATCTCTGAAACTTTATCAGTGAAAGATGAACCACCAATAACCAATCAAAACCATTTGGAAGCCACAATGCTTCCCACAAAAAGGACAGGTTTATACTATTCTATCTAAAATAAATAGCCAAATAAAATCACATTAGAATCTATTTACAAATACTTGAACAGATGCAGAACTGCTTACAAAAAAAATAAAACCAAATAAACAAATTGCTGATTGTACCATATCCCCTTACAAAAGAATTCTCTTAATTGCTAATTGCAATATCTGATATAAACATTTTTCTTTTCGTACATTTTTCGATTTCCTGAAATAAACACACAGATATGACACAATAAAAACCCAAAAGAATTCGGCCTTGGTCCTGAAGTGCATCGATGCTGATTCGGTTTCGAATCTTCCAAAGTCCCAAGCGAATGTCCTCGTTCCTTTGGGCCATTGGTCACATAAAACGAAAGGAAAATCAACATTGAAGCAGTATCATAGCAGTCCGATTACATCATAACTTACATTATCTTTTATCCGTCTTCAAATACAGCCGCAAACGTGAAATGAATTTCCCTGCTCCACGCCTCGGTTTTTCCCTCCGTCCATTTTCCTCCTAGCGTCATCGGTGGTCCTTAATCTCCAGCCGCTTCCAACGTTCCTCGAAAGCTATCGTTTACCTCGTAGATGACATACACGACGTGTGGATGTTGTCCAGCGACACTTAGGCCCCGTTGATACATCCCTTTGCGTTGTCTATGTAGTCATTTTTCTTCTAACAACTTCGACGCACAAAGTTCAGGAATTGTGTCATCTACCACTTCGCAATTTTTGACCATACGCCTTCCTTTAGGCGTTTTTTTTTTGCGGTCACACCATTTTTTTTGAAGCGCACTGTGCTTCGCTTGCAGTAGATTACTACCCTTTGTAAATCTACCGGCACTAATTTCGGCGTACAAAGCGCAGTATATTTGCCTGCAACGTTGTAGTTATTCTTGGCCTTTTGCCCCTCTCGCAGGCGGTTTTGCAACCACTACCATCTCTAGAACGAAAATTACGAGAAAAGCGGTAGTTTTTCTATCTCTATTAATAAGAAAAGTACCCATACAATCCAACCTCCCGTGAGACACTGTATAAAGCATAATAAGTTATACAAAAAATGTCCATGATTGAAAAAGAAAGGAAACCTAGCATTATGACATTTCAGACAATTTCAGAATGAAAATATGGCAACAAAGAGAGAGCTTTTACTGTGTCTGGTATAGACGTATCTGTTATTCTCTCTGCTTAACACATATTATGCATTCTGGGTATGAATTATGGATAATTATTAACTATTGTCATAACTGTTTATATGTAATAAGAAGTCACAAGCATTCTTGTGAACACAAACGCTCCAAGACTCATGACTACAATGCACCACACAATGCATACCAAGTAGAACAGTCTTCTGAAATATAAGGCATTTGGTCTCTCCATTCAACGTGGAAAATCCTTTCCAATCGGAAATTTAACCCGCAGGCAACTTCGCCCATTTTCACCCACTTTTTTTGCGACACGGAAAACAGTTGCTGCAGGTTAATGTAAAAATGCCGTAATTTGTATGCATTAGCGGACCGACTGCGAGCTTAAAAGCGTTAACATGTTCAAAAGCATGTCGCCGGCCCACTGATTCCGGCAAAATTAAAACCGGTACTACAACAACGGCCCTCCATCATTTACATTTGTAAAATTAATGACCGTTTATTACCGGCCTGTCAAAGCCACAACTACAACTCCGAACCTGCGAAAGCGGTCGAACATTTGTATTCGCTGTATGCTGACGCATAATTAAAATTTTTCAAGAGATCCGGACTCGGGCGCCTGTTTTCCGATTCAAAACGTTTTTCGATGGGGTATGATGAGTCCAGTAATAAATTGATTAATTAATTGTGAAATTATGACCCAAATGAGTATTTTGGAGCTAGGGGACACCGTAGAGATATTTAGTTGACTCGGAATGAGTCAATTTTTCGGATACGCACGAAAATCTTACTTGAAAATTGTTCTTGTTATGACAAGTAAGATCTTCAGATTTACCACTTTAGAGAGACGATAAAATCGTAAAATAAACTCATAAGAAGATACGATTCGTACTTTAAGCACGATTCAGTTTAGACGTTTCTGCAGATCTCAATTTCGTCCTTGTTTTTTGTTACATATTATCGCTGGCAGTATAACAGCCAACTGTCGCTTAGCAACTAAGTCTTCTATAAACTTCTAACATTTATTAGCACAAAATTTTGACAGGTCATTGTATAAAATACAATGAACCTAGACTTCTTCACAAATGTAATAAAAACTACAAATTAGACTTATTAGAACAACTCGAGATAGAAAAACATAAAAGAAATCACCACATAACTTTACTAAATGATCAATTAGCATTCCAACAAAAACACCATTGTTCATGTTTACTTGACAATAATTTTAAAAATTATGAATTTTAAGTTGCCTACCTTAAACCAATTTTTCGCTATTCCTCTTACTAACTTCCAGCCGTATGTCGCACTATCGAAACATATCTACGTTCGCAACGAAGCAACCTTGCCAAATAACTCAAAATATTTGCTACCCGTGACTTCATTAGAAGCAATAAAATTACCATTGAAATTTTAATTTTTTTTTCTCTTAAATTAATTCATGACATTTTATTTATAAAACAAGTAGGTAGCAGTGAAGCATATTCTTTCTAAGAAAATGATTTTTGAAAAAAATGCCTTTATACTAATTTGCTTTTTGTCAGTGGTTTCTTTATTTGCAGTTCTAAATATTCTCCCTCGACAATTGAACAACTTTAACTAATGTTGTCGCATGATGTCAATGTATTTCCATTATTTTGTCGCATTTCTGAATCCACTGTTTTACAAATAAAAAAATCTGATGTGGCCAGACACATGACTTTATCATACAAAATATAAAATTAACAGTTTAGCTGCACGAGAATCTATTTGACTGAGATAAATCGTGTCAGCATTAAAATTAAACTAGTTAGCCAGGATTTGACAGATATTTTGATAGTCAATAGTATCAATAGAAGGTTTTGTCAAAGTATCAGCATTCGACACTACCTACTGTCATCAGAATAATAGTTGTTTATCTCACAAGTGCTGAAAGTACGGAATAGCGCGACGAGCGGTGATGCGGCGCGTCACCGATGGCGGAGCGTCGCCGTCGCATGTGAGCGGGTCTATCTATGTAGTTTTCGGCAGGAGTGCCATCAACGTTTATTGTGTTGCTTTTTGAGAAAAACGTATTCTAAAAACGAAATCAGAAATGGTTATTTTCCGAATAAGAAATGTTAGGTTTATACCACTTCTACGAAACGTCAAGTTTAAAAAGTTAATTCAAATTCTGACAGATTTGTATTCATTCATGACACTGTAGATGTCACATCCGTACCAACATACTAAAATATAACTACACTCATCGCTATACATTATTTACTATCTCAATTTATCGTATTTATAATTAGATATAACAACGGGTTGATATATCTTATCAACAAACAATCAAATTGGTGATCTTATTTTATTTTAATTTTGTATTTTGGGCTTTGCCGCACTAGAGTGGCAACGTTCCATAGCGGTTCTCCAACCTCTGATGAAATCAGCTGTTTTCGAGTGTGACAGCCATAGACATTTCTGTGGTGACAGCACAAAAAAATATTTGTCAAAATTCTGGCTACTATGTATTTTCATATCAGTGCAGATGCGACCGATCTCGATCGAATAGAATTTGCTCTTGCAGCTAAACTATTAATTTTACCAAAAAATGTCATAGGCATAAATTATTCAAAATTTCCTCTACTTTAATTTATTATTTAACTATTTTGACGAAATTACAGAAATGGCGGCTCATTTGCAAAATCCTTAAAAAAAGCTTAGAATAAACTACCAGTTCCTTTGGACCCTTTTGAACCAAGAGCTTTTCAGCTCTAAGTTAGGTCATGAAACTTCTAAATATGAAATTCCGTGCCGATACCTTTAGTAGTTTCTCCGGAAATGAATTAACAAAAATTGGGTACACACACACACACGCACACACACACACACACACACATACACACACACACAGACATTTTTTGTACCTTGGTCAAAAATGTTCAGGGGACCCAAAAAGACCTATTTCCGCTAAAATCTCAATTTTTTTTTTCGGCACGATTACAATACTTCATCATACTGCGTATGATAAAGTAAAAACATACAGCGTCAAAAATGTGAGTAAATAAGTGCGGCATTCTAAACATCATTTGGGTACTTTGCGAACTGTATTATTAAAATTAATATGAAAATTGTGACTCGAATTGAAAAATAAGTTAAACTATGTTCGATACTGAATCTTGTAGTATTTTGATCCTAATTCCCGTCTCCAGTATTTCATATGCGCATCATACTTAATTGAATTTTGAACGGAATATATTAATTTAACATAAAATAAAAACATTTGCTGACGAACGGGATGGTTTGATTGCAAGCACTCTATAAATGATTGTAGTCGAAGTTGACGCGGTGATCTTATGTAAAAACTTGTGCTTTATATAAGCTTTATATCCCAAATTCAGACACTGTCCAAAATTCCGACATGTTTTGTATTTATAGTTTAGTTGGATAAAATAAGAATCTTCAACATTGAACTTTATTTTACGACATCCGGTTTGTTGATTTGTCATTACAGTTATGCTAAACGTTGATTTTTGGTTATACGGTAACTGCAATTCGACTTCTTTTTACACAGCTACAGGATAACAGTAATTAAGAAAATTCTAAAATCTACTTTGGCTGACAAAAAATGCTTTGAATTTTCATACTAATACAGTGTACAAGTGCAAGAAGTACTAAGATAGTTTCATTCTAATCATTACAGATTTTGAAGTCTTGCTTATTTGTCTAAAAACTATAACAGTTCACATTTACGATACCAGAGGTACCAGCTCTTCTAACACCTTCAACAAAAATTCCTCATAAATTTTTCTTGATGTATTATATGGACGACGTATTTTTAGTAGTGACCAAGTTCGACTCAGCAAATTTTCTTTACGAACGCAGTTCCTTCTTATTTTGTTTTCTGGTATCCCCAAGGTCTGAAGTACCATTTCGACCTACGCTCTCGTCCAGGATTTGCTGCCGCCGGTGTTTCGCCACAGTTGATGGAAGGACAAACGACTCGAAATAAAACAGTATTAGTGAGTTGGAAACGTGAAAACAGAGATACGTGACTTGGAATACGATGAGACAAGGGTACCGACAATAAAAGGGACGAAATTAGTAATAAAAGAACGAGTCGACCTTATTTCGGGACAGTATCTCGTTAATCCGCCCGAATAACGGCAATTTAACACGAGTTATCTCTGAAAGAAAATTGCACCGCTAATCCATATGGGGATGTTGGTGTAATTTTTATACAGGAAGGCATTGATATGGTTAAAAGCAAAAAGGTTACAGAAAAATGGAATAAATTACTAACAATTTATGTATTCTAATGAATACAAAGTAACGTAGCCATTAATTTCGTGTACTTTTCTCATAATGCGAGTATTAACAAAATGGTGGATGCGCCGGGTTAGAAAAACTGATATCGATTTCTAAGTTTAAACATATTCCAACAAATGTTAGGAGTACCTATTAAGTAGTATCACGATGCATTAGTTCTCTATTAACTCTGTTGACAGGTCCAAGATAATAATTTCATCAGGAAATTAGCGAAATTACGTTGCAGCAGATTAATTAAGTGCGGGGACAATTCGGAATAGTTTGTAAGCGGTTACCAAATTGGGTGCGAAGAGCAGCGCTAGAACTTGAACGTGCCCCGGTAATTGTTCGAATTAATTCCGCCAACTTTGCGAATACATTTGAATAATCAAGGTATAGTTACGTGTGACAGCTCCAGGATCAACTATCTCCAAGAAAAATACCATGCAGCGACATCTTTTAGTGTAGAATTGTTGCATTTTCAAATCTTGAAATTCAAATCGTCATCACAAAACATTTGTCTTCATACCAAGCACTCAAATAGTCAAAATACATCCAGCTCGAATGACCAAATACCTGACTCTATACGTGTATTATATATAAATGAATTTCTCTATGTTTTATTGAACGATACTCACTCAAAATGGTTCGTCTATTATTAAAGGTAACTAGGGAAACTACTTCAGCCGTTCTACCAACTTTCAACAACTCTGGAGCGTATGCATACATACAGTGGAATTCTCACCCTTAGCATAGTGAACTTTTGTTATGGACGGTTGTCTACACTGGTAGAAACTAACGACCGTAACTATGCGTCTGAATATAGGTAGCGTAGCGTTACTTTACTTCCGGTTATGTTAAATTTTCGATTCTAGCGATTCAGCGCTGAACCGCTGTGAAATTTCCTGTGAACCCTAGGTGGGGCATTTCAGTATACCCTCCACCGGATTTACCCCTTTAATTAAATTTGGTTGGGGTTGTGTTAATAATATAGTCTATACTTGTCACGCCCTTCTAGTATCTTTCAATTAAGATGTAAAATTCAGAAATAAAACAGCTTACACCATTAATATTATAGATTAGTGACTATTTGGTATGATTATAATAAGAAATGTTGTGTTGTTCGGTGTTGTCAAGGAGCTGGATTGCCTCAACGTTCACCTGATTATTCTTGATTACTTGCAATTATTTTGTATGTCATTGTACACAAACTCCATTATGAGGTCATAAAGTAAGCCAAGTAGATCTGCTGGTACAAGAGCTTTTTCTTTTAGATCTTGACTTTCCAGCGGAGCCTGACGTCTAATGTAATTCCGAGATATTATTGGCAGTGTTTACGTTCCGTTATTAATAGTTGTTGATGAAGTGAACATACTACGCACTGACTTGAGTTCGGTTTAAACCTTTTTTAGTCCAGAAAATGACAATGAACGTTAGCAGTTTCGTTGCCATCGTCTTCTAATGTTGGTAAAGTATTAGTTGTTAATACTGAGAGGGCGGTGGTGAAGAGTACAAAGGGGACTGGCCCTAAGACACTACCTTGCGGTGGTTAACCTTGGTAACCTTGTTTGACTCTAAACTCTAAAGCACTTCTCAGTCATGTAAGATTCTAATATTTGTGCAAACTGTTTGTAATTTATTGTTTAGTCCTTAATGCGAGATTTTGTCAAATGCCTGTGCCGTTTTTAGGTCGATTGCTGAACACATCTATTAACAAATCAAATGTTTTTTTTTGTTGGTTGTTTTGTGTACCAGGTCAATAGACGAGTGCTGCTCTCAATTGGATTCAGTTGAGTAATAATTTCCAAGATTTTTGAGGTGATCGACAGCATGGAGTTAGATATGTTAGTCGTAGTTTTCCAATATCCGATATTCCAATATTCCATACACATCATCAACAGTTTCTTGATATTCTTGTAGTCTATACTCCGTTTAATAACTAGGACGAATTGAACCAGACGCCAGGTTCACACTAGGAGAAAATTGACTGAAATGTCAGCAGAAATGTTTGCGGGTGAAATTCAATTATTTTGTTGTTGAACCTACTTGTAAACCAAAATAAATGTTTACGGTTAACATTTTACACTGTCTTACGTGTCTAAATAAGTCAAAATAAAGCTTGAAGAACACAAATTAGAATACATAATATAAAAAAAGTATCTCCACTACGGGTTAATAAGTCATCTCTTCGATGCTGTACAATTGTAATAAAAGGAAACATTTATGTGTGTAATATATTATCAGTAATTAAAAAAACTCTAAATACATTTAATGCTCCCCTAACAGACCCTATAAAAATTGCATTTCCTATAAATAAAACGCAATAAAACGATGTTATTTGGATTGACATGTTAACTTATTTTGACACTTGACTTACCCACTCGGTTCATGTTTAGTTCTGCTGATTTTAATGAATTGAAGTCGAGAATGGCACCAACCAATTATGAAAATCGGTTTGAAAGTTTGTTTACATGCGACCTAACTTTTCAGCACCATACCGGAAATTTATCAGGTGTAAACTGCCTGCATCCAGCCAATTGCAATTGAGGTCAACCTAGTGACAAGTTTGAAAAATTCCCCCTAGTTATTAAATGGACTATAGTCAAATTAAGTTTAAAGTTGCCTAAAAGCAAAAAATCTGATGTGGCCAGGCACATGACTTTATCATACAATATATAAAATTAATAGTTTAGCTGTATGAGAATCTATTTGACTGAGATAAATTGTGTCTGCATTTTGATAGTCAATAGTATTAATCGAAGGTATTGTCAAAGCACGCTACCTACTGCCATCTGAATAATAGTTGCTTAACTCACAAGTGCCGAAAGTACGGAATAGCACAACGAGAGGTGATATGGACGTGATGCGGCGCGTCACCGATGACGAAGCGTCGTCGTCGCATGTGAGCGAGTCGCGCTAGGTAGTTTTCGACAGCAGTGACATCAACATTATTCGTGTTGCTTTTTGAGAAATACGTATTTTTAAAAAAATTTAAAAATGGTTATATTTCGGTATAGAAAATGTTAGGTTGATACCACTTCTACGAAATGTCAAGTTTAAAAAGCTAATTCAAATTCTGACAGATTTATATTCGTTCATGACACTGTAGATGACGTTCCATAGCGGGTCTCCGAGTGTGATAGCGTGGTGACAGCCATAGACATTTCTGTGGTGACAGCACAAAAAAATATTTGTCAAAATCCTGGCTACTATGTAGTTTAATATCCATGCAGATGCGACCGATCTCTATCAAATAGAATTTGCTCTTGCAGCTAAACTATTAATTTTACCAAAAAATGTCATAGGCATAAATTATTCAAAATTTCCTCTGCTTTAATTTATTATTTAACTATTTTGACGAAATTACAGAAATGGCGGCTCATCTGCAAAATCCTTGAAAAAGGCTTAGAATAAACTACCAGTTCCTTTGGACCCTTTTGAACCAAAAGCTTTTCAGCTCTAAGTTTGGTCATAAAACTTCTAAATATAAACTTTCGTCCCGATACCTTTAGTAGTTTTTCCGGAATCGTCGTCACAAAAATCGTTTACACACGCACACACACACACACACACACACACACACACACACACACACACACACACACACACACACACACACACACACACACACACACACACACACACACACACACACACACACACACACACACAGACATTTTTTTGTACCTTGGTCAAAAATGTTCAGGGGACCCAAAAAGACCTATTTCCGCTAAAATCTCAATTTTTTTTATCTTACTGCGTATGATAAAGTAAAAATACATGGTTAAAAGCTAGATTTTTCTGCCTCGAGTGATAATTTTAATATCACTCAAAAAAAAAATCTGATGTGGCCAGGCACATGACCTTATCATACAATATATACAATTAATAGTTTATCTGCATGATAATCTATTTGATTGAGATAAATCGTGGTTGCATTAAAATTATACTAGTTAGCCTAGAATTGACAGATATTTTGATACTATTGACAGTAGGTATTGTCAAAGCATCAGCATTTGACACTACCTACTGTCATTAGAATAATAGTCACCGAAGGCGGAGCGTCGCCGTCGCATGTGAGCGAGTCGCGCTATGTAGTTTTCGGCAGGAGTGATATACCACGTTTTTTTGTGTTGCTTTTTGAGTAAATATGTATTTAAGCATATTTAAATAATTAAAATAATAGTTATTTATCTCACAAGTGCCGAAAGTACGGAATACCGCGACGACCGGTGATGCGGCGCTTTCGACAGGAGTGACATCAACGTTTTTTGTGCTACTTTTTGAGAAATACGTATTTAAGAAAATCAAAAATGGTTATATTTCTGTAGGTATAGGAAATGTTAGGTTGATACCACTTCTACGAAACGTCAAGTTTAAAAAGCTATTTCAAATTCTGATTTATATTCGTTCATGTCACTGTAGATGTCACATCCGTACCAACATACTAAAATATAACTACACTCATCGCTATACTTTATTTACAATTTTCTCAATTTATCGTTTTTACAATTAGATATAACAACGGGTTGATATTTTTTATCAACAAACAATCAAATTGCTGATCTTATTTTATTTGAATTTTGTATTTTGTACTTTGCTGCACTAGAGCGGCAACGTTCCATAGCGGTTCTCCAACCTCTGATGAAATCAGCTGTTTTCGAGTGTAACAGTCATAGACATTTCTGTGGTGACAGCACAAAAATATATTTGTCAAAATCCTGGCTACTATGTAGTTTCATATCAATGCAGATGCGACCGATCTCGATCAAATAGAATTTGCTCTTGCAGCTAAACTATTAATTTTACAAAAAAAATTCATAGGCATAAATTATTCAAAATTTCCTCTACTTTAATTTATTATTTAACTATTTTGACGAAATTACAGAAATGCCGGCTCATTTGCAAAATCGTTGAAAATTGCTAAGAGTAAATAGCCAGTTCCTTTGAACCCTTTTGAACCAAAAGCTTTTCAGCTCTAAGTTTGGTTATGAAACTTCTAAATATGAACTTTCGTCCCGATACCTTTACTAGTTTTTCCGGAATCGTCGTCACAAAAATCGGGTACACACATACACACACACACACACACACACACAGACATTTTTTTGTACCTTGGTCAAAAATGTTCAGGGGACCCTAAAAGACCTATTTCCGCTAAAATCCCAATTTTTTTTTTCGGCACGATTACAATACTTTACCATACTGCGTATGATAAAGTAAAAAACAGAATTATATAACAAAAAAGGGGCAAACGTTGTTTTTTTAGTAAAAACGTTATAAAAAATGTAATAATCTATAATTTTCAGGTGGCGTGAAATCTATATATGGGTCATTTTGCTACAAATCGTACAGATTTCGCAAAAAAAAACACTTTTTTAAATTGCACCAAACTTTTTTATGGCATTTTCTTAGAAATTTAGTCGATACCTGTATCGGGGATTCATTAAAAAAATATTTTCAGAGATGTGAAGCCAAACCTGCCATATTCAAAATTCAATGTCTTGTTCCAGTAATCGTATCGGACTCATTTTTGTTTTATTTATAAGGTTGCTAGATAACTGCGTACAGTTATTATTTTAATTTATATCTGTAAAAAATTAAAAACAATTCTTTAAATAATTATTACATAGTCGCCCCCACAATGGATATAATCGAAAAATGTATATAATATAACGTATCGTTATAAATTTCGAACAGATAGATGCACAGTTCTCATGAAAATCACATATAACAATGCACTCATCTTCTTGCAAGGATTGTTTTTTGCTGTTCATGAAATCATTTTGGCTTTTCACTAAGTATGAATGCAATACTAGTTTCTCTAAACCGGTCTTCAATTTTTGTAAATATTCTTCAACTTGAGATGTCATTCGTTGCAAAGTGGTTCTGTCGACGTCCATCCATTGTCTATAAGTGATTCGTCGATCAAATATGTTGCACCAGGACATTCAGAACACTTTCCAATATAACAATTTATTGATGCTTGAACGAAAATTATACGGTTTAAACAGTCGTGATAACTTTTACCTAGATGTTGTAGGTAATTTAATGCCAATAATTGGTATTTTACTACTTTTCTGAGAGCTCATTATTCTTCATATTTGGATTCGGCGGCAAATTGAATGGACTGAAACTTCTATCGATTCGACATTTAGAACGTTTGATACGGTTAGAAAACTTCGGCATTTTTTAAAGGCGTTTAATAAATGAATATTTTTAGCACCTAATAAATAAGCTCAAACCTTACTAGCATGTTGAACCAGCCTGCTGTCTGCAAGATACTAATAATAAGAATCCATAATATGTTCAGGGGACCCAAAAGGACATATGTATTTCCGCTAAAATCTCAAAAATTTTCGGCACGATTATAATACTTTACATACTGCGTATGATAAAGTAAAAATGGGTTTTGTACGTAAAAGTGTAGCGGATATTATGTAAATTTTTTCGATTATATCCGTTGTAATAACCCGACCATGCAATATTTATTTCAAAAATTCAATTGCTTTTATATAAATTAAAATAATGATTGTGCGCAGTTATCTAGCAAATACCTAACCCTTTAAAATAAAACTAAAATGGGTCCGATACGATTACGAGAACCAAAGATTGCAAGGTTTGGCAAATAATCATAACTAATCCAAACTTAAACCTTTCATATCTCTGAACTTATTTTCCTTTTTTGCCAAAATCCTGATACATGTATAACCTTATTTAGTGCATACAACTTATGAATAAAGTTTAAGCCAAATCTAAAATGTGACGTCATAAAAGGTGTACGATTCGTTTATTCTGGCGCATCCACCATTTCTGAAGGAGTCGCAACAGCTAGTTTAGCGTTAAAATATCGAAAACGAAATATTGAAGAAGCAAACTTTGATCGCTTTACTCAGGCATTAGACTAGATACCATTAACATTTGGCAAACATTTTGTTATAAATAAATATGAAACTTTCAATCAAATTAATTATTTAGCGTTCACAAAGTTCACAGCTCGATAATTTACACACTGCATAACTAACATGTTTCCCGGTGTGTTTTAATGAATCAGCATCATACGCCCGAACTGAAACAAACTGCCGTTTATTAATAAATAATTCCTGATTATCCATCGTCCGCCGTAACGAGCGCGTCCATTCGCCGATGGAAAATATTAACAAACGGATAGTCAAATATACGATTCACAGTAAATCTAGCGAATAATCGATACCGCTGCGACCGCCTACCCCGATCATTCCGCCCGTTTTATTTAATACCGAATCCCATTCACGGACGCCCGGTCGACGCGATGATTTATGGGGGGCGCGACGTCGCTATTCATTTATTTTATTACGTAAACGCCCGACGTGACAGTGCGCTACGCGGGCACTACGCGGTGGCACGATGTTCGGCTGCACCGGCACGAACAATGGTAAACAATTCGTCGGTGACAGTTGGAGACAAAGAAGCCCTTACATAACCTCACTTCCGCGCGCGAGGTGTCGGGTGAGGCCGAGGGCGCGAATTTCAAATTCCGGAAAGATTAATAGGAAAATTAAGGCGCCCCGTCGCGAACGATCAACGTTGAAAGCGGAACGCGGTGGACAAAATCGGGAGATACGGGAGGAATTAAATTTGTTGGTCCTTCGAGTCGGATCGATGTATAAATTGAAAGTTTCGGTTGATTTTGATTAACTAGGGATTAATTTGGCGTTTCACGTTCATTTTATTATTTAAAGATACTTATTTAAAAATAAAAGCTCTCTTTCTGTTTAAAAGGAATTTCTTCACTCTGTCATAATCATAAACAAACTTTTTCTAAACTTTTTAACGACATGATGTCGCCTAACCCTACCTCTGAAACTGACAAATCCTGAAGTTTGATGACCTTCCTTACTACCTGCGTAACCTCCTTTGAAATTTTGATGGTAAAAAATTATGTTTTTAATCATTTGTACTGAAAAAAAGAACCATGACTTTGATGATGCGTCCAAGTTGATTGGAAATATTTCAGGATTCATACTAGTTGCAAAATGTTGACAGTTTGAAATTGCTTGACGAAAAATGACAAAGACATCGAGACAAGCAAGATTGAAGCACTTATTGTACATGTGTATGCCTGGATATGAAAAGGGACCACTTGACTGAAATTGAGTTGTTTTTAGGTAGAATAAGTTATGCCGAAGGTACTCCAGCATTTGAAACCGTTTACCATAAAGAAGAATTGAAAGAAGGTAAATTTTAAGTTGCGGATGCTACAAGTAAACTTTTAAGTTCAAAATGTTCAAATGTTCAAAAAAAAAAAACCAAACATGTAATTAAATGTCGAATTCGGATTAAAATTTTCACCTTTTTTTGTCTTATTTGGACAGTTTTACATGTTCCTTGCATAGTATTATACATTGTAGACATTAACCCTTATTTAAATAAACACACTGTATACATCAGGAAGGGTCATATCGATGTGTTTCGCAACAAAAACTAATTTGATGCGTCTCCAACTGGTTTCAGACGAGCACATATGATGAAAAACACCACGAAGAGACTAGTTAGCCAATAAAACAAAATTTAGTTTTTTGAATCAGTTTAAGTTTATATGCGATTTTCTGCGTAACTAGAAGCGGACAATGCGTCCCTTTCCTTATCCACCCACATACAGCGTTAGTCAAAATTACCGCAACACATAACTAACTCACCAGACGAAAAAATTTCAATTTTTTTTTTGTTTTAAGCCAGTTATAATTTAAATATATTATTAATATACAAAGTGTGTGTTTTACTATGGAAATTTGGTAACAATTCCCTTTTTTAAATAGTACACCCTATCTATTTTCACATTTTTTTATTCTATGATTAATCCTAAGAATTTTTTATAGGAATATTTTACTTTATCATACGCAGTAAGATAAAGTATTGTAATCATGCCGAAAAAAAAAATTGAGATTTTAGCGGAAATAGGTATTTTTGGGTCCCCTGAACATTTTTGACCAAGGTACAAAAAAAATGTCTGTATGTGTGTGTGTGTGTGTGTGTGTGTGTGTGTGTGTGTGTGTGTGTGTGTGTGTGTGTGTGTGTGTGTGTGTGCGTGTGTAAACGATTTTTGTGTGACGATTCCGGAGAAACTACTAATGGTATCGGGACGAAAGTTCATATTTAGAAGTTTCATGACCTAACTTAGAGCTGAAAAGCTTTTGGTTGAAAAGGGTCCAAAGGAACTGGTAGTTTATTCTAAGCCTTTTTGAAGGATTTTGCAAATGAGCCGCCATTTCTGTAATTTCGACAAAATAGTTAATAAATAAATTAAAGTAGAGTAATTTTTGAATAATTTATGCCTATCACATTTTTTGGTAAAATTAATAGTTTAGCCTTTCAGTTTATTCTAAGCCTATTTGAAGGATTTTGGAAATGAGCCGCCATTTCTGTAATTTCGACAAATTAGTTAATTAATAAATTAAAGCACAGGAAATTTTGAATAATTTATGCCTATGAAATTTTTTGGTAAAATTAATTGTTTAGCTTCAAGAGCAAATTCTATTTGATCGAGATCGGTCGCATCTGCATTGATATGAAATTACATAGTAGCCAGGATTTTGACAAATATTTTTTTGTGTTGTCACTTTCGAAAACAGCTGATCTCATCAGAGGTTGGAAAACCACTATGGAACGTTGCCGCTGTAGTACGGCAAATTATAAAATACAAATTTCAAATAAAGTAAGATCACCAATTTGACTGTTTGTTGATAAGAAATATCAACCCGTCTTTATATCTAATTCTAAAAACGATACATTGAGAAAATTATAAATAAAGTATAGCGATGAGTGTAGTTTTATTTTAGTATGTTGGTAGGGATGTGTCATGAACAAATATAAATCTGTCACAATTTGAATTACCTTTTTAAGGTGCGTTTTCATTAGTGACGATGGCAGTGGTAGCCGACGCCGTTATAGTATTTCCAATAGAACGTGTGGTGACGCTCCGCATCACCGCTCGTCGCGCTATTCCATACTTTCGGCATTTGTGACATAAATAACTATTATTCTAATGACGTAGTGTAGGTAGTGTCAAATGCTGATGCTTTGACAATACCTACGATTTATCTCAATAGAATAGATTCTCATGCAGCTAAACTATTAATTTTATATATTGTATGATAAAGTCATGTGCCTGGCCACATCAGATTTTTTTTTATAAAATGCGTCTATTTTAATTGTAAGCTATTAACCAAAAATTGTCAAAATTATAGGAACACCTAGATAATTCATCAAATTCGTTTCAAATAAACGTTTTTTTGGGTTTAAACAACCTCTCGTTCAAATATATTTTTAATATACAGGATGTTTTTTTTATTATGGAAATTTGCAAACCTTTCCCTTTTCTAACAGAACATCCTATATAGTATATATTTTACATTTTTCTTTAAATCTAAGATTAATTCTAAGAATTTTATGTATAGGATTTTTTTTTATGATCTTAATAAATTTTGAGTTTTAAGCAATTAATCAAAATTCAAGAACTATTAGTTTAACCAAACGGATACAAAATTAAAAATTCAAGTGAAAATCACAACCAAAATAAATAAATAATAATAAATAGAATTAAATTAATTGTTCAAACTGCCAAATGGATTTTTTTTTAAATTTGATGTTCAGGAGTTTTGATTAATTGCTTATAACACAAAAATAATGCAATTTATAATAATTATGAATGAATTATGAATTATTTAGGTGTGCCGGTAATTTTTACTATTTTTGGTTAATAGCTTCTAATTAAAAAATGATTGCTATAAAAAGTTCTTAAGATTAATCATAGAATTCGAAAATGTAAAAACATATAGGGTGTTATATTTAAAAAGAGGAAAGGTTATCAAGTTTCTATAATAAAATAAACATACATATGTACCTATATATTTGTATATTTTTTGTATATTAAAGATATATTTAAACAATAGCTTGTTTAAAGTCAAAAAATCTTGAAGTGTAAGTTACTTCTTATGATTTTTTGTGTGTGGCATTTATTTAAATAATTTTATGATCTGACTACAATGATTTTTTTTTTCACAATTTAAAATGTTTACGGTTGTCACCAGCTGACAAACTTAATAAAAAACAATTCGTTTGTATTTAAGAATATATTATTAAATAGTTTTTCATTTTACTAAATATGCAAACCAAAATTTAAAAAAATCGATTAATAAAGACTCAACATTTTAAAATAGAGAACAAATGATAATTGATTCTGGTAAGATTGCTATTTTTTTTCTAGAATCTGAGTCTGTCAGAAGTTATGTATTATCTTTAATTTTTGAGAAACTCAGTGATAAAAGAAGATCAGAGCGTGTTTAGTTGTATAATAAGTAAGTGTTTGGAGACGAAAAAGTAATAACGAAAAAGTGTAAAATAACTCATACAGGGTTGTCGACTTTCTAGAACCTAAGATCGAAAAATCTGCAATGATACATCGAGACAACACAAGCTGGCATTGATGCAGGGTTCTGAGTAAAAATGTTGCACAAAAACTTGCTAGAGATTAGAGATTCTTGTTAATATGTTCAAAACTAGGAGACGTTACATTTGTGGTCAAATTGATAAAAAGAAAACGGTTATGTAAATTTGTCAGAAAGTTTCAAGATGAGGACGGATGGCAAGCTACTCCAAAATCAAAATCAAACGCTGGACCAAAACATTAAAAGGTTGTCCCATCAATTTTCCTAACTAATATTTAATCTGATGGATTTTATTTAATTGATAAGTGCCTGAAAAACAACCGGTATACAAATCTAACTTTTGCTAATGACTGCTATTGCAGAAAAGTGTTTCTTTACTTTTGAGTTTCACCCGAAGAAAAACGGGCCACTGTGACTTAACGACATAACTATAAAATAGTCGTACTGATTGGAATCTATTAATCAACCAACAAGACAAAAAAACTTGTTTCTAAACTTCTCTAATTCTTTAATCATAACATGAACCGAAGCCAATCCTTTTTCAGGCATTCCATCTGTGTAGTTCGTAAGTTTTTTTTTCTTTTTCCCGTCTCACTGCCCAAGTCTGTTCCCCCCTTTTTTACTATTTTCTCAGCGCCTTCTTTCACTGAAAGTCTCGACGCTGAAGTTTGTCTTCATTAAGAGGACTTTGTCTCGACGTGTTACACTTGAGCCGCTCCCCGCCGGGCGTTACGCCATCACCCCTTCCGCCCACCAAACATCCCCCTCAGCCCCGGGGATCGGTAGACGGCACGTCCTGTCCACGAAAAAAAAAATACGATAAAATGGGAAAAAGAGGCAGAAGCGGGGGAAAAAGGGCAAACGGACAAATACGGGTGCATGCCCCGCGGGACAGCGACAAAACTGGTAATTACGAGACGTTAATTTACCACCCTTGAAGAAAAATGGGACCTTATTTAACGGTTATTTGACCTAATTTTGTAATTTGTAATTTTGTGCAACGAGGAAAAGAAAAATACAAACGAAAGATTTGAGTAAAATCAAGAATATTTGTTTAGAGAATTAAAATTATGTAAATAGTAATTAGGGTTAAAATTAGTAATAATTTTGTAATTATGACGCCTGCGCCATTTGTGAAAAGTACACAAAATAATTAGGTCAAATTAACAATAAAAATAATAACTATAATCCGTTTGCATTTATATTCCGTTTACTTTTTATCATACTCAGTATGATAATGTAAAAAGATTATTATTATTATTATTAACTAGAACTAAGACATAATTGTACCAATAATATAACAATAATTTCGAGAACTTATCAAAACGAAAACAAAAATTACTTCCGAGTCTAATTACACGTAATTGCCGCAAATTCAACTGAACAAGCATCGCACATGACCAAAAAAATAAAACAGCCTCCGATGTGCGCTCAATGCCTAAAGTGTGCCTAAAGTATGTTGAGCAAACAGACAACACTTCATCTTTCCCCCAAAACTGTTTAACGATATTTTTTTGATATCTTCCCTGAGACCATTGTATATGTGACTGACCTGGTAAGAGACTGACCGTTTATATAGCTCAGTGCGATGGGCAGGTGAGCCAACACACCCCTGAATCTTAAGGTTACGGAAATCCGTTCTACTGCGTATCTTCCGCATGAGGTATTGTGGGATCCTCGTGGATAGCAACTTCTAATATTGCTGCATGCAACACCATAGTGTTATCCATGTTCAACCACCCCAAGTCGCCCAGCCCATTCGATACATGATCATACTTCCTCAAACCAAAAGCAAACAGAACACATGCATTTTGTATACGCTGCCTATCCGACGCCGTCAGGCAAGAACCGTACACGGTATCACAATATGAGATGTTTTGATACTATTGACAGTAGATATTGTGAGATATTGTCAAAGCATCAGCATTTGACACTACCGACTGTCATTAAGCTGATAATATTTGGCAAATCCTGGCTCACTATAGGTATAGTATTATTTCAATGCAGATGCGACCGATCTCGATCAAATAGAATTTGCTCTTGCAGCTAAACTATTAATTTTACCAAAAAAAGTCGTAGACATAAATTATTCAGAATTTTCTCTACTTTAATTTATCATCTAACTATTTTGACGAAATTACAGAAATGGCGGCTCATTTGCTAAATCCTTGAAAAATGCTTAGACGAAACATCCAGTTCTTTTGGACCGTTTTGAACCAAAAGCTTTTCAGCTCTCTTTAGTAGTTTCTCCGGAATCGTCGCCACAAAAATCGGGTACACACAAACATACACACATACATTTTGTTGTACCTTGGCCAAAAATGTTCAGGGGACCCAAAGTGACCTTCTTCCGCTAAAATCTCAATGATAAAGTAAAAACGCAGAAATGCTTTTTACGACATAATTCTTACTTACTCTGTTGCGGCTTATTTAAGCCAAAAAAGCCGGAGAATGTGCTGTAATAACACTGGCAGCAGTCCTCGGATTACCCTACTAAAACTTTAATTATAGTTTTCTCTGGAAATATTAACATCCGTATATACGAAAACAAGATAAATGACTTAAAACTCGCCCTAGGCGGATGACGTACGCCGCAAAGTTTCTCTCTTTTATGTGCTGTACGTACAGTACAGCCTGAAGGCCGAGAACTTCGCCCCACACTACTCTTCATCCTAGTACCTCCCTAAAACTGAATAATTCCATTAGAGTACGCATACGTTGGTATATACTTAACTTTATATCCTTATAATAGTTATACAGGGTCCTGCAACTAAGCTCCCGTCTTCTGTAGCTCACGTACTCATTAAGCTAAGAGTTTGACATTTTGCAAGCTTACCCTGTACTTCAAGGTACAATTCAAGAAATTATTTTTTATTGTACAGGATGTTCCAAAAATGTGCAACGCCATGGTAATATATTTTTTTAAATTGCATGCTATACATTTTTCTACACATTTGGAAGCCTTTTATGGTTGCCTACATATCACCAAAATTTTATTGAAATCGGTTGAGTGACCGCAGCGGAAAAAAATAAAAACCAAAAACAATTGATTTTGCATCGTAGGCTTTAAAAATCAATAAAAACCGCAAAATGCACCTCGTTAATAAAATTTTGCGCCGTGCTTATTAAGTTAGATGTAATAGTCTCGTTAACCAAGTGACATTGATCCAAATTATACAGGCTGACCAAAATCGAGTGTCAAACTTGTCAAACTTCAAAGCGTGTTATTGTTCTTATTTTAAATTGGAACCCATAAATTTTTTTATGTGAAATGATGCAGAATTAAAAAATAAACATTGTTTCTAAATACAACCCCATAAGAATTCCCAATATTTTAAAACTTATTCGCCAAAAACTCATTTTTCAACGTTTCCAACGGCAATTTTAGGTAATAAATATCGTACGAGGCTTTGAAAAACAATTTATTTCATAAAAAATAATAGACGTATTTTAGATTTGAGTGTACTTAATTAAGTAGTTATTCAAATGCAAAATTTACTGCATAATTTACCTATAGCGGTAAGGACGGAAATGTGGCTATAGGTAAATTGTGCAGTAAACTTAGCAATTGAATAACTACTTAATTAAGTACAGTAAAATCTAAAATACCTCTCTGCGTTATATTTTATGTAATAAATTGTTTTTCAACGATATTTATTACCTAAAATTGCCGTTGGAAACGTTGAAAAACAAGTTTTTGGCGAATAACTTTTAAAATATTGGGAATTGTGATGGGGTTGTATTCAGAAACAATATTTATTCTTTAATTCCGCATCGTTTCACCTAAAAAAAATTATGGGTTCCAATTTAAAATAAGAACAATAGCGCGCTTTAAAGTTTGACAAGTTTGACACTCGATTTTGGTCACCCTGTATAATTTGGATCAATGTCAGTTGGTTAACGAGACTATTACATCTAACTTAATAAGCACGTCGTAAAATTTTATTAACGAGGTGCATTTTGTGGTTTTTATTGATTTTTAAAGCTTACGATGCAAAATCAATTTTTTTTTGGTTTTTATTTTTTTCCGCTGCGGTCACTCAACCGATTTCAATAAAATTTTGGTGATATGTAGGCAACCATAAAAGGCTTCCAAATGTGTAGAAAAATGTATAGCATGCAATTTAAAAAAATATATTACCATGGCGTTGCACATTTTTGGAACAGCCTGTATAATAAAAAATTATTTCTTGAATTGTACCTTGAAGTACAGGGTAAGCCTGCAAAATGTCAAACTCTTAGCTTAATGAGTAAGTGAGCTACAGAAGACGGGAGCTTAGTTGCAGGACCCTGTATATGCTGTTCAATAGGCTAGATTATACACGTATCCAGAAAGTTCTTAAAGTATGTACTTTTAAGAATATATGTACTGAAATGTATGGTTCTCATTATATTCAGATAGCTCTTTGAAATTATTCAGTTATGTGATGTGAAATGTACCCGCTGCAGGCAGTGTACTTGGCTGAAACTTTTCCATTAAGTAAATTGGCAACCGAAATGATCGTTGGCCTAATAAATTACAAGGGAGTTATGTCCTTGTGTACCATGGAATGCAAGGATGCAAAGTAGTCTAATAAATCCACTATTTCTTTTAAATGTGGCGCATAGAACGGACTGTAGTCAACTCAGTTCTAGGATAGATAACGTCCTTGAAAAATATTATTTTTGCGGATAGTAATAATGGTAATAGAAACTTTCAGGAGTTTCATATAGAAATCCTTAAAAATAGTGTAAATTGATTACCCGATAAACACTTTCTTGTGGTCTCTGTGGCCCATGTCTATGTGAAACTGTACACAAAAGACTCCGTATTAACTTCCATTCTGTGCGGATAGTAATCCTACCGACTGCGCCAGTTACGATTCAAAAGATTAGCCGAAATTGAATAGAGTTTAGTTTGAAGTAGTGTTACTTTTAAATTATCACAGTCGAGATTGAACAAAATAAAATGTCAATCTAATAGATTGAAGTGAACCAAAAAGTAGACTCAATTATTTATTATATAGTAGAAACTCTGTGTAAAAGCTAAAAAACAAAGGTCGTGATAAAGATCATTGAGTTCAGGAAAAGGATCCTCCACTAAATTTTAGAAAGCAAAATACGTGACGTACGCCTGTCAATAACGCTGGCCAATTGGGATTCTCTTTGTTTTCGCACCTTTTGACATGTGACGTTTTTCCAAACTTGGAATAGGGTAATAACACGGAAAAATTCGTCAGGAAACATCGTCCAGGAGGGGGGGGTGCCCCCCCCCCCTGGATTTTGAACCCAACTATACCCAAACTATTCGGTGATGTAACGGCGCTTGCCTCCCGCCCTGAATTGAATTTTTTTAACACATAAGAATAAGCTAAGTTCTCATAATCCATGCAAATTAAGACGACACATCTAAGAATTGTTTATATTTTCAAGTGACCAACATGATCTAAATAAACATGTAAAAATAAGACATAGACCCCTTGTGGAAGACCTAGATTGGGTCTTCAATTGAGCTAACCGTATAATGACATTGTATTCTTGTCAAATTTAACATTTTTTTTTTTTATATAATGGAATGTGGTTGTTCCAACAGCTATAATCTACTCCTACATAGTTTTACTGCAAAAAAGAATAAATTTGATGTAATTCGAGCTTAATTTACATGGACTACCAAAATGTGCTTTATCTGTTAAAATTACTCAATATTAGGTATGCCAAATGTGGGATACCTAAATGTTGCATTAGGGTAACAATTTTTATACTATTATTTCACAACAAATTGTTAAAACTTTTCAACATATTTATTGAGAAAAATTATAAACTTGAGACCTCTTGTGGGAGCATTTTTTTTTTAATTAGACTAATCTTGTTGATGTTTTAGGGTAAAGGCAATAGTGGTTGGCTCGGTGATACTGGTTGTCACTCACCTGTTATTAGCATTGGAGAAGTAGGGTGCCACCGCAAGCTTGGGGGTGCCAATGATTGTATACTTTACCATATGTGGGTTCATTAAGAGAACTTACATTACTAACTTTATATTTCGATTTTTCAAAGAGTTTATTTTATACACCCTACTGCTTGGTTGGGCACTACTTGTACAGATTGGTATTGTAAATTAATAACATTGTTGATATATTGCAGAATCTACAGATTGTATTACAATACATGTATAATAAGATTCGTAATTTAAAATAACTGCTTCCATTACTATTTAGTTAATTTGATAAGATAACTGGTAAAACAAGTAAATAGAGAAACCTCTATTAAATTATAGATATACTTTATTGTAGATAAATTATTGTACAAACAAAAGCAACAATATGTAGAAACACGTAATAATAATGTACCTATAAATTTTAATAGTAGTTGTGGTAAATAAATTCCAACTAAATACAAAGTTTGTATTCATTTATGGTTAAACCATATATGTATACCATTATATATATACTGAAAATCACATTACGGGTTATAGAGAGTTACGGTTGAGCTATACGACAATTCTATTTCTACTATAACCCTTGCGAATCACCAATATTGATATAACTTTCTTTGAACCAAAATTAGATTCTTTGTTCCTGCAATCTTTAGTTACCTATAAAAACAAATTAAACAAAAATCCGCTTCATATACTAAAATATAGCCTCAAAATAATGATAAATTGTTTCATTCCTTCAAATTCTTCTAACTGTTTGATTAGAGGAACAATTCTTGTTTATTTTCTCTGGAATCATCCCCTTTCTGACATAATCGAGCTGATGTTCTCAGTCTAGGCTTCTCTCTTGCGCTCTGTCAATTCCCATTTTATTTTAACTTTTGCTTTCTTGTAGGGGTTATGGTATGGTAGAACTTGGTTGTATGTCATCTGTCTCTTTCGATTTCCTTGGACCTGGAAGATCATTCGTATTTGCGGCTAAATGCGTACAAATTAGTCACTGCACGACAGTTTGTTTACATCCTAAAATTATTAATAAATAAATAAGTGTGTACTTCCAATAATCTGTAACAAAGTCAACTTATAGTATGTGTGCTGCAGTTCCTGAAATTTACCATCAAAATATTAGGTTATGTGGTGTTTCTTGACATTGGGGCTGTCCGCAGTCCGCGACTGGTTTACATTGGTGCTATCTAATAAGTTTCGTCCCAAGCTGAAAGCAATTAGAGGTAAAGTAAACGGCCAAATTTAAACGAAAACCTAATCATCTCTAACAATTTACGTACTCGTGTTTTCGTAATATGCAGGAGTACATAGGTATTAAGTACGCATTTGTACGTAATACAGACAAATGCCGAATTAATAATTATTACTATACGTACAACATAGGTTATTGGTTTCTTAAAGGCGATTTGTGCAATACGAATAGGTTATGATTGCGTTTTTGACGTTTATAGCCAGTAGCCAATGGCAAAAGGAATGAAATAGCGCTGGAATATTGAGGCGTGTTCACCAAAATCGCTCGCGTTTTGGAAAATTTTTAAGCAACAACGCCCGTTTTGCGTCGATTTTAAAAAATTACGCAACGTAGAATGGTCCATATAGGACGAGGACGCGCTTCGCGCGCCCGGAAAGGCTTCTCCAAATTTTCCGTAAGCTATTAAAAAGGCACTTTTACGCAGTTGAAATGGTGAGAAAAAACGTCCAATTGCGTTTACATTAATATAGACTAGTTCAAAACACATTGCAAAATGTTTCATCTTTCAGCTGTTGAAAATGTTTGTTGGCAACATCCACCTGATCCATACTTGACGTTAAAATTTAAAAGAAAAGTATAACCTTCAAATTTTTTATTAATTTCACAGGACCATAATTTACCCTACACAACACTTTAAAACTAACATCTAGAGTTTACCAAAATTTTAATATTAAGTTTACCCATTACGCCTCACAACAATTAAAAATTATAATAAAGCTCCTCCACAATGTTCATTACTATTTTTGCCACAGCACGTCCTCATCAAGTATTAAATTCTAATTCGTAATCGAAAACAAAGTGAGCGGCGCCGCGCCGCGCTTGTAGTTGAAGAACCAGCGGGAAACCAGTTTCAAATTTGCGCCGAGGCCGGCGAAACTTTTAATTGAAATATTTCGAGAATAGTTGGCCGCCGCTGACGCCGCGCGCCGCATGTGAGAGGCCGACAGCCATTAATGAGGAATTTTTCGCGAGCGGATGCAGCGAGCGCAACAACGGTCAAACGGTTAAATGACGGTAGCTGAAAGGGGGGTAGTAGGGTAGGGGGTGCATGTGAACGGCGCCGTTATAATTTAAATTGGCGATGCAATTTGCAAAACATTGTGTTTCAGCGCTGGCGGCGTAACGGTTTTAGTTTCCGCCGGAGGGTATTTTAGTGTTTTTGTTGGTGTTGGGTTGCTTGCTAGCGGTTTTTAATTAAGTAATAAAGGAATGTGGAGAAAATAGGAAATAATAATAATATCTTCCATGTTACGAAGTTGTGGCGGTATATTTTCGGAATTCTTTGGCCCAATATTGACTTTATTGGCTTGGTTTTTAAATATTAACATTCGTTCTGATGGTACGCATTAGGGTAGGGCTTCTCAAGGCGATTTTTTTGGGGTCGCGGTAGAATTAATTAAGTTGACAAAACGGATAAGTAATGGACCAAAAACCTAGAACTTCTTCTATATCATTTATCAATATAAAATTGTATAAAATACAATGAACCTACACTATTTCGCAAATGCAAAAATTATGTATAATATAGATTTGTTAGAACAACTTGAAATAGAAAAACCACAGGTTCACTTTATCAGCCGAGCAATTAGAATTCCAACAAAATCATTTATTCATGTTCACTTTACAATAATTTTGTTGAAAAGCGAAGCCGGTAAAGAAGAAATTAAGCAACATTAGCAAAGTAAAAAGGTTTTCACAGGTAACGTTAACCCTAATGTTTGTACGAAAAATCTGATGTGGCCAGGCACATGACTTTATCATACAAAATATAAAATTAATAGTTTAGCTGCATGAGAATCTATTTGATTGAGATAAATCGTGTCTGCATTAAAATTAAACTAGTTAGCCGGGATTTGACAGATAGTTTGATAGTCAATAGTAGGTATTGTCAAAGCATCTGCATTTGACACTACCTACTGTCATCAGAATAATAGTTATTTATCTCACAAGTGCCGAAAGTACGGAATAGCGCGACGAGCGGTGATGCGGCGCGTTACCGATGGCGTAGTGTCGCCGTCGCATGTGAGCGAGTCGCGCTATGTAGTTTTCGGCAAGAGTGACATCAACGTTTTTTGTGTTGCTTTTTGAGAAATACGTTGGGTTGATACCACTTCTACGAAACGTTAAGTTTAAAAAGCTAATTCAAATTTTGACAGATTTATATTCGTTCATGTCACTGTAGATGTCACATCCGTATCAACATACTAAAATATAACTACACTCATCGCCATACTTTATTGACAATTTTCCTAATTTATCGTTTTTACAATTAGATATAACAACGGGTTGATATTTCTTATCAACAAACAATCAAATTGGTGATCTTATTTTATTTGTATTTTGTATTTTGTACTTTGCTGCACTAGAGCGGCTACGTTCCATAGCGGTTCTCCAACCTCTGATGAAATCAGCTATTTTCGAGTGACAGCCATAGACATTTCTGTGGTGACAGCACAAAAAAAGATATTTGTCAAATCCAGGCTACTATGTAGTTTCATATCAATGCAGATGCGACCGATCTCGATCAAATAAAATTTGCTCTTGAAGCTAAACTATTAATTTTACCAAAAATATCATGGGCATAAATTATTCAAAATGTCCTCTACTTTAATTTATTATTTAATTATTTTGACGAAATTACAGAAATTTGCAAAATCCTTGAAAAATGCTTAGAGGAAACAGCCAGTTCCTTTGGACCCTTTTGAACCAAAAGCTTTTCAGCTCTAAGTTTGGTCAGAAAACTACTAAATACGCACTTTCGTCCCGATACCTTTAGTAGTTTCTCCGGAATCGTCGTCACAAAAATCGGGTACACACACACATACACACACACACCCACACACACACACACACACAGAAATTTTTTGTACCTTAGTCAAAAATGTTCAGGGGACCCAGAAAGACCTATTTCCGCTAAAATCAAAAAAAAATTTTTTTCGGCACGGTTACAATACTTCATCATACTGCGTAAGATAAAGTAAAAAATAAATGCAATCGTCAGAAAATTTTAGTTGTCAATCAATATTTGCATCAATATCTCCGAGGTATTAAGCAAGACAAATATTATACACCCTGTTAAAGGCGAAGGATAAACAAAGAATTACTAAAAAATACCAGAAAATTAATATTACTAAAAAAGATATTGAATGATGGTAGTTTAGGAGATGGTTAAAAACGGGGCTTCAGAACAGAGATATTAGGTCAATAATGATTTTATGTCCTACATGATCATAAAGTAACATTTTACATCTTAGATACCAGGGAAAAAATTGTTTCTTAATGCGCGCGAGGGCGGAGTTCAGTGTGACACCGGAGCATCAACTGCTCTACTCAACCACTTAAAACTACAATAAATTTAACAATAAGAAAAAACCTATTACAACTTTAGTTATTCCTTGTTCGAGTAAGCAGTAATCAAACAGAAAACAAACTAAGAAACCGGGGAAAAAATAATAATAACTGTTACAGTAATAGAAATGAACATAACTTAATAAATCTAAATGGACGTTCTGAGAAGATTGCACGACTCATCGCAGATTTCTCATAAAAGACTGCAGACCGAGTACCTTCAAGTCGTCCTGATGACTTGAAGGTACTGTAGCCATTATATTGATGAGAGACATTGTATGAAAATGATCTTTTAACGGGTGCTGTCGAGTGAGCCTGCTCCTGTACTTTTGTGCCTCAAATTGAGGTGATGTACATCGGTTCTGAAAGAAATTCTACTGTGCAAGTAAGTGGGCGTCTTGGTCACCATGATTTTATGACACAAGCATTTAAAATGAAAGTATCTCCTATTTTTCATGTTCAACCAATTTGTTACACGAAGAGTATAACAGATTCTCTCACATTTGCGGATTCCGTGCACCAGCCTCAGGCACCTATTCTGGACACGCTGAATGCGGTGAGATGCAGTTGCCCGTTATACAAGGTCCGTAGACAGTATCACCATACTTAAAATAAGAGAGTAACAAGGATTCACACAGCATCCATATACCTCTTAACGCGTTATATGCTCTTTTTAGCATTGACCGACATGACTCTCAAAGCGAAGTAACTTATCCAATCTCTTATCATTAAGAAATAGTTGTATATCTCTAGCATCAACATTACCAAAGACCAGCACCTTTCATTTAGCTGGATTTAAAGAAAGCGACATCTTATTTGCGTAATCATATAGACCTCTCAAATCAGAGTTGATTTTCTGACATGCCCAGGCAATATCCCGCTTGTTGAAAGACAAATAAAGTTGCGTATCGTCCGCGTACATATGTATTGAACAGTTAACAATACAAGCAGGAATTTGTGAAGTGTAAATGCAAAACAATAAGGGGCCAAGTACAGAGCCCTGCGGCAGACCTGAATTAACTTATTAACTATATTATGTCAAATATATCAAATATTTGTCGTTAAAAATTGTAAATTTTAAGTCATCAATGTCAATTATTTTTGATTGAGGTTATAAGTTTGACAATTAATTGTCTGTACTGGCAGTACTGGCACTCGGCAATATCAATTATTGTCGATTAAGGTTATAAGTTTGACAATTAATTGTCTGTATTGTCACTCAACTCCGAGTTGTTATTCAACTCCGTAGATACGCATGTCACTTGATAACGTCAAAATATTTATTAATATTATTCAAACGGAGGAACAACACCATTGTAGGACATAAAATTTTGTATGCACCTCGGGCATTTCTTGATGTTTTTACCCTCGGGCGACTTAAAAAGCTCGAGCGCCGATAGACCTTCGAGCTTTTTAAACGGTCACCCTCGGGGCATAAACATCCGTGTAATGCCCTTGGTACATAAATAACTATATTATCTATTCTGTCAAGTCATTTGTGATCAACAAATTTCTGTATTTTCATTCGCAACAAAATCCTTTAAGACGTGACACGTAATTAAACAAATGCATTCTGCATTTGTTTAATTAAGTGTATATGCAATCGGATGCATTGCATGCATTGCAACCCCTATGTTTTCTTTATTCAGAAATTATATTATATAACTTTGTCGACATGGACACATGCTAAACTAAACTTTTAGCTAAATAATGAGTATAAATAGAATCTTTGTTTAGAATTTAGAAAAAAATGTTTATCATAATACATTTTCTTTGGTTACTACAAAGTAGAACAAGAATATACCCCCATGTCTCGTTTAAAATTTTAAATTTCAGCGTAAATGAGGCACTCGTACAGCATAGTAAAAGTAACAAATTTCTTTGCAACGTAGACTTTAGTAACAGTTTCCCCAGAAACTTTACTAATTGACAGTTTATACTGAATCCTCAGTAGTCACTACAGACACAAAACTTAAACGAAATTGCACAAACCCAACTTTTTAACGAACCATTATTACAATTTCCCCAAGAAAAGTTTCAGAAATATTAATAGTTTCCTCGATTTGTCGAAAGAAGTCGCTTGGAATATCTGCTAAAACAAAAGAACAAACCTTTACTCACCCCAATTTACTCCTTTCAGGTTCAAATACCCAGCTCAAAAAAAAACTTCTCTATCATACCTAACCAAAAGTGATATTAAATGTGAATTAGTGTAAGAAGAAATGTGATTAAATTTGGTGGAGTGCTTTGTGTGGTATGTGCATGATTGGGGAAGGTCATGTTGGCGCCATGACGTATCCGGACATGGCCCTCTTTGGGATGGTTTGGCTGCTGCGCATGCGCTCGGAGATGCGCCGCTGCGCCAAGTGCAAACGACGCGCGGAAGAGGCGCAAGCGCAGAGCGAAGAACGCGCATCCGCCACGACCTTTTTTACTATAGAGGGCAGCACTGGCGGTCATCTTGCACCGCCACCTGTTAGCCCTGGACACAATTTAGCTCCGACGACGTTCTGTGAAGTCCATGGCTTCAACCCACCTAAAGAAGGTAAGGTATAGATTGAGAAATGCTGAAGGATGATTGATTCTGAAGGTTGTTAATAATGTTTGGTAGAGAACAGAAAAAGAAAACGTTTCTCACTCAAGTAAGTACTTTGGATTGCCCTTTTTTTCAGGAGATCGGTGCTCGAAGAACCAAATTTGTTGTGTTTATTTCATTTTATAACCAACAATTATCAATTCTAGTTGAAGAGTAGAGCATAAATAAACCGATTGACTTTGAAAACATTCAATTCGAAAATTATAAAATACTCGGATCTTTGTTTTACTTTATACCTGGTGATCCCTATGCATTAGGAACCTAAAAAAGCAATAAAATTATTAAAAAATTAATTAAAAATTAATAAAATTATAGTAAATCCTGAAAGTTTGTGTCACAAGTGTCATAAATAATAATATTTTGATGAGAATACTCTGATGGTCATAAATCAAAAACCATCAAAGTTCGAAGAGAGAATTTGATATAAATACGTGTATTTTGTCTGTTGATATTTTCGCTCTACCGTTCTACCACTAGAGCCATTCGCCCCGCTTCTCTTGACGTAGCAAAAATGAATCGAAATGTGTAAAGTCGGGGAATCTAGGTGGCTAGGATCTCGATTCAGAATTTTTCTGGCTATTCAACGGTGGCCTAATTTCTGGTTTTAAAACTTTTTGATGGTGTTTAAAAAGAAAAGGTGTTAACACTCTGTTCAGGAACTGAAGATATAATTCTATATTTAAATATTAACGAAAAAAAATCTGTTTTGTGTGATGTGCCCATGACTTTATCATACTATATATAAGATTAATAGTTTAGCTGCATGAGATTTTATTTGATCGAGATCGGTCATGTCTGCATTAAAATAAACCTACGAGAACTAGACTGATATTTTGATTAATTGACAGTAGGTATTGTCAGAACATCAGCGTTTGACACTACCTACTGTCATTAGAATCAAAATATCTGACAAATCCTGGCTAACTAGTTTTAATGCAGTACGAGCAATCTCGATGAAATAGACGTTGCTCATGCAGCTAAACTATTAATTTTACCAAAAATGTCATTGTAAAATGCCATAAATTAATCAGAATTTCCTCGGCGATTTTGTGAAGAAACAATGCCATTTGACGTAAATGTTGCCTCGTCTGTCCATAGAATATGAACATAAGAAAGTCTGTCCACTTCCATGTCCCCCTCAAACCCTATGACATCAGGACGGATATCATAGGGATAGTCCTGATGCCATAGTGTGTTTTCTTCCGCGTAGGTACTTATAAATTTCGTATGTTTCTTTAAAGGTGATTGTTGTTCAGTTTTAGTATGTTATGTGCTGTTGATTTACTGCATTGGGTGTGAGAAGCAATTTGTCGAATCAAAGTCGTTCTATGCTCGATTACAGCTTGCAACACTGGTAAACTTGCTTCCTTATTTTCAGCAATATATTTCTGTGGTGTTTCTTATTAAAGAAATTTTTAACAGACCCAGTCAGCTTGAATTTTCTGAGTATCCTAGTTTTGGTTGAATGGGTAATTTGGTTATTCGGGTGTCTTTCATTGAAATTATTTGATTAAAATGAACCTTTGGGTATCACTGGCATTGACTAACATTTGCCAGAAAAGAAAGAATTTAAAAAAAAGCAAGGTTGGTGGCTGTGACTTCATATTTGTATATACTTTTTACTTGTAAACATCATTTCCAAATTAAGTTTATCGATAAAACTGAAAATAAATGTACTGTACTCTAATCACAAATACGTATATTCTGAATCGCTCGGTATATGGCACCGAAATTTACATATTTAACTATTGCCGCCTTCGTTTCATATAGGCCGCCAACTTTTATAAAGAATAAAATTTTCTGAGAAATGAATAGGTAATTAAAGAATATCCAGATCTTGCGGACGTTCCTGGACACACTGTATATTATAAATATTAAATTGTAAAATATTGATATAAAATATTATTGGGTTAAAAAATAAAAAAATATATTGTTGGATTGTTGTTGTTAATAGTTGGGTCCATCTGGTGCCACGCTGTATATTTACTAATAGATAAACTAATAGAAACCAATAAATTAGCATATTACAATTCCTAACAATCAAATAAAAACAATTAATAACCTTTTGAGTGAAGATATCATAATAACAAATTTGTAATAGATATTACTAGAGTGCTTGACTTTTTAAAATAAAATGAAACTACTGCTCTCTAGTATAATCTACTCCAAATTTTATATCAATATAGGTAGATTTCTGCTATAAAAAAAAACATCCTCTTTAGTATTATTGTCAAAAGTAATTTTGTCAAAAGTACAATCATTGTCGGTAAAAAAGATGTCGCTTAAGAAAAGAGTTTATAGATTTCATGCTCCTACTGGAATATTGGCTATTTTCCCAAAATTGCTGTTTGTAGGTATTTTACTTTTCATGGCGACCAAGTCGCGGATTACTGAAATGTTCGACCAAATTTGAGCTTGACTCTTGGTGTATGAATATAAAAATACCATTTAACTCATTTGGTCATTCGAGCCGGACTATATTATATGTATTTTGAGTATATTTTCCTTTTACCTTAAAATAGACAAAGATATTCGTTCCGTGCATGTCATATTTTAATTACCGGTATGACTAAATTTGCCGATTTTAATCACCGGATGATGAACACGAAGTGGATATAATAAAAACGTGATTATTGCTTTTTTTGTAGTTTGTTTGACATATTTCTATAGCACACGCATATAAATCCAATGTAACAAAGCAAATCAACGATCATCACTGCCCTATTTTCACATGCATGCGTTTTTTTTTCAGCGCTACCGTCAGCGGTAAATATTGAAGTCCATAACTTGCAATTGTACAGGTTTCGATATTACCATGTATATGAGTATTTGACGTGTGTGCGTTCGTAGGTGTGAATGGTGTTGCTTTTTTCTATTTTCGAGTGAATATGGAAGCAGGGTTTGCTCGACTAGCAATTTTATTGGATTTATCTTGTGTGCATGACATAAAAATTTCGAGCTCTATTTCAGTTCGATCTCCGGAAATCCAATAAAATGGCTTCGCGTATATCGGAATTATATTTATGTTTTTCATAAAGGACGTTATAGGTGTGCATGTCGTGTCACCATGCAGTATAAAAATTGCGAATTGCCCAATGAAATACTGAATAATTTGTTGGGCCTGGAATTCCTGATTGAATTGTTAAAAGTGGCTAATGTAGATTATCAACAATTTATAAAAATGCAGCTTTTACGGCCGTTTGAAATATTAACAGACCAAAAAAACAAAATAAATGCGTTTATATAGCATTGGGAAAACGGAGAAAAAATATCAACGTCCATTACAATAATAAAATGTAATTGAAGGAAAAATAATAAAAAAAATCTGATGTGGGTGGCACATGACTTCATCATACTATACAGTAGTGCCAAACTGTGTCAAACGCTGATGTTTTGTTGGTGTTGGGTTGGTTGCTAGCGTTTTTAAATTAAGTAATAAAGGAATGTGGAGAAGATAGGAAACAATATTAATATCTTTTCCTATTTTGACATCTACAAAAGTTTTTTTTAATAGTGGCAATTTATTTTAAAATCGTGATAAAAGATTCTCTAATTGCTTTTTGAAATCATAGAACCTTTCCTTGTTAATCTAGAAACAATTGATAAGTTAATAGTATCGCTATTGCAGGATTTGAAAATAGTATGTCGGTTATCTATTTGAACTGTCCTCCCTCGACCAGGCCGCTTCGCAAAAAGTTGTACGTCACGAGGTGGTTTTTCAACAATATAAACTATAACTGAAAATGTTTACAACGACATACTTTGTCAAAGTAATATTATAGGTTAATAATATGGTGCCATACAGGCGGGATGTCAATTTTAAATAAATGAAAAATTACAGCCACAACCTGGATTTGAACCAAGGCCCTTTGCGTCGCTAGCACAATGTCAATAGCTCCGATGGGAGAGCATTGTGCTAGCGACGCAAAGGCCCCTAGTTCAAATCCAGATTGTGGGTGTAATTTGTGATTAAAAATATACATCCCGCCTGTATTTCACCATATGATTAACCTATAATATAAACTGTGTTCCAGTTAGGCATACATAAACGTGTTCATTATAACAAGTTAATATATTTTTTTCATTTTATCTTTAAGGCGATTAAATTTTTTAAACCATAAAGAACACAATGGTCTACCTATTGACAAAAAAGTAAAACTGCCATTTTCAAACGCAAAGGCCTCTGTGATATCAATGGAAACGATGAAGAAATTGGTAATCATGTTAGGGATTTTAATTGGAAATTTGTATTATTATTGGATTTTCATAAAACTCTCTATTAAACTAGCTATTACTAGTAAGAATTCTCGATTATAAGAATTATAAGAATACTACGCACTCGAGTTTTTCCATTTGTTTTGATATATCAGCTGGCTTTGGATTTGAAGGATGTTTTCTTGACAAAAATGTTTCTTAATCATAATTATTACATATTTACATTCCATCAAAGTTCCTCGAAAATTTAGAGCTTGCTTCTACAAGCTATTACAAATTTTTGGAAATTAGTGATATACATAACTCACATTATTTTTAGTTGTCAGATATTTGAAAAATATTGCTGTAAAGCAAATACAAAATAATAATATAAAAAAATTGTAATAATGCATGGTACACAAAATACATACTCCTTTCCGGTTATTAAGTTAAACACTGCAAACTATATCGTTGAAAAAAATATCGTTTAAATATCTCGAAACACCAGTAAATCACAAATAACAAATTAGCATAAATACAAATTTAAAGCAATTCAAATTTATTAAATTGCAATGTAGAAATTATATTAATTAATTACACATTAAGCTAATAAATAGAAATATATAAATCATTATAAACCAATTCAAAGCATTCGAACAAGGTTTCGCAAATAATAAATTTCCGATATACGAGTATGCAGCGTAAACGGACATTTTTTTGCACTTAGCTGCCGAGCGGCCGACCATAATAACAAAAAACTCGTACATGGATGTATCATCAACACATTGCTGAAATACTGATACGAACTTACTTAGTTCCAATACTGCACAAGAAGGTATTTCTTAATGTTATGACTTGCCACTCTGTGGTGATTTTGCCATTTATAGTTCTATGTTTCCTTAGTGCAGTTCATTCTATAATATCCATGGTATTAAATAGTGAAAAGTGAAGAAACCCGAAAAATGTAGGATATTTCTTAAAAGATGTTCAAAAATTTTGTTATTTTAGTTTTGGTCAATTCATAAATAACCGTTGGAAGAGTGAGTTAGTATGATGCTTCAGCTACTGGGGAATCTATAAACTACAATAAAAAGTGTTTAAAAATGTTTAAAAAGATATGCTGCATTTTGTTTAGTTATTACAAGTGAACTACAAGTGTTTCTGAAAATAGTTACAAATATAAGTTTGAAATGTATTTATTTTTTACCACTCTATCATATTAATTATTATACGTTTTGCATTGAACCCAAATTATTATTGCTTATTCCAGTCATATGTAGTCTAAAATTTACCACGACATCATATCTCGTTCTGAATACGGCGCGGCGTAGTGCTCGAAAACAATTTTTTTTGTGGGCATAAGAATATATGTTTTTCTGTGTAGCAATTACAACGTTATTCGACCTTATAGCAATGTCACAAAAAAATTCAAATTAAAATTCGTTTCCGAAGAATTTCTCCAGCTATGAAACGAATACTTTTCTGCGTTTCGCAAACTTGAAATGCTTTTTGTCGAATATAATATTTTCAACTCTATATCTGGAAACGCACATGTCTGATGTGATTGGAAATATTTTATTATGTCGATTTCTTATTGGTATTGTACAGATGATAAATTATTCATGCGTGTTGTCTACTTTTAATAATGAAAACGAAAATATATAATATAATACACGACAACATTGTATGCAATCGCGAAAATGTAGGTTTGTTGAATGCTATATAACTTCACCAAATGTTGTCCGATTGATGTCGGATAAATTGCATGTTAAAGAATAGGATTCCATCATTCCGAATCTGTAAAAATCCGAAAATCGATAATTTGACTTCTTTCTTCGGACCCGCTGACATATGGGTCGTTCTTTTACAAATTGTACGGATTTCGGAAACAAAAAGCTTTCACTATTTTAAATTACACCAAACTTTGTTATGGCATTTTGTCGGAAATTTAGTCGATACCTGTATCGTGAAGTCATTTAAAAAAAATATTTTCAGGAATGTGAAGGCTTAAAGTTTGGATGATTATTTGCCAAACCTTGCCATATTCAAAATTCAATATCTTTGGTTCTAGTAATCGTATCGAAACATTTTTCTTTTATTTTAAGGGTTGAAATATTTGGTAGATAACTGCGTACAATTATTATTTTAATTTATTTATGAAAAAAAATTAATAACAATTGAATTATTTAAATAATTATTACATAGTCGCCTCCACAATGAATATAATAGAAATAAAAATATATATAATATCCGCCACACTATTACCTACAAAATCCCATTTTTTCTAGGATGGAGTCTCTATAATTCAAAAGATATTAAATCCTTTTGGCTTTTTACTAAGTATGAATGCAATAGTAGTTTTTCTAAACCGGTCTTCAATTTTTGTAAATATTCATCAACTGGGGATATCACTAGTTGCAAAATGGTTCTGTCGACGTTCATCCATTGTCTATAAGTGATTCGACGATCAATAGTGTTGCACCAGGACATTGAGAACATTTTCCAAAATAACAATTATTGATGCTTGTATGAAAATCATACGTTTTAAAGAGTCGTGATTACTTTTACCTAGAGGTTATAGGTAATTTAATGCCAATAATTGGTATTTTATTACTTTTCTGGGAGCTTATTATTCTTTATGTTTGGATGCGGAGGCAAATTAAATGGATTGAAATATCTATCGGTTTGAAATTTAGGACGTTTGATGCGGTTAGAAAACTTCCTCATTTTTAAATGCGTTTAATAAATAAACATTTTCAGCAATAGAGCTGCATTTTCAGGAGAGAAAAATGGGTATTTACGTAAAAGGCGGATATCATATATATTTTTTCGATTATATCCATTGTGGGGGTGACTATGTAATAATTATTTAAAAAATTCAAATGTTTTTACTTTTTTTGCATATATAAATTAAAATAATAATTGTATGCAGTTACCTAGCAAATATTTCAACCTTTAAGATAAAACAAAAATGGGTCCGATACGATTACTAGAACCAAAGATATTGAATTTTGAATGTGGCAAAGGTTTGGCAAATAATCGTAAATAATCCAAACTTAAAACTTTCATATCTCTGAACATAATATTGCTTCGACTAAATCCTGATACAGGTATAATAACCTGACTTAGTGCATACAACTTTTTAAAAAAGGTGTACGATTTGTAAAAGATATATGTGGAACATAGGTAGAACATAGGAGAAACGTTCATTTTTTATTAGCGAGTTACAAGATGTAAATCAACAGCTGTTTTGGGATATTCAAAGTATTTTATATTTAAAAGTATTAATGTAAGTTTATTGGTGTGAGGTGCTTTCGGTATCAAGCAGTGAGTTGGTTTATCAATCTATTTTTTGCTCAATATTTATACCAAATACATACCTACTATTAAAACTTTGAGAGATTGGCAATTGTTTTAAACATTGCTTAAGTATATATAATTATTTTTCAATATATTAATTTAAATTAGAATATTTTTGAAGGAAATGATGCGTCTGTAAAAAATACCCTTTGATTTCTTTTAACACAATAAATTTACATATTAAAGTTATAAACTGCTAATTTAAAAAATAATCCATTAACTTTTGAGTCTAGTTATCACAACATTTCATACATTTCCAAGTATCTACTTAATTTGTTAAAAACACATTCATCCAAACTCTGGCAAACGATTTTATTATCTTAAAATAAAATATTTATTTTAACTTATCAACCGTTATCATTATGTTTTCTGAATTTTAATAACTAATGGCACATTTCAACAAGTTCGGCTGGGTGGACTTGGGTACTTCATTGGTACTAATAAGCAAGATTCAGAGATCTCATTATTGAGTAGTTAATCTATTCTATTTTTAATTTTAGTTAATAACGACTAGATATTAAACACCTTCAAACTCTGGAGCAATATATAATATAATTTCGACAATTTCAATTTATATTTATACTCCACATAAGTGCCTGTTGTACTCCAAAAATAATTCGTACCTCATCCCACCTCTATATACGCATTAAACACTCCAACTTGGTTGGTCCTTCAAACCGGATCCCCCCAAAAAACATAAAACGCTTTTTGCGTATCCCCAAATTATAAAACACGACAAAAAGACACGAAACAACACCGATACCGATCCCATTCGTTAATGACGAGCATCTTTACGCGCAATTTTCGCTCGTCCGCTTTATGGCGCTGTAAAAAAAAAGAAGTCCGGAATTAAAGTTTGGCCGCCCACGGCGATCGGGTCCGCCATCGAGTACCCACCTTCAGGGCGTAAAATGCTCGCGGGATTAACACGAAACGTGTCGAAATGTGCGCGCTTCGGATTTACTACCAGCTAAAAAATCCCAGATCTCATCGCCAGCGCTTCGCTGCTGTAATCTTTTTACGGTACAATTTTCCCAGTCGAGCAAATTACTGGATGAGGGGTGGTAGTAGGGTGGGTGGGGTGCGTGGTTGGGTGGGGTTGGCTGGGGGGGGGGGGAGTTTCCACTCGTACCTCCATTAAAAAATCATTTCCGGCGCCCGACGCGCGGTTGAAGCGATTTTCCATTAGACGTCTTAATTAATTTCATCCTTAAGGAGGAGAGCTCCGGGGAGAACCCGAAATCCTGATGACGTTTCAATAAATAAAGCCGAAATCGGGAGAGTTTCACATCGCGGAGGAAAGGGGTAGCTCGGAGCGGAAGCTTATTAATTTAGTTTGGAAGGCTGCGGACTTTTTCGCTTTGGAATATTTATTGGTGTTGTCCGGGTAACGTGAGTTTAATTGAATTGGTACAGCTGTCGGTGTGGCATAAATTCATAAGACGAGTTTCTTATATTTCCGTGGCAAGAGTTATTTCGTTGAGGACAGTTGCTAATATACACAGCAGTATATTTTTGGCTGTCATTCTTGAACATACTTGAATAACTAATGTATTAATACTTGTAGTACATAAAATTACAATGATGAGAGCTGAAATAGTCCGTCATTAGGTCGTATAAATTTCTTTATGAACAAATTTATTCTTAGTAACAAGAATTCACGATTTCTTGTGATTTACCAACATTTGGAAAACTTCAAACCTTTTGGACAGCCATAATTTAGACTGCTTTATTTTAGGAAGTGTTCTAAGTCATCTAGTAGTGAAAATGTTTTCCATGATCAGCGAGGAAATAGTCTGTCATTAGGTCGTATCAATTTCTTTATGGATCAAATTTATTCTTAGTAACAAGAATTCACTATTTCTTCTGATTTACCAACATTTGGAAAACTTCAAACCTTTTGGACAGCCATAATTTAGACTGATTTATTTTATGAAGTGTTCTAAGTATTCTAGTAGTGAAAATGTTTTCCATGGTTTGCTCTGCACATCAAATTCATAACAGGGTATCCCCCTTTTTCTGATTTACTTTGTTCAGTATTTGTCATTTGTCAAAACATAGGTATACAATTATGAAACAATGCGAAAGCGAAGAAAGCACATTAATACTCATTACAATAATACAATGTAAATTGAAGAAACAAATTAATATGAAACCTTTCAGTGAGTAAAAAGTTTTATGGATTTGAAAATTCCTTGTAAGCTAAACATACGGATTTGTTGTCTAATAGTTCTATCTCAGAACGAACGTTTTTTTTTTAAATTAGCAGCACCTGATAGGTAGGTAATTCTGTATAACACCTAGCCTGATGAGTATCCAGCTATATTAATCTAACCTAAATTGCTAAGTATAAAATATGTTCGATAACAAGTGCTCCCCATTGGTGTATTTTAAATTTAGTTTGGATGCTGACGTTTTAAACTTCACACACTGCACGTTGCTCTGCGTTGTTCACTTATCACTCGCATAACACTGTGCTCTGCTTTTGTAGCATCACTTCACCAACTCAAAAGGTTTAGTTCTTTTGAGTCTTCGCACACTATTGTCACGAAGCTGGATTGCCTTGACATTTGTGTGCTGAAGTAGGCTGTTACGATGATTTTTCTGCAAACTTTACAATTTCGTTGATTACTAATTCCATCTCAAGATCCCTGTGGAGATTTCTGTTTCGTATATACCAAGGTGCACCCACGATGTTTCTTAGCACCTTATTTTGAAAGCGTAGAACGACTATGTGAAAAGAAGTTTTGCAGGAAAGAGTGGGACGACCTTTGTAACAACTAATAGCATTAGAAACTTACATGAAAGCTTATAGACGTTGAAGAAGTTCTAGATTTTCTATATGATGTAAGTTATGATACTATGTTTCCCATTATATTTTGTTTCCATAGTTTTTCAATGCTTTCAATATTCTTTTAAACTATACCTAACTATAACTTTTTAACTATAAATATAAATATTCATACATAAATATTCATATATTCTACAATACATTATTTGCACAATAGACATATCAATTAATTATATAAATACATACTTATTATTATTACACTACAGCCTATTATTTTTAACATTTTTAATTGTCTAGATAACCGTTGTTAGTAAGTTATTTAGTAAAATTGAAAAGAACAAGTCTATAACCAAACATCGAAAATACTAAATACAAATCCAAAAGAAATGTAACAATAATGTTTGAGTCAATTTTCAAGTTCCTATGAGTTTTGAGTGGAAAGGTAACAGACTACGAAAAAAACTAAGCATAAATCATTCTTAGTTTTTCATTTTATATCAAATTCATCGCAATAAAAATGGATACCTATAGGCCGAAATTTCATATTTCTTCATATAAAGAAACTTCCTATGATTTCAGGCACATTGCAACTCATTGCCGACTACGTTCTATTTTTAAATAGACGAATACGATTCCATGGCAAAGCTGCGATATAGGCAACCAACTATACAACCAACGCTACTTGCGCGAAATGGCAAATTGGAGTTTAAATTAGTCTCTAAACGAGTTAACCTCAATAATTTATTCCTACGAAGATAATTTAGAGGGAATCATCCCTGCGAGAATATTGCCTACTCCATTTTAGAATAATAAATGAGACAAGTTTAAGTCAATATCATGTAAATATAAAATGTATTACGTAACTGAAAATGTAATTTGATAATGAAAAGTAAACTAGTAGGTAATTTGAAAGTAAAAAAGTCAACATTTTATATAAATTAGTTTTTCTTTATAGCTCGTTCTAGGCACTCTCGGTAGTAACTAACGCAATATTCGAAAAACCTAAATGTTGTAAATGTTGTACCTACGATAATTTATGAGATCGTTGTGATAAAATAATCACGAGAACATCCTGAAAAGATATTGGCACTAATAGGACTGTGGCAACCCTACTTAATACGCAGAGAGAGAGAGAGAGAGAGAGAGAAAAAAACAATATTAACTCAAAGAATCCATTTCAAAATATTGGTCCATAACAGATATTCGAGTTAATAGATTTATGTTTAAAAAAATCTGATGTGGCCAGGCACATGACTTTATCATAGAATATATAAAATTAATAGTTTAGCTGCATGAGAATCTATTCTATTGAGATAAAACGTAGGTATTGTCAAAGCATCAGCATTTGACACTACCTACACTACGTCATTAGAATAATAGTTATTTATGTCACAAATGCCGAAAGTACGGAATAGCGCCACGAGCGGTGATGCGGCGCGTCACCGAAGGCGGAGTGTCGCCGTCGCATGTGAGCGAGTCGCGCTATCTAGTTTTTGGCAGGAGCGACATCAACGTTTATTGTGTTGCTTTTTAAGAAATACGTATTTAAAAAATAAATAAAAAATTTCTGTATAGTAAATGCTAGGTTGGTACCACTTTGACGAAACGTCAAGTTTAAAGGTGCGTTCCGATTGGTAGGTAATGGTAGCTAATGGCGGTGGTAGAATACGAAATTATAGTATTTCTTACATTCGTGATAATGACACATATTAGTTTGCATGTACATAAACATGAGTCACTAGCAATTTTCAATTGGAAATACTATAATGGCGTGTGCTACCACTGCCATTATCACTAATGAAAACGCACCTTACAAAGGTAATGCAAATTCTGACAGATTTATATTTGTTCATGACACATCCCTACCAACATACTAAAATAAAACTACACTCATCGCTATACTTTATTTATAATTTTCTCAATTTATCGTGTTTAGAATTAGATATAACGACGGGTTGATATTTCTCATCAACAAACAATCAAATTGGTGATCTTATTTAATTTGAAATTTGTATTTTATAATTTGCCGCACTAGAGCGGCAACGTTCCATAGTGGTTCTCCAACATCTGATGAGATCAGCTGTTTTCGAATGTGACAACACAAAAAAATATTTGTCAAAATCCTGGCTACTATGTAATTTCATATTAATGCAGATGCGACCGATCTCGATCAAATACAATTTGCTCTTGCAGTTAAACTATGAATTTACCAAAAAATGTCATAAACATAAATTATTCAAAATTTCCTCTACTTTAATTTATTATTTAACTATGTTGACGAAATTACAGAAATGGCGGCTCATTTGCAAAATCCTTGAAAAGGGCTTAGAATAAACTACCAGTTCCTTTGGACTCTTGGGAACCAAAAGTTTTTCAGCTCTAAGTTAGGTCATGAAACTTCTAAATATGAACTTTCGTTCCGATACCTTCAGTAGTTTCTCCGGAATCGTCTCCACAAAAATCGTTTACACACACACACACACACACACACACACACACACACACACACACACACACACACACACACACACACACACAGACACACACACAGACATTTTTTTGTACCTTGGTCAAAAATGTTCAGGGGACCCAAAAAGACCTATTTCCGCTAAAATCTCAATTTTTTTTTCGGCACGATTACAATACTTTACATACTGCGTATGATAAAGTAAAAAGAAATTAGTTTCCTACATGATTTTGATTCCAACATATTTTTTTTGGTGGTTTGATAACAACAAAGAAATATTTCTTTATTTGAATCTAATACATTAACAATTCAAAAGTACGAAAATATTGAGTCGCCGCTCACACACAGAGAAATGGTTGTTTATTATTAAGAAAATGACATTCTTAACATACTTTTGAAGACATACTTGTAATAACAATATTTCTTACAACTTAAATTTTTGTTTCAATATAACGATTGTTTTGATTTAAGACAGTCGTCGAGTTTCTCGTGGTAGTAGGGTTCTCCTATAGGGTGGCATAAAACAACCGTTGTTTTGGATTAACAAAGGTTGCTTTGACTTCAATTCAAAGTTTCTTTACTGATATGCAACAGTCATGTATGTTTATTTGGCTTAAGTAAAATTTCATACTAAGAAAGAAATTTTACCTCTGTGTCCGCCTATACTGTTTATATCCGTAACCAGATATCTTCAACCAACAATACCACTATTATTTCCCGTTTCACACCTTTGTGTCCGCCTTTCATCCGTATTTAAACAATCTCTGGACATCCCATGGGTGTGCCATACTCGCCGCCGGAAGTGTCACGTCGTAGCCGTCAGTACGGAAAAGAAGCTCCCCAGCGCTGCGTCGAGATTTTGTGTCTGAGAAAGCTGAGAGGTGGCGCCGGTGCACGGTCTGAAGTGTTCCTGCGAATCTTTGTATCTTTCACGTCCGATGGTAATCGCATCGTCCGTCGTTTTACCTCTCTTTTCTCGAGTAGGTACTGTGTGTTAGCGGGAGACCCTGAGGACCAGACACGTCACTCTAACGGCTAGCTTGTAACGTGACACCTAACGGATAGCCCTTCACCTCTCCCAGAAGGCTAGACCGGATTTGTGTCGTCATTCCCACTGAAATTCTGAGAATTATTTTTAGCTTAAAATGTGTTTTGTTTTCCAATAAAGTTGATGGTAAATTGAAAGAAGTTTGAATACTGAAGCTTCTTGATAAAAGTACTCTACTATTGTAAAAAGGTTTATAAAAATGGATGTATTAGAACAATTGGATATAGAGAAACATAAAATAAATAATTACGTAACACTACTTAACAATCAATTAATATTTAATAATAAACCGATATTTACTTCCACTTTAAATCCTTACTTTGCCAAACCTGTTTTCCGCCACTTCATTGCTAACTCCACAACGGTTGTCTTTCTAAAAAAAAAAAATATTATTTGGTTTATATTATATTTTATAACTTTAACAATTATAGCTAAGTCAGACGCTCATAGTCAGGGCCGCGTCTAGGGTTTTTCGGGCCCTAGGCACACCTGAAGTTCCGCCCCCCTCAACCTACATATCGTATATGATATAAGACCAATAATAAAACTATCTTTTAAAGAAATAAAAATCGCATTTTTTAAGTTGTTCATTTTTATTAAAATTTTTAATGAAAATATGTCATTTTGCAAACCTAAAATGTTATTTTTCTGATTTTGGCTTCAATAAATGTTTTTGATAATATCATCATAGTAGAGCGTTTGCAGAAAATCCTTTTCAAGTTTTGCAAGCTCGTTGATGTTTTACTCCGAAAGTGTACAACGCAAATAATTTTTTACCAGCTTAAAATAGAAAATGAACCTTCGGCATTGCTGACTGATCGTGTTAGAAATAAACTTTAAAATATTTCGACATTAGGAGAGATGGATTAAATATAGTTATCAAAAATAAAATATTTGATAACTTTATAACTTTATAACTTTTATAACTTTTTGAATTTATATTTTTTTGTTTATCGACATTGAAATCTTTGCCAGAATTCTATAAAATTTGAGGAACTGCAATAACATATGTTTTGTTTTTCTATAAATATGTGGAACAATACTTACTAAAATGATTTTATTAAAAGTTATAAGCGAGTGTAGGTCAACTAAAAAGTTTTGCACTTCTAAATCCTACAAATTTCTTTTTTCATCAATTAAAGTTTTTTTTTAAACTCGCTTCAAAATGTTGTAGGTTCTGCAGCTTATGTTACAGTTTTCCTTATTTTTTTTTTCTCCTTAGCATTAGCATTCGCGCAATTTTAAAAGTAACCTAGATAAAAAAATTTACGTAAATTTTAAATACAGGAGGGTATTTTTTTCTCGATTATTTGGAGAGATACAAGAGTTAAATTCGGGCAAACGCATTTTTTTGTTGATCAATGCAATTTCCAGATATCAACAAAATACGACAAATCGTCTACAAAAACATTGGAAAAATAACCCACGAAAAAAAGTATTGAAATCACCGAAGTCATACATTGAGGGCCGCCGATTTCCGGATCTATTTCTGAACGCGGCCGTTTTGGGCGATATGCAATTGAATTTGATTGTAATAAATGTTATTATTATTGGTATAAAGTATTATTGTTATATATAATTTTCTAAAATTATATTATAACTTCGACTTCTAATTCCAAGTCGATTTATTTATTATACAATAATTTGTGTGCCCTAGCCCCTATTTTATTTAGGTAGAAGGGGGCCGCTTACGGGCGGGCCTCCATTTCGCCGGGCCCTAGGCTCATGCCCATTTTGCGGCCCTGCTCATAGTACATTATTCCGACAAATAAAAACGTTCAAGTAAATATTTTAGTGTTTTAAATATTGTTAATAAGATTTATTATTGAGAAATGTTAAAGATTTATTTAAACATTTAAGTCTTACATTTCTTTAAGAAACTATGTATTTGTCCTGGCGTCTCTAGCTTTATCTTTCTAGCTTCAGTGTGCCGTCTCAGCTTTTTATTCACTTCCTTTCTTTTTTACTTTCCTTCTTTTTTATTAACAAATATTCTCTCCAAGCATCACAGATAATTACAGAAGAACAGTCTCTTTTTTTGGAGTCCTTCGTTCCAGAATAATGATTGTTTTAAGGAGATGGCATGAGATATCAATTGCTAGCTCCAGATGCGGTGTGTTAATGTCAAAATTGCTGCTAGTGTTGCAATATTGTCATCAATAACTCATCATCATCTTATTTCATAATTTTTTATGATGTCAGACGATTTTGATATCGGAATTGTGGATTATTGATGTCCGCAATTCCGACACCAGTGTCGGAATTTGGAATATGAAAATATAAAGAATTTTTAGTCAGCCTAAATAGACATTATTACAATCATAATTATCGTGATCCTGTGGCAATATAAAACGAGGTCAAATTGCAGTTACTTACCTTATAAGGAAAAATGAACTTCAACATAACATTCAGTTATCAAGATATGTAAAACTTATATATTATATTCTGACCGTTAAAACATATTTAGTAGAATGAGAAACGATTCTGGGTCGATAAGTGTAATGTCAAATCAACAACAAGTTTGAGTCTTTTTGAAAAAATATCTACTCATGAAAATAGTTCCACTAAACAAAGGTTTGCTTACCTATTTTTCATAAAAATACGTATTCTAGATAAATAATTATAGCCCAGTGAAATAAACATGTAGCCAAAAATTGGCCGTTTACGACATATATTCTTTAGACGAAAGACAGCTCAGTGGTTGACCATGATATATACCTATTTCTGTTATCTGTAATTTATTTTTTGATTGCTGCCATTTTAAATCACCTTGGTGTTACATGTACGTTTTGTATTTATTCTGTGTACACAGAATAGTCCTTCGAGCAGGATCAAACAATAATTTCAGTAATATAAGTATAATATTCTAAATAATATTTAAATAGCACTTTAAATAACATGAATCTACTAAAGATTTATCTAACGGCTAAAGTTATAACGTCTCCATCTTGTGTTGATTTTATAAAGAGAGTAAAGTTACGGTAAACGACGACGACGTTTGGATTTCTGATAATTCTGTTTTCTTTGTTACAGGTACGTGAAATTTTCAGCTCTCCGGGGAGACGGAGCGCATTTTATACTTCACCGCCTGAAAATCACCCTTCGGCAGTTGTGAGTAATCTGAATTTCAAATTCCGGACGCGCACGTGAGTCGACCCCTAAAAAAATATGAATTATTTATGGAAGCGAGAGATGATATCGTCATATTTTTATAATTGTTCGCTGAATAAGAGCTTTCACCACTAGACGCGAGAAGAAATAATATTAAAATCATCGGAGGATCACGTGTGTATGTAGATGAACGTATTTACTATTGATTGCAAAAGTATTAAGCCCTGTGTTTGGAGGCTAGTAACTCTGCAACAACTGATAAAAAAAAAAATAAAGTGTGTTATACTCCTGAATTATTTCTACATAACATGAGTTACTATCAAAATTGTCTGCCTCTAGGTTTGGACAGAAGCGCAAGAGAAGTGTAAAAATGTGCCATATTGTAGCTGCTTTTAGCTGGCCTTTCCAATTTTGTTTCTCCTATACCGCTTGCACAAAAAGATTCAAATTTACACAGAGTATAACTCAAGATCAATATAATTTTGGTATACAGCGCAAGTACGTCACGGGGTCGAACGGCTGTAATTTTTTTGTTTTTAACTCATTTTGAACCAACAGCAGCAATCAAATTTAATATTATCAGGTAGCAGCAAACAAATAAAATATCAAAAGAAATTATTTCTTCTCAAACCCCAATAATATGCATACCAAGTGGAGTGAGGGCAAAATCAAGTTTATATAAATACATACATAATCCATTAATAACTAATTTCTTGAATAAAGTTTCTTGAGTAACTGCGTTGCGTGCGTACGTGTTTTGCAAATGCTAAAGTATTATTCGAAGGAAGTAAAACTATTAATTATCAATGTCGGAACTTTCTTTCTCAATTAACTATTGAAATCGTCGCGCGAAGCCTTGCATCGCTTCCCGCCCATAATCCCCTTTCCACGATGGGAACCATCCTGCGCACAAAATCGATTACAATATATTCACTCTTAAAAATTGCCAAATAACTTTAATGTTATTATACACCAATGGATGAGTATCACAATAAATAAGGATTCTTTGCGTGCTAACTGCGTTGTCCTGCTATTGTTTGTTTCTGAGATACCCGCGCCCATAAATATCTCGCTTACAGACTATATTACATACAAAATGAAGAAAATAAAAACGCCAATCTATAGAAGAGACTCTAAGTGTAGGCTGACCAAAATAAATTGTTTTTACTAAGTGGTTTACGAAAAAAAAAATCGGTTAATTTAAACCAGCAAAAATCTGGTAAGTTTTACTACCTTTCTCGAGCTCGTGGTCTAACCTATGGGCAGAAACATTTGATAGTCGCAGAAATGATTCAGGAGTATAGCGCACTGAATTTTTTTATTCGGCCATTTCAGAGTTACGGGCCTTCAAACACAGGGCGGAATACTTTTGCAACCGATAGTAGTCTATATATTTAGACATTCCGGCTAGTATATTATGTTAAATTCCAATCTAGAGTATTTTAGTTGGCAACCTGTGGTAGCACTTTAACAACTGTCAACGTAGTATGCTTACTTTAACCTACAAGTTGTTATAAATAACCAGTGTCCAATAGATGTCATGATAATATTAGTTAGACAGCAATCCTTACTGTTTCTATCCTTTGAAATGACGAATTTATCTATTCCTTGTCACAGGCCTCGGTAGCTCAACGGTAGAGCAATGCCCCGGCAAGGCAGAAGACCCCGGTTCGAATCCAGGCATTGCATCACTTCTTAAGCTGTGTCCACCATCACTTTCCTGACTGCCTGTATTTAAAACACACATAGGTACTAATGGCGTTCTCACGTCAAAGTAAACGTTAATCATTTGGAAACTAACCTAACTTAATTCGGGTGGTCCGGCAACCGTACCCTCTGTGTGTAATATTCAAACGTAGGGGACGTTTGCTCAAGTCCCAACTGTTGGTTCAATTAGTGAAATTGCCCAACACCCGCCAACCTAAATTCAAATTCCGGCCGGCCAGCGAACACACAAACATTGACCGTTTGGATAAATAACACTACCCAAATCATCAGAGTGCCCCCGCCCACTCTGTGGTATTACCAAAATACACATATACACGTGCCAGGTAAGCTCATTAATGGGTCAGATTAATCTCGCTGTTGTCCAAATATTATGTTTGTGATTGGAGATATTCTTTGTTAATTGTTTGGACAAAGAGAATTATTACAATTATATAATACCTATTTATTCTTACAGTTATGCATCCCAGAATCGGGTGGTCAAAAATTGTGATGTTCGTTATTTGTTAGCTAGTCTATTTGCTGACTTATGAATAGTGTTTTGACTGATATTTTTTTGTAAAAAAAAATAAAATTACGATTTTATTACATCTTAATTTTTTTTTTAATAAGCATAACAAACTTACCTAAAAGATTAACCAAATGATGATTCCAAAAAAGGCACTTGGGTATTATCTTATCACAGGAGAAGGTCTTAATCAATTACCTAAGAAAGGTATTGTTATACCGACGTATCTAATAAATGCATCGTTCAGATGAAAATATATCCCCCATGTCTGGAAAGTAGTAGAAGTTATCATGATACCAAAACTAGGCAAACCACCGAATGAGGCCAAATCATATCGCCCAATATCACTGTTACCAATGATATCGAAGCTCTTTGAAAAGCTGCTTCTAGAGAGAATGAAACCTATCATTGAAAGAAAGGCGCTGATTCCTAATCACCAATTTGGTTTTAGAGAAAAGCATTCCACTATAGATCAAGTCCATGGAATAACAGATATCATAGAGAAAGCATTAGAAGAAAAGTTTATTTGCTCAACAATCTTTCTTCATGTGACATAAGGTTCCGATAAGGTTTGGCACGAAGGATTGATACACAAACTAAAGAGTATGCTACCTTCACAATACGTCGAGCTGCTAACATCCTATATATCTGATAGACTATTAAAAATAAAGCAGATCGATGAATACTCGGAACCAAACGAAGTAAAACCTGGTGTACCCCAGGGTAGTGTATTGGAACCAATTCTCTATGTTCTATTACGTCCTAATGATAAGTAAACTGTTTAGTTTTTTGTTACCTACTAGTGGATATATGTTTTTGCTGCATTATGGCGTACAACTGCTTTCGAGTCATTACTCTGTCATTTCTTTAATGTTTTATTGTTTGAAATCAGAAATATTCTAGCAGACTCAAATAATTATCTATTTAAACAATTTACACAAACGGCATCATATTGAAGTAATTAACAGTATTTATTCTGTAATCACACCCGATAGAAACCCCACCAGTATTTATTTTGAGAATTTAGTTTATTTTAGATCCATCGAAAGTAGTATTATGTTTAATTTTGAAACAAAAATCCGGCCGAAATTCTGCTAAACTTTGATGCTTAATAACTTTTGTAATAATGATGGATTTAGAAGATTTTTTTTTTGTTTATTGGAAACAAAATCATCAAGATTATCACAAGCATTCGCAAGTTTAAAAAGGAAATTAGTAGAACTTATTTGCCGGGCGAATCAACGTGATGGTCGGTGGTTTGAGAGGCAAACAAAGTCGTTTCAATTCCCAATAATGTTTCTTAAAGTTGCAAGATGCAGATATACAAGCAAATCGTTAATGTTAATTTTAGCTTTAAAGTTCAATCACTTTTGTGAACTTTAACCGATTATGATCGAAGAAAATAAAGTTTCAGTTTATTACACCGGGAAAGGAGAACGATAATGATGTTTCGGTGATCCAACTGTTTAGATACACTGAGGGGAAATTAAAGATTTCGTTACGGTTCTCAAGAGCTCTGCGCAAAGCCATAAAAATTAATTATTTTTGAAATGTCCTAATATCTGAACATTTGTAAAGTTCTCATAATTGTGCCAATTGTTACAACTTATTTGACTTAATATTTGTTTGGAATAATTACATAATTAACTAGAAAAATTCTTAGATAACCCCTCAGAATCACATGGCGACAAAAATAATAAAACTGGTGTTGACAGTTCTTGTAAAATGAGTTTAGACACAAATTATACAGTTGCTAAGTTGAATATTCTTCGAGATGCTAGGTCAAAATACTCATAATCGTATGTAACAGAAAAATGCTGGAAAAAATAATATTAATCAGTTCCATCACACTATTTTAACTTATTCGTCATAGTCCGTTTACACAGAATTCTTCCTTCTCATTGTGGCTAAATTTTACATCTTCTTTCGTCCCATGTTAAACATGGCTTCACTAACAATTACATTATTGTATTGATATATAGCCATTTCTATTAGCTTCTATACAATAGCTTGTTCATGTATCCTAACAACTGTTCAATAAATGCGGACTACTGTAAATAAACCGTTAAATAACTTGTATTAACCTTACGTTATGCTATCTGTTCTGTCGGCTAATTGAAACCAAAATTGATCATATTTAGAAATCACAGTTATGTTAGCATATCTCGGGCTAATATAGATGTTTGACGTTTCCTATTGCAGATGTCGCCCCCGGAAACGATAGCGCCACCTGTGAACTAATCGGCTAAATATGGCTATCTCAATTAGAACTGTATAGGTCTTTACGTTCCAATGCTTGTTGAAAAAGTTTCTCCAAATTTTCCATAAGCAATTAAAAAGGCACTTTACCATACGTGAAATGGTGAGAAAAAACACGTTAAATCACTTTACTATAATATAAACAAGTAATATCATACAAGATGAAAGTATGCAAGTAGGTATGCATGAAAGTATGAAAGTATAAAAGTATGCGCCCGGTCAACCTTTTTTAACACACATCGCCCACTTTTGTGCATGCTGATATTTCCGCCAGGAAATCCTTTTTTTCTCATTGAAACCGGTGGCCTCCATCAGAAGCAGCATTAACATCGGAAGCGGGAGCAACTAATTGAAATCTTCGCAGTGCAGTGACGTTTTTAGCCGCTCCCGAGTGATATCCCCAGCCAGAGCCACTCACCCTATATCCCTTCTAACCCCCGCACCACGCCCCTGTATGCAAATTCCATTCGTTGGGAAATCCACACCAGGAAAAAACTAAGAGTCGATGGGATAGAGGTATTTGCAAACTTTAACTACGTCGATGTGAATAGGGAAACGTTCATAGCAACCAGGAGAGAGATTGCCGAGGAAATTAGATTATTTGTACTTATCTGAAAGTCAGATGTAGCTGAAATTATGTAATGCAGATGTGGTCTAAAAGTAGCAATGTGTACTGGCCGTGATGTAGGCTATTCTTTTACTTGCTTGAATATTACAGACTTATTCACATGTGCAACAGAACACAAAATATTCCCACAGGACAGAGTCATTTGACGTTTATGTCTTAACTTGTGTTGGAAGTGTTTCTTAATTTTGAGGTATGAATTATTTATGTACATTCTTTTATGATTTTTGTCTAATAATACGATAATTGTGATAACAAGACGAATGTGGTGCCTATTTGTATGAAAGATGTTTCGTATTAAATTACAATTATATCAGAATTATCTACACGACGCACATTGGGGTATTTGACCCTAAAAGCTGGCCAGAAATCAAATTTCTAAATTGTTAAATTCCAAAAACTAAACCATTTTCTTCTATAGGTGAAGGACCGATGTATTAAAAGGCGGCAATATTTTGTCACCTGAGCCCTCTGCCACGTGTTGTTGTCAGCCAAAAGTGAGATTTAGTATGGCTGAACATACATGCACATATGTTGACGCTCTTGAAAACGGTTACAATTTTGTGTCTTAAAGAAAAATGTGACTTTTTTGTTATACATTCTTTAGAACCAAGTATGAACTTTCATTCGACATTATTTTTATTAACATTTACCCACAATTTTGTTTATTGCAGGACTGAGAACATTCGCTGTTATAAAAAAAAACAATTTTATGCAGAACTTCAGTGTTTTAGTTTAGTGTTTATCTTAATTAAGCTTTTGAAAGTGGTTTAAATTATAGTATACATATTTGACATTACAACTACTGGAAAATCTGTTGCAGATAGGTGCGGATGCGGTTTTTGTGATTTTACCTCTAATATGTTGTAAAGGAAAATCCAAAAATTGATGTACCGGCTTATATGTAATCTGATGCAATTTCTTGATATAATTCTTAGATATATACAAATGTTACCGTTATCGAGATATTGACAATTTTATGTTCAACGCATCTTGTATGTTGTAAATGCCGTTCAGTACGTATATTTTTCCGTTTTGGATAATGTACAGCAAGCAACCCCGATGACCTAGACTCTTAAAAATAGTCCGAAAAAAACCTTAAACTTTGATGTTGATACCCGAGCCTCGATTAATGTTATTATTTTTATATTATATATGAATTTCTTGGAAGTTTGTTGCTTGAAGCCAATGGGATTCATATTCAAGGCAAGAAAATACATCGAAAGGACTAACTCGCATACACACACACACACACACAGTTCACTGCTTTAAAATGAATTCTTGTTGAGGAGAGACAATAGTAAGTTTCTGAATAGAAACTGGTTAGGCGTTTTTGATCAATATGTTTATACGGAATGCGAATCCGGGTCCAAAACATGCGTATTTGGGTGATACCACTAAAAAACGACCGATTCAGCTTGAAGTATGATCAAATTTCGAAAGTTTTCATGGAAACAATAAGTATAAATATTAGACAATTTTGAAATAATACTTAAATTAATAGATATTATAGTGATAAATATGGTAAAATACGTTCTTAATTGCCTCTACTATCACATCTTAAAAGGAATGCATCGAACGGAAAATAGCATGAATAGCGTACGTACCGTTCCAATACCCGATAACAACTGGTGTAAACTTTCATTTTCTTCCTCTACACTGGTCTTAAAAAATAAAACTTTTTCAGGATTTTTTTACAACATATCACAAAAATATTATCTCATATAACTCAGTAACGACATGTATTGTTCAATTTTAAATCCGTCTATGCTGCGTATTTAAACAGGACATGCCATATATTATTTTATAAATTTATCACAGTAGAACATAATAGAAATAAAATCACAAAAAAATATTTATGACAAATGTTGTAGCAGTAATAAATTTACAATAGGTGTAGTGCAGTGAAGAATAATTTTTAACACAGCTTGCTTTTTTCCTATTTTGTACTGTTTTATTGTGTTTATTAAGTTATTAAGCTTCAAATTCTTAGTATGAAGGTTAAAACGTTATACATACATAAATAAATAAAAATCTAAAGCCCTTTTAGGTGAAAAATTAATGTAGGCCAGGTTTTCGGGTCAAATGCACCACTGTGCGACTGTCAGTTTTATTTCTGTTATAAGAAAAGTTACTTACAATCTTAGGCGGTTTTTTATGTAAATATAATAAATCTTTTTAAAGTGCCAATGCATACGATGTATATTTTTAAATTTTCGGAATAGGAATTTAAAATCTTCTATATTGTAATTTAATTTAATTGAACCAATATGGTTACGAATATAAATAATTACAGCGATGCACTATGGGGAAAGTATTTTTTTATTTTTTATTTTACTAAGACAATACATGTATACTGTGCCATTTTAAAAGTTATACTTCATATGTTATGGTCGCTTTAAACAATATTAAGACAAATCTCAACCCAGAACAAATCGTCGCGATTACCCTTTCGTTCTCTAAAACTCCCCACGTGTTGCGATTTGAATCCAAGGCACGTACACGCAAAAAGAAATCAATTTATTTACAAAGTGACAGGAGCTACAGCATCGGCGACATCTACCGTCGGATTGTCAAAACAAAAGCGACATTTCGCTCCGAAAATCGCAATTTATCCCTGCTAATAAGATCGGCAGTAAGATGGAGAGTCGTAAGGGGGTGCGAACGAAAAATATGGCGCTATATTTTAGGGAAAATTCGAAGGGTTCGCGGATTGGCCCTCGAAGGCGGTAGAAAGCGAGAAGACGACTTTCCCTTCTATTATTTACGATGACATGCGTCACTGGTAAAAAGACAGAATGTGATTGCTTTTACGTACGTTTCAATCCGCTTCTTTTTTTTTCCTCCGCGTATCATCCTCGAAAGTATTTTTAGGATGTACTTATGATATAGGCTTTTCTTTTCAGGCGAAAATCCCTTGTAGTTTGTTTGAAGAGAGTGGAAACAATCGTGATACAATAACAAAGGGTGTATCATGTACTTGAAACTCCACTTAGGTTATTTATTTCATGTCAAATCCTAGAGGTATGTAGAGATTTATGTGGTCCTTCGAGCCGGATGGACATATTATTCAAAGGATTTTTTTCCCATAGCACAGATGTCCATTAATTTTGACAATATTTTATTTCTCTTCTCAACTTATCGCTTACAAGTACTTCAAAAGTGAAGAATAACAAATAATTTAATATTTTACTCACTATCACATTATTATTTCTCGCGTTATCTTAAAATAAAAAATATTTACATGTTAAATAGTTCTACCCGTCTACATACATTTTTTTAATAATGGAAACTACTCAACCTGTATCTTTAGGTGTTTAAAAATGATGATTAAACATGCTTTTGGGAAATTATAAAACTTTAGATCCCTGGGACATCAAATGGACACCTGTGAGTGTGTATTAATACATATAACAAAGTTATATCAATTTCATAACTAGTAATTTGTTTAAATTTGTTGTATTTTGTTTAACTTGCAAACCTGTTCATTTAATACATAGACGTTATCAATAATCAGTAGCAAACTAATCATTTTCTGCATGTGATATTCATATTACCTGAATATTTAGTGTTTGTAGCAGTGGCAATTTCTTTTAGGTGCAATTAGATAAAACAACATTACATGCGCATTTTGATAAATAAATGAAAGAACGAATGTGTACTGATAATATATACAGTGGAACAACTGTTGAATGTGTCTATAAAATGGCTAGAAAGTAGGTGAGTGATTTGAATGTAAATGATCAAAACTACGAAAAACACCAAACATTTTATAAATAAATACATAAATAAATACCCTTTGGTACGGGTTCATATTGCAAAACAGTTTAATAATGGATAATTTTGCAAGAATATTTACTTTAGTACTAGTTTTGATCGACAGATCATTGTCAGCTAACAGCCAGAATTCCACAAAACAATCAGTGAAAATCACGCAAAATTGTAACAAAAAAAAAAGACTTAAACATGCCTTAAAAATTTATAAAAATGTTAAACATAATCAAAATCAATTATATTTCTTATGATTGTTTTGTGTTTTTCTGGCTTCTGGCTAATGATGATCTGTTCATCGAAACTACTACCAAAATAAATATTCTTGCAAAATTAAGATGGTTTTATTTAACTCCTATCCTTTATTAAATATATTTACTACAATATTATTTATATAATAACTCAATGCTCTTTTCAGAATTTTAAAAACATTTATTATATTTACATAAAAGTCCGCCTAAGAGTAGGTAACTTTTCTCATAACAGAAATAAAACTGACCGTGGTGTAGATAAATCTGATATAATTATAATTTAACAATAATAGCTTTCAATAGGCACCACATGCATCTTGTTGTCAGAATTATTATGTTATTAAATAAAAGTCGGAAAAATTGTACATTGTGATCAGTGGGATGTTTGAAAATGCCTGTAGTACTAAGCATGTAAAAGTATAGTCTACACCAGTGGTGTCAACCTCATTTGTGGTCGCGGGCCACAAAATTCAGATCTGAACTTCGGCAGGCCGCATACAAAAAAAACTCAAAAGTGCTTAACTGGTGAAACAGTTTTATGCCTCATTTGATTTTTTTTAAATTTTAATGGTTCTTATACCATGTTGCTAATACCGTGTTAGATCAATTTCGTCAGTATGTTAATTTTTGATATGTTTGATGACTCACATCAATATTTTGCATTTATCTGCGTGCGCATGCGAGCATAAGTTCGGAGTTAACAAAATAAATAAAAATTCAATAAGGATGTTTCATCAAACATTTTTCATTTGAAATTTAGAATTACCTAAGAAAAGTACCATGAACATTTTTCAATTTAACGAAAGTCATAGAAAATAACATCAACTAAAGAAGAGAATGATAATTAAATCCATGTGAGGATAATGTAGGGTTCCTGGTTCAAGTCCAGGCGGAGGTGGTTTTCCAAAAATTTATCCTCACCTGGATTAATTATCATCCGCTTCTTAAGTTGATCCTACCTTACTGACGACTATGTTTCGGTTAGGTTTAGTAATGATAATTAATACAGGTGAGGATAAAGGAGGGTTCCTGGTTCAAATCTAGGTGGAGGTGTTTTTTTTTTTTTTCAAAAATTTATCCTCCCCTGGATTTATTATCATTCGCGTCTTTAGTTGATACTACATTACGTATGACTTTACGTAATAACCATTTTCCTTTGAATTTGTACAAAATGGCTTATAAACTTGACTACACCTTCACCTTTCATGTTTAAAACAGTTACTACACTACGCTTTTAATCTCAAACCCTTATTCAAATGATGTTAACGAAAATATTTAAAAAGAATCAATTTTTAATATTTTGTTGTCAAGAAATGTATACCGACTATTTCTTTCTCCTCGTATATGTTTAAAACTGAGGAACCAACTCACATGTGAATAAAAAATCATGAAAACAAGTTAATCAAGTCTAGAGAAAATCAACTTTGAAATCGTGCCATTTTATTATTACCTACTCTTCTTGTTGTATGGCCTTTAAAGACAAAGATAATGAAGTGAATCGAAAATCAACATCTTCAAAAAATATTACAGTGTCATTCCAGTTATTGCCAGGTTGTTATAGCTGGAACTCCATATAGTACTTCAAATTTCAAGCAAAAATCATAAAATCAGTCTTACAACCTGTCTATAGTCAAAACTGAAACTTGAAATAAAAATTCTTCATCCGTACATCTTCTGAAGATTTAGGCTACCAGTAAGTGAAAGAATCGTCAAAATGGTTGGGAAGGAATTCAACTTTCAATTTTTAACATATTTGACATTTACCTTTAATATTTTGACCAGTTTAGTTCAGAATTAGCCAGAATCTCTAAATACAGAATGATGAATCATGAACATTAAAAATCTGAAAAGTTTTAATCTCTAAATCACATTCAAATGATATTTACGAAAATATTTTAAGAAAATTTCGATTTTTCATAAGTATTTTGATTTTACAGTATTTCGGGTATTCTGTTCATGTTGTTTCTGGGCTATTACTAGTAAATTTTGTAATAAAAGATTAAATGGTGTTATACTCTTCATGGGCGCAGTTGCATATACTCTTCATGGGTGCAGTTGCATAACAAGTAGTAAAATGACTATAGTTTCATATTTGTGAGTAAAATTTTATATTTTTAGACCACATCCACATCACATAATTTTAGCTACATCAGAGTTTCAGATTAGTACAAAATGATCTAATTTCCTCAACAATCTCTCTCCTGGTCGGTATGAACGTTTTCCCAACACACGTCGACGTAGTTCAAGTTCGCAAATATCTCTATCCCATCGACGAAAAATTTGGATATGTCTTTTCGGACCATATACCGAGGCCTTTACCTTTCCATTTGAGCGATGTGTTGCTCACAAAATGTCTTTCAACAAGAATAGGAACGTAACGATCTACACTTCTAATGGAGATACCTACGTTTAGCCGATTAGTCAACAGATGGCTCTATCGTTTCCGGCTGCTACATCTGCAATTGGAAACGTCAAAGCGACAGCGCCGGTCAACCTTTTCACCCTTGCGAAACCCTTGACATCGGCTGGGAAACCAAGTTATGCAGATCTTTTGAAACATTAAAAATCAAAAGACTCAAAAGAGGCATTTTTTTTCAACGAGAAATGCTGCTCTCCGACCGAGGCGTTTATAAATTTGAATTTGATAAATAATTTGCTTGGCAAATGCGAAGAAAGCCGTGTCGGGGGAGCATTTAAAATTTGAATTTTAAATTCATCGCCCGCTCCTCGGTGGCACCTCGCGAAGTAATAGCCCTACTAAGAACAGTAATTGCGTGTAATTTTTTTGCTGTTTTGGCTTCGCCCACTCTCCTGGTTTTAATTTCTGTATAGTTGCGTTGCGGGGCAGGCCGAAGCTCAAAGCTCCGAGCTTTCGACGAAATACCCTGAAAATACCGACGTTAATCTCGGCGAAAAGGCTCATTCTAGATGTATTCATTACTTCGTCGATAATTACTTCGGGCATTCATCGCGACGATAAAACTCGCGGCCCCGTATAAAATTGGACGTTTTATCTAAAATAGGGCTTATAAAAATGTTTCAATTCCTGTCATAACTTCCGAACCGTTTTGTATAGATAAAAAAAATCGATTACATCGGGGTAATCAATAACGCTCGTTTTTGTATTTTGTTCGTTTTCGTTTTAAATATTTGGAGTCAGTCATTTTCCTTAAAATTGAATCTTACAGAGATTGAACAATTTTTTTAATTTTATTGAATCCTAATATTCTTTTCAATTTATTCGTTTAGATCAAAACACCAATTTATTTGGAACTAAAACAACAAATATATCATTTAAAACTGAAGGTGCAAAGATAATTTTTTTTGAAATGTCTGTTTAAGTAAAATCAATAATTTTACGTATTTAGAAGTTTCATGACCAAACTTAGAGTTGAAAAGCTTTTGGTTCAAAATGGTCCAAAGGAACTGTGTGTTTACTCTAAGCCCTTTTCAAGGCTTAAATCATAAATTAAAGTAAAGGAAATTTTGTATAATTTATGTTTATAAATTTTTTTGGTAAAATTAATAGTTTAGCTGCAGGAGCAAATTCTATTTGATCGAAATCGTGTCTGCATTAATAGCAGGTAGCCAGGATATTTTGAGACTTTTGAACACGCAAATGCATGGAGAATGCGATGAGAAACACGCGCGCACGTACAGTGCAACAATAATAAAACATCTTGGTGCCAATGTGTATTTCGACTGCGGATAGCAATGTTCTTATGTTTTCGCGAATAAATACAAGAAAGATTGTAAGACGGTATGGTAACATTAAAACTTATTTGGAATATTGAGCATAATTCTTTATGAACTTTTGTAGTTAGCACTGCAGACGGGGTAAAACCCGAAAATATAGTATGCTAGAAGCCAATATAATATATTAATCATCAGAACCAATAACCTTTTTACTTTATCATATGTAGTATGACAAGGAGGTTTAGCCTTAGCATTTTTGAAGGAAGTTCGTCGAAATAGTTAAATAATAAATTAATGGAGAGGAAATTCTGAATAATTTATGACTATGAAATTTTTTTTTAATAAAATAAATTATTTAGCAGCATGAGCAAATTCTATTTCATCGGGATCGCTCGTACTGCATTAAAACACTAGTATTAAAACTAGTTCGCCAGGATTTGTCAGATATTGTGATTCTAATGACAGTAGTGTCAAATGCTGATGTTTTGACATTACATAAATATAATCAAAATATCTGTCTAGTTCTTGTAGTTTTATTTTAATGCAGACGTGGCAGATCTCGATCAAATAGAATCTCATGCAGCTAAACTATTAATATATGGTGTGATAAAGTCATGTGCCTGGCCACATCACATCTTTTTTTCAGTAAAACACAGCGGATGCAAACACTTCATTTTTAGATTTTCCCATCAATTGTTTAAGAATAATGACTTATTCAATAGTTGTTTTGAAATGGCAACCTTTACTTTTATTTCCGATTTAAGAAAGATTTTTTAAGCATTATTCAACTTTATAAAATTTAATTAATATCTTATAAAATGTCTTGAATATCTTCTTGTCCGATGTAAATAAATTTCCGACTAATGCAAATGCAAGCCATCTGCGATATTTAAATAAATAGAAACATCAGGATGAATCATATTGGTGTGTTTTATTAGGAACCTTTAGTATAAAAGGTATTTAAATTTCCCTTAAAAAAGTCTGTCATTTAGTGTCATTTGAATGTGATTTTGATACTAAAAAAATATTCCTTAGCAATTTTTTAAAATAAAATATGATCTGTAAAGGCTTCGCCAAATTGTTATAGTTATACTTATTTCTTGCATTTGCTTGTTATGAAAATTCAAAAGCCGAACATTTCAATATTTTTTAAATTTTCAAACTTTGCATTAATGTATTTATTTTGATATCCTAAGGCATTGTATTCAATTTGAAGAAGAGAGATTAATTTTTGACAATAACTGACTATTTTGGTTTTAGAAGTGCAAAATATTTGGAAATTTGCATTTCTAAAAGGTGGAGATATTTAAATAAAGAATATAAAGTTATCGATATAAAGTCCACATAAATTCCAAAAACATTTGTTTAGCTAAATTAAACACTTATTGCAATCTTTAAAATATCAAATTTGTACTCAACCTCAAATGTCTTTCTTGCCTTAATAAGCCATACTTGTTTCACATGTTCTTTTTACCAAATAAATTGTAAACAAATACATTATAAGTTAATCGCTTGTTTGGTAAAAAAATATCATCAGCATCACCTATGCTAAATTCTTGCCTGATAATAATTAAATCTGACTTACCATCTCATGAATGCAAATTCCCCATCGGAAAATTTTAAACTAATTTAAAATTTACATAAAATCTACATAATCCGTGTTCATCCATAATTACCAATTATATGATAAACTTCAAGAAGCAAATGAATCACTAATTTTTATCATTATCCCTTCATCCTTTATCAATATTCATATGCTAAACCCAAATCTATATACAAGATGCTACAATATCCGCGCCGAAGGACCAAATAACCCACACAACGTAAGATTTATTTGGTTTTTCGCCTGTTAACGTTCCCGAAAATTTATCATCCTTTTATGTTGATTTATTTTCAAATCAGGAAACAAGTACTATGGAGAAAATTAAATAAAATTTATGTTATCCTTATGTTGTTTCTAGCTCATTTACAAAATGCAAATCGTGGTACATTGTCCTGGACCAATACCAGTTCCAGTAATTGGGAATTCTTATTCAGCTTCTTCCGCAGCGTCGCCTTTGAAACAAACTCCATAATCTTGTTATTCCGCGTCTTCCTAGGCAAAGTATCCCGCCCGGCGGTTCATTATACAGTATAAATAGGGGCATCGTCCGCCAGAGGGCGTGCCAAGCTCCTACCGACGACGCCAGCTAAGAAAAACACAGAAGAAGCTTTAGTTTCGCCTCAGATGGCACACTCTATTGGGCGAGACTTTCTGTCCGATATCCTTCGATGGGTAGTCTTTATTTTCCCGCGATATCCGAGTTAGTTCCATGGATAGGCGGTAGATGGGGCTAGTAAATGCCTCCCCCGTGCCATTCGAGCACGTACTTTCTGTCGCCTCCCAACAGGAAATTAAAACCTCAGTCGACAAAGCGATTTAAATTTCCTAGAAGAGTTTCGAGAACGGTGCCTGGATAGTATTGTGCGCGGAATATTTTCTGTAAATTGGACGTTGCTTGAATATCGATAATTTCGACGTTGGTGGGTGGTGATCGTGGAGACAGAAATAGTTTGAATTGCCAATTTAAAGCAGGCAAGCACTTTGACGACGAGAGGAATCTAATTTTGTGGAATGGTTGATGAAATGGTTATTGCGATATTTTAAGGTTGCCATAAATGATTCTTCGAATCGCAATTGGATTTCTTTGGAGAAAGGAAACGAATTTTTAAATAAGAGCGGAAATATTACCTTAAAGGAAAGCAATTTTTGCTAGTGGCAAAATGTATATTGCATGGAGTAAATATATGTTGTGCCAAAAAAAATTTTTTATCCAAAACTCTCTCAATTTTCTAGTATATAAATACTTAATTACTGTGACATTTAGGAAGGAAGACGATGTTAAAAAAACTGTTGACTACATTTCGGGTCCAAAGGAACTGGATGTTTCCAAGCATTTTTCAAGGATTCAAAATAGTTTAATATTAAATTAGAGTAGAGGAACTTTTGTATAATTTATGTGTATAACATTTTTTGGTAAAATTAATAGTTTACCTGTATGAGCAAATTCTATTTGAGCGAGATCGTCTCTGCATTAAAACTAGTTAGCCAGGATTTGACAGATATTTTCGTTCTAATTACAGTACTGGACACCTAGTGTCCCTTATGGACACTATGGTGGTCATCATTTCCAAATCCAAAAGAAGTGGACACGTATTTTTCTTTATATACTATGATTTTTTGTGCTGTTTATCGAGGTTTAAAATTAACATGGGAAAATGCATGGACAAAATATGTTTTGTTATTTTTCGAATAATTGTTCGGGGTTTGGGAAAACTTAACACTAAAGTTATAGGACTTGTAGAGGACTTTCCAAAGAAGGATTTGACCTATTATACATATCGATTTAACGCTCCCAACCATACAGTGAGCACTGTAAAAAATGTAAAAAAATTACGATCTTCAGAAAATTGACTGTTCTAGTCAATTAATTCTCTTTTTACTTTTTTTCGCATGGAAATCATTACTATAAGTCTAGTGGAATATTTATAAACATTTGTCAGTTAATTTCCATTTGTTTAAACAAATTCTATTTGTTTATGACTTTATTCATTAAAAAATTTCTTCATATTGTTTAAACAATTAATTATAACTTATTTTGAACTTTCTTTCTAATTATGGTAAAGGTCAGCTTTTTTGTAAAATTAACATTTGTTTAAAAACAAATGCCGTTCGTTCAAACACTTTTTTTGCAACTAAAATTAATTTTTTTATATCGGTCTGGCCTGGCCAACTGTTATTCTCAAGTGATATTATTTATATTTTGGGATGATTCCCATTGTTTAAATAATAAAAGTTTCCAGACTGCAACAAATCAACAATTATCTTGCGACACAGTGGTAGGAAATAAGAATAAGGAATTGAGAACGAAATGTGATTAATAAATATTTAATTAATATATTTAATATTATAAGGAATGTTACCCCCCAATTTTCCGAAAAAAATAATTTTGAATCAATTTATTTTTTTCGAATAAATGATAATGGAAACGAATAATATTCTATTATTTAAATTTTAAACAATGGTACCTAAACATCCCAAAATATGAATGATGTCACTTGAGAATAACAGTTGGCCAGACCGACCTAAAAAATAATTGAACTTTAGGAGAACTGCAAAAAAAATTGTTTAGACAAATAGAATTTGTTTAAAAAACTGTGGGTGTATTAGATAATACAGGCAAGATATCTCGACCATGAAATTTAGAAGTTAATTTCACAATAAAAGCTGAATTTACAACCACAATTAGGAGAAAAGTTGAAAATTAATAAAAAATTAAGAAGCATTTTCTTAATGAATAATGTCACTCTATGATAATAATTTCGAACTGAGCCATTTCGAACTCAGAAAACACAATTCAGACGGATTTAGGAGAAAAACGAATTATTAAAACAAACAAAATTTGTTTAAACAAATGGCAATTAACTGACAAATGTTTATAAACATTCTACTAGCCTTGTGGTAATGATTTCTATGAGAAAAAAGAGAATCAAATGGTTAGAAGGTTACATGTTCTGAAGAATGTAATTCTTTTCATTAGAGGGTAGTTTTCATGGCACTGTGAAGGTCCAAATAGGATTAAGCACACCACGTTATTATGAAACAACATAATATTCTTCTATAATTATCATCAAAGTCAGAGAAATAATGAGACGACTCAAACATTCTTACTAACAAAAACCTTCAAATTTATCTATAAATAATACAAGTCTTAACTTATACGAATGATCATAACGTTTAATTTACATTCAATGAAATACATAGACAAAAGTTACGATTAGGACTAAGGCATAATCTAATCCGTGGCATATGGCATACGACCCATCCAAGAAACCGTGACCATCCACAGCCCTTGTCAGCGTTTGCACATTCTTATTCCTGTAAAACCTTCGTATGTCCTTATCAAAGCGAACACAAACCTGTACCTTATTATCAGTGCACAACTGCTGATCCTGCCTATTGACGAACACGCAAATCTGCAGAGATCCCGCCAGGACAGGCGACCCTTCATCCCCTTGGCACATAGGACCTTCCATCAGGTCCTGGAGACAATACCCATTCGAGCCAATATTTGGAATCTTCTGCATACAGGCTTCTGTTGGTAGAATCGCCATTTTAGAACATTGCAAGTCCTGAATGGCGTTCGGTGGTCCATTCGTATAGCTGAGTAAGGTTGCATGATTAAAAGCCACGGGCTTGTCAGCTATTGATATCAATTTCGTGCGATTGTTAAGCCTTAACTTCGAGGATAGCTTGAACATGCAGACGTTGAATGATGCTGCCGCTTGAACTTGCCTGAAGTTGGTTAAATTTTGGTGATTTTGTTGATTTCCTTTGATGTCTTTCAAAGTAAACTTACCGGTAAAATTTATAGACCAACTCGAATGTGACGTTCTGGTCAAATTTTCCTCCAACGTACTGTAATCCTGTGACGGCTCCATGGGTTTTTGGATTTGCCTCGCAGCAATTTCCTCCTGATAGAACCCACCATGGAGAAAGGATGGAACCACCGCATACGATGTTCTCTGGTTTAGTTTTGTAGATGCCCACGAAATAGGGATGATTGGTGATGTTGCAGTTCTGGTCTGAGCTAGTTCTAACGTTAAATATCCTAGCCGAAATCGAACTTAAAAATGTAAACGATACGAAAATAGATAGTAAACGTGACATTTTGACGTTTATGTCAAAGCTTTGACCATGTTGACAATGAAAGTTAAAAATCGCAATTTGTGCGTTTATTTAAAGCAATTAATATTATTCATTTGATAATTTTGAATCAGGTTTTAAAATTGTCGAGTTTATTGCTATATGAATTTAGAAAAAGCATTGATCTGCGTCAGATTTGTGGTTGCAGATTAGGGATAGTTAATATTTCGGTACCTACCGCCCATTTGCAATTTGCGAATTGGAAACGACAATCTCTAGAGATTACATAATTTAAGGAACTATTTTTCACTTTTTTTTAGTACGAGTCATGATGAAATCTACCTATAAAATGTGCATTTTATAGCTTCAGACTCAACACAAGTAAGAAGCAAAAAAAAGTTTTACAACTTAGTGTGACGCAGTTTTAAAAAACAAACCAAAGAAATGAAAATTTTAATTGCATTTTGATTAGAAAGGAGACCAATTGGTTACTTTTTTTTCGTTGGGATTAAGTTGTTTGCTTAAATTATATTTATCCTCAATAAAGTGTTTGTTTTGGCTGTACTATAATACTTATTTACTAATTTTATATAGTACAAACATCATTGAATTCAGATAAAGAAACGTTAGTAAAAACTTTTTAATCAACTACAGTCGGATAAATAAGTATCGGAATAATCATTATCAAACAATAAACTCATTTATCAGTAATTCTTTACACCTATAGGGTACTATTATATTTTCCAAGACATAGGTACTACTACATACCAACATATTTTCTCGTCGAAAACATTTTTTTCTAGAAAAAAGTATTTCAGGTGACCATTGAAGGCAATATGTTGACCTCAAATATTCAACAAAATTCTGCGTACATATTTTACGGCCATAAAATAACACGTTTTTTGTTCAGCCAGCTGCGTGAACGAAACGTGTTTGTAAATCCATATTGCGAAGCCTGAATCGGTATCATAACGTTTATATCTTACGTATTTTCAAGTACTTATTTTCAAAATATTAATCATATTCCAATTTGGTAAGATGAATAGAATAATATACAGGGCGTAATACGACTGATTACCTAAATAACGAAATCATCATTAACAATAATATTGTGTTTCATGTTGAACAAGTTAATATACAGTTAAAATAAATATAAAAATTGCCTATCCTAAGCAATTAGCTACCATATAAAATACCTACCGTGTTTTTTTTAGATAATTACCTACTATGAAATGTATATAACCACGGATGAACATATTAATTACGAAGTAAATGTAATTGATCCAGGATGAAGATAACTTGTGGAAAAACTACCTCTGCCTGGATTTAAACCAGGATTCCCTTGGATCAGATTAATATAGAAATACTTATTGCATTACTATACGTTGTTACTACGTACTAGTTAATACTAGTTTATAATTTTTGGATATAATTTCTTTATATATTTTTATTTTGACATTTAAAATCTTTATCATATTGGTAACATAATAGTTTTATACGACAAACTTTGCGACATTCTTTTTACATAATTTTCGAAAATTGCAGTTGTCATCTTACAGTCCAGAGGAGTTTTACTTTCAACAGTTGGTAGTTGTGCTTTAGTAGTTGTGGTAAAATTTACAAATACGAGGCGAGCCAATAGCGATTGAGATGTTTGCTTTATTTGACACTTGAAGTCAATATCATCAATCTTGTAAAACTAAAAGTTACTAAAAGTTTGTGATCTACTGTTTTGAACGGTTTCGTTATGAGATTATAACGAACGTAAAGTACAAAAAATATATATATTAATACAAAACTGACTAATAAATAATTAGTAATTACTATTATAATTTTCCACCAGAAAGTATTGAACATGTTGAACCAAAATAAACAAATACCTACTTGCTTTATGTTCAAATGACAAAAATGACATCGAGTGTTTTCCAGAACAAATATTTTATAAATTTAAATGGTAATAGAGGATGAACCAAAATTTAAAAAAATAGTCTACTCCACCTATAAATTTTTAAGTTTTACTTAATTGTGTACCATTATTTAATAGACAAATTACTCATCGTTTAAAAGACGCAAAATTATAATAATAATTTATAGTATAAGCCTTTGCATCTCCAATAAATATAGCTGGCGTCCATTGCAGTTTTTAATTTATCATACATAGAATGATAAAGTATTGTAATCGGTTCGAAAAGATCTGTTGAGATTTTAGCTGAAATATTTGTGTGTGTACCAGTTTCTTAGTGGCGATGATTCCGGAGAAACTACTAATGGTATCGCGTCGAAACTTCATATTTAGAAGCTTCCTGACTAAACTTAGAGCTGAAAGAAATTTTGTTCAAACGGGTCTAAAGGAACTGGAGGTTTACTCTCAGCAGTTTTCAACGATTTTGCATATGAGCCACCATTTCTGTTATTTCATCAAAATAGTTAAATAATAAATTAAGGTCGAGGAAATTTTGTATAACTTATGTCTATGACATTTTTTGGTAAAATTAATAGTTTAGGTGCATGAGCAAATTGTATTTGATTGAGATCGATCGTATTGCATTAAAACTAGTAGCCAGGATTTGACAGATATTTTGATTTTATTGACAGTATTGTCAAAACATCAGCATTTGGCACAGATTGACTCTGCTGTATAGTATGATAAAGTTATGTGCCTGGCCACATCAGATTTTATACTCTAGGTACTGTAAATTTGATTATTTTGGTGTTCATTGTCTTATGAATGTTAATTTATTCGTTATTGAGTAACAGTTTATTAATTCTGAAAAAAGTACATAATAACAAGCCCTTTCCCGTTGAAGATAAATTGAAAATTACAGCATCACAAATATTGAACGGCAAAGTAAAAGTTGCAGTTGTCATTACCAAAATCTAATATCTGGCACCCCCAAGTAAAAGTCAATTAAGAATTAGGATGATTATGGAATGTATATGGAAAACCAGCATGCGTTTTCACACTTTTCTCTTTTTGGGATGTACCTTTACACCACCTACAGAATCGTTACACTTGTTTCAGGATTTCAGACAAACAACAAAGTTCTAACAGTAAAAAATAAAATGATAAATACATTTTAAACAATTTTTATTATCCGATTGAACTTGAACTTTTTATTCTTTTACTTAAAAGTACGTTGTATGTCCATATTAGGAATGCTTTACTGACATTTTCTGATAATAAACGAATGAAAATGATTCTGAAACTGTCGGTCTAAGCGAAAACATTGAATACTATCCCTACTTCTAAACAACATTTCCAAATAAAATTTTTCGGTAATATTAAAAATAACGTATATTTTATATTATTGTATTCTCATAATATATTCTCAACAGCCTTGTATACAGTTCATAAATTTCCAAATTTGATAATTACAACATTTTATGAAAATTTTCCAATGTGTAGCAAACTCTCTGAGACCGTTGTATAAAAATACAATAACCATATAAATAAAACGAGACCCGATACTTTTTCCAGTAACAACCCCAAAACAAAATCCCAAAGATTATATACGATAAAACCCATAAGCCTGCGGATATTCACGCATTCCATATCCAAGGGGGTTGTTTTATGATGTAAATGCGCGTGGCAGCTCCTCCACCCCACACAATCCCCCAATTTCCTCTCTCCAACCCACATGTAGATCCAAGGCGGGGCGTCATCACTCAAAGTAATCGTCAGACACTTCTTGTGTGAGATGGCCCATTACCTCCGGCACATCAAGGACCCCGCTGCTAGCTGCCTACATCCAGGAAGCGATTTTTTCTCGCACGGTTGTGGATCATCTTCGACGTCTGTTCTACACGGTTTTTCTTCCGCGCCCGGGGCGTAAAAAATCCGGATGCTCCGGAGCGACGGGACGGCGGAAAACTCGAAAAACGCCGATGGTCAACTTCCGGTGTATAGCGCGTTTGACGGAGTGGAAATCGGTCTATGGAAATCAACGTTTCCGTCATGCTTAGGCTTGGATTTTAGGCAGAAAGATTGGTGGAAAGTTTAGATGTTGAAAGAGGGTTAAGGGATTTTCTTTTCGGTGTTGAGTAATGAATAATAATAACATTTTCTAGTGCAAGGAATCTTACATGCATCCGAAATAATTGCAATAATTTCAGGGCTGATAATTTGTGCAAAACAAATACAATATACGTTTTTTTGAGAAGCTGGATTGCCTCGACATTCGTGTGCTGATGAAGTCTGTTTTCATGATTCTCGGCAAACTTTCCAATTTCATCGGTTACTGATTCCATCTCAAGATCCCTGTGTGTATCGTTGACAGCATTCTGCAGTTTTAGTGTTGCTCCTTCAACATTTGTACTAACTGCCATGATAGCAGTGTCATATCAGCAAACGTGGCAACGGTAACACCGTCTGGTTGCAGAAGATCATATGAGTATAGAAGGTAAGGAATTGGGCCAAGTGCACTACCTTGTGGTACTCCAGCTTTAATACATTTATGAGTTGAGTACTCATTATCTTGCTTTATACGGAAGTATCTATCAGCAAGATATGATTTTAATAGTTGGCTATACTCGAAGGGTAGTAGCCGATCCAGCTTATAGAGTAGACCTTCGTGCCAAACTTTGTCGAAGGCCTTTGCCACATACAGCAATATAGAGGAGCATACCTATTTTTCTTCTAAACTTCGTTCTATCATTGTTATTCTGTGCACCTGATCAGTTGTCGAATGTTTGTTTCTGAATCCAAACTGGAAATCAACGTTTCCGTCATGCTTAGGCTTGGATTTTAGGCAGAAAGATTGGTGGAAAGTTTAGATGTTGAAAGAGGGTTAAGGGATTTTCTTTTCGGTGTTGAGTAATGAATAATAATAACATTTTCTAGTGCAAGGAATCTTACATGCATCCGAAATAATTGCAATAATTTCAGGGCTGATAATTTGTGCAAAACAAATACAATATACGTTTTTTTGAGAAGCTGGATTGCCTCGACATTCGTGTGCTGATGAAGTCTGTTTTCATGATTCTCGGCAAACTTTCCAATTTCATCGGTTACTGATTCCATCTCAAGATCCCTGTGTGTATCGTTGACAGCATTCTGCAGTTTTAGTGTTGCTCCTTCAACATTTGTACTAACTGCCATGATAGCAGTGTCATATCAGCAAACGTGGCAACGGTAACACCGTCTGGTTGCAGAAGATCATATGAGTATAGAAGGTAAGGAATTGGGCCAAGTGCACTACCTTGTGGTACTCCAGCTTTAATACATTTATGAGTTGAGTACTCATTATCTTGCTTTATACGGAAGTATCTATCAGCAAGATATGATTTTAATAGTTGGCTATACTCGAAGGGTAGTAGCCGATCCAGCTTATAGAGTAGACCTTCGTGCCAAACTTTGTCGAAGGCCTTTGCCACATACAGCAATATAGAGGAGCATACCTATTTTTCTTCTAAACTTCGTTCTATCATTGTTATTCTGTGCACCTGATCAGTTGTCGAATGTTTGTTTCTGAATCCAAACTGGAAATCAACGTTTCCGTCATGCTTAGGCTTGGATTTTAGGCAGAAAGATTGGTGGAAAGTTTAGATGTTGAAAGAGGGTTAAGGGATTTTCTTTTCGGTGTTGAGTAATGAATAATAATAACATTTTCTAGTGCAAGGAATCTTACATGCATCCGAAATAATTGCAATAATTTCAGGGCTGATAATTTGTGCAAAACAAATACAATATACGTTTTTTTGAGAAGCTGGATTGCCTCGACATTCGTGTGCTGATGAAGTCTGTTTTCATGATTCTCGGCAAACTTTCCAATTTCATCGGTTACTGATTCCATCTCAAGATCCCTGTGTGTATCGTTGACAGCATTCTGCAGTTTTAGTGTTGCTCCTTCAACATTTGTACTAACTGCCATGATAGCAGTGTCATATCAGCAAACGTGGCAACGGTAACACCGTCTGGTTGCAGAAGATCATATGAGTATAGAAGGTAAGGAATTGGGCCAAGTGCACTACCTTGTGGTACTCCAGCTTTAATACATTTATGAGTTGAGTACTCATTATCTTGCTTTATACGGAAGTATCTATCAGCAAGATATGATTTTAATAGTTGGCTATACTCGAAGGGTAGTAGCCGATCCAGCTTATAGAGTAGACCTTCGTGCCAAACTTTGTCGAAGGCCTTTGCCACATACAGCAATATAGAGGAGCATACCTATTTTTCTTCTAAACTTCGTTCTATCATTGTTATTCTGTGCACCTGATCAGTTGTCGAATGTTTGTTTCTGAATCCAAACTGATGGTCGGATGTAATGTTTCTTTCATCTAAGATTGGCTTCGGTCGCTTTGCAAGTAGTTTTTCAAACAGTTTTGACAATGTGGGCAGTAAGGAAATCGGCCTGTAGGAGGATGCTTCTTTTTTATATAAATCAAATTTTATTATTTTCTGTTATACACTAAACTTAAGACCAAAATAACTAAATGTGTCTTAATTTATAGCTATAAACTCTAATATATCATTATTATTGATTTTTAGAATTACTTTTCGGAGAGAATAAACTTAATAAATTAAAAACTGCAAACACAGTTGCAGATTTGTGAAGATTGCATATTCACTTCATCTTTAGTGTCAAAACTTCGGCAATCTCAACAATAATTTAGTCCGTTTCCTTAACGGACTATTATGCCTATTCAGGAAGAATTTTTTTTTAGAAAAACTGTAATCGAAAACTAAAACACATACAAGATCATCCACAAAAATTACACAATTCTAAACACTGTGCCATTCTGGTAATATACTACTTTATATCTGACATAATGCCACACAATGCCAAAACAATACGTCTTTGATTTGTGTTTTGGAAGAAAGAAAATTATAAAAATTAATGAATAATTGTTATCTCTACCAGTTATCTTTATGATGTTTTTTCTCATAAAAAAATAGTATTGTGCAATCATATTCCATTATTTAACTCAAAAATTACGATTTTTGAAATGTTTCTTGCTCTTGCAATATTTTTGAACTATTACACTAACAACAAACATGAAGTATTCTTGACTCGTCTGAAATACATTTTCTTGGTGTTTTGTGTGCGGTTTTGCAATGTCAAAAGCATGAAGCGCGTATTAATTATTATTAGCGAAACATTGCGGATTGGATACACTGTTGAATTATTACAGTCATAAGAAATAAAGAAATAGAATAAATAATAAAATAAGAAATAAGAAATTATTGTGCGTGGCGTGTTCGAAATGACCACCATTATTTGCTAGGCAAAAATACATTCTGTTTTCGAACTCTTCGCGAATTTTGACGAATGTTTCACGGTTGATTTGTCTACAGTCTTGCGTAATTCTGTGCTTGAGCTCTTCGATACTGGCGAGAGGAAGTTTGTAAACTCTAGTCTTCAAATGACCACAGAGAAAAAAGTCGAGAGGTGTTAAATCTGGGGATCTTGCAGGCCCCTAGCACCCTTCCTGCCAATCCATTTCCCAGCAAATCTTTGGTTCAGCTAATTTCTAACGGGTACAGCGTAATGTGGAGGTGTTCAATCTGTTTGGAAATGCAAGTTTTCTTCACTAAGTAGCATCTTTCCAACTTCATCCACTTGGTTCGCCAAAGATTCTGTTATTAATGGATTCCATTCAAGTTCCCTTGAATGAGTATAGGACCAATGATTTCGTTCCCAAGAATACCAGCCCATACATTATTTTTCGTGGAAACTGGGTATACTCTTCGTGTATATAATTCGCAATATTTCGCTTATAATAATTTACTTCATACCTTCCAGCTTCTGTATAGTCTATCGTAAGAACTAATTGGTCGATTTCATTTATTTATCATGGATGAGGAGAGAATTTTGTGCTCTGTCAAATGATGTATCACAAGGTAGGAGGTGCCATTTTAAATTTCAAAGTGGGTGGCTGGGGGTGAAGGGATGAAACCTAGAATTCTGTAGGTACCACTTTTGAACTTCCCCCTTGATATCTAAATCGACGTGTTTTCACTCAAAGCAATAATCGCATCAGGTCAAGAGTTATTAAGAGTGGATACTTTTGAAATGAACACACGGTATATCTATCCTCCAATGATGCTTAAACTATCTACTATTACCAATAAATTAAAAACCGTACAACCGTCGACGATATTTATTTATTTATTTATTTTTTCGGAGGCAATCGCGTTTCTTAACAATAGCGGGACAGAGTCAGAGGCCGCAGATTTACGACTCCATTATCGGGAGTTATTCGCGAGGCAGTGCCGATAAATCAGGTCGCCGTTCGACCGGCCCGGTCGGCGGAGCGACGCCGCCGACGCTCGCGCGCCGTCAGAAAAACAAAACACCGCCGACAGCGCGTACACAATACAACCTGTGCAAAGGCAGTCCATCATAGTGTGAATTATAACCCGTCAATCTGTTCTGTGCCTCCGTCGGTAGTTCTGCCGTTTACGCGCTAGGTGGCGTTCCGGTTCCGTGTGCTGATTTCGTACGATATGCTTCAGCATTATGGAAACTCATGACGCTTAGGTTTTCGGGGGTTGTTGTATAAATGGTGTCAGATGGGAGATTGGATGGATATTTTACGATTCTTTGGGGAACTATTTTTATTTATAGCTCTTGGTTTTTTTAAGATGTCATAAAATCAAAATTTGAAACGAATTTGGAACGTACAATTGTAGACAAATCAATAATTAATTAAATTTTGCCTTCTAAAAACTGGCCAGTTAAACGTAATATAAATGAATAACTGCAAATATATCTGAGATTGAAGGAACCAATTAGCTACACTGAGAAAACTATATAACCATTAGAATTATTTTCATAATGCTTATGATAATAGTATATTATTCTATGAGCAAGTAATGCAAGCAATTTCTCACAAGAACGAAGTTTGCAGCACGAGCGGTAGGCGAATGCTGCAAAACGAGTGAGAAATGTTTATGACCCGAAGGTATAAACATCAAGTAATGCCCGAGGTGCATACAAAATTTTATGTCCTACAATGGTTTTGTTCCTCCGTTTGAATAATATTAATAAATATTTTGACGTTATCAACTGGCATGCGTATCTACGGAGTTGAATAACAATACAAATAATTCGGAGTTGAGTGCCAATACAGACAATTAATTGTCAAACTTATAACACTAATCGCCAATAATTGACATTGATGACAAATATTTGATATATTTGACACATAACCATGGCAACCCTTAAGGCCCGCGCGGGCGTTAAGAAGCAGTTTTTGCCCCGGTATCTAAGATGTATACTGTAACTTTATGATCATTTATTTCATGTAGGACATAAAATATTTATTAATATTATTCAAACGGAGGAACAAAACCATTCTAGGACATAAAAAAAATAAATTTTGTAAGCAACTCGGGCATTACTTGATGTTTATACCCTTGGGCGACTTACGGTCCCCGTCGGGGCATAAACATCCGTGTAATGCCCTTGGTACATAAATAACTATTGTTATGGTTCATATGTTGTCAAGGTTATCCTAAATAATTTACTTTTCGTCTAGTATAATGTTATGGCCAGCTATGACATCACACTAGACTAAAACATCAGCTGATTGTCAAACTCGCTCAGAAATTAACGACAACCTGCGCAATACGTAATCTGTCGCCGTATACCTTCCGGCTTATATAGCCAAAGGTGGTAACTATATATGAGGAGAGAGAACTAACGCGCCATCTATACGTAACCTTTCTAATAAACGACATATCCACTATCTTATAAATGGTAACAACCCTATAAAATCTAAATACTCGTATTTTAGATTCAGTAATTTAGTGTTTCTTTTAAATGCAATAATAATGTTTCAAAAAAATAAAGATACAGAATTATAATATTTCAAATTCAAATTCACATGATACTTACAATACGTGTATTTTACCCTTCATTAAATGGAATACGTGTTTCTAACATACACTTTCACAGATATTAAAATACTTTTGGCTGTAATACATTTTTACTATACAGTTTTCTCAGTGTACGAAATAATGTACCGGGAAAATATTATTATTTCTGCTGAAAATTCATTGCTGAAGTAAGGAATTCTTCGAAAGAGAAATAAATCTTATTTACTCTGTTTACCGAGAAGTTTTTAATCAATTCTCGAACAGTTGAGGTATCAGATTGTCAACAAGTACCAACGATTGATTGACTTGTTGACACTTTAAGATACACAAAATCATCTTAAATAACAATAATAATAACATTATTATTTTATTAAAGCATTCTTAAGCTCGTGGATTTTGTATGGCTTTATTTAGACACTTTTTTTCATAAAAAATTAACGTTATATACGTCAATTTGTTGTTCGTGCTGTTTTTTCTTATTTGTTGTTTTAATAATAATCTTCATTCACCCTTAATTGGCTACGTTTTGTGTATCTTTAGATGTTGATTATAAATTATGTACGTAAATTATTAAATATTCTTTTTCTGTTAGTGATTGGGGCTTTTGAAATATTATGTTAAACATAAACTTGAAGCTGGGTTCAAGAATTGATTATAATTTTTAATAGTAGTGGTCGTTTTTATATGTACATTCACACAGTTTCCTATAATATTATGTTAAGGTAAAAAATAAGGATTTGGATTTTAGTTTAACGAACAAGAAAGCAAAAAAAAACAAACAAATAACAAGTAAAAACCACTCGTAAAAGATGATGAAACAATACAATCCTTTTGAGATTGATCAACGAGATCAACGGTAGAGCAAAGCATTTTCTCTCACTGCAATTCCAGGAATAATTTTTATGTAACAAACGACAAAAATTATCTCAGAGCAATGAGTTAATTAACTTCAGGAGTGATCTAGTTTCTAGTTCTACACAATAACTAATGTCAGTAGTCATGTGATCATAATGGAGAGGACAGGACGAACCACTCTTGCATAAGTACCTAGGCCAATTCACTAGATTTACCCGGAATTTCTGGAAGAGTAATGCTCGCTGGTCCCAGTAAGATCCAAGTCGACTTATCCGTGTCCGTGGCGTAGGATTATCTACTCCCTGTCTGGCTTAGCTGTCTCCTTAATGAATTTACTGCATGGTCCTTCGTCAAGCAACCGAGTTTGATATATAAATGTACCGTAAGAGATAAGACCGTCACTCAACTAAATCTGCGACGCTCTCTCAAGGAATAAGAATAATTCTACAAGGACGACCTTTTTTTCGTTCTCCACAAATACATTTTAAGATACTTGTCTAATAGATCATCGTTTTGAGTATTGTCATAGTGTTTTGCCTGGATTTACAATAGATTCGCATTATACAAAAAAAAAAAAAAAAAACATGACAACGGAGGAAACAAACAGCGCCGCTGTGTGGCATAAAATATATGTATTTATGTTTGTGGATTTTAAAGAAGAACGTAAATACCACTCAACTAAAGAAGCGAATGATAATTAACCCAGGTGAGGATAATTTTTGGAAAAAACAAATCCGCCTGGATTTGAACCAGGAACCCTCCAATTTCTGGTTGACAGCTCTCCCAGTTGAGCTACAGAGGCTGTGGAAATTTATGGGTTTTATTTGTCACTTCAGGACTTGCAATCCGAGTTTCGAATTAAGCAAACCCGTCGTGACACCTATTGGGGGTAGATGGAAGTTTGGTAGTAAGGAATCGCTAAATGTTTATTGCTAAACAGCTCATACCAGCTCATACAGATGAATAAATTCAAGGGAAAATGGTTATTACGTAAACTCGTCAGTAATTATCATTCGCTTTTTTTGCTTATTTGTTTTTTGTTAATTCAGGTTTTCCGACTTCCTATTAGTTCGAAAAATGTTTGATTTTGTCAAAATTTACTCTTCAAATTCATTCTTTTATTGGCAATCCGATCAGGGCTTTATTGGATTTTCAAGTATTGGGATATTGGAACACATGGGCGTATCCAATAGGGGGGGGGGGCAAGGGTGAGGGCGTATTTTGGTAGTATGTTTATTACATAGCACTCTTTCCCTTATGGACACTAGGGTGGTTAATTTATTTAGAAAGCGCCGATTAATACTTCTCGATGCCTCAAATTTACACGGGAAGAAGAAGTTTTTGGTATTTTGTATATAATTGTTTGGGGTTTAGGAAAACTAAAGTTATAGGACTTATAGAGGACTTTTCAAGAAAGAATTTGACATGTTATACATATGGATTTGACGCCTACAATCCACCACAGTGCAATGAAAACTACCCAAATGAAAAAATGTACATTTTTCAGAAAATTGACTGTTCTAATCATTTATTTATCTTTTTTTCTCATAGAAATTATGACTCTTGTGGAATGTTTATAAACATTTGTTAGTTAATTTCCATTTGTTTAAACAAATCTATTTGCATCAATAATTCGTTTTTCTAGAAAATCCGTTTGAATTCTGTTTTCTGAGTTCGAAATCACAGTTTATTACCTTAGAGGGGCATTATTCATTAAACAATTTCTTCCTATTGCTTAAAAAATAAATTATAATTCATTTTCAACTTCTTTTCTATTTACGGTAGGAAAGTCAGTTAATTTGTGAAATTAACTTTCATGTTTGAGATAACTAGTCGATATTATCTGCCTCTGTTTGGCATTTGTTTGAACAAAAGCCAATTCTTGAAACATTTCTTTTTGCAATTCGCCTAAAATTAATTTTTTGTAGATCGGTCTGGCCAACTGTTATTCTGAAGTGACATCATTTATATCTTAGAATGATTTCCAGTGTTTGAATAATAAAATAATATTCGTGTTCAATATTTCATCAAATTAGAGTACCGATATCAAAAAATAATTTTAAGTAAATTGCAATTAAACAAATAGAATTTGTTTAATCAAATATGGGTTTATTAGATAATATAGATAATAGGTTTGTTAGATATCACGAACATAAAATTTATTAGTTAATTTCACAAAAAAAACGACTTTTCTAGCATAACTAATTAGAAAAAAAGTTGACAAAGAAATAATTGATTGTTTAAACAATAGGAAAATTTTTTTTAATGAATATTGTTACTGTAAGATGATAATTTGCCATTTCGAACTCAGAAAAAAAGAATACAGATTTTCGAGACAAACAAATTATTTAAATAAATAGAATTAATTTAAACAAATGTAAATTAACTGACAAATGTTTATAACCGTTCCACTAGACTTATACTAATAGTTTCTATGAGAGAAAAGAGACTGAATTGATTAGATCTGAAGAATGTAATTTTTTCATTTAGGGGTAGTTTTCAGGGCATTATGGAGATGGGTTGGGGGCGTCAAATTCATATGCATAATAGGTCAAATTCTTCCTTGGAAAGTCGTCTACAAGGCCTTAAGTAATCTTTAGTTATCTCAAACCCCCAACAATTATTTGAAAAAAAACGAAATTGTGTTCTTCCCTAGCTTTTTCCCATGTACATTTAAGGCCTGACAAGCACGGTTAAAAATAAACAATACAACAACAAAACTGTGTCCACTTTTTTTGGATTTGGAAACGATTTGAGGGAATCGTTGCTTTCTACCACCACAAACATTTTTGCAATGAATGTTTGAACCAACCTAATGGGCACCCTTTTGCCATACAGCAAGTTAAATTTAGACAACTGCCCCCCCCTCCCTCCGAATTGAGCTGGATACGCCCATATAATGGAACATCATAATAGCAGTAAACCACACGCATTTTGCCAACTAAAATAATCAACACTTATAAAATTATGAACTGATTTTTATTTTACATCCGATAAAAAATGCATACAAACGCCACAACAACGCTTAACACACAATCAGCTTTCTGATTCGAAGTACCAACATCCAAGAAACCACTGTGATCGTGCATATTCCTATTCACTCTATGAACATAAAAGTTGCTCAGGTCCTCTTGGAAACGCATACAAATCTGCACATTATCATTACCACAAACCGTTTGATTTTCGAATTGCTTCTGCTTAATAAAAATGCAAACTTGCCACTTCACTCCTGCCAAAACTGGCGACCCGTCGTCTCCCTGACAGACAGGTCCTTCCAGTAGGCCTTTCAGGCAATAACCGTACTTTGCTACTTTAGGGACCTTCTTCAAACATTCTTCTAATGGCAGAACGGCCATTCTTGCGCAGAGAAATTGCTGCGTAAAGGTTGGCGGCCCATTTGTGTAACCTAGTAGTGTGACTTCTTTTGGGCTCATTGGTCTTTCTGGTATGGTCAGCAGGTTTGTCTTCCTGGTCAGAGCCAGTTTTGAGGATAGTTTTAATATGCAGATATCGAATGGTGGCAGATCTTGAATGTTCCTAAAATAAAAAAACTGTTGCGGCCAGGCCAGTATAACTTAATCATACTATAAAGCAGTGTCAGATGGCGTTAAACTGTGTCAAACGCTAATGTTATAACAATACTGTCAATAGAATCAAAATATCTGTCAAATCCTGGCTTACTAGTTTTAATGCAATACGAGCGATCTCGCTCAAATATTGTTTGACAGTAGGTATTGCCAAAAGGGTGCGATTTAAGCGTGCATTATTTAAATAGATATGTGCACTAAAATAGATAGTTTGTGCATTAAATAACGAAATAATGTGCATTAAATAAATATGAATATGTTACATAAAATATTTTATAATGAGCAATATTTAAGTAATTTTGTGCCCTAGAATGGCTGACTTGTGCATTAAAATAATACATACTGAGCATTAAATAAATATGAATATGTTACATAAAAAATTTAATAATAAGCAATATTTAATTCATATTATGCCCTAGAATGGCTAACATGTGCATTAAAAAATACATACTGAAAATTAAATAAATATAAATATATTGCATAAAAAATATTATAATGAGAAATATTTTCGTCTGTTATGTTTCCCTATAATTGGTAAGAATTAACTTAAGCATTAATTACACAATCAGGAGAAAAAATATCGAAACTAACTTTTTGTATTACTAAATTTGACGACTACATAGCTATATTAAATATAATATTTTCATTTGCAGGTTCTATCTCTATTATCGGATTCATAAAATAAAACATGGATAAACCGTGGTGTTATGAACAAGATCCAAAAAATATAATTTGAATTAAAACAAAATCTGATGTGGCCAGCACATTACCTACTTTATCATACTATACAGGAGTGCCTCGTCATGGCAATCTCGACGCATCTGCGTGTCGAATTCGCGTGCAACACAAACGGTGATGTTCTGACAATACAGTCAAAAGAATCAAAATATCTGTCAAATCCTGGCTTACTAGTTTTAATGCAATACGAGCGATCTCGCTCAAATATTGTTTGACAGTAGGTATAGCCAAAAGGGTGCGATTTAAGCGTGCATTATTTAAATAGATATGTGCACTAAAATAGATATTTTGTGCATTAAATAACGAAATAATGTGCATTAAATAAATATGAATTTGTTACATAAAAAATTTAATAATGAGCAATATTTAATTCATATTATGCCCTAGAATGGCTGACATGTGCATTAAAAAAATACATACTGGAAATTAAATAAATATCAATATGTTGCATAAAAAATATTATAATGAGAAATATTTTCGTCTGTTATGTTTCCCTATAATTGGTAAGAATTACTTAAATTACTTAAACATTAATTACACAATCAGGAGAAAAAATATCGAAACTAACTTTTTGTATTACTAAATTTGACGTCTACATAGCTATATTAAATATAATATTTTCATTTGCAGGTTCTATCTCTATTATGGGATTCATAAAATGAAACATGGATAAACCGTGGTGTTATGAACAAAACCAAAAAAATATAATTTGAATTAAAACAAAATCCGATGTGGCCAGCACATTACCTACTTTATCATACTATACAGGATTGCCTCGTCATGGCAATCTCGACGCATCTGCGTGTCGAATTCGCGTGCAACGCAAACGCTGATGTTCTGACAATACAGTCAAAAGAATCAAAATATCTGTCAAATCCTGGCTAACTAGTTTTAATACAGACAAGATCTCGACCAAATAGGATTTGCTCATACAGTTAAACTATAAATATTAGCAAAACATTTTATATACATAAGTTATACAAAATTTCCCATAGTTTAATTTATTATCTAACTATTTTGACAAAATTACTGAAATGGCGGCTCATTTGCGAAATCGGTGAAAAAATGCTAAGAGTAAACATCCATTTTACAAGAAATCCCAACCAATCTTTATGTAAATTAGAAAAGAATTTTTTTCCATTAGAAAACAAACGCTTTCATTAATTGTTTATTGTAAAAATATTACATTGTTTTTGGGTTGTTATGTATGTTTTGTATGTATTAAAACACCGCACAGGTGTTATGTATGTTTCATTTTATAAAACTAATAATTATTAGATAGCAAGTTAAAATTGTACACGGAATAACCGTATTTGAAACTAAACATACGGCGTAATGGTACTTATCTACTGAAATACAGCGGAAAACGTACTACTATTAAACAATGTTGATTATCATAGCAACGAAAAGGAAAAAAAATATTGACAATTGTACAGCATCTAATTCTACTAAATAAGTGTTCAAAAAGAATTTTTATTATATGTCGTATTACGACAGTTTCTTAAACAATAAAAAATAAACAAGTATAACGACAAGCAGTAGAACAAGACGTAGGATACATATGATACAACACACATATTCTTATACATATTATAAGGGTTTAACTATTACTAAAATCGCCTTTCCTCAAACGCGCGCGATTTGGTATATTTGAGGTTATGATTGTAACTAGAATTATATTTACACTTATTCAAAGAAAATAAAATAGTTCACTTCCCTGTCAAACCAATTTCTATGACTCAGTTATAAAGTTTTATTTAGCTGACACCAAAACCACGCCAAAACCACAGAGCAACGACAGGACTAAGCTGTACGATACACGTAAATGCGCTACAGGTTGCAGAACTTAATGCACACTATAATCTCTCCAGGGCGCATTATAATTTTCTCATGGCACAATTTAGATTATTGAATGCTCTTACCAAACTTTCAAATGCTGATTTATTTAAACTATTGAAGATATATATTTTTTAATTAACAATTATTTTTTGAGATGCACATTATATTTTTATAGAGGTAACGATTGTATTGCACATTTATTTATTTAAGTGCACAAATATATTATGAAGGGAACATTCAAATATATAAACGTACAATTATTTATTCTGATGCACATTTTATAAATATATTGCACATTTATTTTTTTAAATGCTCGAGGCATTTTTGCATTGCTCAAATATTTTTTGTATTGGTCAAATGTTTTTTGTATTGGTCAAATATTTTATCAAATGCTTACAATAAATGCTCGTTTCATTTTATATATTGCTCATGAATTGCACAGAATTTGCTCATGCAGCTAAACTATTAATTTTCCCAAAAACTTAATCATACTATGTATGATAATATAATTTTCATGACATAAGCATCTAGCTTCAGGTTTAGTTATTATAGTTTAGTTATTATTAGTATTTACACAAAAATCTGTAATTTCTATCTCTTAAGATAAATTCAGTATCGACCACTCTGATTCTGATGACTCACCCTGTATACATACATTATTTGTCTCCATTTTGTCGGTTAACCTACAAAACTCACCGATGAAACTTATAGGCAAAATCAAACGACACATTCTGATCCATCTTTCCTCCGACAACTTGCATACCTGTGATGATCACGTGGTCAGAAGGTTTGACGTTGCAGCAACCGCCTCCTGTGAGTACCATTTCCGGCGTGAAGAGTGACCCACCGCATACAATTTTCCCCGACACGAACTCATAAATTCCCACAAAATACGGATAATCTTTGATGTGACAATTTGTGGCCGCATCGGATCTCTGAAAATTTGTTAAAGTTATGGTAAGCCATGCCAAAATAACCAGAAAATTAATTGTGGGTGACATTTTGACGTTTTTATGCTGGTTGCGTCAAGGATCAGCCACATCGTATCATGGTTTAGTTAGTTAGTAGTTGAATGAAAATGGGTTATTGTTGAAATTTTTCTGTTTGAACTGACCAAATCAGATCTGTCTAAACTTGACTTGTTTTTCTGACTGCTTCTGGAAATCTTGTCATTACTTGAAACGATTCAAGAGATTAAGCAACAGCCAATAAATAAAAGCCTCGAAGAAAAGACGAAAAGGCGACTAAGGACTTAAGAAACCAATCACCCAAATTCCGCCTATAAATAACTGATGGAACCTGGACTAGAAATGACAAATACTTGCCGACTACTTGGAACAATCCTTCACTCCAAATGAAGACAGAAGTATGGAAGAAGCAACTAATACTACAATAATCCAAGGAAATCGAATATCCCCTGTAACTCTTAAAGGGGTAATAAATGAAATTACAAAAATAAAAACCAAAAAGTCACCTGGGTTTGATCTAATAACAGATGAGATGTTACAGAAATTACCTAAAACAGCCATAGTTAAGATAACTAACCTCTGCAACGCAGCATTTAGGCTTAAATATGTACCAACTATTTGGAAAACTGTGGAGGTAGTGATGTTTCCCAGGCCAGGAAAACCACCCAATCAACCATTACTGCCCACATTGTCAAAACTATTTGAAAAACTACTTGCAAAACGACTGAAGCAAATCTTAGATGAACGAAACATTTTCGAATACTCACAAAATTTTCGATACTCACTTGGACTGATTGTCTGTTGGATGGTTTGTGTTATTGTCAAATCATTGAAATTACTAGTGGCATACTACTGTTCTTTGTATTGAGAGAAGCCCTCATTGTAACCTCACAACCCGCATAGCACATAGGCTGTTCTAACGCCCTCAAAACTACCCCATTGGTGCATAGATATTTGCGGACCATAGTTATGGATTATTGTAAATGTAATTCCTAGTAAATAGTTTTTTTTGTATCAAACTATTACGGAATATCTCCATTCCATCGAATACACTGTGATAAGAAATGTGATTCTTTAAGAATAGTCTTCTCAGTAGACTGAATATCGGTAAAGAGATTCACCCATGCGAGCGAAATTGATGAAAACCCGAACTGAATAGAACAGGTCATGCACCGACGGACAATAACTTATATTGCCTCAATATCACAAGACAGTTTCGACTATAAAGGGTCCATAGTTTACCGTTGTCAAGTCAGCCCCCCCCCACTTTTAAATTTTAACTAAATTTTTATGCAAATCGTTTGGAAATCGTTAGGGAGAGTTTGGGAGTACACTTTTTTCGTTTGAGAAAATGTAAATTGTTTATTGTCAAGTTGGCCCCCCAACTTTCACATTTTGTGATTTTTTTATTGGGATGGTTTGGAAATCGTTAGGGAGGATTAGGGAGTCTAGTTTCGACGTTTGGGAGTAATTAGTTTAACTGCAAAGCAATATAAATGTTTAGTGCATAACCTCACTTTTTAATTTACCGGCGGAAGGTTACGGTAACGGCTTTGTTTTGCTATACATTTTACCCATTTCTTCACAGACGGTTAGAATATGGTTAGGGAGTATTAAAAATGCCGCTTTGTATATCAGAGATTTCATTATTTGACCGCAAATCAATAATTAAGTTTGAGTATGGAAGCCGACATAACTAATGTATTTATCGGCTTTGTTTTACACAAATTGGTCGTATTTCTGCAATAAACCGTTAAAGAATCATTAGGGAGGATTAAAAAGTCCGCTTTTGATGTAAGGGAGTGTATTAGTATGACCGTAAATCAAAATTAAGGATTGACGTTATGTACATACTCAACGATTGCATTTATCGGCTTTCCCGTCGATAAATGGCGTCATGAGCCTCAAGTCATTAAAAAATCATTAGGGAGAATTAAAAAGTTTACTTTTGATTTAATGGAGTAGCAAATTTAATCTCACATCAATAACTAATGTTGCGGTGATGTACCTTTTGAAGTAACGTATTTAAAAACTTCTCTTTCCATAAATGGGTCGCATTTTGTTCAGTCTTGCAATATTTCTGGGAACTGTCATGGAGTTTACTTAAATGATTAGTAGTAGTACATGAGTTTCATCGTAAATGAACGTAAAACTTTAGATGAAAATCTTCATTTTTGATTTGTCCGCGTATTCTTTTAAAACTGTTAGATTATCGTAATGGACGAATATCATGTTAACTTATCACGATTATAAGTTTGGTTTGTTCACAAAATAGTCATAAAGACAAGTTATGTATGTAATAATAAGCATAAAAGCATCTTGTACACCGATTCCATCAAAATGTAAGTATTTGTTTTTGTCTGGTAAATTGGGGTCTTAAATGAAACTTTCTTTATTATTTTAGTTTCTGTATAATGTATTTTATTAGGTAGGGGTATTTAAAAACTAAACTGACAAATGGGTATGTATGCAAGTATATTTGCTGCATACCTTGCCACAATTTCGAATTGTTTGTGGTTCCCGTGGTTCACAGATTCTTGCGAGTGTTCATAGATGGCGTTTATGACAGTCGAAAATAAGTGTAGACGTTGATTTGCAATCAAATTATCTACTCCATTACATCAAAAGTGAACTTTTTAATCCTCTCTAATGATTTTCTATGATTTTCTTATGACGAAATACACGCCATTTATCGAAGGGAAAGCCGATAAATGCAATAGTTGAGTATGTGCATAACCTCAATCTTTAATTTTGCTTTGCGGTCAAACTAATATAATCCTTTACATCAAAAGTGGACTTTTTAATCCTCCCTAACAATTCCTTAACGGTTTATTGCAAAAATGCGACCAATTTGTTTAAAACAAAGCCGATAAATACATTAGTTATGTCGGCTTCCGTAGTCAAAGTTAGTTATTGATTTGCGGTCAAATAATGAAATCTCTGATATACAAAGTGGCATTTTTAATCCTCCCTAATCATATTCTAACCGCCTGTGAAGAAATGGGAAAAATGTATAGCAAAACAAAGCCATTAGTGTAACCTTCCACCGGTAAACTAAAAATTGAGATTATGTACTAAATATTTAGATTGCTTTGCAGTTAAACTAATTACTCACAAACGTTATTAATTACCCAAACGTCGAAACTAGACTCTCTAATCCTTCCTTAATCCCTCCACAACATTCCAATAAAAAATCGCAAAATGTGAATGTTGGGAGGCCTACTTGACGGTACAAAAAACAATTTTCGTTTTCTCAAAATCATTGTACTCCCAAACGAAAAAGCGTGCTCCCAAACCCTCCCTAACGATTCCCAAACGATTTGCATAAAAATTTACTTCAAATTCAAAAGTGGGGGGGGGCTAACTTGACAACCGTCCATAGTTTACCTAATGACCTATAGAAATAAGAATAAAACTTGACAATGACAATGTCAATATAATTATTTTTTAGGGTTATTTTACATCTGAACTATGGATATCAATTTTACTTTGCTCTTAGTTTTTGTATTGATCACAAAATCCCAGCTGTTTTTGACAATAGACGATAATCCTTATTACATGTCCTTACATGTTTATGTCTACGACAATCCGCATTGTTCCGGATCGTTAATACGCCGGAACTTAGTATTGACAACAGCCCAGTGTTGCAGACACTACAACATAAAGGATGTGATGCTCGTAAGTGGATATGATTACAAAACAGGATCGTTCAATCAACGGAAGAAACTAGAATATATACGCATACATCCCCAGTAAGGTATTTCTAATTTACCTTCACAATTTTTAACATATTTTTCTTCAGTTACACGGATGATGATCGAGAACCAACTACAGACCTGTGCATTCTTAGACTAAACGAACCTATTAATGAAAACAACTCGACTAAAACAATTCAAAGTTTTAACAATAACATAACTTTAACCCACAATGTAGTTGACATAAAATTAAAGTGTGGTGATGTTCAAATATTGAATATTAAAGAATGTGAAGAATTATATGATGGGCTCATGGACGCATTGTTCTGTTTATATCCGAAGTTGGAGGATGAGAAATGCCATATGAATGAAGGAGCACCGATTATCATTGGAGATACTCAAGTTGGAGTGTTGATCTCAAGGATAACTGACAACGTATTCCATAGAAGGAGATTTATGGTAGCTGTTAAAGTTCCAGTTGATTTTGTACGTTTTTTTTTAGGGGTACCACACATAAATATATCTAGGGTATATAAATGGTAAATTTAGTCCTTCAGTTCAGCACTGAGTAATACATTTTATTTCTGAGAGAATCTTAGATTGCATAGATATTCGCTGAAGATAGGTTAGGCTCCGCTCGAATACCGCTCGTCGCGCTATTCCGTACTTTCGGCACTTGTAACATAAATAAGTATTGAGATTTTAGCGGAAATATGTCTTTTTTTGGGTCCCCTGAACATTTTTGACCAAGGTACAAAAAAATATCTGTTGTGTGTTATGTGTGTGTGTGTGTGTGTGTGTGTGTGTGTGTGTGTGTGTGTGTGTGTGTGTGTGTTTGTACCCGTTTTTTTGTGGCGACGATACGGAGAAACTACTAAAGGTATCGGGACGAAACTTCATATTTAGAAGTTTTATTACCAAACTTAGAGCTGAAAAGGTTTTTGTTCAAAAGGGTCCGACGAACTGCGTGTTTACTCTTAGCGTTGTTCAACATTTTGCAAATGAGCCGCCATTTCTGTAATTTTGTACTGCATTAAAAGTAGTTGACAGATATTTTGATTCTATCGACAGTATTGTCAAAACATCAGCGTTTGACAGAGTTTGACACTGCTGTATAGTATGAAAAAGTAATGTGCTTGGCCATAGCAGATTTTTTCAAGTAGAACACCGGTATATTTAAATTTTTTAAATTCTAATAATTTTTTGTAGGAATCATGTTTTTATAAAATGCATTATGTTTTAGTTTTAAGCAATGAATAAAAATTACTCCAAATTACCGCAACACCTAAAGAAAGCTTCAACAGTTAAAAAAAACAAGCAAATGTTTTTGGGTTTAAACCTTCCTCCGTGGGTTTAAATAACTTCTCGTTTAAATATATTTTTAATATAGAGGCTGGTCATTTTATTATGGTAATTTGGCAACCTTTCCTTGTTCTTATAGAATACTCTGTATACAAGATTTTTTTTTTAAATTCTTATGTTACTTCTAAGATTTTTTTGTAAACTTTTAAATTTATTACTGCTTGTGAATTATTTAGGTGTTCCAATAGTTTTGACTAACCGTGTATAATCGATAAAAATTTCGACCTGACCCATATTTACTGAGGAGGTTATATAGTGAAAAGGTCCATATTTTACCCTTTTAGTGTTAAATAATCTGAATAATCTACTTTGTTTTGTATATGTATCTTTAAATACATTTTCAGTTATGTATTACAAACAACACCTACAAAAGTATGTGGTTTATGTACAATACTGTCAGGACTGTTAGAGAATAAAAATATTCAAACGGTTAACAAGTGTGGCCGCCACCAACAGCAGAGTTTTACGCTGTAGACTTTAGAAAAAAAGTATCATAATCAATTAAGTTTGGAGTCTATGTATCAAAGCACATTTTTCAAATACTAATGCCAATAATGCCAACAATGGCCAATATAATGAATAAAACTCATCAAGTAAATAATGTTTCTGGTGATATTCTTTCTGTGGAATTTGATAAAGCGAACATGAGAGCAGAAACTTGAACTGTAGTGAGGTTTTTAGGAAGAAAAATAATTTTTGCCTTTATTGGCAAACTAGACTCAATTATAAATTTCTGCATTCAGACAACTTTCATACAAGGTACCCATCAGTTTTCACTTGTTTAATGCTGAAATAGTTGGCCAGAATAGTCATACTAGGTTAGATTGTTATATTTTTGACAAATTGTGGTTTTTAGTTTTTTTAATATTGTTAAATGAAAGTTGAAACCTATTCTTTAACTCGAGGTTAGGTATCATGATTTAGTTTTCTTTTTTTAAATTAAACTCAGTTTGTGGTTTAAACTAGCATTAAACACCCCGCTCTAAAAGTAATAATTTACTCAACATAAGCATGATCTAATCGTTTTCCACAGTGTCCAAATTTCACAAAATTCATTTTTTGGATATCGAACATCCTGAAATTACAAAAAGATTTGAAAAGTATCAATATCTCGTCATCTAAAAAGAATTTCAAATACGTTTTTGTAAATGACTTAAAGTTATCATTGCAAAATACTTAGGCAGTTTATTTTTTGTAGCTGAATAATAAAAATGGCATGAATATTTTTTATTGCTTTCTTTTTTGGATTGCATCTTTGGAACGAATACATTTAGGAACATGATGTTTTTTCATGAGGTTGAGAAATAAAATAAAACACTGAGTGCTTTCCAATGTTTATTCTTTGGGGGGCTTTCGGCTACTAGTTTCGATTTACATCGTCATCAGGCCAAGCTAAAACGATAAATAGACGTCATTACAGACTACAATAGGAACACAATATAATCTACGAACGGCAATAAAATTATTACAAACAAAAAACATACCGTCAATGCGATAAAATTACGAATAATGCGTCGTACATGTGAGGTTAGGTCAAGTTACAGTGCAGAGTAGACAACACAGGGCAAACCAGCGCACTCGAACTACTGCAAAACAATAAACGTGAGAAAAATAGTAATTACAAACAAAAAGGGATATCACTACCTTGAATTAACAATCAAAAAACGTATCTAAAAATATTTGCTTGTCTATATCGTGGGCAGCTTCGTCAAAATGGTCGTTTGTTCTAGTCGTCATCACTAGGTGGCGGTAGGTAGCGCGTAGCGGGAGGTTTAAAAGTTTTCACGAACAGTCTGTTTCTGGGAATTTCGATCACTTCGTTTAGTATAAGGTCTGGGGTGTTAATGTGATGTTTATAAATTTCAAATTCTTCCATCAGGTACATCTTTTTAGATTTCTTCATCTCATGAAGGAGTTTGATATTGTTTGTGTCTATCTTATGTGTAGTCTCTTGTATATGCTTAAAGACACTTGAATTCTTATCCTTTATATGTTCTTTAAAACGAATTTTCAGATTGCGACCAGATTGTCCAATGTAAAATTTGGGGCAGTCATTACATGTAATTTTGTAAATACCACTCTTATCCAACATATGTAGTTTGTCTTTGTTGTTTTGTAATATGTTACCCAGCTTCCTGTTGCTCCTGAAAGCAGTGCTTATGTTATGTCTACCCAATGTGTTCATTATTTTGTAAGAGATCTGGCCTTGGTATTCGAGTGCAACAAATTTACGTTTAGTACTTAAATGTGGGTATATTTCTCTATTTATCATTCTATGATGCATGTTGTTGTATATTCTTTGAATGTATTTTACATCATAGCCATTGTTTACACCAATCTGAACGATGGTATTTATTTCTTTGTTGAACTTGTCCATATGTAATGGTGTATGAATTACACGATGAAAAAGATACTGGAAAACAGCTCGTTTATTGTTGTCACTATTAAAGGCGGTCTTAGGTATTATGCTGTCGGTACATGTAGGTTTTCTATATATGTCAAAATCGAGTCTATTAGTGTTTAAATTTCTCGTAAGCTCAAGGTCCAGAAAACAAATTTTATTGTTTTTCTCTTTTTCCAGGGTAAAATTTAAGATTCCTAAGTTGTTGAATATATTATGTAAAGCAGTGATGTGCGAGTCTCCGCCGTTATAAATTATCAGAATATCATCTACATATCTGCCGTAGAAAGTTATATTATTAGTTATCATCCTATATTTGTCGGAGAAGAGTTGTTTTTCTATCTCGTTAACGTAGAAGTCGGCCATGAGGCCTGAAATTGGGGATCCCATAGGCAACCCATCTTGCATGCAATAGAAATCTTTTCCGAAAGTTAGGAAGTTTTGTTTTTTTTATTTTATTTCTCAACTTCAATTCACCAATGTCAATGGAGAACTTCATAGCCACATTTTTTCATGAGTTTTTTTTTTAATTTAAAAGCGCATTAAAGCCAGAGAAACATATACAGGCTGTTCAATTTTAAAAATTGACATGGTTCTGCTCATTACAATTGAATCATCCTGTATATTAACCATTGTTTCGCATTTATGGCTTGAGTAATTTCCTAAAACTTATATTTTTGTGCTTGTAAACTTATCAGAGCGTTATGTTGACGCATGTGTTTTTTTTTTGACAATTACCAAATACACTCAAAACTTTTGTTTCAGGGTTGTTATCTTTAACTGAAATTGTCAAACATACTTGAAATGAATCTTTACGTCATACGAGAACACGAAGTTTTTATCCTGTTCTTTATGACTTCAAAACAAAATCAAACTTTGCCTTTTTAGAGCCCTCTTTGGCTTAATTTCTCATAAAGTATTTCTTACTAACACTTTTAAATTTTCGTAAACCAATAATGGGTTATTTTGTAGGGTGCAATAATCTCTCGAAAAATAGAGCAGGATTTTTCCTTCCCCACTTTAATAAACAAGGCTATGAATGCCTTCTACCGATTTCTAAAAGATACTTAAATATAAACGCACCACATTGCGCAATACTAGTAGCACGCTTGCTCTGAGAGAAGATATTTGGTCCTTCAAGCCGGATCAATAAAACTTAAGCCTATCTACTAAAGTAATTGAAATACGTATACTTAAAAATAAATTATACACCTTATGTCTTTTTTTCATTTCCAAAGTAGTATCGTAGATTTACGTAATGTTGGCAACGCTGTGCGCTTCGCCTACCTAATTCAATTTATTTTTCGCGTTAATAAAGACAACAGCGAGATAACACCCCATCCGCCCGGAGTTATAATAAATATCGAGCCCTTGGCCCAGTGTGTCGGATGAAAAATGTACAGCGCCCTGTAATTTTCAATGGAGATGAATGATGGTGGCGGCAGACCTTAGGGGTCGCTTTTGAGCGTGCCAGTGGCGTACGTCGGGATGATTTATCCCGTATGGGAAACCCTGGCCCTCTGACACTTTCACCTTTGTGCAGCCTCACGCCGGGGAATTTTAAATTTGTTATTTCTGATTACTTACTCTCCCCAGACAAGCTTTTTTCCCTTCCTCTCTTGTACACTTTTGACTTGCGAAGTATATATTATTAAAACGGAGGGGAGGAGTATCTGTGTATTTGGTATGCAGCGTGAAGAATCATTTGCTTGAATATAACGAAATTTCGTTTTGGCCCAGTAATCTAACGATTTCTCGGTGGAAGAAATTTGAACCCAGCTTTGGTAGGATACTGGGTGTTGCCATCATATAAATATGAATATTATGCTCCATAAGATTCTCCTGTTTCAGGACTCGGGAGATGACAGTTTGTAAAAATGTCGCTCTTGTTCTGATGTTTTGGAGAATTACTAGAAGCAATCTTTATAAGTTGTTTTTGTTTGGTCCAAAGGTTCCTTCTCAAATCGTTCGATAAAATGTATTACAATTTTATTCCAAATGAGTGATTTATTTTACTTAGAAACAATATGAATTACTCATTTTAGGTATCTTACATACCACAATTATAATTATAAACTTAATATTTATTAATTTATCAACCACCATAAATTTTTTCGATGCACAGAAAATAAATGATTTTAGATCATTTTGTGGCTGGTATACATGGTCGTATCCAGCGGTGCAAGAGGGAGAAACTGCTCCCCCCCACTTCCACATGTTGTTGTGATGTTTATGGCATCGCTCTCTTCCCCATACATAAGGTGACATACCCTTCACCCATACATAAGGTGAGCAGATGTCCCGAATTTTCACATTTTGTGTTAAAACTGTGTAGTTTTGTAGGAATAAGTCTTTAATATTAGTCCAAACATTCGTTTTCAAAGCGTTTTATTTTTATTATTGTAGTTAAAAAGTTTTCCGACGAAAATTTTAAATTACTCATCATTGGTACTTACATATCACTATAAGTTATAATAATAAATCAATATTAATAATAATAATAATAATAAGTTAATTCTGGCTATTTTGTCAAAATCCAATACTCTCAGCTGAATGACTATAAACTTCACGTTCCATTTGTACGTGACGATTATTTGGTTGAAAAGCCAGGCGTAGCAATTTGGTAAAATTAGCAAAAATAACTAAACAAAACTGTAATAATACGCATATACAGTATCCCAAGAATATGGTTTACAATTTTTAATTTACCGTTATAGTGCTGAATGTTTTTCGGATGTGACGTTATTTGCGAATTTTGAAATTACATTTTTTCTTCCATATTTCATCAATTTTCATTCCCAAGACATAAACGATAAACGATAAAAACAATAAACGATAGACGATACATATTATACTAGTGGACTTATAGACCGCCTATTGAGAAGATCATTGAATCGGTACATCGCAGGAATCGATAGACAGCATATGCACTGGCTATCTGTAAAAAAGCCTTTTTTTGCTAAAATCAAACTTTTAAGTTGATATAAAGTTGTTTCTATGGACTCATAGTTTCACCATATTTACACCATAGTAGCAACCAACGAAAAAATTGCTCAATTTAAAAAAATAGTCTTCCGCAACTGACAAAAAAAAATATAATTTGACCCAATAAATTTGAATTTTTTTAAGGTTGCTTTTTCTTTTCAAGTTGAATAATTTTTAACAATACATATGGTATGAAACAAAAGTTATAAAATATAGTATTCTAATGCTTAAATTGCATAAATGGCATACAATTTTGTAATTTTAACAAATTTAGCTTACTTTCATAACCAATGCCAACTACGGCGACAAATCTAACAATTGTTTAAGTGGCAAACATAATCTTAATAAAAATCTAAGAAAATTTTAGACCCGTTGCGGAAGACCCATATTGCTTTCAATTGGGAAAAATTTGTTGGTGGTATGCACGGCTCCGTAGAGACAACTTTTTATCAACTTATATAATGTAAATTGTCTATGTGTCAAATTAAACTCTAAGTTATTTTTCATATAATAACATGTTGTTGGCCCAGCAACTCTTATATAAAGCTTTATCGAAAAAAAAATATATATTTGATTTGTTTTATTTTTTATTGTATTAAGATATTTATATTATTAAAATGTTTGTCACTTGAAAAAAACAATTGTTAGATTTTATTCCCAGTTAATTTACATGGAATACAAAAAAAGCAACAATTGTTAATATTCTGAGTTTTATGGCAGGTGCAGGAAACCTAAATCTTGCAGTAAAGTAATATTTACTTTATCATACGCAGTATGCTAAAGTATTGTAATCATGCCGAAAAAAAAAATTGAGATTTTAGCGGAAATAGGTCTTTTTGGGTCCCCTGAACATTTTTGACCAAGGTACAAAAAAATGTCTGTGTGTGTATGTGTGTGTGTGTGTGTGTGTGTGTGTATGTGTGTACTCGATTTTTGTGACGACGATTCCGGAGAAACTACTAAAGGTATCGGGACGAAAGTTCATATTTAGAAGTTTTATGACTAAACTTAGAGCTGAAAAGCTTTTGGTTCAAAAGGGTCCAAAGGAACTGGTAGTTTATTCTAAGCCTTTTTCAAGGATTTTGCAGATGAGCCGCTATTTCTGTAATTTCTTCAAAATAGTTAAATAATAAATTAAAGCAGAGGAAATTTTGAATAATTTATGCCTATGACATTTTTTGGGAAAATTAATAGTTTAGCTGCAAGAGCAAATTCTATTTGATCGAGATCGGTCGCATCTGCATTGATATGAAACTGCATATTTCTCAAAAAGCAACACAAAAACTTTGATGTCACTCCTGCCGAAAACTGCATAGCGCGACTCGCTCACATGCGACTACGATGCTCCGCCATCGGTGACGCGCCGCATCGCGCCGCTCGTTGTCCTATTCCGTACTTTCGGCACTTGTGAGATAAACACCTATTATTCTGAAGACAGTAGGTAGTGTCAAATGCTGATGCTTTGACAATACCTTCGATTGATACTATTGACTATCAAAATATCTGTCAAATCCTGGCTAACTAGTTTAATTTTAATGCAGACACGATTTATCTCAGTCAAATAAATTCTCATGCAGCTAAACTATTAATTTTATATACTGTATGATAAAGTCATGTGCCTGGCCACATCAGATTTTTTTTATATTATTATTTTACAATCTATAGTTAAAAAATTTAACTTGAAAAATAATTTAACCTAACTACAAAAAGAAACAATTGAAAAAAATTATAAACTTTAGGCTTCTTGTGCGAGACCTATTTTTCGTAATTGTGCCAATCTTGTTGATGTTATATGTGGGTTCATACAGACAACTTAAATCAATTTAAAACTATGATTTAAAAGTTCTTGTTATAAAAGGACACTATACTGTTTGGTGGGTCACTTATACAGATTGGTATTGTAGATTTATAACATTGTAGATATATTGCAGAATCTGTAATACATGTTTAATAAGATTAGTATTTTTAAATAAGAACAAATAAGCAATGATAAATAAGTATGTAAAACATATGATTGAGGCTAAAAATTAAATTAGTTCGTTCACAGAGACTGTCCATATAATATGTATTTGTAGAACAATTGCACATCATTGTATACATATGTATATATTACAGAAAACAATAAAATAAGTAAAAAATGGAGTATTTGTAAATTTAAATATTATTTCGCAACGTGTACCTGTTAATTTGAATAGGCTCTTTTTCCATAATCGCCACTGAGAAAACATTTTGTCAATTTACACGTATGAAGAATCCCACCTTTTAGCCGTAGAAAATGCCCCATTTAGCAGGTCATGTTCAAAAACGGGTTGAAGTAAATACATTCCAACTAAATCCAAAGCTTGTCGTCGTTTATAGTTATAGCAATACAGACCTTGATTGGAAATTCTATTCTTTGTAATATAAATGGTGAGTATGTATATGAAATTGAAAATCCTATTACAGGTGATAGATTTATAATTGACCAATGCGATAAGACTACTTCAATAACCCTTCCGAATTACTAATGGTGCTATAACTTACTTTAAACCATAATTAGATTCCTTGTTCCTCCAGGCTATTTATCACATCGTAGATGTTACCTGTAAAATATCAAATTAAACTAAATTCAACTACATATACTAAAATTAATTTAACCTCAAAATAAGGATAAGTTGTTTCATTCTTTCAAATTCTACTAAATATTTGATTAGAGGAATATTGCTGATGTTTACATTCTACGCTTCTCTCGTGCGCTCTGTCAATTCGGTCACTATTTTAACTTCCGCTTTCTTGTAGTGGTATGGTAGAACTGGGTTGTATGCCATCTGTGTCTTTCGATATACTGTGACATGGAAGATCTTTCGTATTTGCCCAAAAAGGCTTCTCCAAATTTTCCATAACTAATTAAAAAGGCACTTTTTCGCAAGTGAAATGGTGAGAAAAGGCAAATCAAATCAAAATACTTTTCTAAGATGTACAGGTTCATTTCCTGTTTCCGTGATGTTTTTTAGAAGAAAGCAACACTTAGAAAGAAGAATGAAGAAGATAGTACATTCCTAAACATAGTTACATAAATTTAATTTAATTTCCGCCTAATATTGATTAGGTATAAAATAAGATACTCCATCATGAAGGATTAAAACATTTTCACTCGAAAACGCACAACTAACAGGACGACGTAAATCCCTATACACATAAATTCAGTCCTCAACAGCAGTTGTCTATTGTTTCTCTGTTAATCCTGGCGATGATCTGGGGGTTTACCATCCTGAGCAGTGGTGTGTGAGTTCGTCGGTAGATGTCGTGTCGGAGCGCGCTGCATTCGTCTGTCTTAATTGAACAATTGCTCGGAACAAAAACGAAGCGCAAGAGCTGACGTTTTCCCCATTGACTGGGTTGGTAGCTTCACCCGTTTTGTGCGAGTTTTCTTCCTTAACCAGCCGGGCGAGGCAATGCAACTCCACGTCACTCAATTTGCTAAACGACCTCCACTTTAGCGTTTAACTTGATAAATTGCGCACCGTGTAGATGTACCGGGCGGTGCAAGTAACCTGATTAACGAGGGCATAAGATTTATAAAGAGGCGAAGAAAATGGATTAGTGAAGACAAATTTATGACTTGACTCAATTTGCTGATTAGCAGATGTGGTGATTCTTTTTTAAACTGGTTAAGAATGTATCTTCTGAAAGGTTGAATTCTAAAGAAGTATTTTGTATTTTAAGTATTTTGTGATTAAACTGTAAAACATTTTTTTTTTCGTTCAGATAAATATAATTTTATTCAAAATTATTCGAAGAATAACATTTCTTCCGAAAATATTTTGCTGAAAATGGTGGCGTGGACATATCGTTTAAACCAGGGAAATCGAAAATAAAGTCAGCGTATTGAACTATGTAAACTTATTAATATTATACTATTTTCGGTTATATTTACTATTTATTTTTGTTTATGGAAGCATATTCCATCTCTTGCGCGTTTTGAATTACTACGTTTTGACTGTAGGTAACATACACTATTTAATTATATTTATCTACGACTCACATATAATAAGTTCATTGATACGTACCTATGACTATATAATCCCCATCATTATAAGCGCCAATGATTATAGTGCACTAGCGTTGTATAATAATGACAGTTCGTTCAAATAATGAACTCATTATTTGAACGAACTGTCATCATTATCGAACGCTAGTGTCAAAGTCTGTCAAAACCTACGTGGATGACAGTTATTTGACAGTTCGCCTCGCCATCATTGACGAATACATTTAAAATATGTTACATAAAATGGAATTTATGAGTCGTAGATAAAACGTCGTATTTAATTCGCACATAACGGATCAAAATTGCTCGCATGATTACTCATGCTTGCGATTTATATCCTTAATTATCTGCTCGTCAAATAATATACTATTTTATTGTTGTCCATTAATGTTTATTGGTTATTATTGAATCTTATTTAATTTGCTTATTTTTGTTTGGACTGCAATTTTACAAATGCAATTGTAAATTTATCCTCAATAGATTAGAAAGTTAGTAAAAACGTAATACATATGAACATATGCGAAAACAAGATTTCTTGTCCATAACCCAATTAAATCACTCAAGAAGGCATGACACAATATCGGCCAAAATCGATTTATTTAGTGTTTATTGAACAGTTTTCTAAACAAATCACGTAGATTAACAAACATTTGATTTGAAAAAAAAAGTGATTGTGTGGTGGCCTTAGTATTGACAATTGATGATTGATAGGTGTTTGTGTTGAGAATATCATCCTGATTGAATATATGTCAAACATAATACAAGGTGCCATTTAAAATTTCAAATATGATGTAATTTCCGGTAAACCCGGAAGTCATACTAATCTCAAGAACATTCCAAAAAATGCATTTTTTACTATTAACTATTCTTCCAAATTTAATTAGTCTAACTTATTAACAATATTTTGGAGACTGTGGCGAACTTAATAATAAAATTATAAACCCCTAACCACATCTCTCAGTAGATCTTCAGTACATTTCTAAAGAAATCCAAAAATCAATGTTTGTTTCCTAAATTTGTTCATATTAATTTAAATGTTAAGTCAAGATTCACAGAATCCTAGACGTTGTTTGCTAAAAGAAAATGGCTTGATTTGGAAATTAAATATCTATACGCAAAAAGAAGTAGGTTAGAGTTAGAAAAATATAATTTGCATTTAAAACTTTGTAAAGATCCTTCAGCTCTCAATTACCAACAATGGTTAGTGTTTCAACAAAACATGTACGAAATCATCAATCACAAAATGGATAAGGTTAATTTCAACCATAGGAAGAAACTCTCTTTGCTATCTCAACGAAACAGTGATGTTTTGTTGAAACAATTTCCAACTAAGAATTTAGATTGTAACATAGTTATTAATGAATCTTCTGAGTCCTTCTCAAAAACTGAAATTAACTTTCTGAATAAAGGCTTAAAATACAACATGCCTAATAAAAGGATGCCTACCATAGAGTTAATATCAGGAATTGAATCTTCAATTAGCCAATGTAATGACACCACAAAAGCTGCAATCAGGAGCTCTTGTAAAAATCAGCTTTTAATGAATCAACAGGACTTTAAAGTTAGTAATGAATGTAAAGATCAATACAAAATTATTGAAGGACTCAAGAAGAAGAATTGTTTTTATCTTAAGGCTGACAAAGGTAATAAGGTGGTCATCCTGGATAAAGCGGATTATTTTGATAGGATCGATACTTAATTGCAAATGGTCCTTATAAGGAAATCAAGAAAAACCCACAGCCCAAACTAGTCCGTCAAATAAATAGTACGCTGTCCAGTTGTCCTAATCTTATCACCCGCCAAACTGGATTTAAACTCAAAGTTTCCAATCCTACTGTACCTAGATTATATGTTCTTCCCAAAATTCACAAACCTGGTAAATCAGTGAGACCTATTGTATCAGGTATTAACTCACCTACTTACCAGTTAGCGAAATGGTTATCGAATGAGTTCAACAATTTACCTGTTCCTCAACCAAGCTTCTCTGTTAATAACTCATTGGAGTTTATCAATAAGGTTAACAATGTAAAATTAGAGGATGGCGAATTGTTGATTTCATTTGATGTTGCTTCACTGTTTCCTAGTGTGCCTATTCCGGAAACTTTGGAGTTTCTTAGGGAATTATTGTGCAATAACAACTTTGACCCGTCAGAAATAGATGAATATGTAAGATTGACTGCTCTTTGTATGTCTCAAAATTGTTTTCAAATAAACGGAAAGTTTTTTGAACAACTTGAGGGAACTGCAATGGGTAACTGTCTCTCACCTTTTATTGCCAACTTGTTTATGAGCAGATTTGAAACCAATGTAAAGTCTATAGCACCATATTTCCCTAAGACTTGGGTTAGGTATGTCGACGATATTTTTGCCATTTTTGACACCAAGAAGTGCAGTATTCAAGATTTTCTTCTCGTTTTGAATTCTAAGTTCAACACCATTAACTTTACTGTAGAACAAGAAGTTAACGGCCAACTTCCATTTTTAGATACTCTGGTAGTCAGGAATAGCAAAAATGTAATAGAAATTGACGTGTATCGGAAAGATACTAACACAATCAGGTTTATCCCTAATGATTCGCAGCATCCTTTTCAACAAAAATTGTCTTTTATTAGTTGTTTAGTAAATAGGTTATTGAAATTTCCATTGTCCGCAGATAGATATCAGCAAGAATTATTGTTTATTAAGAATGTTGTCATACATAATGGGTATCCTGAGAAAATAGTTGATAGAATGATTAAAAAGCAGAATCAAAAAATTTATGTAAATCAAATATCTGCTTTAAATACTTTGTCTGTAGAAAAGAAGAATTATGTTAAATTACCGTTCGATTGTGCATATACAAGGGGTTTGAGAAGTATTTTTACATCATATTCGACTCATAATAGCATAAAGAACCTTCTTGGAAACCCAAAGGATAAGGTAGATGTACTTGATAAATCTGGTATATATTGTATCAAATGTCATGACTGTGAAAAAGAATACGTAGGCCAGACTAGAAGAACAATTTTAACTAGGTTCAAAGAACATGTAGCTCATTTTAAATATAATCGTTTTGAAAAATCTAGTGTGGCTCAACATATTTTAGACACAGGTCATAAAGTAGTTGTAGATGACTTAAAACTTGTAAAAGCTGTGTCAAATAATAGGGAACTAAACAGCTTGGAAAGTATCTTTATTTACTTGAATAGAGATAAATTAATAAATTCAAGCAGGGGTCCTATACCTAGTTCGCCATTGTTTGACCTGCTTTAATTAAAACTTGTTTTTTACGCTTCAATGATTAATATTCACTGAGGCGTGAACAACAAATGGGTATATATAGGGTAATTTTTTAACATGGACGTCACTTCCACTAGTGATTTGCTTGGACAATATCCAGTAAAGATACTATGAAGTGCTAATCTCTCTTTTTCTTTTTTAGGTTCTACTGAAGATGGCAACATAGTTGCTGAAATACGTATTTAGGTTTCTAAAATACTTGTTGTGGTTAGGGGTTTATAATTTTATTAGTCTAACTTCATAAACTAAACGAATAAACAGGCATACCTATTGCGATGATTACCGAATAAACCTGTTCAAAATAAGTTATCCAAATTCCAAGATATGAAAATTCGTATTAAGTGTGGTGAGTTTTCTGGCAAATTTAGATTTCTTGTCATTCGTTGTTATCATTCTGATCACAAATGCTTAAAACGTGGTCCATCTTTCTTCTCACAAAAAACAATTTATATCAAATTCTTAAAAAATTTGAGCCGTATGATATATTAACAACATCCCAAAAAAATATGTTTATATCAAGCTTTTGAATGATATTTGTCAAACCTTCTATTGTATTGTATGTATTTTACTTAATAGTAATAGATTTATTACTTTTTATTATTTATTGTTATTACAATTTCTATTTTGAAAGTTTGTATTTTTTTAAAGCAATAACGAATAAATAAATTTGTCCATATAAGTCAAACTTTTTATTCATAATTAAAATTTTCAGAAATTATAGCATCAGAGAAAACCAAAAGTTTTTCACTATCTTTAAAATCATCCCAAATTGTATTGCCTTTTTAAAGAAAAAAAAGTTTAGCAATAAGGTTAACGTATACACAAAAAAATACATTAGATTTTATAGAACTTTTAGAAAAATTACTATTTTCGGATAGTTTAAAAAATGTGCGTGTGTGTGTTGGTAAAAGTTTATTCTTCATTAAAAATTTTATTATGTGCGTCATGTCGGCTTTGAAAAACAAAAGACAGAACAGAAAAAAATCAATCCGCTTTCTATAAATTTGAATGAATTTCGAATTATACGTGTATTAAATTCCAATGATCAAACAACCATCAAAATGAATTACCTGTGTTCATAAATACTGCGGCATCCTATTGAAAATAGCATCCCATTTAAACCGCCTCAACAACGGGAACTGAAAACTGCTTTAAATTTGTCCCGAACAAAGAAACAAAAGACGGTGGAACTCGGGATTGCCGCGAAAAGAGAGAAAAAATGACAGGCGCGACCGACGCGAGCCACTACAGATACCGACATTACCGACGTCCTACGACGACAATGCCCTCTCTCCCACCTTTTTGTAATGAATTTAATTAAGATTTTCTGTGCGAGAGGCAGCCCTCAGGTATCTAGTTGGCGTGTTCGCGAAATTAAATATTCATCGTCGAGCAAATGGAAGAACTGAGTTCGTTCCATTCGCGGTTAACAGGAAAAAGAGATATCCGAACGAAAAGCTTGTGAATTGCGGCAGACGCGAAACAGATCTGTCGGATGTAGGTAAGTGGTTCGCATTGCTTTTGTTCGAAACCGACAAGTTATAACTTGAATGGAACTAGCAAAAAGTTATCGCTATCAGTTCTTTTATTAAGGTTTTAATTGCCTGGATTATTTCGCGGTTTTAACTATTTATTGTTTTATTTGAGATTACCGCTTAACTTTGTTGCTTCTAAAGAAGCTCATATGTCCTCTATAGTCATTTATTCTGCCACTCCAACAAACGTTGGTGTGACAACAGCTTTTTTGACGATTTTACCAGCATTCTTCCAAACAGAGAAAAAAGTATATATGTATATACAAACTCATGTTTTCATCGAGTATAAATAAACCAAATGATAAACAAGTGTCTTACTCCAGTCAAATGGTGTTTTGGCCAGGAAAAAGAATATAGAAGTATTTTTTCTTTCATTCTATATATTTTTTGGGGTGCTGAATCCGAATTTCAAATTTGCTACTTCCCACGTATATGGATTCACAACGAAAATCGCAAAAAGCCTCTAAATTTTCGACTCATCTTCAGTTTTTTGCGAAAAACTCATAAAACTGTGCACTTTTCGACGTAGTTTGAGCACGACGAGCGTAGCGAGGAGTGCCCAAATGGAACGAGTGCGCCAATACGTTTCATTTAAAGAGTAGTATGCTATTGTTAAGTAGCTCTTAATGGGGGACGGCTTTAGGTCAAGATAGAGATGTAAATAAAACTCGCACCGTTGTTTACATTAGTTCGTATATTGCTGACCACTGACTGGACAAACCACTGACTGGAGATGGGATGGGTTGGATGACCTGGCTTCAATTATACAATGTAATTAAACTATACTTCGCAACAATACCTATCACTTAAATATGACTGTAATAGTTCAATGCTCGAATTGCTGAATTTCTATTTGGTTAGTTTTTGTAATAGTATAATGTCATGTTCAAAGTTTTGAATAATTTCACTTACTAGACTGTTAATGGCCATAACAGGGGATCTGCCTTGTCGAAAAGCATACTGCGATTCACTAAAAAGTTTATTATTTTCAAAATGAATATACATTTAATTTTTACTTTATCATACGCAGTATGTAAAGTATTGTAATCGTGCCGAAATTTTTTTTTGAGATTTTAGCGGAAATAGGTCTTTTTGGGTCCCCTGAACATTTTTGACCAAGGTACAAAAAAATGTCTGTGTGTGTGTGTGTGTGTCTGTGTGTGTGTAAACGATTTTTGTGGCGACGATTCCGGAGAAACTACTAAAGGTATCGGCACGAAAGTTGATATTTAGAAGTTTCATAACCTAACTTAGAGCTGAAAAGCTTTTAGTTCAAAAGGGTCCGAAGGAACGGGTAGTTTATTCTAAGCCTTTTTCAAGGATTTTTCAAATGAGCCGCCATTTCTGTAATTTCGTCAAAATAGTTAAATAATAAATTAAAGTAAAGTAGATTTTGAATAATTTATGCCTATGACATTTTTTGGTAAAATAAATAGTTTAGCTGCAAGAGCAAATTCTATTTGATCGAGATCGGTCGCATCTGCATTGATATGAAACTACATAGTAGCCAGGATTTTGACAAATATTTTTTGTGCTGTCACACTCGAAAACAGCTGATTTCATCAGAGGTTGGAGAACCGCTATGGAACGTTGCCGCTCTAGTGCGGCAAATTACAAATTACAAATTTCAAATAAAATAAGATCACCAATTTGATGTTTGTTGATAAGAAATATCAACCCGTCTTTATATCTAATTCTAAAAACGATAAATTGAGAAAATTGTAAATAAAGTATAGCGATGAGTGTAGTTTTATTTTAGTATTTTGGTACGGATATGACATCTACAGTGTCATGAACAAATATAAATCTGTCAGAATTTTTTTTTTATTTTTTTACTTGTTTATTTTACGTCGGTCTAGTTCCGCAACTTAGGCCAATCACCGACGCTAAGGGCAGGCTACACACACCCAGGAATTTTGTCCTACTGAAGGAATTCCAACCTCCAGTAAGAGTTCTTCAACGTGCACGTCGCATAATGACAGCACACGGGGCCACCGGCTTTACTTCCTCATCCGATGGAAGGCGGCATGCAAAGGTATTTGTTCCCTGCTTAAAATACCAGGACAGTCGATTTTAGCCCGAGCCGGGATTCGATCCCGGGCCTCCAGCGTAGATAGCAGCCGCTCTATCCTATACGCCATCGACCCCCCCCCTGTCAGAATTTGAATTAGCTTTTTAAACTTGACGTTTCGTCAAAGTTGTACCAACCTAACATTTTCTATACAGAAATATAACAATTTTTTTATTTATTTATTTTTTAAATACATATTTCTTAAAATGCAACACAATAAACGTTGATGTCAGTCCTGCCAAAAACTAGATAGCGCGACTCGCTCACGTGCGACGGCGACGCTCCGTCTTCGGTGACGCGCCGCATCACCGCTCGTCGCACTATTCCGTACTTTGGGCACTTGTGACAGAAATAAATATTATTCTAATGACGTAGTATAGGTAGTGTCAAATGCTGATGCTTTGACAATACCTACGATTTATCTCAATAAAATAGTTCTCCTGCAGCTAAAGTATTAATTTTATATATTGTATGATAAAGTCATGTGCCTGGCCACATCAGATTTTTACTTTATCATACGCAGTATGGTAAAGTATTGTAATCACGCCGAAAAAAAAAATTGAGATTTTGGCGGAAATAGGTCTTTTTGGGTCCCCTGAACATTTTTGACCAAGGTAAAAAAAAATGTCTGTGTGTGTGTGTGTGTATGTGTGTGTGTGTGTGTGTGTGTGTGCGTATGTGTGTACTCGATTTTTGTGGAGACGATTCCGGAAAAACTACTAAAGGTATCGGGACGAAAGTTCATATTTAGAAGTTTTATGACCAAACTTAGAGCTGAAAAGCTTTTGGTTCAAAAGGGTCCAAAGGAACTGGTAGTTTATTCTAAGCCATTTTCAAGGATTTTAGAAATGAGCCGCCATTTCTGTAATTTCGTCAAAATAGTTAAATAATAAATTAAAGCAGAGGAAATTTTGAATAATTTATGCCTATGACATTTTTTGGTAAAATTAATAGTTTAGCTGCAAGAGCAAATTCTATTTGATCGAGATCGGTCGCATCTGCATTGATATGCTACATAGTAGCCAGGATTTTGACAAATATTTTTTTTTGTGCTGTCACCACAGAAATGTCTATGGCTGTCACCACGCTGTCACACTCGGAGAACCCTCGACTATAAATCTGTCAGAATTTGAATTAGCTTTTTAAATTTGACATTTCGTAGAAGTGGTATCAACCTAACATTTTCTATACCGAAATATAACCATTTTTGATTTTTTTAAATACGTATTTCTCAAAAAGCAATACAAAAAACGTTGATGTCACTCCTGCCGAAAACTACATAGCGCGACTCGCTCACATGCGACGACGACGCTCCGCCATCGGTGACGCGCCGCATCACCGATCGTTGTGCTATTCCGTACTTTCGGCACTTGTGAGATAAACAACTATTATTCTGATGACAGTAGGTAGTGTCAAATGCTGATGCTTTGACAATACCTTCGATTGATACTATTGACTATCAAAATATCTGTCAAATCCTGGCTAACTAGTTTAATTTTAATGCATACACGATTTATCTCAGTCAAATAGATTCTCATGCAGTTAAACTATTAATTTTGTATTTTGTATGATAAAGTCATGTGCCTGGCCACATCAGATTTTTTAATATTTTTTCGAAAAGTTTTTAAATTATGTTTTTTAAAGTACATATTTCATCTCTCATTAGTCATTATGCTAAAAGGAATAGTGTTACCAGGGCCGGCCCTAGCGTTTTTGCCGCCGTAGGCAAATCTCAATAGTGCCGCCCCCCTGATTGATTGATTAATTACTTTTATAACAAACCAACTGCAAATGATTGAAATAATTATTATCAAATAATAAATTCATGCATCATGAATCCTTGCGTGAGTTAGAGTCGCGGGAGCGCTTTAACAATTTTTAAAAAGTTGGGAAGGTGAGGTCGATATCTCTTATAGTTACCTATATCTCCTATAGTAACATCGCATTTGGCCCACCTGTACATACTTATTTAATTACACTCTTACAAAATAGTAGCTCAATTGATTAATTACTTTTATAACATACCAATGAATTTTTGAAAACGTCAACTGGACCTTCTGGAAACAAGGTCTATGGACGCAAAATCATTTAACATCATAATTAATTCGCCCGACTATGAAAATAGTACCAATAATACCATCAAAATGCTTACTGAATGAAGACATTATTATTGAAATTTATTATAAATTATCAGTGATTATCAGTGAAATTTGTTATGAACTACTTGCATCAAATATCTCCGAAAGTATTAAGCTTAGCAGAACAAAATGTACACCATATTAAAGATGAAAAGAATTACTTAAAAATATTGAAAGATATATTGTAGATTTGGGAGAAGGTTAAAAAACGGGTTTTCAGAACCGAAATATTTTATGTCGATATCTACACTGTTAAGTCATCTGTCATCAGCAAACTTCTATCGTTTTTGACAGAATAGATATTGACATAATATCTCCGTTCTTTACATTTTCCCAAATCTAAATCTTTCAATATTTTAAGTAATTCTTTGTTTATCATGTACCTAAATCTTCATCAAAATTTTATCTTTAATATGATGTATAATTTGTTCTGCTAAGCGTAATATTTTCGGAGATATTGAGGCAAGCATTTCATGGGGCATTTTTTAATCACTGATAGTTTTTAATTAATCTTTAAATCTATATCTTTGGAATGTGCCAGTAAATCATTTTTACTTATAACATTTTCTTTAAGTTTGTGGATATCCCATAAAAACTCAAAAGGATTGTTAGTACTAATTTATATTTCTCTTTTGAGTTTTGTATAGGATCACTACACTACAGTACAGTTTCATATTATTTTTCATAATTGATCATATTATTTTTCCTAATTGATCCTAATTCTTTATAAAAGCTAATGAGCTATTTTATTTAAGTATGTCTATTATTGGCTGCTATGCATCTTAAAATATAGGAATGGCCTGAAGCCTGTCAATTCCGATTTTATTTGATTGTATTTTACTATTCCTTTATTTTCTAGATTCAGGCAATATTTTAGAGCCTTTTTTATTGTAGTGCAGTTGGTTTTGCCGCCCCAAAACTTTGCCGCCGTAGGCAGTTGCCTACCTTGCCTACCGCCTAGGGCCGGCCCTGGTTGTAGTGTATAAGTTTTATAAGACTTCAAATTGGCGCATGACTTGAACGAATTCGCCAAGATGTCTTATGTATCGAGTGTAATAACTATTTTTTCTGCTTTGCGTCATTAATTTTATATAAATTTAGGAATTGTAGTTACTATATTTAGAATCTAGGGTATTTTGCGGGTACTGGTTGTAGTACTGTTGGTATTTAGTTTTAATAATGTAATTTTAGTCTACTTTAGCCTATAACTTTTAATAAATAATTAACGGGGCGCAACTATGATCGCAATAGAGCTTGGGGCAACACTATTAGCCCGCGACGGATACTGTAATAAAAACCTATATGATAACCAGTGAATAAAGGATGTAGGAATGGAGATACATAACCTACAAAGTTAAGTTTAAAATAGTCTCTAATAATTATAATAGTCAGATTAGAAGTGTTTGGCGGTGACTGACACACGCACTTATAATTGAAACCAAGTTCTAATTTTAGTGAAGTCGTTTGTTAGAATAAATTATACTTAGTAAAATTACATGCGATGGAGGTAACACAAATAGTTGCACACAACTAGAACAAAGACGAAGTTTGAAGCGACGTACAAAAAGAGAATACGGTATTGGCACGACCATAATTCTGTCCAAAATGTTACCGAAAACATATACGTTACATAAACTAGGAAATCCTCAACAGTTTCGATGTATACTATAGCTTGCTACGTGCATGCTAAAACTCAATAAACTTTGGTTATATACACTCCCGCAGCAGTATTTGAACCCGATCGTATCTACGATGTAGGTTTGATCTTCGCATAACTTCTTATTCAGGTAAATATGGTCCTTGTATTGTATCTCAAACGGGGATGAGATGTTTAGTTGACAAAACGGTGTTACAATTGGTAATTGTAACACCAAAAACAGTGTTACAATGTGTGCATTGTGAATGCACATATTAAAATATTAATAAACAATATAAAAAACAAACACAAAACATAAAAATTCTCAATAGCAAATTAATGAACATTCCAAAACATGTATAAAAAATACGATAAGTATTCTGAGAATTTAATTTCAATTCATACAAGGCCTTTCTATATATTTGTACCTACTGCAGTCTACCGATTCGCTGTAATTTAGTTGGCTGTGCACAGTACAGATAGAAGCAACATAAAGGGTATTATTGCGTTAAAAGGATTTCCTCTTCCTCGTACCGAGTAAATCGAACAAAATCGATTACCGGCAGAGTTGTGTTCACCGTAGGCCCCTCGCTACAACGGCGCTAATAGCCTAAATGGGATACCTAACGACAGTTACTTGATTATTTAGGTCTTCTTTTGAGTATCGAGTTGGCGTGGAGCCATACAAGCGCCCTACCGCGGAATCGATAATCAATTTTCTGTGTATTCCGCTTTTCCATGGCTTACTTCGATGGGGTGCGCGCTCGGAATTAATTGAATTTCGCCTCCAGACCGGGAGGCGGACCACTTAATATATGACTAGTTCCGCGCGACGCCGCTAGATGGGGCTAATAAATTACCGGGAATACGCTCAGGTTCATAAAAGTCTATTATTTTCGCGAATTTCAGTGGTGGGGCAAAAAGGATGTTGGTTCGAAGCCCGGCGATGAAGTTTTTTTTTTGTTTTTACAGAAAAGTGGGGTTAATCTATTGGTGGTACTTGAATTTGGGTTGCCTGGCGTTTCCGGTTACATATACAGATATATTAAGTTATTTTGTGTGTCCTGCGGATTTATTGGTTGGCGAAATTGGAAAGTTTTGTGGATGTATCGAAATTGATGTAATAAATGTAATATGTGGTCAATATAATTTTACCCGTGTGTTTGATGTAAAGCGAAATATCGATATTTTGTGACTGTGCTGTTAATACTTGCATATAAGGTAATCCTAATCAATAGTGATGTCCCGTTTATCTCTGATTTTGAATAATCATATGTACACAAATTGAAACACCAGATTTGTATGACTTATATCCGTAATTAATTAATAACTGAATAGGTGACACGAAATATTAGCAAAAATCGAGATATTCAATAGGCTGTATCTCGTTAATCCTTTATTCAATCTTAATAAAACCAACACCATTCGATTCCCCTCTTTTTAAACTATAGGAATCTCAAAAAGTCCGATCGCGATTATACAGCCTTGATATAGCATGCGTGGACAAAAGTGGGCGTGTTATGCAACAGTTTGCGTTCTTAATTTGGGTGGCCGGCTTCCACCCCCTAGTAAGTAGTGGAGACAAAAAATCACAGTCAAAGATGATCGAATCGTTTTTGTTATATCTTACTTTCAATTGATCATACGACTATAGGCGCTGTTGTAATTTTCTACAAAAAATATCTATCCATAGTTTTTCATGTTAGACATTTGAAAAACCCCTTAAAAATTGTAGGAATAACGACGTACCTGGTTATGTGCTGAGCAATCCCTTCCGCTATCGAAGTTTTCGACAACATGATAGAGGTTCATATTTTTTATTAAACAAACAATAGCATGCAGTTAAAGCTTGATTATTTCAAAGATTTGTCCATCAGAAGAGTAAGAATTGTCTTGTGTAATACCCAACTTGTTTGTTTGCGGAAAAGCAACAAAACTTCTGTAAATATCCAATCAAAGGTGTAAATCTGTAGTACATAAGAGCGAGTATTTATTTGATTTAAGAAGTAGATCGATTGATTTTGTCTGTTGACAAGTTAAGGCTTTTTCTAAAAGGTTGGCAATCAGACCAATAGTAACATCAAGTAAAACTATAGCCCATAGACTTGCTGACAATCTTAACAACATAATTACGATAAGATTACTGTACAAACCACAATATGAAATTAAAAACTCCCTCGATTTTATAAATAAAACAAAAAATATAAAAAGGACCAATACATTCGTTACATGCCCCCCAAGGAAACAATAATGGATTTACAAGACTTTATACCTCAGCGAAAATTTGTACATTTTCATAATTTGTATAATAGCAACACTAAGGATATCATAGGTTAATAATATGGTGATATACAGGCGGGATGTAAATTTTAAATAAATCAAAAATTACAGCCACATCCTGGATTTGAACCAGGGACCTTTGCGTTTCTAGCACAATGCTCTCCCATCTGAGCTAATGAGCATTGTGCTAGAAACGCAAGGGTCCCTGGTTCAAATCCTGGATGTGGGTGTAATTTTTGATTTATTTAAACCTAAGTTTTAAATAAAACTTTGCAAGAAAAAAGTGTCCTTTGAATACACTACTACAATTGCACGTATCAATTATGGAAATCCAAACTGATATCCTTAGTAATGAAAATGTTTAACGACATATTTTGTCAAATTAATATTATAGGTTAATAATATGGTGATATACAGGCGGGATGTAAATTTTAAATAAATCAAAAATTACAGCCACATCCTGGATTTGAACCAGGGACCTTTGCGTTTCTAGCACAATGCTCTCCCATCTGAGCTAATGAGCATTGTGCTAGAAACGCAAAGGTCCCTGGTTCAAATCCAGGATGTGGCTGTAATTTTTGATTTATTTAAAATTTACATCCCGCCTGTATATCACCATATTATTAACCTATAATATTAATTTGACAAAATATGTCGTTAAACATTTTCATTACTAAGGATATCAGTTTGGATTTCCATAATTGATACGTGCAATTGTAGTAGTGTATTCAACGGACACTTTTTTCTTGCAAAGTTTTATTTAAAACTTAGGTTTCACTAGTTTCATTAGTTTCACTAATGCATCATCAGACTCACGTTTCAAAAGTTAACGTAAAACGATAGTTACACCCACACAAATGTTAAAATTGACAGAAACTATATAAACTATATAATTGGTGTATAAGTTATGCGCCCAGATCAGACGTACAGCAGAAGGAATCTGCTGACAATAGAATAGATAAGATACTATATAAATAGTCCGCATGCAAGCCAGTAGGCATTATTATACGCGTGACCTAGACGTAGTAATAGTCGATCTGTAACACTTTTATATTGTATTGTATTAGCTGTGAAAGTAAATAAAAACATCTTTTTTGAATTCTACCAAACCACGAATTTAACTGGCGCAGTCGGATGAGGATATTTGACCACCACAAAACAGGATCCCATTTTCCAAATTTGTGGGTGAGCATTTATTCTTCAGGTCGAAGAACCAGCAGTGAAACAGTGCAATATAAAAGTGTGCAGGACCGTGAGGATCCAATTGTCCGACCAGTGCGACGAGTGACCGAGAGAAAACGCCGCAACGATAATACTTTCGTCAAAGCGCCCGCCACCGTCATAGAAGCTAAGAAAACGACCGGAAGGATCCGAATTTCCAGAAGGTGCAAGCTGTGTGAGGAACAACATCGAAGCGATCAAAATCTCGTCAAGACGCCCACCAGACTTATAGTTAAGGACCAACCAAAGGCGGAAGAAAGCCAAGAAACAAAAGAAGCAAAACCAACCCCAACCAAAAACCAGAGTGACGAATGGAATTCATCGTAATTATAATACTAACCCTCATCGGAAGAGGATTAACCGAGGTGATCAAGATCAACGACCAAGTCGGATTACTTCCCCTAAAAGAAGGATTGGCGTACAACACCCAGAGTCACCATGAAGTTATCATTCAGAAGGATTATTCAAGATCAACTACAGATGTCAGAAGAAGCAAAGGCACAACAAAAGGTCATGGATGCTATCCAGTTGACCAATTACCAAATCCACCTTCTCACCACCATCCGGCTAGAGATGGAAGAACTCATTGACGCCACAACTGTCGCTAAAGTCGGCATATTACATCCGATGGTAGTACAGCCGCAAGTACTCTTAAATTATGTAAAATTAATACATTTAAACCCAAAAGAAGAATTTCCGTTTGATATTTTAGCGGATAACATTTATTTAATTGAATCTATTATCAAAGTTAAAGTGTACCAGACTAGTAATCATTATGTTTTTGTATTGGTCATTCCAATTGTCGACATAGAACCCTTTCAGTATTATCATTTAAATTCATTGCCTATTTTTTCTCAAAATAATTCTTTTAAACAGATTACCCCTAAATTTAAGTACATTGGACTTAAAGAAAATAAGTATTTTGTTTCCAATTCTATTTGTAAACAATTAAGTAAAACCAAATTTCTTTGTGATCACGAATTAGAAAATTATTTTTCAGAGACTTCCCCTTGCGAAATTCATATTCTCCAGTTGGATAATAACTACCACAACTGCGTATATCATTCCTTTTATTTAAAGGACATTGAAATTAGAAACATTGACAATAATATCAAAATTCTACTTAGTCCCTCTGAAAATAAATTGATCAGAACTTGTAAACAAGATAAGGACACACAAATTGTAAAAGGTACTTATCTGATAAGAAATATTAACACTTGCATTTTTTCTATAAATGACCAAATAATTCGTAATTATAAAACCTTAATTAACACTGAAATTAAACTTATTCCATTTCAGTGGCAACACAGTCAGATAACTACGCTTAATTTAACCCAGCCTAATTTTGTAAATTTTTCTAAGACTATTGATGACCACACTAAATTAATTGACTCAATATCTTTCTCTCAACATTATTCAGATACCAGAGACCACGTTCTGTACTTTTTTGTCATTGTACTAATTGTTATTTCTATTTTTATAACGTGCAGGAGATTACGCTCACATTTCCAGCACCGGGTGACCAACCTATCTAAGGACGCGAACTTGACCGATGCATTTGGCCATTCAGCATATCCCTTGCAGGAAATACCGCCTCATTTATAATCAACGGTATTTCTGCAGCTGACGTTGGAGGAGTTATGCGCCCAGATCAGACGTACAGCAGAAGGAATCTGCTGACAATAGAATAGATAAGATACTATATAAATAGTCCGCATGCAAGCCAGTAGGCATTATTATACGCGTGACCTAGACGTAGTAATAGTCAATCTGTAACACTTTTATATTGTATTGTATTAGCTGTGAAAGTAAATAAAAACATCTTTTTTGAATTCTACCAAACCACGAATTTAACTTATAGATAAAATAATAAGCTAATAATAAATAGATAAAATTGTATATATGGACGTTCACTACGCAAATACTGTTTTTTTTTATTTGCGTAATGGAATTTATACGAAATAAAATCGATAGATAAAGTTTACAAAGCAGCAGAACATGAACGCTATTAAAGCCACAAAAATATTCCCCAATTCACATATTTTCACCGCTTTTTTTACACAGAACCCGCTCATTAATACCCTCAAATAAATCGTTTACGAACCAAACAAAAAACGCATTTTTAATCGCTCGAATTTAAAACAACTTTTTCCCCGGCTACTAACGGCACACACAGAGGGACCTAAAAATGCACAGTCCGATTCCATCTATCTAAATTACCCCCAATTACAAGAGTAATTAACCCTCTCATAGTTTTTGCAGCGCGACTTTTTCGCCGCCCGCCTGTTCGTGCAAGTTCGGCGGGCGGCCGGTAGGCGGCGCCACAGGTAACTCTTTGGGCGGCCGCGCGTAATTTAGAGCGTTTATACGGCCCATTTGTAGCTGGTTAGCGGACGCGCCCTATTCGGCCCGTCGTGCTTAATGGGCGGCAAGGGCGCGCTAGTCTCCCTCGCCCGTACGCCTCTGCAACGTCTATTACAGCCCTTTACGTCCGGCGTATATCTTGATTATTCGCTAATTTAAAAAGCGACCACCGCACACGACACTGGTTGGCTCCAGCGAACGATGCTAAAGAGAAAAAAATTAAATCTACTTTATAACAAAAATGATAAAAAAATGCCATAATTTAAAACAAAAATTGGCCATATATCCTATGTATAATGTATAATTAGATAATCCGAATAATACTCAAACTTAATGATACTTGTTTAGCGAAATTTTCAACGTTTTCTAAAATGGTGGATGCGCCGGATTAGTTTTTGGAAAGATTATTTATTTTCTATGGTTCAGTATATGGGTGCAGTATAATCAAATCAGTTTTAGTACTTGTTGTAAACTTGTAGTTATTTCTGTACTTACAACTGAGAGTTTCTTCCCAGAAGCCAGTACAGTTCCCTGTATTATACAAATTTACTTGAAGTTTTTTCAAGAACGAAGAGAAATTATAATTTGATGACACTAATACGAAAATTTTAGTACTTGAAACAACAAATAAAATACGAATAAAATAGTAAGTATAGACATGCTCTGAGAACAATAAAACCAAGTTGAGTAGCCTGTTGGAGACTTGTTTCTCTTTATTATGTTCTGTGTTTAATTGTGTATCTAGAATATGAAAAATATTAAGAAAACACTTCACACGACAGTTTATCTTTTACTCTATATAATCTCGGGATCCGGAGTGAAAATTGCCTCATCAAAACGCCTGGGATGACAAATCTGGTCAGTAAGAAACGCCGAAAATATATTTTATTGGATAATATTTTTCACCCCAAAACCTGATCGATGTTTTCAAATTGTACAAGTAGAAAACCAAAATTAACGGTTTAAAAGGTGTGGGTAGCTCTTACATCTCAAAATTGATCAAAAATTGTGCATTTTTGTGAAATTTTTCAAGAATAGTCACTGCAAAAAAAACTGTTTGATCGAGCCAAACTTTCAATTTTCTATATTGATGCTAATAAAACATTTTGACGTATTTTTGTTTTTTCTTTAAGATAAAATGGATAACTTTAGAATTTATACGCCATGGATGTTTATTCATGTGAAGACGTTATTTACTGTTCAAAATTGATAAATATTCAATGCAACTTCTTAGAATATTAAATATTCAATTTCTTGTCAAGAAAAAAAAATATTAGATACTTGTACGTCTTTCGGTTTTCTCAAATACAGTTCAAATAGCCCAACCTACATTATAGATTTTTTTATCTAAGTGCCTTTTCTGACAAAGCTTTTCCACTAAAAAAAGCGATAATTGTGCGATGTAGAAATGTCAAAAGTGACCATAATACCGCTGTCACAGCTATCACAAACTCGAGATGCTTCGTACCAAAATATAATTTTTTTTAGTTTATGGCAAAATCCTTAAGCTGGAAGTTGTGTTTCGCTGAATCCAGGTAAAGAAAACCGCCACAAATTTATTTATTTTTACGTTTATGTTTTTTTTCTGTTGTTGAGGGTAAAGTAACTAAAAAGACTTAAGCAAGTTGAAAAGGTTTATGTTTGCCTTCATATTGAATTATATCTAGTGCTTGCAAAATCTGTTCTTCCCATTATAGCAACATGTTAGTGTAAACGAACATTCTATTCTTGATACTTAATTTAATCAGAAAGGATGCTGTTATAGACTGCTGTTCACACATAAAAAGAAGCGGCTCAATTAATGTATTGCAGGTCAGTGCCCACACTTCGTTATCTAACTAAAAAAAAAAACTAATTTAATGTTAACTTTTTAGAATCCCGGGATTTAGAAGAATTTGTTAAATTTTTGCAAGAGTAAATAAAAGCACACTTACATCAAAATGGCTCTTGCTGGAAAGAATTTGTACTTATTTAACAAAATGTAAAGGCTGCTTTAATATAATCTTCAATCATATCAATTCTCGCAACCATCTAGTGTGAATCAATGGCATAAATTGGGATTAATGTAAATAGGCCACAAATGTACAATTTGTATTGGTTTATAACAAATTCAAAACTACAAAAGATAACATTCATTTATTTGTAGATAATTAATCAGCGTACAAATATGTAAGCTAATCCAACCGTTTTCGTATATAACATGGCTAATAATCTAGCAAGAAGCCCAATAAAAGCGCCTAAAATTCGACAAAAAAAGTTAATCTAAATCGCCTTTTGTCTCCGTGGCATCTCAAATCGAATTGTCCGCTGTATCCCTTGGCAGTTAACGAAGGAATCCATTAAAACCCCTATTCCATCCATCGAGGCCAGATAGAATTTTTAACATAATTCCAGTTTGCCGATTGGCCTTTGTTCTCGTCGCTTCTGGTTTTCACGATTTAACAACAGGCTTGATCAATAACTGGGACCTTTTGTACATCCGGTTTTCATTAGATTTGACACAAGCGCCCTCTCAAAAAAGGGAAAAATAATCGGTTTATCTCCTAACGAAAGCCCCAATATCCACTCAACGCAACGATCGTTATCAACATTTGGCTTTGAGTCCTCCGCTTTTATATTGGAAGGATCTAATTGCGTAACACGTGCTCCTTTCAATTCTACTTGAGTGCTCCTATATATTGGTTTTATGTCCGAAGGTGCTGATTAACTTCAGTGAGTTGACTTCAGTGTCACTGTTATTGGAGAAAATAGACGGTTTTGTTCTGCCATAGAACGAAAGATAATTTTGACGACCCGGCTACTTTACCGTTCTTTTTTATTACGCTTAAACGATAACTTTTGGATACAAATTAAATAATTTGTGTATGAAATATGTGAAATCGTGAAAAATATTTTCTGATGTCCGGATATAAATAATAGATAACACTGTGTTACATTGAAAATATAAGTTGTTGAGCTGGTAGAACTGAACGCAATGGCATATATAAAATTTTCCAAACACCCTCGAAATCTCGATTTGAAAAAAGAAAAACTATTGAATGCAATTGAAAGACGGAACACAGACCAATATATAGATGTGCTGTTCGGTCAGATCCTCCAATAAAAATTCGAACAGTTATGGACGTTCAAATTCAGAAGTTTCCCATTATTCAGATTTTCTGAACTTTAGCAACAGTTTTATGACGTGTTTCACTCCATGCTATTTTAAACTTTCAAGTACAGTTTATAACGTGACATCGAGTACTTACAGTATTTTTCTGCTAATATGTTATACCAGGGCCCTACTTATTCCTTCCTCCACTTCGAGTATATTTTTACATATTTGCTCATTTCTACACCTTGTTTAAGGTTATTTTGCAGCCTCGAGTGCACATCTCAGCGACCTCACCAGACGCTGTTTCGCGCACATTTGTAAATATCTTTGTTTCCGTGCCAATAGCGATTCCTATTGTTGTCATAGTTTTAAGGACGACAGAAAAGCCTTTATTATAAATTCCTGCTGCTGCATAAGCCGCAATTTTGATAGGTGTTGAGCCACGGTAAAGATGTTTGGGTGCGAGGCGCCAGACAGTAGAATTGAAGCTCACCGTCCTAGCAACTGAATCTACTACAAGTTGTTGTAAATCGGCTTGGTGGCATTTTCGACATGTTTATTACCTGTTATTGACTTCATCGAGAGTTTTCTTGGCTTCGGTTTTTCGCGTTTGCATCAACTCTCTGATCCCGCAGGGCAGTACATATACTGGGGATTATCATTCGTCCAGATCTTATGATAGAATTTGGTCCACACAGCATCTGTACATATTATCAACAGTCTGGCAGTCTGGATGTCTTCTGATAAGTAAACCATAGAAAGTTGTCTATTCTTTTCAATTTAGAAACCACATCGGGCCCAGCGGTCCAACCCACAGCCCCGCGGAATATGTCTTTTGTAGAATCCACTATTGCTACCGCTGACCCATCATGTTCGTAGTACAGTTGTCTGTATCTACATCGATACAATTGATGTGAAATGTTCCATATTTGCAAATAATGTGATGTTAATGTAGTAAAAAATCTGATGTGGCCAGGCACATGACTTTATCATACAATATATAAAATTAATAGTTTAGCTGAATGAGAATCTATTTGATTGAGATCAGTCGTGTCTGCATTAAAATAAAACTAGTTAGCCAGGATTTGACAGATAAATAAATAATTAAATAAATAAATAATTCCTTTATTAAATGCAACAAAATTATATTTATATTTAGGGCGCAGTGCAGCACACTTGTTTCCAAATTGCCTTACTCTTCCACTCAACCCCTTACGCAAACTAGAACTAAGACATAATTGTAGCAATAATATAAAAATAATTCCGAGAACTTATCAAAACAAAAACAAACAAAAAAATTACTCTAGAGTCTAATTACACGTAATTGCAGCAAATCCAACTCAACAAAACATCGCACCTGCCCATAAAAAATAAAAATTAAAACAGCCTCCAATGTGCGCTCGATGCCTAAAGTCCCCCCTGTTGAGCAAACAGACAACGCTTCACCTTTCCCCCAAAACTGTTTAACGATAAATTATTCATATCTTCCCTGAGACCATTGTATATGTGACTGACCTAGTAAGAGAATGACCGTTTATACAGCTCAGTGCGATGGGCAGGTGGAGCAAACAAACCCCCGAATCTTAAATTAAGGTTATGGACATCCGTTCTACAGCATATCTTCCGCATGAGGTATTGTGGGGTCCTAGTGGATAGCAACTTATGATACAATATTGCTGCATGCAACACCCTAGTGTTATCCATGTTCAACCACCCCAAGTCGCCCAGCCCATTCGATACATGATCATACTTCGTCAAACCAAAAACAAACAGAACACATGCGTTTTGGACACGCTGAACACGCTGTCTATCCGACGCCATCAGGCAAGGACGGTACAGGGTATCACAATATGATATCTTTTGATAATATTAACTACTGTCAATATTAATTGTGCGATTATGTCAAAATATCAGCATTTGACACTACCGGTACTGTCATTAGCCTGAAAAATTTGCAAATCCTGGGTCGCTATATAGTATTAAATCAATGCAGATGCGACCGATCTCGATCAAATAGAATTTGCTCTTGCAGCTAAACTATTAATTTTACATTAAAAAAAAAAAAAAACAAAAAATGTCATAGGCATAAATTATTCAAAATTTCCTCTGCTTTAATTTATTATTTAACTATTTTGACAAAATTACAGAAATGGCGGCTCATTTCAAAAATCCTTGAAAAAGGCTTAGAGTAAACACCCAGTTCCTTTAGACCCCTTTGAACCAAAAGCTTTTCAACTCTAAGTTTGGTCATAAAACTTCTAAATATAAAGTGCCGTGCCGATACCTTTAGTAGTTTCTCCGGAATCGAATTCACAAAAATTCAGTACACACTGCGTATGATAAAGTAAAAAGAATAAAACCTCATTTATTTTCAAAGATATATAATATATTCGTTTATATCGATGATATGTTTCGCCTATTTAAGCCATCTTAAAACCTAAATTGTCAAGTGGGATGATAACGAGGTAAAACTCGAGACGGCAAGGTGTCATTGAAGAAATTTTTCGGATAACTGTGGAAAAAATGCTAAAATCATAGCCAGGCGAATGCGGACGTGTACAACACCGAAATATTTTTTAATCCAAAAGATTAAAGATAGCAACAGTACCGAGTTGACACGAGGGACACACTGTATGTTTACGTTCATTGTTGAAATAATGTCAAAACTCATTCAGAGGAATTGAGTTTTCTTAGATTTCTGTCGTTTTTCTCGGTATTTTGTAAAATAGTTAACATAAAATAATATAAAACGACTGTTTCGAAATAGTTCCTAGTTAATTGTTAATTATTGTCTTTTACTAACCCTTTTCAATTTACCAATTTGATTGATCCATTTCAAGAACGATATATTATTGTGAATATCTCAAAAATACAATTTTCAATTGGTTTTTCTGTTTCCTGTTATTTTTTAAAGAACATTCTTTCTATCCTCTTTAGAAGTTTTCTTTGCCTTATTTTTCTATACCTATGTGCTCAAAACTTTTGAGTTCATGCAATTTTGGTTCGAGTTTTCATAAGATCTAATGCCAGTTTATTATTATTTTTGCAAATCAGTGGTGTGTGAACCCGACCATTTACATATACTTACATATTTATCTAACAATATGTACTTTAAATCGCTAAAATTACAAATTTACAAAGCTGATGAATACGTCTGATGCGTCAAGCATGATCGTTTTCCAATTAAAATTTTAATTCATTATAAACTAACGAACATCTACTAAACTTTCCAACGTCAAAATTAGTAAAACTACAGTAACCTAATTTGTCGCTGAATATACTCGCCAATTTTCAATTTTTAATTAGTTTTATGTCGTCTAAATCCTCTGAAAACTTACAACTTCGGTCGGATAGACTGAAAACATTTACCTTCGCCGGACAGATACCAGTTCTCCGATAAGCTGGTGCAAACTTAGCAAAGTTGATTGCAGAGGTCTCCAGCGGCTTTGTCGGTTGCACTTATGTCATTATCGGTTGCTGCATAGTGAACCACAGCCAGGACTAATTGCTAACCGTGATCTTAATTGAAAGGCTGGATGCTGAGCGGTGTCCTATGTAGGAGAGACCCTTAGCAGGATCAGGATTCCATGTACCACGTTGGCTTTGCGACAGGTGAAGATTAATATTATAATGGGTGTATTGTACTGGTGAAAGCTAGAATGTTATGTTCAATTAACTATATTGGAATTAGAGAACATTAAACAATTAATGAACAACTCTGTTAATGTGATTATTTTGTGAATGGTCGTGTTAACTGTAAGATATGACGAATGTTTTTGCTGACTTATCTGCTTTCATAAAAATCTTGGGTAATAAAAAAGCAGATATTTTCATCGATAACAAAAGAAAATCGGATAAGTTTTATTATGAATGTACGTCGCACTGAGCTGTATAAGCGGTCATTCTCTCATCAGGTCAGTCACATATACAATGGTATCAGGGAAGATATAAAAAATATAGTTAAACAGTTTTGGGGGAAAGGTGGAGTGTTGTCTGTTTGCTCAACAGGAGGGACTTTAGGCATTGAGGCTGTTTTAATTTTGTATGGGCATGTGCAATGTTTTGTTGAGTTGGATTTGCGGCAATTACATGTAATTAGACTCTAGAGTATTTTTTGTTTGCTTTTGTTTTGATAAGTTCTCGGAATTATTGTTATATTATTGGTAGAATTATGTCTCAATTCTAGTTTGCGGAAGGGGTTGAGCGGAAGTGCAAGGCAATTTGGAAACAAGGTCGCTGAACTCCGCCCTAAATATAAATATTATTTTGTTGCATTTAATATTGTCTTATGTTCATAAAGGAATTATTTATTTATTTAATTATTTATTTATCTGTCAAATCCTGGCTAACTAGTTTTATTTTAATGCAGACACGACTGATCTCAATCAAATAAATTCTCACGCAGCTAAACTATTAATTTTATATATTGTATGATAAAGTCATGTGCCTGGCCACATCAGATTTTTTCTATGTCAACCCCGTGTTTTTCTTACTTATTTGGATGGATAACAGCATTACACCAGAAAATCTCTAATAACATTACATTTCCCGTTTAAGAAATTATAAAATTATCCCTTTGAAGAAATAGGTTACAAATTGAAATTAATAATACGCATAATGTCTACAATTTACAAAGAAAATAAAAATAAACCAATATGCACCACGATTTAGGCAAACTTTGGATGCTGGCGATGACGCCATACGTTTCGATTTTTGTCTTGAGATTGGTAACAAAATATTAAATCTTCAACAAATTTCTTTGTTTCTTTACAGCATTGTCGTTACCGAAGTGATGTAACTCCACATTTTACCCTCACTAGATAAAGCAAAAATTTCAAAAAGGAAGCGTGTGGAATGCTATAGCATATTTCTTTGATAGAAATATTAATCAACAGAAATATTTGCATAGGTAGAAAATTATTTTAATTAACAACTTGAGGAACTACCCTTAAATTTTATACGGTCAAAGTATTTAATTCGTTTTAAAAAATTTATGTATCATGGTTTAGTTATTTGGTGTTGAATAAAAATGGGATTTTGTTGAAATTTTTGTCTTTGAACAGACCAATTCTGACCAATTCTTCCAAATATATTTTATTTTATTTTTAGCGGAAATAGGTCTGAACATTTTTTAACCAAGGTACAAACAAATTTCTGTGTTTGTGCATGTGTCTACCCTATTTTCGTGGCGACGATTCCGGAGAAATATCTAAAGGTAACATGACCAAACTTAGAGCTGAAAAGCTTTTGGCTCAAAGGAACTGGACGTTTCCTCTAAGCATTTTTTAAGGATTTTGTAAATGAGCCGCCATTGCTGAAATTTCGCCAAAATAGTTAAATAATAAATAAAAGAAGAGGAAATTTTGAATAATTTATGTCTATGACATATTTTGGTAAAATTAATAGGTAGTTTAGCTGCATGAGCAAATTCTATTTGATCGAGATTGGTCGTGTCCCGCATTAATATAAAGCAAGTTAGCCAGGATTTGACAGATATTTTTATTCTAATTATTTTTATTCTAATGATTTTTATTCTAATGAATAGTATAAACAAATCTGTCAAATCCTGGCTAACAGTTTTATTTTAATGCAGAGACAAACCGATCTCGATCTCGATCTCGATCTCGACCTTGCATCATTCCGTTGTATGTCAATAGAAATCTGAAGAAAACCCTTTTGTTCATTGTTGTTAATGCACTTAAACCACACACGCATACTTTCTTCACTGGCAATGGACAATAAAGGCAGCTTTTAACATTTTTGATATATCGGTATAGTGATCGGAATCTCCTATAGTAACATTGTTATTTTTTAAGTACACTATATTTGCAAACCACAATTATTTAACTTTATAAAAAATATATTTACTTAACATACATATAGATATCAGAACATTTTACAGATTTTCACTGACTTCATTTCTAAATTATTGATCTATTATCAAAACAAGTGACAACTGATTTACTTTCAACCTAGACTCAATTCACAAATTAGGTCTTCAACTTGAGTTAGGTACTAGAATCTATATACTACACAGCTATGTAATAAAACTGTTAATGGGTAATATACATACACCTATTAATTACCAAAATAATTGGTATTTAAAACAAAATAATGCTTGCGATAATGAAGTACCTATAACTAACTAATTAGCCATATCCCACCGAAATTTCAACTAAACACATTTCAAACTGATCATTTAAATAATCTAAATACTGAAATATGGCACTTGTCAGAGCCGATTATTAAAAAAAAACTATACTACGTTTGTTTCAGAATAAATAAATACCGTTTTCAAATAATTACTATAATAGGTTTCTGAGATCTGAGAGCGTGGTGGTGAGTGGTCATTGCTTATTGATATAGTGCAAATCCCTCCTCAAGTTGAAGTTCTAAGAAATTTAGACATAGGTAGACATTTCATTGCATACTGCACACCAACAATAGCAATAAGGAATCCCAATACAAATTTTAGTAGCGATAATTAAAACGAAACCAATAAATAGTGCATACTAAAGTCAAAACAACAATCATAATCGTATAGGTACCTTTATATTCTTTACTCTATGGTCCGAACAAACGAGTCTACAAAATATGCAACAATGCAACTACGCTTTGACACCGCACCGATGACCATAGTTCAGTTGATATAAATACAACCGATGCTTATTATCTTTATGTTCGTTCCTATTACACATGTTAACAGCCATCATTTTAAGCGAAACCAATAAATAGTGCATACCAAACTAAACAACAATCGCATACTTCGCTCCTTTATATTTTTTACTCCTTGCCACGATCAAAACAACGGCAAGTCCACGCGTGCGCTGTCAGTCTGTTACCGTGGTTCCGTATGGAGCACGTCGGTTTCGGGTTATAATCTTTTTTAACGGACTTTACGCGATTTTTTATCGATTTCTTGCGTTCGAGTGTGTTTATGTTGTGACCAAAAGGACCGAAGACAGTTAGGACATAATTTTGGAACCGGATGACCCGCGGTAAGTTCGTGATTGTTAATTGTAAATCTTGTATTGTGGGTTGCATAATTTTACGTCGATACGTGTCGCTTTCATAGCGGGTAGGTATATCGGTATTGCAGATGTTCTCTTGAGCGGTGTCGATATGATTTGACAGGTTAGGGATAAAATGTATTTTAGTTGATTTTATTAGACACGTGATGCTTGTAACGAAGTTGGGGCCCGAAGTTGTTCTGTAATTGATGGCAATGAGTGATAACAATACAACTATACAACAATTCCAGTTTACGATAAATTAGCGTTCAACAACGTGTTTATTATGTCGTAAATAAAATCAAACTGTATCAATTAAGGTAAGAAAGAATTCATTACCTATCGTTGGCATAATTATAACTAATTTAATAAATGAGTCACTAAATGCAGGGTAGTACCCAACAAGACGGTTGCACAGCTGACCATTTAAACATTGTGACCGAATAGATAAATTTACAATTTCCGCAAAAATTGATTGGGCGAAATGGCCCTATTTAATGGCCAGCACGTAGTCCTGATCTGGCAATTATTATTTTTATTTTTGGGGACGATTGAAACAAATTGTTACTGTTAAAACTAAGCAAAATAAACACGTTAGAATCTTTACTACTGACGAAAATTTGAAATTCATGTAAAGAATTTCGAACTCTGCTTCAAATGCGTGCCGAATTAGGGGGTCATTTGCTTGATTAGTTGATTTCTTCCCTTACAAATAGATAATTATTTCTTACATTTCTTAAATTCACATTTAAAATATTTAACTCAATTATTTAGTTTTATTTTAGTATGATTTGTACGTATCAATTTGATATTGAAGTATCAAGACGTGTTTTCTTTGGTTACGTTCTTATTTTGATCTTGAATATTTTTTCTAAGATCAGTTTTTACATAAAAACTGTAGTTATTAATTACCTTTGATAGTCAAGAGTATATTTTTGTGCGATATAGGGGTTTGAGCATATCCGATGGATTATTTATGCTGTGGTATGTTTGAAAAGGGTGGCATTTTTCGGCCCGACAAATTAGGGATTCGCACGGCAAATTTCGGTACCTTAACGACAAAATATGTTTTTTAACGACAGAAAATATTAACAAACGACATGATATATGTTTTAACGACAAAAAACATAAGTGAACGACAATATTTGTATTTAATCGATAAAATTAGCAAACTATGTGATTTTACTAACGTCTTTAACATCTTTAATGTAGACAACAAAATACAACTAGAAATCAATCAGTTGTAGGCAATTGCTTGTTTGATTGATATGATAGTTTTAACTAAAGTATTTGTCAGTTGCGAAAGTTCAACTTTTAGTACTTTTTTGCGGTTTAAGTTCGACCGTATCATAATAACAGGGTCTTTACCCTGTAACATTTCTTATTATGTCAATTATGGTGGTGCTTATTTTTGTACTATTATTTTTTTATGCAGGATTTATTCATCTATATCAATATTTAATTACTATGAAATTTGAGATCGATCGATACAGTACATAACTCATACCTCAAGGGGCACAAAATCGAGTATACGTTTAATTTAATCTTAATTTATACGTTGATTTAATTTATTTTAATTTTGAAATTAAAAAGGAAATATTTTTGGTTTGTTTACTACAATGAATTTCCAAGTAGATACTTAATGTGTCAAAAATACAATAATCTAAGCGAAGTCCATCAATAAACACAATCGAAATCAAGTTTATGGAGAAAACGCTACAACAAATAGTTTTCACTTGATCGGTTTTGTTCATTGTTGGCCAGGATAGTCACTTAGGTTTGACCATTGTATTTTTGACAAATTAAATACTTGCAAATATGTGAAATACTTTGATATCGAGATGCATTGTCCCCTAACTATGAACAATTTTACTCACAGTAAACAACTTCATTAAAGGACTGGACCGAAGCATATCAATGGATACAATTTTAAAAAAGGTCTTAATATTATATGTATATTACACATGCTCTTCTAAATCACAGGATAAAAATATTCAAATACACAATAATTGAAGACAATAATTCAAATATTTGTTTATTTTTTTATAGAATGTACGGATATACATAGATTTATTATACTTGAATTATTGTTTATTTGTTTCTTTATTTAAGTACAATATTAATAATTTTATTTGTGATTTTATCAAACTTTTGCATACCCCAAACTACAGCTGTTAATTAAGTTTTATTAAACCAAAATTAAATCATTAAAACTCATTAAAACGTCTTTTTTACTGAAATTGAATTAAGCAGTTTTTTAATTTACTTTATGATTTTGTTGTTTTATTTTTAATATTGTGTTTTATTGTAGGCTTATAATTTTAAAAATATTAAATTAATTATAAGCAAAAATGACCTAAAAACTTATTTAATAAAGTTCTGTTTATTCGAAATTGTTCAGTTGCTTTCAAACGCAATCTAGATATTTGCAATTTCTACTGTGATATTGTAAAATCGATTTCAGTAGGTACAAGTACTTTGATCCAACTTTGATCTTATAATTTGAACGCCTTGTATAACTTTTAGAAGGGGAATGTAACATAAAATTGATCTAAAATTTAATGAATAGTTCAAAAATGCGATAAACCACAGGGTGTTCCATTTGAAATATAAAACTTGACATCATTTCCGGTGTAACCAGAAGTAACCGAAAATTCAAAATATTTTAGTTGAGACGATCGTGTCCTACAATTAGGTCCAAAAATTTTCAATCTCTTATTTCATTTGGTTCTCCATATACTTCAAATGGCACCTCGTTGTGGGAGACCCAGTATTTTTTTCGATAATTGTAAACTGTTTGTCACAGAAACCAGATTATAAACAAGCCTTTTGCGCGAGACCTAGGTAATTTATTTTCTTCATTTGTGTCAAATTGCTTGTGGTGTATTTGAGTTCATAGATACAACTTTTTATCAACTTCTAACTCATAATTTCAGTTCAAAGCTAAGAAATAAGATTATGATGCTGATGTTTTTTTTTCTTTACGGTAGCTGTCCCTTTATGTGCTGTTCCAATTACAAACCGGGCCAACAGATAACTCTCTTCGTTGCAAAATGGCGCCTTACTTTCTGTGTGTATTGCAAATAAAATTGCCCAAATTCTTCATTTAGTAATACTATTAATCACACCAATCCATACACTTTCCGCATTTCATTAAAAAATGCACGTTCTTCCGTAATAAACGCAGTTTTCAACCGAGCACAATACCAAACCAAAAATCATTTTTCATTATTCTACTATTCGGGCCACGCCATTGCAGTTACGTATAGCTTCGCATTTGCGTCGTTTCATCGGTTCTCGATGAGAGATGGATCCCAATACCGAGTTGTGCATTGTTCCACCAAAGCAGGATAAGGCCCGAATGAAAAAAATACAATCCCCGGAATAGGGAATACAACAACGCAGAGCAATTCGTATACATTGTTTTGCTGGTCCCCTGCAGTTGAGGACTTATCAAAGCTCATCGCTGATGGTGAGATTAAATTGTTCCCAAGGTTCAATATCACCTATCCGTCGATGGTAAAGTTTCGATGAAGGGAATCATTGGAGTTCTACGATTAAATTCTCTTCTCGAGTCGTAATATCGGGTCTTTGGTCCGAAGCGCGTATATTAACTGCATTCTGTAGTCTGGGAGACGTCGCTCTGATCGACGATTTGCATCCGGGTCGATTATTCTTCATCGGTTTCGTACCGGCTTAGGACATTTTAATTAGGTGTTTCAGGTACGTTTTGTATGTCGAAATGAAAGAAATTCTGGATTTGAGATCGTCGCAAAAGGTAGATGGGCACGATTCAGTCATCGTGATTTTGTTCAGGAGTGAGCGTTGACAATAAAAGCAGAATGCCGAACGTTCAGATTGTCGAACGTTATTGAATGTTCTTTGATTTGACTTTATGACTTATAAAAACTGTATCCCCAATTCCTCGTGTACAAAAACTTACCTATAATGTATCTTCTATATCTATATTAATCAAAACTGTTTTTAAAATTTAAAATTAGAATCAGCCAAAATATGTTTAGTTACAAAATAATAAAGTAACACGTGTTCAAACATTTAAAAAATAGCTGCCAAGGTGGGGGACTTTCTATAAACGTAATAAAATAATGCAAAATGGAATTAATATTCTCTTTTAGAAATAAAGACTCATATTAAGATTAAGAAGAGGATATAAATAAAGAGTGTAATTTGTTGTTTATGAAAGACCTACGTTTTATACCTCGCGTACAAAATTCCAGGAGGTATTTGTAAAATATATTACTATAAATATATTACTAACCACTCCTATTAACTTTATGACCTTTTTACTTTATCATACGCAGTATGCTAAAGTATTGTAATCATGCCGAAAAAAAAAATTGAGATTTTAGCGGAAATAGGTCTTTTTGGGTCCCCTGAACATTTTTGACCAAGGTACAAAAAAATGTCTGTGTGTGTGTGTGTGTGTGTCTGTGCGTATGTATGTCTGTGTGTAAACGGTTTTTGTGGCGACGATTCCGGAGAAACTACTAAAGGTATCGGAACGAAAGTTCATATTTAGAAGTTTTGTTATCAAACTTAGAGCTGAAAAGCTTTTGGTTGAAAGGGGTCCAAAGGAACTGGTAGTTTATTCTAAGCCTTTTTGAAAGATTTTGCAAATGAGCCGCCATTCCTGTAATTTCGACAAAATAGTTAAATAATAAATTAAAGTAGAGGAAATTTTGAATAATTTATGCCTATGATATTTTTTGGTAAAATTAATAGTTTAGCGTTAAGAGCAAATTCTATTTGATCGAGATCGGTCGCATCTGTATTGATATGAAACTTCAAACTAGCCTGGATTTGACAAATATTTTTTTGTGCTGTCACCACAGAAATGTCTATGGCTGTCACACTCGAAAACAGCTGATCCAGCTGATTTCATCAGAGGTTGGAGAACCGCTATGGAACGTTGCCGCTCTACTGCGGCAAAGTACAAAATACAAAATTTAAATAAAATAAGATCACCAATTTGATTGTTTGTTGATAAGAAATATAAACCCGTTGTTATATCTAATTGTAAAAAAAAACGATAAATTGAGAAAATTGTAAATAAAGTATAGCGATGAATGTAGTTATATTTTAGTATGTTGGTACTGACATCTACAGTGTCATGAACGAATATAAATCTGTCAGAATTTGAATTAGCTTTTTAAACTTGACGTTTGGGGGGGTCGATGGCGTATAGGATAGAGCGGCTGCTATCTACGCTGGAGGCCCGGGATCGAATCCCGGCTCGGGCTAAAATCGACTGTCCTGGTACTTTAGGCAGGGAACAAATACCTTTGCATGCCGCCTTCCATCGGATGAGGAAGTAATGCCGGTGGCCCCGTGTGCTGTCATTATGCGACGTGCACGTTAAAGAACTCTTACTGGAGGTTGGAATTCCTTCAGTAGGACAAAATTCCTGGGTGTGTGTAGCCTACCCTCAGCGTCGGTGATTGGCCTAAGTTGCGGAACTAGACCGACGTAAAATAAACAAGTCAAAAAAAGAAAAAAACTTGACGTTTCGTAGTAGTGGTATCAACCTAACATTTCCTATACAGAAATATAACCATTTTTGAATTTCTTTGTATTTCTTAAAAGGCAGCACAAAAAACGTTGATGTCACTCCTGCCGGAAACTACATAGCGCGACTCGCTCATATGCGACGGCGACGCTCCGCCATTGGTGACGCGCCGCATCACCGCTCGTCGCGCTATTCCGTACTTTCGACATTTGTGCCAAAAGAAACTATTATTCTGATGACAGTAGGTAGTGTCAAATGCTGATGCTTTGACAATACCTACTATTGATACTATTGATTATCAAAATATCTGTCAAATCCTGGCTAACTAGTTTAATTTTAATGCAGACACGATTTATATCAATCAAATAGATTCTCATGCTGCTAAAGTATTAATTTTTATATTTTGTATGATAAAGTCATGTGCCTGGCCACATCAGATTTTTAATTATGACTAGAGTGTATACAAAAACCGGTTTTCGCATTCAAATTTCCAAGTTTCAGCCGAAATCAATATAACTAATTGATATTACAAAATACTATAAATAAAATTGAGAAATATAAATTAAAGCTAACCATAAAATATCCTGTAAACGATTACTCAATATTGCTCATATTCTAGATTTAAAAAAATAGAACAACTCATCTGTCAGGGATTTTCTAAAGTTGTAAATTGGCACAACCCGGTTATTTATTAAGTTATATATTAGAATAAGTTATATATTATATATAATAAGTTATTTATTAGAATCTGTTTCAATACACAATAACTAAGTGTTAAAATATTGAGTTTAAAAATGGACTCTGCTTTTACTTCGCAGATAGAAGAGTTCAAATACACTTTTTACTTTATCATACGCAGTATAATAAAGTATTGTAATCATGCCGAAAAAAAAAATTGAGATTTTAGCGGAAATAGGTCTTTTTGGGTCCCCTGAACATTTTTGACCAAGGTACAAAAAAATGTCTGTGTGTGTGTGTGTGTGTGTGTGTGTGTGTGTGTGTGTGTGTGTGTGTGTGTGTGTGTGTGTGTGTGTGTGTGTGTGTGTATGTGTGTGTGTACCCGTTTTTTGTGGAGACGATTCCGGAGAAACTACTAAAGGTATCGGGACGAAAGTTCATATTTAGAAGTTTCATGACTGAACTTATAGCTGAAAAGCTTTTGGTTCAAAAGGGTCCAAAGGAACTGGCTATTTACTCTTAGCATTTTTTAACGATTTTGCAATTGAGTCGCCATTTCTGTAATTTTGGCATAAAAGATAAATAATAAATTAAAGTACAGAAAATTTTGTATAATTTATGTTTATAACATTTTTTGGTAAAATTAATAGTTTATCTGCAGGAGCAAATTCTATTTGATCGAAATCGTGTCTGCATTAATAGCAGGTAGCCAGGATATTTTGAACCTTTTGACAGTATTCAGAACGTCAGCGGTTGCGAAACGTCAATTCAACACGCAAATGCATGAAGAGGAGAAACACGGGTGCACGTAGAGTGCAACAATATTAAAACATCTTGGTGTCAATGTGTATTTCGATTGCGGATAGCCATGTTCTTATGTTTTCGCTAATAAATGCAAAAAGATTGTAAGACGGTATGGTAACATTAAAACTTATTTGTAATATTGAGCATAATTCTTTATGAACTTTTGTAGTTAGCACTGAAGGCGGGGTAAAACCAGAAAATATAGTATGCTAGAAGCCAATATAATATATTAATCATCAGAACCAATAACATTTTTACTTTATCATATGTAGTATGACAAGGAGGTTTAGTCTTAGCATTTTTGAAATATTTTGCTAATATGCCGCTATTTCTGGAACTTCGTCGAAATAGTTAAATAATAAATTAATGCAGAGGAGATTCTGAATAATTTATGACATTATGACTATGAAATTTTTTGGTGAAATAAATATTTTAGCCGCATGAGCAAATTGTATTTCATCGGGATCGCTCGTACTGCTTTAAAACACTAGTATTAAAACCAGGATTTTTCAGATATTGTGATTCTAATGATAGTAGGTAGTGTCAAATGCTGATGTTTTGACATTACATACTGTAAATATAATCAAAATATCTGTCTAGTTCTAGTAGTTTTATTTTAATTTAGATGTGGCCGATCTCGATCAAATAGTATCTCATGCAGATAAACTATTAATGTATGGTATGATAAAGTCATGTGCCTGGCCACATCAGATTTTTTTTAATTTTTTGCCATGTTCGTATGTCTTTTAGCTTTAAAGGATCAACAACAAATCATTCCATCTTTTGATTTCATCTGGAAAAATAAAAAATGTACAAATTTGCAGATACGACCTCTATGCTTTTAACGACTTTATTTAATAGAAAAGCTGGGTTTTAAAAATCACCGTTCTGTTAAAACACGACAAATTTTAATTATGCCTGGTTTTATCTGTTTCCTGTTTCTGTGCTGTTGTTCTTCTGGAAAAGACCAGAAGAATTTTCCTGTTGACCTAAAGCTCTTCAAGAACTTTATGAGAGTGCTAAAACTGCTTAATTGAACTTCTAGTTGCTTAAAATATTTCAATGTTTATACCATTATTTTAAAGTTTTAATATTACGAAATATAGCTTTAATCACAACAGATTTTATTATCTGCGATAGTTGTTGTATTGCATGCTATTTCGCTTTTGTAACATCCACCAATAACAATTTCAACAATAACCGAGTAATAAACGCAGAAATATAGCTGGTACTCACTTTGACATTAATTCGGTAATCTACGGTATGAATTGAGAGGCAATATCTTCAGTTCTAAGCTAATATTTATATAATATATTTATTCCTTTATACAAGGTCATTATAACTGATTCTAGTCAAAATAGTCCTTGCCCATGTTAATATTTTTGGTCTCTGTACACAAACAACTGTCAAACTTGAAATAGGTTGTACATGTACAACCAACTTAACTTTTGTGTGAAAAGCAGTGGTATTCAATTCAAACAGAGCATCACCAGAAATATTTGCATTTGATATTGTGGCCTACCTTGACCACAATCATTTATAATGACCATTTACAATCTCTATGGGCTATACTTATGTCTACACCTTCATAACTTTTATAGATTTTGATAAGACTTAGTTAAATTAATTAATCAGTTGTTCTGTCTAAATTTAATTAAATTTTAAATTAGAAATACACACTAAGACGTATCTAAACCAATTAATTACGCGAACTCCTCAGAAGTCAAGCAAAATAATATTTCTACCAACGTACGAGTGCCAACTTTAAACAAACACTATTAACTTTTATAGATTTTGATAACACTTTGTTAAATTAATTAATCAGTTGTTCTGTCTAAATTTAATTAAATTTAAAATTAGAAAGACACACTAAGACGTATCTAAACCAATTAATTACGCGAATTCCTCAGAAGTCAAGCAAAATAATATTTCTACCAACGTACGAGTGCCAACTTTAAACAAACACTATTAACTTTTATAGATTTTGATAACACTTTGTTAAATTAATTAATCAGTTGTTCTGTCTAAATTTAATTAAATTTAAAATTAGAAAGACACACTAAGACGTATCTAAACCAATTAATTACGCGAATTCCTCAGAAGTCAAGCAAAATAATATTTCTACCAACGTACGAGTGCCAACTTTAAACAAACACTATTAACTTTTATAGATTTTGATAACACTTTGTTAAATTAATTAATCAGTTGTTCTGTCTAAATTTAATTAAATTTAAAATTAGAAAGACACACTAAGACGTATCTAAACCAATTAATTACGCGAATTCCTCAGAAGTCAAGCAAAATAATATTTCTACCAACGTACGAGTGCCAACTTTAAACAAACACTATTAACTTTTATAGATTTTGATAACACTTTGTTAAATTAATTAATCAGTTGTTCTGTCTAAATTTAATTAAATTTAAAATTAGAAAGACACACTAAGACGTATCTAAACCAATTAATTACGCGAATTCCTCAGAAGTCAAGCAAAATAATATTTCTACCAACGTACGAGTGCCAACTTTAAACAAACACTATTAACTTTTATAGATTTTGATAACACTTTGTTAAATTAATTAATCAGTTGTTCTGTCTAAATTTAATTAAATTTAAAATTAGAAAGACACACTAAGACGTATCTAAACCAATTAATTACGCGAATTCCTGAGAAGTCAAGCAAAATAATATTTCTACCAACGTACGAGTGCCAACTTTAAACAAACACTATTAACTTTTATAGATTTTGATAACACTTTGTTAAATTAATTAATCAGTTGTTCTGTCTAAATTTAATTAAATTTAAAATTAGAAAGACACACTAAGACGTATCTAAACCAATTAATTACGCGAATTCCTCAGAAGTGAAGCAAAATAATATTTCTACCAACGTACGAGTGCCAACTTTAAACAAACACTATTTCGACTAGCGTCAGTTTTCCCAGCTCCCTACATCACATACTTTAACTTCAACTTTTCTTCATTTCCCCTCCACCTCCCCCCTTACCAACCCCTTAATAACATCTCACGAGCCGGCTGGCTGTGAAAATCAACCGAGTTTAATTTATCTCGTGTCTCGAAGATGTACAGGCAGGCTGCGAAAGTTTCATAATGGCGGCCATAAACTGCGAACGCCGGGCAGGAACGGTTATCCTGCAGGAGTTCAACCTTTGGCGCCTCGTCGGACTTTTCATTAAAGTGGCAGGCACTCGCAGGACAAGGAAACCGGTAGGATATTGCAGGTGTTAGTGTCAAGTTCCGACGTCCGGATCTCCTCTCCAGTAAACATCTAGGTTCGCGTTGCGAGAGCATGGAAAAGCTTCAAGGCAGCAGCGGCAGTCCTTTACGAAAATCGATCCTGATACGATTCAGCGCATCCTGGACACCTGAAGCGGACGGAGGACCTCCGACCGATTGTTAGACAGGATAATAACCATCATTTATTCCGATGGCCACTTGCTCAGCTTGCATATCTGTCGACTCGTTATTTGTTATAAGGAGTGGGAATTTGGTTTACTGATTTTCTGGAGTGTACTCCAGAATAATGTACGTCATTTGGTACAAATATTAGTCGGAAAATATGAGAAATTTCGTAGCTTTAAACTTGGTGATGGTCCCTTGCAAACATTTTTATATTAAAATCGGATTCTATTGATATCGGAAGTCTATTGGCTGCCCATAGGCAGTAGCTAATCATTTGATCTTCTGTTGACAAACAAGAAACTACTTATACAAATCGGACCACGAATTACGGAATTATGTGCCAGCATATGAAAAATATTCCTACATATACAGTAGGGTAAGCCGATTTTTTTAAATTTTCAAATTGGGTGATGTACAATCATGAAATTTATAATTTTTTTATTTTTGTTTTGAACTTATGTAATACTGTAATACTCACACCTTTTTAATCTATTTAACTAAACAAACAGAAAGTAAAAAAAATGAAAAATTGTAATAATTTTAAAGCCTGTGCGGCAGTTCAAAACACGAAAAATAAATAAATCAGGTGTTTTATTTAATTCATTAACTCACACCTTTTCCATGATTGCACATTCCCGAATTATATCATATTTAAAAAACAAACAAAAAATAACAAAAATATCAAAAATTTAAATAATATAATGCCTTTGGGGCAGTTCAAAACATCAAAATAAAAAAAAAAGGTGTTTCCTTTAATTCATTAACCCACAACTTTTCCATGACTGCACATTTCGGAATATGAAAATTTAAAAAAATCGGCCCGTCCTAATATACAGTGAGCCCGCAAAGAATGGGGACATGGTAAACTGTCTGAATCAGGTTATTTAAAAAAATATATATATTTAAATGAAATTCAAATTTTATCCGACAATTGTTTTAGACTTATGACTATATAATATCGAATTAAATATTTCACAAAATATATTACGCGTCTATAGTGTGTCCAGCAAAGTCCGCACCATATGGAAATTTTTGTATTATTCAATTCTCAGAAAATTTTATTCTTTATAAAAGTTGGCGGCTTGTATGTAACCAACACGGCAACCGTCAAATATGTAAATTTCAGTGCCATATACCGAGCGACTCAGAAAATATGAATTTGTAATATGAGTAAAGTACCTTTATTTTCATTATTATCAATAAACTTTATTTGGGAATGTTTGTCACACTATCTTAAAATATTTTGTTTGTCTTTTTTTTTTAATTTTTATTCGTATCACAAATATTAGTTAATGCCAGTAATACTAAAAGGTTGTTTCTAATCTACTTTTTAGAAATTTGAATAAATTTTTTATTATATTGGTATGATAAGTTATGGTTGTTTAGTAGTACTGTTGTAATTAATGATGACGTTAAAAAATTCGTAAACAGGTCGATTTTTAACTACCAAAATAGAAATTTTTATGTAATATTCTAACGTCCTCATTTTTTGTTGTGTATGAATTAAAAACGCTGCTTAAAATAGTCTGCATTATGTGTTTTTCTGTGCCCATTCAGAGCCCTCGAGTGCACTCGAGGCATAATTTGTCTCGCATTTAAATTATACTTGATTCTAATGGATGATAAAAGCTTTCCTCCTACATAATCGCACTGTTGTTATCACATTACGCATTATGCACGATACTGCAGAAACAATGAGCGTTTTTATTACACAGGGAGTTTTTTTTAAAATTTGTAAGTATGTAATTAATTATGTAAAAGGACAGAGTTGAACAAAATGAACCGAAAATAACGGAAATTAATCACAGAATCGATGATGATCGTAAACAGTACAAAAGTGACAAAATTCAGAATGGTGTAAAATCACAAAAGGAAGGAACAGAAGATGGAAAAAATGATAAAAAGTTTGAAAAAAAGGCTAAAAATAACAAAAAGTGTAAAAGTTAATTATCTTGCCATAAGGACGAAATTGTTAAGAATGATGTAAAGGGGGAAAATGTTTTTTTTGTGTTTTGTCCTTTTGTAACATCCTTTTTTGTCCTGTTTCGTATAATTTTACCCATTTTTGTCCTTTGTGTCTTCATCGTTCGTTTATATTTTATTTCAGTCCTTTACGCCATTATCCTCCTGTGCATCCTTTTGATGCTATTCTTCCTATTTGTGAATATACAACTCGTTAAAAGTCCTCCTTTGAGATCGGCCCCAATGCGTTCACATGGTCTTTTTGCTTCAGAATACTTTGAATATGGCTTTTTCCCTTTATTTGCGAACATGTGGCAGGCTTGTAGAGTTAACTTTGAGAACCTTTTGGAACTTACATTCCTAGACGGCGAAAGATGCCTTTAAAAAATATTAAAAAGGATTATTTAACGGTTTAATGGAATAGAAATGTAATTTAGATTTAATTCTACAGTATACTGTGTCACAGTAAATCAAATATAATACATAAACTAAGCGTTTTTCGTCTTATGAAAAAAGCAATCACAACTAATTGGTTCTTCTAAGTTCTAACCAAGTGGTTCTTAACCGGTGCTCCGCGGAACACTGGTGCTCCGCGAGTTTGTTGCAAGTGCTCCAAAATTATGAAAGCCGAATTTGTTGACTCATTTACCGTATGTGATTGAAATAATAATATTTGTATTTGTATATTATTAACGTACAAAACATTCTAACTTCAACAAAACTAACAATTATAGGATATTATAATACAAGAAGACACCCAAAATAAGAGATGGAGCAGGGCAGAAAGACCTAGGTCAATAGCCCGTTCCAACACCAAATAAAATTTATTAAATGAAATTAATTGTGTAATAAATCTGTACAAAGCTGGATGTTGGAATAAAGTTTATTACTACTACTATAATACAAGTTTTAGAAGACAAACATTGGCGCACGAGTTGTTTTGTTATATACTATTTGTTCTACTATGCGACATTAATTTTACATAAATTTCTAAAAATGCGGTTGTCATCTTACAATTTAAAGTAATTTTATATTCAACAGTTGGTAGTTAGTGTAAAATTCACAACTACGACTGACGCGAACCAATACCGATTGATATGTCAGCCTTTTTTGACACTTGACGTCAATATCATTAATCTTGGAAAACCAAAAGTTACTAAAAGTTTGTGATCTAGTGTTTTCATCATGACACCGAAACCGGTTTCGTTATGAGTTTACAACGAACGCAAAGTAGAAAAAACATTTACAATTTTCAATTAGTAATAAATATGAATAAAATAAATAAAGAATTTAGAACATAATACAATTAAAATAAAAACGTGTATAACTCTGCTACACATGCCACATAAAAAGTTCTAAAAATATGTAAACATTTTGAAATATATTTCCTAAAATAAAGATAATAAATATGATGTTTTGATATCCACATGTTCTGTGCGGATTTAATAAGCTTTAGATTAGTATAAAGTTGTATTCAAAATGAGCTTATCAAAACTACTTGAGTAGCTGGTACGTAACTGCTAATATAAAGAATCTAGCCAAATTACCTAAATATTTGACAAACTAAGAAGGTTTTGAAAGTTTTATTATATTTAAATTTATATTACCGCGAACATGTCAGATGCTTGGAGGAACTATCACAATATACCAAATAGGTAGCGGCATTTATAACCACCAGGTGATAGTTCACGAACAAAATTTTGTGAGGCCAGAAAATCAAAACATGCACACACACAAAATGTGGAATTATGTAAATACGGGCAAAAAGAAAACTTCGGAAGCAATTCGGTACATCGAGAGTGCTGTTTCCCTATTATAATTGTTCACCCAAACATTCAAGAGGTGGTTTGTAGAAATAAATTCCAAAATTCCCGTTATGTTCTAAAATTATACAGAAATATATCTTTTTCTTTTCTGTGTCAGACTAATGATTTTCGCCGCAAATAAACTTCATTCGAGTATTCATTTTTTCAATTCGTTAAAAAGTTAGAGCTGATAAAAATATCAATAAAACCGTATTTTAAACGGCTACAACTTCTTAAGGAATTGAGAAAACCAATAAGTCAATATGAACCTTTTTACTCGGAATGAAATTTAGTTTATAGAAGAAAATCTGTAAAAAGTTTTATGTGGATTTTATTTTGTTACTTAAATTTATTTACTTTTTATTGTTGTAATGGGTATTGACTGTTATTTTTTCGTTTTCGCCTTGTTTGATATATCTTTTATCTTTTATTTTTCTTTGTGTGTTAACTTTTCAAACGGCTGTAACTTCTTAAGGAATGAAAAACATATAAGACCATATTAAACATCAGAATGACATTTAATTTCTAAAAATAAATTCTGCTGAAAAAAGGTAGACTATTAATATATTTATATTTTTTCTATTAATGTTATCCCTGACTTCAAAAAGGTTAAGAACCACTGTAATCTAACCGGATGCAATTATAACATCTTTTCCTGAACGTATCGTTCTATAGCATAATTACAAAAGAACCAAGAAATTAAATCAAAAGGACTGAAAGCACTTCATAACAACTTTCGTCCTAAAATTCTCGCTTCACTGCTGTTCAATACACACTTCTCGATAACTTTAGTGGCTCAATGGTACACACTTCTTTCATCCAGCTTCTGTCAGCGTTAGAACTCGCGTTTGTGCTTGAATTGTTCCACACATATAGCAGGAAATTCCTTTAGGGCTCAACAAAGCGCAAATCCCCTGTGCTGTGCTTTGTCGCCGTTAGCTGAGAGGATAAGTGACACGTTGACATTTCAAAGAGCATTACCGGCGATACTTGATTATTAAGTGCTTACGCCAGCGTGTCTGTACTATACATACCCATACCTACTATGAATTGAGATCAGGTGAATGGTGTGACATTTCGGTTAGTATTGTTATCGAATATTAAATAGGAGAGTTGTTGAATATGTGTTTGGTATTCGAAAAGCGTAATGTTCGATTTCTCATTTTGTTATTTATTAAGTTGTTGTTCTCATAAGTTCTGTTCGTATATATCGTTTGTTTAATTTTGATTTTTGCATTTGAATCTATATTAGTTTTACCCGAAGAGCTTGTATATGTTTTAGTCTTTCTTTTAATAAAGGGGTGATTTCTAATATCTTTTAAAAATACCAAACTTTGCACTTCCGTCGTTTGGTTTTTAGATTTGCGAAATATTGGCTTTGAGCAAATATTAGTAAAGAAAACAATATTTTTTATACATGTCATTGTAAAATAATAAATTTACTAAAGTTGCCAACTTTTGATACTTTGGTCCTAACAACAGCGCAAAGAAATCTATCAAAGATTCCTATACAGTTTCATTCTCAAAATCCACTTTCCCCCAGAGATATAAGCATTTTACCATTTTCAATTGTCTTTTTCTGCAATTGCAACTGTAATTATGTAAGGCCACACAATTTACCATCATTGCATTTCGCAATAAATCTACTAACTTTTGAAGTAAATGGTTATTCCAGTTCAACAACAAAAGTTGACATTAATCTAGTCTAATGTTTGGTTCACATCAGTCGGATGATTAGCAATCACATTATTTCAAGTATTTTTGTTGAGTTGTTTCAGAATTATGAGTCTTCAAATACAGGCATCAATTTCGTCTCCTTTCAATAATAAATACATGTATTTGCGCCAAATGCAGGAATTTTGTTTACATAGGCTGTAAAAGTGAAAAAAGTGCGAGAATTGAAAACACATTTCAAAGAAAACATGCTTCATGGTGTTGCTTATTCCGAATAAATATTTCGAAATATGTACATATATTAGGATTGTACGCCACAAATGTAAAATAAAACACATTTTTTTCTGGTTTTCCAGCGTTTTAACGTCGTATCGTATTAATACATTCCAGTGCTAGTTTTTACTTAAAAAAGGTCGAATGAGTAACCAAGACACATTCGCACTGTTAAAACGCGATACCAACCCGCTGCAAGGTTAAATGCGCACCAATTTAGGTTCGCTTTTAATTCGTTTAAACAATATCTATACTATTCTGTACTATTATACAGGGTCTCCCACGAAGAGCTGCCATTAGAAGTATATGGAGAATCAAATGAAAGGAGATATTGCAAATTGGTGGACTTATATTGTTGGACACAATCGTCTCAACTAAAATATTTTAAGTTTTCGGTTACTTCCGGTTACACCGGAAATGATGTCAACTTTTATATTTTAAATGGAACAGCCTGTATTTTAACGCATTTTTGAAATATTAATTGAATTTTAGATCAATTTTATGTTACATTCCCTATACGTAATATGTCATTTTTGAGATATTAATTTTTTTTCATTAAAAAATGCAGGTGCTCGGTTACTTACAATTACTTATAAATTATCCCATGTCACCGTTGGAAAAAAGTTGTCCCGCAAAATTCTTGTGGAGATAACATATTATCGATACATCCGTAGGATTCTTCTAAAAGTTATATAGGGTGTTCAAATTATAAGATCAAAGTTGAATTCGAGAAAAGTACAATAAGTCGACTTTTTCAAATAGATTTTTAGATTAATTTTGTGTGCAATGTCCTATACCTAAAATGTACTTGTATCTACTGAATTTGATGTTTAAATATCACAGTAGAAATACAAACATTGGCAGATCTAGATTGCGTTTGAAACCAACTGAACAATTTGGAATAAACAGAACTTTATTAAACAAGTTCTTTTAGGTCATTATCCATTATAATTAATTTAGTATTTATAAAATTATAAGCCTACAATAAATTTACAATATTAAAAATAAAACAAAATCATACAGAAAAGTAAAAAACTGCTTAGTTGTATTTCAGTAACTGTTCAAAAACGTTGCTGTTTTCCGCTCAACATGCTTCAATTGTTTTTAACATATTATTGTTGAGTTAGCGTCCCTGATTGAGTTAGCACATAACCCATTGAAAGCTGCTCGAACTCTATCTTTTATGTTCTCCTTATTAAGTATTGGATCCTCATAAAGTACGTCTTTAATAGTTCCCCAAATGAAAAAAATCCATTGCCGTCAAGTCGGGGAAACGCGGGGAATATTTGTATTAAGCGCAATCCACCGATCGTCGAACATCTCGTTAAGCAAGCCTCTTACAGCAACTGTTGTGTGCGCTGGAGCACCGTCCATTTGTAACCACCCAGGTATTGAGGACCCAATAACTGATAAGAAGAACATGAAAGACAGACAGAGAGTTCAAGCTGCTTTCAATGGGTTATGAGGTAACTCTATCAGGTACCTACGCCACCAACAATAATATGTTAAAAGGAATAGAAGCATGTTCGGAAAACCGCAATGTTTTTGAACAGTTACTGAAGTTGGAATAAGCAGTTTTTTAATTTATTTTACAATTTTGATTTATTTTTAATATTCTTTTATTGTAGGCTTCTCGAATTCAACTTAGTAATCTTATAATTTGAACGTATAGAACGTATAACTTTTAGAAGAGGTCACAGGGGATAATTTATAGATAAGTAATTGAGAGTAACCGTGCAGCTGTCATTTTTTTAATATAAGAAAGGAATATCACATGTTGGGTATAAGGAATGTAACACAAAACTGATCTAAAATTTAATGAAGATTTCAAAAATGCGATGAAATACAGGCTGTTCCATTTGAAATAGAAAAGTTGACATCATTTCCAGTGTAACCGGAAGTAACCTAAAACTCAAAATATTTTAGTTGTGTCGATCGTGTCCAACAATATAACTCCACAATTTTTTAATCTCTCATTTTATTTGGTGCTCCAGATACTTCTAATGGCAGCTCGTCGTGGGAGACCCTGTATACTATTGATGAATTTTGATATGTGGGATATGTATTAATAAATCACATGAAAAACGGTACCTCTGTCCGCATGATTTATTGTGTACCGAAACTACAGTACTGAATTTCAAATAACCCTGAATAATAACAGATATCGTAAAACCTGAACAAAATAAGAAAACAGCTCGCCGGCCGACCGACCGAGGTTACAATTTTAAATTTAGATGTTACATGACTCGCAGGCGGCGTCGCCGTCGGTTCGACCGTTTTCGATTTGGAAGTCTTAGAAAATGGCCATTCTTAATGCCCTTTTTGCCCTCCGCGTGCCCTCTATTGAAACTTATCGAACTGCGGCGGCTTTTTGTGGCGAGCTTCTTTCTTTATTTTTATTCTTCTTTTTTTTGCGCTGCCTTTTTCGTTCGGTGCCCTGAAAAACGCCGAATGGAAATATTCTGACTGCCTTGGGGCGCTTTTATTTTGTTTTTATGGGTGGTGTAGTCTGACGGGAAAAGATCAATTGGGTTCTGAGACGCTTTGCATTGAGGGCTAATTGTGTTATTTTGCGGATGGGGACGTATTTTAAAAGGTTTGAAAAAAGGTATAGCGGAAGAAGGGAGGACACATTCGTTACTTTGCTTGCTCATGGGTTCTGATCAAATCCAGTCAACGGTTACCTTGATTGGTGTTACTTAGTTTATGCATCTAAATTGATCATACTTATTACATTAAGATCTTCACAAAACTTGATATACAGTGAGCGCGTAAAGTATGGAAACATGGCAAAATCTCAAGAACGGTTTGCTGTTAAAAAAAAATCATTTTAAGATCATACCTGGTAATTTTAAATTGTGTATGTATTTAGCTATACTAAATCCAGAACTGGTGTCAAATAAAATCCAACACGGCACATTTCTTTATATAAAAAAAACAAAAACAATAAAGGAAACATGCGGAATATACATGGTGTCATAACGTACGGAGGAGATTGAGGGCGTAGCTAGACGTAGTAAATATAAAATATTTTCATAATTACTTTTTTAACCAATGATCAATAACAAGAAAAGTACAACAGTTTGAAATTATACCGTGAGCGCGTAAAGTATGGAAAAACATGACAAAATCTCAAGAACGGTTTGCTATTTTAAAAAGTCCTCGAACACGTCGATTTATAATAATCAAAATACACCTTATTGATATCAAATAAAGTTTTTTATCTTCAGTTGTTTGTAACAGATGAAGTCCAGAATGGTTCGACCGAATTTAACGAAATTATGCAATTAAGTATTTTGCAACCATGTGAATTTACTGGCGTTATTATCGTTGATGCGTTTCCAGTTTCTGGGATATAACCTCAAACTTTTGAATTTGAAATAGAACACCCTGTATATTTTGACATTTTCTGTTGCAGTCTTGCCTATTCAATGTTACTACGCTTCTTACAGTATTGTATCAAAACAAATTAAATTAACAAAAACCTTTTTTACTTAGGTCTAAAAATTAACAAAGTAAACATTGTGTAACAACAACAACAAAATAAACCGATCAAATTTAAAACAATGTGTTCTTGTCAATGGTTGAGAATCCTCATAAGCTAACTAGAATAGTTGCAGTAGAAAATCTAAGAATGTTTGGTTATAATGTTTATCTTTGTTAATTTTTAGACTTAAGTAATACAGGCTTTTGTTAATTTCTATATGTTTTTGATAACATAATTAATACTGTAACAGAAAATGTCAAAATATATAGGGTGTTCTATTTCAAATTCAAAAATTAGTTATATCTCAGAAACTGTGAACGTTGCATCAACGATAATAACTCCAAAATTTCGTAAAATTCGGTAGAGTCGTTCCGGCGATTTTGTCACTTTTATTTCACAACGTTCAATTGTCTTTTTCTCGAAAATTTTCTTATCAAACAAAAACACAAAAAATATTATGCTATTATTAACACAACTAAAAGAACTGTCAAATTCATTAAAAAAATAGGTATATGGTTGTCATTTTAAAAAAATGTCGATGGCGCCATCTGCTAAAAACAATTGAAGGTACAAAAAATATTTGATATCATAAGGTGTATTTTGCTAATTGTAAATCGTCGTGTTCGAGGTTTTTTTAAAATAGCAAATTGTCATGTTTCCATACTTTACGCGCTCACTGTATAACACAATACCTAATGTTCTCCAATTTATATCGGACATTGGCTAGTGAAAATCTGATGCATGTTTCAAATTTGCATTTCTTATTTCTTTGTCTGTCTGTTTCCATGTTTCCATGTATGAATACTATGTATTCGAATCTGGAAAACACCTAGAAAAATGTACATCCTGTGGTTTTCATACCGAATCATCATTTAGAAGTTGAAAGCTACTCCGAAAAGCTACTTGTTTTGTGCAACTATCCTTGTCGTGATTTTAATTGGTCCTTTAGATAGCAGCAATGAGTCAATTTAGAGATAATAATAACCATAAATGAGTAAATAGATCGATGAACAGATAATTTTCGTTAATAACTGTATAACTTGGTCGCCTGTATAATTAACTCTCTCCAAACAACAATTTCCGATATTCTGGACAGTTGCTCGTGGTATTCGTAATAGATCAGATAAATACCGATGACCACGGCTATCCTTGCGTCTATAGATAGGTGAGATAGTTTAGAGGACTGATGTGATTTGTGAATTATATTTCGGTAAAAATTATGCCATCTTTGACATTTATCCAAAGTTCACAGAGAAAAAGTTTGTTATTTAGAAATTTACTTGTTTTGCTAGCTAAGTTTTACATAAAACAGTATAGCTTATCTTAAAAAAAATAAGAGAAGTATGTACAAAAGATCCTCACCAAGTACTGTAATAATTTAAGACATGTAATAATTAATAGCTAGTTATTGCACATTAAAGTTAAAATTGCGGGTATACTTGTAAATGTAGATCTTTTACACAGTCAAATATTGGGATGACTCAAACCCCACAATTTGAGAAGTGATATGGGTTTGTATCAACGTACTTGAGAACCTGCCCAATTTTCGTAAGTACTTGACAAAGTATCTCGAACATAGACCTAAGAGCATCTTGTTGGTTTTATCGGTATAATAAGCTGTTCGACATCTTTTTTTTTGTATTGAGCGACTTGTCTTGACCATTAATAACACTAACCGCAATTTGGTGACAGTAACTTCCTGTACAGTGCGTCTCATATACAGCATGTTTCTTAATAACGGTAATATTTAAGGAGATTATTTATTCTTGGGTCCATTTTGCTGGAAAAAAATCACATGAACATATGTCGTAGAGGTTTTAAGTTTTGAACCACAGGATGCTAAAGTTTTAAGAACTAAATTGTATTTTATGATAACATTGGTATGGCTCTCTAGATATTTTGTGTCAAACGTAGTACGCATATATACTACAACATATTTTCTATTGTTGCCAGTGGCGTTCGTGCGGGGTTTGTATACTGAATCATTTCAAAGAGAAAACTGATACGCCACAGCTTTTGCTTAAAGTACAAATTAATTTTGAAATCATCCTTCCTATCTTACCAAATCTGGTCTCTTGATTTTTTTTTGTTTAACGTACGAGAAAAAACGATTTTAATTTTTTTAATTTAAGTTTCGATTTAGTTTTTTTTATGCATAGAAGATACGTACTACGTTTTACAAAAATATCTAAAGTCGTACCAAATTGTCCTTATGATTTTTCTTCTGCACAATGGAGCCATGAATAACTTCTTTAAATATATGCATGTTATTAGGAAACAGCCTGTATAGTATTGCCATTACCACAACAATAAATACTATAAAATATTGGCCAACGGAGTTGAGATAGCTCTGAGAGACATTTTATTTTTCTACTCTTAATAACACTGAGTTATTAAAAGGAAATTCAGTTATTATTAAATAAAATTAAATAAAAATAAAGATAAATAGGAAAATTAGGTAGAAAAATTGTCAGTTATTTACCAACTGATTGTGTGTGCAAGTTTCTTTTTTCTGTTGATATTTTAAATAATATCTCAAAAGTTATAAATGAAGTTATAGGAGACTTTTCAGTTTTATTATCTCAAAAACTATCTGTTTTTTATTAAACATGGGAATTATCAACAGTACCTACCGTGTTTTTAGTACCGATTTTGATCAAATTGTTTTTATGGTGACGCAAAAACAAATGATTAGATAAAATTTTGACATAAAGACAAATTGGAAATTGTGTATGAATATTTTGAGAAGGGAATGCATTTATGCGTGTTTGACACTTTGCACTGAAGACGATGCCATACTCCTATAATTTCCTCTCACATGTAGTTTTTGTAAATTTTCTTCCAGCTGAACAAAATGCCTCACTAACCTTCCAAATTGTCCCAGCAGCGAACCTTAAACTTGTACTATATTCTATATTTTTATTAGTAGCGTTCTTATTGTACTATTTCTATTTAAATGAAAATCCGACAAAAAACTTCGATATCCAAATTCTTCAATACCTTATTAATTTTTACAAGAACTTTTCTCGACAGTTCTTACATGAATTCTCAAAGTTCAATATACATACTATACAAAATCTAACATTTTAAAATTGATCTATGTCATAACGACGAAATATTTGCCACTGGCCAACACGCCAAAATCTCCTTTTCCGACATTTCTCCATTTGTATCATAAGCAATTGAGAATATCATCTTACCACACAGAGGCCACGATTTTAAATAATTTTCTTTTCTTATTTGCTATACCTAATGAGAAACTTCATCACGCCCATAAAATCTTTCGCACTTCAATAAATCGCAACTAATTCATTAAATCTCCAATCTCCATAGTCTCGGAGACAATCGACGAAACTAAATTAATTAATCCGTTTCATCTGGTTATTTATCGCTTGACTAAAAACGCTTAAAGAGACCGTTCGTATCAGAACTACTTAGAACGACTACGAAAACTCCACACAGAGCCAGAAAGAAGGAGACGTCGACCAGATAGAGAGAGAGAGAAAGAGCGTGATGAAAGGGTTGGAAACGAAGCTACCCCCAAAACTTTTCACCAAGCCTCCTTCTCGAAAACTTCCTTCTCCTGGCTGCTAATAAATCCCCATAATTAAGGGCGCGATAATGCCCCGCAGAAGAGACGAGAGGAGCGCCCTCTCAGTTTTATTTGTGTTTCATTAAGATTGGAATCCATGGACGGATCTTAAATTAGCCCAGTTTTCCCGATGGTGTCCTCGTCTCCACTCTTTTTCTCTTTTTTTTCGAGTCTGAGGATAGTTTGTATTTCTGTCGTTTCTGTCGCAGATATTCAAGAGTTCTACGAACTGACGCTATTGGATGAGACGAAATCTGTCCAGGAGAAGACCGCCGAGACCATCAGGATTGCCAACAAATGGGAGGCTAACGACGGACCGATCGCTCCGACCTACCCTAACGATGTAAGTGATTTTTTGTTTGTTTCTGTATATTGTTTTCAGATGTAACTTTATTGCTAATAGGGCTATCGTGTGACCTACTTAAGTTAGTCGTTTAAAATTGATGGACGTGAAGGTTTTGTCTTCTCCTTATAAAAAGAAGACTCACCTATTAATGATTACCATTTGGCAGTTTTTATATTGTTATGAAAGACTTTCATTATTTCATTATTCCGTTTAGATTTGATAGATTTCTCATCTATTGCGCCATTGGCCAGAGGCCACAAAAAGTCAAAACTACGTATCTGCATCTAACAAGTCTTAAGAAGACTTTAAGAATGGTCGTAAGGGTTTTTTTGTGGTCTCTGATTCCAAAACTGATTTCAGATTTTTAGAATGCTAAATGGTGGATCTCATATGGCGACCATTCATGTAATTAACTTAAATTTATGGCACTGATAAGCTATTATTCTAAAATTTAATTTAATGTGGATCAAACAATTTACAGGAATTGATGATCGAAATAAGATTTATCGCTTACCCTAGTTATTTTTTTTTACTTATTTCGGCCTCTTTTACATGTTTCTTGCATAGTTTTCTCATTACTGTATACATCTGTATACAGTTGGCGCGTAAAGTATGGAAGCAAAATCTCTGAAACGGTTATTATTTGAAAAAATCTTCGGACACGTCGATATTAACTATCAAAATATACATATTTACATCAAATTTCACTTCGTACCTTCAATTGTGTCTGATTTATGTCAGTAACACTTTTTACTTTATCATACGCAGTATGTAAAGTATTGTAATCATGCCGAAAAAAAAAATTGAGATTTTAGCGGAAATAGGTCTTTATGGGTCCCCTGAACATTTTTGACCAAGGTACAAAAAAATGTCTGTGTGTGTGTGTGTGTGTGTGCGTGTGTAAACGATTTTTGTGACGACGATTCCGGAGAAACTACTAAAGGTATCGGGACGAAAGTGCGTATTTAGTAGTTTTATGACCAAACTTAGAGCTGAAAAGCTTTTGGTTCAAAATGGTCCAAAGGAACTGGCTATTTACTCTTAGCATTTTTCAACGATTTTCGTCATTTCTGTAATTTCGTCAAAATAGATAAATAATAAATTAAAGTAGACGAAATTTTGAATAATTTATGCCTATGACATTTTTTGGTAAAATTAATAGTTTAGCTGCAAGAGCAAATTCTATTTGATCGAGATCGGTCGCATCTGCATTGATATGAAACTACATAGTAGCCAAGATTTTGACAAATATTTTTTTTGTGCTGTCACACTCGAAAACAGCTGATTTCATCAGAGGTTGTAGAACCGCTATGGAACGTTACCGCTCTAGTGCGGCAAATTACAAAATACAAATTTCAAATGAAATAAGATCACCAATTTGATTGTTTGTTGATAAGAAATATCAACCCGTCTTTATATCTAATTCTAAAAACGATAAATTGAGTAGAAAAGTATAGCGATGAGTATAGCTACAGTGTCATGAACAAATATAAATCTGTCAGAATTTGAATTAGTAAGTGAATTAGTAAGTTTAAACTTTAAACGTTTCGTCAAAGTGGTGCCAACCTAACATTTCCTATACAGAAATATAACCATTTTTTATTTATTTTATTTTAAATACATGTTTCTCAAAAAGCAACACAATAAACGTTGATGTCTCTCCTGCCAAAAATTAGATAGCGCGACGCGCTCACGTGCTACGGCGACGCTCCGCCTTCGATGACGCGCCGCATCACCGCTCGTCGAGCTATTCCGCACTTTCGGTACTTGTGACATAAATAACTATTATTCTAATGACGTAGTGTAGGTAGTGTCAAATGCTGACAATACCTACGATTTATCTCAATAAAATCGATTCTCAAAGAGCTAAACTATTAATTTTATATATTGTATGATAAAGTCATGTGCCTGGCCACATCAGATTTTTTTTATTGAAACCCCATATTTTTTACCGATATTAACATTAACATTAACACTTGGGAACAAAGATTATGGTTTCCAATCAGACCATTGTGAGGTTTGTTTCCAGGACTGGGTTCAGGTAATATAAATTTGCAAAAATCACCAAAAAAACACGTTTCTTGCATAGTTTTCTACATTGTAGACATTAAAAACCCATTTAAATAAACACGCTGTATACATCTGTATACAATGAGCGCCTCAAGTATGGAAACATGACAAAATCTCTGAAACGGTTATTTGAAAAAAAATCTGATGTGGCCAGGCACATGACTTTATCATACAATATATAAAATTAATAGTTTAGCTGCATGTGAATCATTTTGATTAAAATAAATCGAGTCTGCATTAAAATTAAACTAGTTAGCCAGGATTTGACAGATATTTTGAAACTAGTTATTAGAAGTGCCGAAAGTACAGAATCGCGCGACGAGCGGTGATGCGGCGCGTCACCGAAGGCGGAGCGTCGCCGTCACATGCGAGCGAGTCGCGCTATGTAGTTTTCGGCAGGAGTGACATCAACGTTTTTTGTGTTGCTTTTTGAGAAAAGTGTAAAAATAATTAAAAAATGGTTATATTTCTGTTTTGGAAATGTTAGGTTGATACCACTTCTACAAAACGTCAAGTTTAATAAGCTAGTTCAAATTCTGACCGATTTATATTTGTTCATGACACTGTAGATGTCACATCCGTACCAACATACTAAAACAAAACTATCGCTATACTTTATTTACAATTTCTCAATTTATCGTTTTTAGAATTATATATAACAACGGGTTGATATTTCTTATCAACAAACAATCAAATTAATGATCTTATTTTATTTGAAATTTGTATATTGTACTTTCCTGTACTAGAGCGGCAACGTTCCATAGCGGTTCTCCGACCTCTGATGAAGTCAGCTGCTTTTCAGTGTGACAGTACAAACAAATATTTGTCAAATCCTGGCGACTGTAGTTTCATATCAATGCCAGATGCGACCGATCTCGATCAAATAGAATTTGCTCTTGCAGATAAACTATTAATTTTATCAAAAAATGTCATAGGCATAAATTATTCAAAATTTCCTCTACTTTAATTTATTATTTAACTATTTTTACGAAATTACAGAAATCGCGCCTCAATTGCAAAATCCTTGAAAAAGGCTTAGAATAAACTACCAGTTCCTTTGCACCCTGTTGAACCAAAAGCTTTTCAGCTCTAAGTTAAGTCATGAAACTTCTAAATATGAACTTTCGTTCCGATACCTTTAGTAGTTTCTCCGGAATCGTCGCCACAAAAATCGTTTACACACACACAGACACACACACACACACACAGACATTTTTTTGTACCTTGGTCAAAAATGTTCAGGGGACCCATAAAGACCTATTTCCGCTAAAATCTCAAAAAAAATTTTCGGCACGATTACAATACTTTACATACTGCGTATGATAAAGTAAAAAAAAATCCTCGGACACGTCGATGTTAATTATCAAAAAATAAGTATTTTCATCAAATTTCATATCCGACCTTCAATTGTTTTCGACTTATGACGGCTCTTTTATTTAAAATAGCAACCCCATATTTTTACTTTATCATACGCAGTATGTAAAGTATTGTAATCGTGCCGAAAAAAAAAATTGAGATTTTAGCGGAAATAGGTCTTTTTGGGTCCCCTGAACATTTTTGACCAAGGTCCAAAAAAATGTCTGTGTGTGTGTGTGTGTGTGTGTGTGTGTGTGTGTGTGTGTGTGTGTGTGTGTGTGTGTGTGTGTGTGTGTGTGTGTGTGTGTGTGTGTGTGTGTGTGTGTGTGTGTGTGTGTGTGTGTGTGTGTGTGTGTGTGTGTGTGTGTGTGTGTAAACGATTTTTGTGGAGACGATTCCGGAGAAACTACTGAAGGTATCGGAACGAAAGTTCATATTTAGAAGTTTCATGACCTAACTTAGAGCTGAAAAGCTTTTGGTTCACAAGGGTCCAAAGGAACTGGTAGTTTATTCTAAGACCTTTTCAAGGATTTTGCAAATGAGCCGCCATTTCTGTAATTTCGTCAAAATAGTTAAAAAATAAATTAAACTAGAGGAAATTTTGAATAATTTATGTTTATGACATTTTTTGGTAAAATTCATAGTTTAGCTGCAAGAGCAAATTCTATTTGATCGAGATCTGTCGCATCTGCATTAATAGGAAACTACATAGTAGCCAGGATTTTGACAAATATTTTTTGTGTTGTCACATTCGAAAACAGCTGATCTCATCAGAGGTTGGAGAACCACTATGGAACGTTGCCGCTCTAGTGCGGCAAATTATAAAATACAAATTTCAAATAAAATAAGATCACCAATTTGATTCTTTGTTGATAAGAAATATCCACCCGTCTTTATATCTAATTCTAAAAACGATAAATTGAGAAAATTATAAATAAAGTATAGCGATGAGTGTAGTTTTATTTTAGTATGTTAGTAGGGATGTGTCCAGTAGCGGTTTTTACGAACAGGCAAGGTAGGCCGGGCCTACCCACAAATTTTTTGCCCGGCTACACAAACAATATGTGTCAAATTATATATTTTTTATTAATATTAAAACATATACTTATTATACACAATTAATTCGGTTAATTTTTGAGCATTTTTTTAGTTTAATTTCTTTACAGCCTCTGCAGAAATGACCGCGCCGTATTTTTATTCGCATTTATTTTCGAGGTAGGCACCGGCCGACCTCGCGCACGCAGAGGTGTATGTATACTTGCGTAGCGGCAGGGTGTCTGCGCATTACATAGGCGATAATACACAAGCAGTAGGCCCGTGCCTAATGTTCGCAGTCGTATATAGTTCGTTGTAGCACGCGTTGCGCACGCGTCGCTTTCGTGTCATTACAGCAGGCACAGGCCAGTGATATTTCAGTAGTTAGTTCTAAATACAGAAGATTATATTTTGAAATTTTTGACAGTACAGAATTAGAGCAGCGTTTTTCTGAGTACGACAAACTCCACTTCTTACAACTAGGCGATACAACCCAATTTATAAAATATAGCGACAAATTTCCACAACATTCATTGGATTCGTTACTGGAAATCTATAAACCATTGTTTGATAAAACCACGCAAAAAGCTGAATTGGAAACAATATATTCTCCATATCATAAGGATAATTTTCACGAAAAGAGCATGATAACATTGATTACAAAGATGAGCGACAATGAAACTAAGGAAATTCTTCCCCAGTGCTACAAATTATTTTGTCTGATATCTACAATTCCAGCAACTAGCGCCTCGGTAGAAAGGAGTTTCTCTTGCTTAAAGCGTATAAAAACATATTTGAGAAACACAATGTCACAAGATCGACTATCTTCTCTTGCACTGCTGTCAATAGAAAAAAACATTCTCGATAAATTATTGAAGACAGAAACATTTCACGACAACGTCATAGATAGATTTGCAAGGAGTAAGAACAGAAGAATTGATCTACTTTATAAATAAAATAATATCCAAAACATATGTTTGTACGCAATATTATAATAAGAAATATACTATTCTGTAAAATTAAATTTCTGTAGTAATATAAGGACAGGATTTTTTTTCGACAAAATGTGTCCCTCTGCGACGTTGCTGGCCTACCCAATATTTTACCCCACGAGCCGCCGCTGGATGTGTCATGAACAAATATAAATCTGTCAGAATTTGAATTACCTTTTTAAGGTGCGTTTTCATTAGTGATAATGGCAGTGGTAGCAGACGCCATTATAGTATTTCAAATAGATAATTGCTAGTGACTCATGTTTATGTACATGCAAACTAATATGTGTCATTATCACGAATGTAAGAAATACTATAATTTCGTATTCTACCACCGCCATTAGCTACCATTACCTACTAATCGGAACGCACCTTTAAACTTGACGTTTCGTCAAAGTGGTACCAACCTAGCATTTACTATACAGAAATCATTTATTTTTTTTTTAATACGTATTTCTTAAAAAGCAACACAATAAACGTTGATGTCGCTCCTGCCAAAAACTAGATAGCCGACTCGCTCATATGCGACGGCGACACTCCGCCTTCGGTGACGCGCCGCATCACCGCTCGTCGCGCTATTCCGTACTTTCGGCATTTGTGACATAAATATCTATTATTCTAATGACGTAGTGTAGGTAGTGTCAAATGCTGATGATTTGACAATACGTACGATTTATCTCAATAGAATAGATTCTCATGCAGCTAAACTATTAATTTTATATATTGTATGATAAAGTCATGTGCCTGGCCACATCAGATTTTTTCATCTATTGCGCCATTGGCCAGAGGCCACAAAAAGTCAAAACTAGGTATCTGCACCTAACAAGTCTTAAGAAGACTTTAAGAATGGTCGTAAGGGTTTTTTGGGGTCTCTGATTCCAAAACTGATTTCAGATTTTTATAATGCAAAATGGTGGATCTCATATGACGACCATTCATGTAATTAACTAAAATTTATGGCACTGATAAGATATTATTCTAAAATTACAATTAAGATGGATCAAACAATTTACAGGAATCGATGATCGAAATAAGATTTATCACTTACCCTAGTTATTTTTTTAACTTATTTCGGCCTCTTGTACATGTTTCTTGCATAGTTTTCTCATTGTATACATTAAAACCCCATTAAAATAAGAAAAAAGCGAAAGCGAATAGACGTTTTCGATTGATTTATTTGAGCTGAATGCAAATCTGAGCTCAACAGTTGCACATCACGTCAGACTATTGCGTTTTTACTTTATCATACGCAGTATGTAAAGTATTGTAATCGTGCCGAAAAAATTTTTTGAGATTTTAGCGGAAATAGGTCTATGGATCCCCTGAACATTTTTGACCAAGGTCCAAAAAAATGTCTCTGTGTGTGTGTGTGTATGTATGTATGTCTGTGTGTGTGTAAACGATTTTTGTGGCGACGATTCCGGAGAAACTACTAAAGGTATCGGGACGAAAGTTCATATTTAGAATTTTATGATCAAACTTAGAGCTGAAAAGCTTTTGGTTCAAAAGGGTCCAGAGGAACTGGTCGTCTATTCTAAGCCCTTTTCAAGGATTTTGCAAAAGAGCCGCCATTTCTGTAATTTCGTCAAAATAGTTAAATAATAAATTAAAGTAGAGGAAATTTTGAATAATTTATGCCTATGACTTTTTTTTGTCAAATTAATAGTTTAGCTACAAGAGCAAATTCTATTTGATCGAGATCGGTCGCATCTGCATTGATGTGAAACTAAATAGTAGCCAGGATTTTGACAAATATTTTTTGTGCTGTCACACTCGAAAACAGCTGATTTCATCAGAGGTTGGAGAACCGCTATGGAACGGTGCCGCTCTAGTGCAGCAAAGTACACAATACAAATTTCAAATAAAATAAGGTCACCAATTTGATTGTTTGTTAATAAGAAATATCAACCCGTCTTTATATCTAATTCTAAAAACGATAAGTTGAGAAAATTATAAATAAAGTATAGCGATGAGTGTACTTTTGTTTTAGTATGTTGGTAGGGATGTGTCATGAACAAATATAAATCTGTCAGAATTTGAATTAGCTTTTTAAGGTGCGTTTTCATTAGTGATAATGGCAGTGGTAGCAGACGCATTATAGTATTTCCAATAGAAAAATGCTAGTGACTCATGTTTATGTACATGCAAACTAATATGTGTCATTATCACGATATGTAAGAAATACTCTAATTTCGTATTCTACCGCCGCCATTAGCTACCATTACCTACCAAGTAGTATGTTGGTACGGATGGTAGATTCTCATGCAGCTAAACTATTAATTTTATATATTGTATGATAGTCATGTGCCTGGCCACATCAGATTTTTGATAATTGGGAACGTAATAGCTGCCGAACCGTTCCAAAAAAGTAAAAACTAATTATACCGGCGTAATCAGCGTCAAAAATTGTACAAAGAACCACAACCCTAATTTGATTGAAGGTAGTTTGGGTTTTTGCCGACTGGCTAAAATTTTGTAAGAAATCACATATTTTAAACTATAATTTTGAACTGGCACACCTATCTCAATAACTAGGACCCCGATCAACATGAAACCTTTGCTATCTTACTAAAATGGGTGCGCTGATTACAAATTTACATAGCAAAAGTCTCTGTCTCTACTGGTTACCGAGTTGTGCGGAAATTACGGTTTTTAAAATAATACAAAAATAAGCGAAACGGACCACATAACTTGAAAATGGTAAATCGTAGGCATATAAAAGTATACATATTTTTGATAGACTCAACGAGAGCTATCATTTGGTAGTGGGTAAACCTTTCTATCACCAACGGTTGCAAAGTTCAATTTTTTTCTATCTAAAAGTGCTAAATTTAGACCGAAGAAACAATTATAACTTTTTGAGATATAGAGCGTTCTAATGTAGTCATGCTTATGCATTGGGATGTGCTGAATTCAACGGTGTGCTCGGTTTTCCCGTAGCGTGTATGGTTTGGCCAGAAAGTGGGCAACTATAATTTCCGCGGTTTATCGCGTTTTTCACGCGAACCGCGCACCTTACAGCAACGCTGATTTCAGAAATGAATTCCTCGGCCAATTTCCCATCCGATACCGTTCGAACCGTCAACATCGGGCGATTGGATCGGACACAGTTTGCGTTCAAAGTTTCTGATATAGTAAATTAGGTGTTTTTAGCATCATTTTTGATAATTGGGAACGTAATAACTGCCGAACCGTTCCTAATAAGTAAAATCTAATTATACCGGCGTAATCAGCGCCAAAAATTGTATCAAGAACCACAACCCTAATTTGATTGAAGGTAGTTTGGGTTTTTGCCGACTGGCTAAAATTTTGTAAGAAATCACATATTTTAAACTATAATTTTGAACTGGCACACCTATCTCAATAACTAGGACCCCGATCAACATGAAACCTTTGCTATCTTACTAAAATGGGTGCGCTGATTACAAATTTACATAGCAAAAGTCTCTGTCTCTACTGGTTACCGAGTTGTGCTGAAATTACGGGTTTTCAAATAATACAAAAATAAGCGAAACGGACCACATAACTTGAAAATGGTAAATCGTAGGCATATAAAAGTATACATATTTTTGATAGACTCAACGAGAGCTATCATTTGGTAGTGGGTAAACCTTTCTATCACGAACGGTTGCAAAGTTCAATTTTTTTCTATCTAAAAGTGCTAAATTTAGACCGAAGAAACAATTATAACTTTTTGAGAGATAGAGCGTTCTAATGTAGTCATGCTTATGCATAGGGATGTGCTGAATTCAACGGTGTGCTCGGTTTTCCCGTAGCGTGTATGGTTTGGCCAGAAAGTGGGAAACTATAATTTCCGCGGTTTATCGCGTTTTTCTCGCGAACCGCGCACCTTAGAGCAACGCTGATTTCAGAAATGAATTCCTCGGCCAATTTCCCATCCGATACCGTTTGAACCGTCAACATCGGGCGATTGAATCGGAGACAGTTTGCGTTCAACGTTTCTAATATAGTAAATTAGGTGTTTTTAGCATCATTTTTGATAATTGGGAACGTAATAACTGCCGAACCGTTCCTAATAAGTAAAATCTAATTATACCGGCGTAATCAGCGCCAAAAATTGTATCAAGAACCACAACCCTAATTTGATTGAAGGTAGTTTGGGTTTTTGCCGACTGGCTAAAATTTTGTAAGAAATCACATATTTTAAACTATAATTTTGAACTGGCACACCTATCTCAATAACTAGGACCCCGATCAACATGAAACCTTTGCTATCTTACTAAAATGGGTGCGCTGATTACAAATTTACATAGCAAAAGTCTCTGTCTCTACTGGTTACCGAGTTGTGCTGAAATTACGGGTTTTCAAATAATACAAAAATAAGCGAAACGGACCACATAACTTGAAAATGGTAAATCGTAGGCATATAAAAGTATACATATTTTTGATAGACTCAACGAGAGCTATCATTTGGTAGTGGGTAAACCTTTCTATCACCAACGGTTGCAAAGTTCAATTTTTTTCTATCTAAAAGTGCTAAATTTAGACCGAAGAAACAATTATAACTTTTTGAGAGATAGAGCGTTCTAATGTAGTCATGCTTATGCATAGGGATGTGCTGAATTCAACGGTGTGCTCGGTTTTCCCGTAGCGTGTATGGTTTGGCCAGAAAGTGGGAAACTATAATTTCCGCGGTTTATCGCGTTTTTCTCGCGACCCGCGCACCTTAGAGCAACGCTGATTTCAGAAATGAATTCCTCGGCCAATTTCGCATTCGATACCGTTTGAACCGTCAACATCCGGCGATTGGATCGGACACAGTTTGCGTTCAAAGTTTCTAATATAGTAAATTAGGTGTTTTTAGAATCATTTTTGATAATTGGGAACGTAATAACCGCCGAACCGTTCCAAATAAGTAAAATCTAATTATACCGGCGTAATCAGCGTCAAAAATTGTATCAAGAACCACAACCCTAATTTGATTGAAGGTAGTTTGGGTTTTTGCCGACTGGCTAAAATTTTGTAAGAAATCACATATTTTAAACTATAATTTTGAACTGGCACACCTATCTCAAAAACTAGGACCCCGATCAACATGAAACCTTTGCTATCTTACTAAAATGGGTGCGCTGATTACAAATTTACATAGCAAAAGTCTCTGTCTCTACTGGTTACCGAGTTGTGCTGAAATTACGGGTTTTCAAATAATACAAAAATAAGCGAAACGGACCACATAACTTGAAAATGGTAAATCGTAGGCATATAAAAGTATACATATTTTTGATAGACTCAACGAGAGCTATCATTTGGTAGTGGGTAAACCTTTCTATCACCAACGGTTGCAAAGTTCAATTTTTTTCTATCTAAAAGTGCTAAATTTAGACCGAAGAAACAATTATAACTTTTTGAGATATAGAGCGTTCTAATGTAGTCATGCTTATGCATTGGGATGTGCTGAATTCAACGGTGTGCTCGGTTTTCCCGTAGCGTGTATGGTTTGGCCAGAAAGTGGGCAACTATAATTTCCGCGGTTTATCGCGTTTTTCTCGCGAACCGCGCACCTTAGAGCAACGCTGATTTCAGAAATGAATTCCTCGGCCAATTTCCCATCCGATACCGTTCGAACCGTCAACATCGGGCGATTGGATCGGACACAGTTTGCGTTCAAAGTTTCTGATATAGTAAATTAGGTGTTTTTAGCATCATTTTTGATAATTGGGAACGTAATAACTGCCGAACCGTTCCAAATAAGTAAAATCAAATTATACCGGCGTAATCAGCGTCATAAATTGTATCAAGAACCACAACCCTAATTTGATTGAAGGTAGTTTGGGTTTTTGCCGACTGGCTAAAATTTTGTAAGAAATCACATATTTTAAACTATAATTTTGAACTGGCACACCTATCTCAAAAACTAGGACCCCGATCAACATGAAACCTTTGCTATCTTACTAAAATGGGTGCGCTGATTACAAATTTACATAGCAAAAGTCTCTGTCTCTACTGGTTACCGAGTTGTGCTGAAATTACGGGTTTTCAAATAATACAAAAATAAGCGAAACGGACCACATAACTTGAAAATGGTAAATCGTAGGCATATAAAAGTATACATATTTTTGATAGACTCAACGAGAGCTATCATTTGGTAGTGGGTAAACCTTTCTATCACCAACGGTTGCAAAGTTCAATTTTTTTCTATCTAAAAGTGCTAAATTTAGACCGAAGAAACAATTATAACTTTTTGAGAGATAGAGCGTTCTAATGTAGTCATGCTTATGCATTGGGATGTGCTGAATTCAACGGTGTGCTCGGTTTTCCCGTAGCGTGTATGGTTTGGCCAGAAAGTGGGAAACTATAATTTCCGCGGTTTATCGCGTTTTTCTCGCGAACCGCGCACCTTAGATCAACGCTGATTTCAGAAATGAATTCCTCGGCCAATTTCCCATCCGATACCGTTTGAACCGTCAACATCGGGCGATTGAATCGGAGACAGTTTGCGTTCAACGTTTCTAATATAGTAAATTAGGTGTTTTTAGCATCATTTTTGATAATTGGGAACGTAATAACTGCCGAACCGTTCCTAATAAGTAAAATCTAATTATACCGGCGTAATCAGCGTCAAAAATTGTATCAAGAACCACAGCCCTAATTTGATTGAAGGTAGTTTGGGTTTTTGCCGACTGGCTAAAATTTTGTAAGAAATCACATATTTTAAACTATAATTTTGAACTGGCACACCTATCTCAATAACTAGGACCCCGATCAACATGAAACCTATGCTGTCTTACTAAAATGGGTGCGCTGATTACAAATTTACATAGCAAAAGTCTCTGTCTCTACTGGTTACCGAGTTGTGCTGAAATTACCGGTTTTCAAATAATACAAAAATAAGCGAAACGGACCACATAACTTGAAAATGGTAAATCGTAGGCATATAAAAGTATACATATTTTTGATAGATTCAACGAGAGCTATCATTTGGTAGTGGGTAAACCTTTCTATCACCAACGGTTGCAAAGTTCAATTTTTTTCTATCTAAAAGTGCTAAATTTAGACCGAAGAAACAATTATAACTTTTTGAGAGATAGAGCGTTCTAATGTGGTCATGCTTATGCATTGGGATGTGCTGAATTCAACGGTGTGCTCGGTTTTCCCGTAGCGTGTATGGTTTGGCCAGAAAGTGGGAAACTATAATTTCCGCGGTTTATCGCGTTTTTCTCGCGATCCGCGCACCTTAGAGCAACGCTGATTTCAGAAATGAATTCCTCGGCCAATTTCCCATTCGATACCGTTTGAACCGTCAACATCCGGCGATTGGATCGGACACAGTTTGCGTTCAAAGTTTCTAATATAGTAAATTAGGTGTTTTTAGCATCATTTTTGATAATTGGGAACGTAATAACCGCCGAACCGTTCCAAATAAGTAAAATCTAATTATACCGGCGTAGTCAGCGTCAAAAATTGTATCAAGAACCACAACCCTAATTTGATTGAAGGTAGTTTGGGTTTTTGCCGACTGGCTAAAATTTTGTAAGAAATCACATATTTTAAACTATAATTTTGAACTGGCACACCTATCTCAAAAACTAGGACCCCGATCAACATGAAACCTTTGCTATCTTACTAAAATGGGTGCGCTGATTACAAATTTACATAGCAAAAGTCTCTGTCTCTACTGGTTACCGAGTTGTGCTGAAATTACGGGTTTTCAAATAATACAAAAATAAGCGAAACGGACCACATAACTTGAAAATGGTAAATCGTAGGCATATAAAAGTATACATATTTTTGATAGACTCAACGAGAGCTATCATTTGGTAGTGGGTAAACCTTTCTATCACCAACGGTTGCAAAGTTCAATTTTTTTCTATCTAAAAGTGCTAAATTTAGACCGAAGAAATAATTATAACTTTTTGAGAGATAGAGCGTTCTAATGTAGTCATGCTTATGCATTGGGATGTGCTGAATTCAACGGTGTGCTCGGTTTTCCCGTAGCGTGTATGGTTTGGCCAGAAAGTGGGAAACTATAATTTCCGCGGTTTATCGCGTTTTTCTCGCGAACCGCGCACCTTAGAGCAACGCTGATTTCAGAAATGAATTCCTCGGCCAATTTCCCATCCGATACCGTTTGAACCGACAACATCGGGCGATTGGATCGGACACAGTTTGCGTTCAACGTTCTAATATAGTAAATTAGGTGTTTTTAGCATCATTTTTGATAATTGGGAACGTAATAACTGCCGTACCGTTCCTAATACGTAAAATCTAATTATACCGGCGTAATCAGCGTCAAAAATTGTACAAAGAACCACAACCCTAATTTGATTGAAAGTAGTTTGGGTTTTTGCCGACTGGCTAAAATTTTGTAAGAAATCACATATTTTAAACTATAATTTTGAACTGGCACACCTATCTCAAAAACTAGGACCCCGATCAACATGAAACCTTTGCTATCTTACTAAAATGGGTGCGCTGATTACAAATTTACATAGCAAAAGTCTCTGTCTCTACTGGTTACCGAGTTGTGCTGAAATTACGGGTTTTCAGATAATACAAAAATAAGCGAAACGGACCACATAACTTGAAAATGTTAAATCGTACGCATATAAAAGTATACATATTTTTGATAGACTCAACGAGAGCTATCATTTGGTAGTGGGTAAACCTTTCTATCACCAACGGTTGCAAAGTTCAATTTTTTTCTATCTAAAAGTGCTAAATTTAGACCGAAGAAACAATTATAACTTTTTGAGATATAGAGCGTTCTAATGTAGTCATGCTTATGCATTGGGATGTGCTGAATTCAACGGTGTGCTCGGTTTTCCCGTAGCGTGTATGGTTTGGCCAGAAAGTGGGAAACTATAATTTCCGCGGTTTATCGCGTTTTTCTCGCGAACCGCGCACCTTAGAGCAACGCTGATTTCAGAAATGAATTCCTCGGCCAATTTCCCATCCGATACCGTTCGAACCGTCAACATCGGGCGATTGGATCGGACACAGTTTGCGTTCAACGTTCTAATATAGTAAATTAGGTGTTTTTAGCATCATTTTTGATAATTGGGAACGTAATAACTGCCGTACCGTTCCTAATACGTAAAATCTAATTATACCGGCGTAATCAGCGTCAAAAATTGTACAAAGAACCACAACCCTAATTTGATTGAATGTAGTTTGGGTTTTTGCCGACTGGCTAAAATTTTGTAAGAAATCACATATTTTAAACTATAATTTTGAACTGGCACACCTATCTCAAAAACTAGGACCCCGATCAACATGAAACCTTTGCTATCTTACTAAAATGGGTGCGCTGATTACAAATTTACATAGCAAAAGTCTCTGTCTCTACTGGTTACCGAGTTGTGCTGAAATTACGGGTTTTCAGATAATACAAAAATAAGCGAAACGGACCACATAACTTGAAAATGTTAAATCGTACGCATATAAAAGTATACATATTTTTGATAGACTCAACGAGAGCTATCATTTGGTAGTGGGTAAACCTTTCTATCACCAACGGTTGCAAAGTTCAATTTTTTTCTATCTAAAAGTGCTAAATTTAGACCGAAGAAACAATTATAACTTTTTGAGATATAGAGCGTTCTAATGTAGTCATGCTTATGCATTGGGATGTGCTGAATTCAACGGTGTGCTCGGTTTTCCCGTAGCGTGTATGGTTTGGCCAGAAAGTGGGAAACTATAATTTCCGCGGTTTATCGCGTTTTTCTCGCGAACCGCGCACCTTAGAGCAACGCTGATTTCAGAAATGAATTCCTCGGCCAATTTCCCATCCGATACCGTTCGAACCATCAACATCGGGCGATTGGATCGGACACAGTTTGCGTTCAAAGTTTCTGATATAGTAAATTAGGTGTTTTTAGCATCATTTTTGATAATTGGGAACGTAATAACTGCCGAACCGTTCCAAATAAGTAAAATCAAATTATACCGGCGTAATCAGCGTCATAAATTGTATCAAGAACCACAACCCTAATTTGATTGAAGGTAGTTTGGGTTTTTGCCGACTGGCTAAAATTTTGTAAGAAATCACATATTTTAAACTAGAATTTTGAACTGGCACACCTATCTCAAAAACTAGGACCCCGATCAACATGAAACCTTTGCTATCTTACTAAAATGGGTGCGCTGATTACAAATTTACATAGCAAAAGTCTCTGTCTCTACTGGTTACCGAGTTGTGCTGAAATTACGGGTTTTCAGATAATACAAAAATAAGCGAAACGGACCACATAACTTGAAAATGTTAAATCGTACGCATATAAAAGTATACATATTTTTGATAGACTCAACGAGAGCTATCATTTGGTAGTGGGTAAACCTTTCTATCACCAACGGTTGCAAAGTTCAATTTTTTACTTTATCATACGCAGTATGATGAAGTATTGTAATCGAGCCGAACAAAAAATTGAGATTTTAGCTGAAATAGGTCTTTATGGGTCCCCTGAACATTTTTGACCAAGGTACAAAAAAATGTCTGTGTGTGTGTATGTATGTGTGTGTGTGTAAACGATTTTTGTGGCGACGACATACTGCGTATGATGAAGTATTGTAATCGAGCCGAAAAAAAAAATGAGATTTTAGCGGAAATAGGTCTTTATGGGTCCCCTGAACATTTTTGACCAAGGTACAAAAAAATGTCTGTGTGTGTATGTATGTGTGTGTGTGTAAACGATTTTTGTGGCGACGATTCCGGAGAAACTACTAAAGGTATCGGAACGAAAGTTCATATTTAGAAGTTTTGTTACCAAACTTAGAGCTGAAATGCTTTTGGTTGAAAAGGGTCCAAAGGAACTGGTAGTTTATTCTACGCCTTTTTGAAGGATTTTGCAAATGAGCCGCCATTTCTGTAATTTCGACAAAATAGTTAATTAATAAACTAAAGTAGAGGAAATTTTGAATAATTTATGCCTATGACATTTTTTGGTAAAATTAATAGTTTAGCTGCAAGAGCAAATTCTATTTGATCGAGAACGGTCACATCTGCATTGATATGAAATTACATAGTAGCCAGGATTTTGACAAATATTTTTTTGTGTTGTCATATTCGAAAACAGCTGATCTCATCAGAGGTTGGAGAACCACTATGGAACGTTGCCGCTGTAGTGCGGCAAATTATAAAATACAAATTTCAAATAAAATAAGATCACCAATTTGATTGTTTGTTGATAAGAAATATCAACCCGTCTTTATATCTAATTCTAAAAACGATAAATTGAGAAAATTATAAATAAAGTATAGCGATGACTGTAGTTTTATTTTAGTATGTTGGTACCGATGTGACATCTACAGTGTCATGAACAAATATAAATCTGTCAGAATTTGAATTAGCTTTTTAAACTTGACGTTTCGTCAAAGTGGTACCAACCTAACATTTCCTATACAGAAATATAACCATTTATTATTTATTTTTTTATACGTGTTTCTCAAAAAGCAACACTATAAACGTTGATGTCTCTCCTGCCAAAAACTAGATAGCGCGACTCGTTCACGTGCGACGGCGACGCTCCGCCTTCGGTAACGCGCAGCATCACCGCTCATCGCGCTATTCCATGCTTTCGATATTACGATATTATTATCTCAATAAAATAGATTCTCATGCAGCTAAACTATTAATTTTATATGTTGTATGATAAAGTCATGTGCCTGGCCACATCAGATTTTTTACGTTTGTTTTAAATTCTTTAAAAACGCTTGGGAACAAAGATTATGGTTTCCTATGAGACCATTGTGAGGTTTGTTTCCAGGACAGGGTTCAGGTAATATAAATTTGCAAAAATCACCAAAAAACATGTTTCTGGCATAGTTTTCTACATTGTAGACATTAAAAACCCATTTAAATAAACACGCTGTATACATCTGTAAAAAATCTTTGAAACGGTTGTTATTTGAGAAAAAAATCCTCGGGCACGTCGATGTTAATTATCAAAAAATAAGTATTTTCATCAAATTTCATATCCGACCTTCAATTGTTTTCGACTTATGACGGCTCTTTTATTTAAAATAGCAACCCCATATTTTTTGTACTGATATTAATAGATCTGTTAATTATCTTAAGGGTGATATCGCCTTACATAAGAATTTTTTTGCTAAAGACAAGAAAATTAGTGTACTATTTATAATTGGTTTGTTTGTGGAATGCGTATAGACGTTTTCGATTGATTTATTTGCGCTGAATGCAAATCTGAGCTCAAGAGTTGCACATCACGTTAGATTATTGTATTTTTTGCTTCTTTTATGGGGCCGTCCATGCCCCACTTTTAGAATCGCTGTAAATGCTTCAAAAACATTTGAGAACAAACGTTTGGGATTTCAGATAAAAGTGCAAAGGTTATTGTTTACTATGAGATCATTTTGATGTTTCCAGGACAATGGGTTCAGCTAGTATAAATTTAGAAAAATTACAAAAATAGCGTTTTTGACACTTTCACTCCATCTTTTTCGAAACTCTTGGGCGATAGAAAATTTTGAAGCGCAGATTCGTTTTCAGGTAAACTAATTTTTCCCAAAACGCAAATTCATATTCAGTTCACGAAAGCTATTTTCCCAAAAATTGTCAATATTTTACAATTTTCAATTGCCTTTTTTTCGAAAATGTTCTTTTGGAAGGCCATGAAATATTTCCGATACCATTTGGACAATATCGTCATGTCGTTATGAAGTTAAATGTACATACAAACTACACCCTGCTATACACAATTGACATGCTAGACATTCTTGTACTCTATTGGGGGAAGATGGAACCTGTAGGTATTACAGTGGTACAAATCGTAGCCGTTGTATCTGTATCCGAAGTATTCCGAACTACCGCAGTTGAGAATCATATTTAAATTTTCTGAATTTTATTCGGTATTAGTAAATTAGTGTATTCTTCATACTTTTGCCTGAGATCTGGTCCGTGAATATTAAATAACTTTGTAGGTATTTGTACAAACAAGTTAATAAACTGTTAGCATACGGACTTTTGTGTGTACCTATATTATGCGGCTTAAGTGTTTTCATGCGTTTGCAATCAGAGTTTCTGGTTTCAGACGAATAGATCTGATAAAAAACACCATAAACAACGACATCTCGTGTCAAACGCTTGAACTAAAGAATATAATAAGATTGTAAAACCAACACCACCACATCATCAGTTTGTTTGTGCAATATACCAGACGTGTAAATTAAAATTTTAAAAGTTGCACGATGTTATTACTTACATATGAGCAATTTAGAGACATAAATAGCCAGAGGTATTTATTTATAATCTTGCCAGTTTAGATTTTCAATTGCTTGTTTATATGTGCCTTTTTAGTTGTGTTAGTGTGTCTGCTTTACAGACCAAGTTGACTCCACTTGTAAAGTAACACACTGTATACGCAAAGATAGAAGTTTTAAATTTAGGTGTTTAAGTTTAGGTAATTTTAAACTGTACAAATTTGCTGAAACGAGGATTAAATGTTTTAAGTGGTGTTTAACTATTTAAAGAGATTAAGCAACTTCTAAGTACTTCGTGGAAGGTACCTAATTCGTTTAGTTATATTTCTTGAATTTCGTTAATACAGTTTTTTATATGAATTTTGAGGATACCATGGTCTTTAAAATGAAAATAATGAATTTCAATCCTATTGAATATGACTGGTATACGTATTTATTACCAATAAATAATTAATGGGTGGGTTTCCTAGTAAATAAAGCGAATTCTACTGGAACAAAGTAAGCGAACATCTGGTTGCTAAGGTAAGCCAACAACCATCTAAGCACAGACAATTTTTTAACATATTTATATGAATTATTTAGTTACTTAGTATAACAAAACTACTATTATCATTAATAATTAAAAATGCTACGAGAAATCTATATATATATATATGCATATAATACTGCGATGCATATCATATATATGCATCGCAGTATTATATATATATATATATATAAACACTCAAAACACCAGCACATTGTCCAATATACACCAACTCTCAAGCACCTCCAATAAAAACGTAAAAGTTATCATCTCATAACTCCCGCAGAGCACGACTTGCTCCTTTGCATATTTTCTCAATTTACAACTTTCTAGCGATCGTATATAGGCAGTCCATATAGCACGAATGCAGAAGGAGCTGCAGCCACTGCATACTTGCACCATATATACGTATATATGCAGCATACATATCACGGATAAGACTATAGGGAAAGCGAGAGAGAGAGGCAGAAGGTAGACCAAAATGTGGCGATCATAAAATCGTTGGATGCAGTGACACGTCGCCTGTGTCCGCCCGTAAAAATTTAACGTGACGTATGCCACGGCAGGCGAAGAAAAATCGAAAAAGAAACTCTCGTAAAACAGACGTGCGGGAAAATCCAATTTTTCGTAAAGGCACCGTGGAGAAAAATAGAGTTTCAAATTCAGGTGTGCTAACTTCACCGCGTTAGAGATTTATCTAATAAGTGTATCCGACTCGAAGGACCAACGTTTTTATAATATACAAACACGATGATATATTATCCGAAAAGTGGATGGGAAATCTTGATGGAGGCAACCATGGAAAAACATTGATATAAATTTCCGAAAGCTGAAATGGGAAAATTCCAATTCATCGCCTCAAATTAATTAATGCTTTCTTTTATTTTTCTTCCCCCCTATATGATCAATCTATTTATTTACTTCGTGTTCACGCTTATACGAACTAGGGCTCTGAAATAGCAGATCTATCATGATGATGTATCTGTTCTATTCCGGTTGATTGACCTGTCATGCGTTTGACGCATTTGTTGATTGGATTTTATATATGACCAAAATGAAAGGAGGAATAACTAGAATATTATTTTATTGTATTACGTCATACTGTTACTAAAGTTTGAAATTCTGATTAAATAAAAACGGGTGCGATTTATTTAAATAAATATGTGCAATAAATCAAGAGTTAAGTTACGAAAATAACATTCTTAACATAATTTGTTTGTTTTAAGACAACTCATACCTGTAGTAAGAATATTTATTTAATATAAGAGAACCTAAATATTTGCTTTAAGAAAACGATTGATTGATTTAAGAAAGTCGTTGTTTTGAAAATAATGTGATCGTTGCCGAATGGTGGAGCTTTAATTTCTCGTCGTAGGAGGGATCTCCTAGAACTTATATAACCGGATATATGTCTATCCAGCATCACTGATTGTGCTATTATACCTTCAATGTACATGACGTAGAAATGTTCAACAGCTCTAATAAGAAGAGACTCTTTAGTTGGAAAATAAGAATAATCTTCTTTTGATGCGTTAATTGCATTCCATGTAAAGTCTTATTGCTTTCATAATAATATGTTCATATTTAAAAGACGTATGAAAGTATTAAATGTTTAATCCAAGAATGGTGAGCTTCTTAATCTAAATATCTAGGTAGGGACCCAACCTTTTGATTTAAAAGAACCAATTCTTAAGTCAAATAAGTATGGTATCCATTTAAAATTGTACAATCTTAAAGTAAGACAACGGTCAAAACAACGGTTTTCTTTAGCGAACAATGTACAGGGTGTATCAACAGTGCGAATTCGTAAGATTGTGCCTCTCTTAATGAAGATATTTCAAAACTGAGTTCACTCATATATACAGAACGCCAAGGCGCATATTTTAAAATTATTAGTGTGTATACAGGGTGTTACATAAGGTAATACCAACCTAAACTTATGTTAAACTAAACTTAACCAACCTACACTTTTTTTATTAGAACCAACAACCTATATTTCGGCACAATTTTGACTTTTGATGGCACAACTTTATACTTTTTGATTTGTTGGCATTTTTATGGAAAAATAGCAGTCTAAGAGAAATTGTATATCTCAATACCTGTTTTAATTTTATTGCGCATGCTTAGATTATGATTAAGTAAGAAGCGTTCTATTAGCGTGACTACCTACCATATCCAAATTGTGTACAGGCTGGTCATAATCTGTAACAAAATATAGCAAACAGTATATCCTAAGAAAGTCTTTTTTAACACCCTGTATCTAATTATTTTTTTGAATTCTATGCATCGTTCTGCACACACCAGTACTAGCACACACCACAGTGCTAAAACAAAGTTCGAATGTTCCTGTGAAGTTTAGGTTAGAAAAATTTTAGTGAGAACATGATGCTGGTTTTGTTGTAGTTTATTGATTGTTGGGTTGTTACAGACCTTGTTTATGAAGAAGCTTTGCAATAAAGCGAAACGTCAAACGAAGTTGTTTGTTTCATTCAATTTGCACTGACCAATCCCGGATACTCTTAGTGTGTTAACTATGTAATACGGTCGAGAGTGCTTCCCTCCAACAAAATAAACAATTGCAGAGATAACTAATATTAATACTAGTAATGAATTCCTCCATTTGCATCAGTTATAACGATTTGGGATGAATAAAAGAACTGGTCTTTATCTGATGTAGTTATTTATTGTTCTGATGGCTACCAGGTTTCGAACCTCACGTTCGTCATCAGGCCATGCGTCAGTTTACAGCAATCTGATGTAGTCACGTGTCTCGGTATTGGGGTTATCTGTGGTCATGCCGCTATCAATTTTATTTCTTCGCACTATCATGTAGGTTTCGTATCGGAAAAGGCCAAATATCACGTCTGGATACCAGAGCCCGTGTCGAGTGGAATGACTGGTAAACGTTCGCTACCCAAATTACTGTTTTCTCGCATGATTTCATCGTTTTTTAATAAAATAAATCATTTTATCACTTCTGCAATTTAATACAGCACGTCGCTTAATGTGATCACCTCGGGATTCGGAGTTTTTGGTAACAAAAACCGATTGATAATAATGACAGAAGAAAAACGAAAATTCGAAAGGAAAATCTTTATTTAGGTAGGTTAATATTACATACATTTTATTCATAAAATAAAATAAATATTGATGCTTTACTTGAGGCATGTAGGCACACAAACAAAATTAGAAATAATCCTCAATACCTAGTTGTTTGTCACGGGTGGTTGCGAGGAAGTGCCTTTAAGTAGAGTTCGTAACCGTAATGCGCTGAAAATTTGACGATCTATGCTGGACATGCTAAACTAATATTAATAAAAAAAGTACTTAAGAACCATGTCTACTTAAAATTGTGTACTTAATGGGTTAGCAATTAAGGCCACTGAATACGAATTGAGTAATAATTAGATCTGAAAGAAGTTACTCGCGATTTTGCAGAAAAAAGGTTCGAAAGAGCTAATTTTAATTTAGGGTTAAACTTTGTATATTGTACTAGTATTCTTTACTTTTTGTTGTTTTAAAAATATTGTTTGTACTAGTATAATCTCCAAAGGTTGTGTTTTTATTACAAAAAAAATTCGTAAATATTGTCTGAGTGCTGACTGTATTTTTCTGGATCATGATTTTTGTATAAATCTGTTTTGACGGCAAAAACGCTACGGCCGGCCCTGCACCCAGTATTATTTCAATGCTTTGCAGTTGGTTTGTTATAAAAGTAATTAATCAATTGAGCTACTATTTTATAAGTATGTAATTAAATAAGTCTGTACAGGTGGGCCAAATTCGATGTTACTATAGGAGATATCGGTAACTATAAGAGATATCGAAAAATGTGTAAGATCGTCTTTTTTTAGAGAAACTCAATGGTGAAAACTAAAATTAGCTATCGTCTTTTTTTTTCGAGTATTATTATCCTATTAATTTAAGCAAATTGCACTGCGAGATATGCACTGTCAAATATTTGTCCGAAAATATGAACATTTAATGAAGATTCGTAACATCGCACATCTGGACTTGCAAACACGTTGCAAGGTCTCGAACGCATCGGCTGGCTCGACAAAAACTTGTACTTCTACGCCAATATTGGGCAGACTATTTGAGGTAAACATATTAATGCCGCATGAATGCACCGGTGAAAAATACATTCTTATGCCTGCAAGAAATAGTTTTCGCGCTGTGGAATTCTTAATATGTTTTACTTTCGACAAGAAAATAATATCTTGGTACGTATTGTGTAGGATGTTTGTTTTCGCTACATTACTAACGCGTCTTGCAAAATATAATAAAAAACAATACACGCAAGGACTCATGATGCATGAATTTATTATTTGATAATAATTATTTCAATCATTTGTAGTTTTATGCAAAACATTTTTTTATTTATTAATCCTGGCAATATTTCTATAGTATCTTCGTCACTTACTGTTGTTCACATTCGGTTTGGAAGTAAAATTTAGCGAGGAATTGTGCTGAAAAATATGTAGTGCTATTTAAAAAACATAAGTTCGGGTGAGTACTACCATATGGAACACCTATATACAATCTAATAATTTTAAAATGAGCTCCTCTGCGTTCTGTATATATGAGCGAAATCAGTTTTAAAATATCTTTATTAACAGAGGCACAATCTTCCGCGATCGTTTTGTTGAGACACCCTGTATATTCTTGCGTATATATAAAACAACCGTTGTTTTGGATGTAAAAAAGCTTGCTTTGAAATGAGAGAACGTTTCGTTGTGTGTATTTTATTAAATTAGTTTTCAAGGCAATCAATTTCTACCCAAAACGCAATTTCAATGTTTAATTTACCAAATCCTTTGTCCCCAAACTTATCACGGTTTTTTCAATTGTCAATACTGTTTTTTTCAAAAATATTCTTATTTGAGGCAATAAAATGTTTCTGCTGCCACTGGCACAATTAAATGATCTACCGTCGATAGCGTCATAACACAAAGAAATCTGTAATTCATTAATTAAGAATCGACGTTTATTTTATTTATTGCGCAAATAATTTGTACTGTAAACTTTCAATGAGTTTTTCGCGCATTATTTATGTCTAACATAAAAATAACTTAATAATAGGTCCTAAATAAATTCTTTGACACTTAAAACTCTACTTATGACGCCCGCAGCAATAAAAGTTAAAGGCACGACAAGCTGCGCTAAGATTGATCCTGCTTGGGCTGCTAGAACTACCAGATATCCTTAATTAAAGTCGTTAAACTTGCTCATTCTTGAAACTCCTGCGATCACTATAAACTAAAGCACTTTTAGTTGGCCGAAACAGCGCTTTATTCTATTGATCCTTTGCTCGAAGGACCAAAGAAAAATATTTGTAAACTATCTTGATTCGTTCGCGGACGTTAGGATATATCGGGAATAATGCTATCGATCTACCCAATCAGGGTCTTCAAACACAGCCTGCTGATTTGTCGTATGAAATTCAAGTTCGTTAGTCGAGAATCTGCAAGGATGCAGGATTCGCATTGGCATAACGTTAGGAAACTTTTCTCAATCTGTTTCACATTTTGGTTCACATTTTAAATAACAAACTCTTGAAATATTAGTTTTCTTTCAAAATTATACTTATTTTCTGATGAAAAGTTAATGCAAAATTAAATTATACAATATCATTCTTTCCATACATATAATATATAAACAAGAATCAAGAACATTTAAGCGGGTACATATACATGAGTGTTTTATTTTAAATATATCTTCAGGGAATTAATTGTAAAAAAATAACAATTAATGTTCTCTTATTTGTTTATTTTGGAATTAAAAATATGCACTTTATCGACTTATAGTTTATAACATTTGTTATGATTTCATCGTCTAGTAAATGCATTGCTAATTAATCCAACAAATTCAAAACTATCAATACTACCAAATAAAACGAAATAGCAACGTCAAACCGTTGTGAATTAATATCATTTTCTCGTCCGGCTTTTATCAGTTCATTTACATACTGTTCTCACAATCAGTTAATTACAATAGTATGGACAAATATTCATTCCAAAAATAAATTGATTAAGTATACATGAATGGAAACAAAAATGCACATAATGTTTGCTTCAAAAGACCAAACTTGATTTTGCATACCGATTCAAGTGATGATGATAATATCGTAATATATTCCTCAACAAGTTTCTGTATTTGTATTAGTTAGTACATTTAGTTGATACTTTGACTACTCTGTGAAAGAAAATGTATCTATTGTAAAATGTATCTTTTGACAGTATTGTCAGATCATCTCAGTGCTGCTGTATAGTATGATAAAGTAATGTGCCTGGCTACATCAGATTTTTGTTGTTGTATAAATCAATTTTAATTCTTAGTGAAAAATTACATATGCGCTTTATTTTTTTATTTCATTAAAAAGTTACAGCGGTTTGTAATATTATTCTTTTGAAATAATGCAAAAAAATTAAAATACAGTCATCAAACAATGCGAAAACGAAGAAAGAGTGTAAACAATACCGTATCCAATTATTACAAGTAAATAAATGAATTAATAAGTATCTAATAATATCGCAAATAATAAAAATAAATTCAATAAAGAAGGGAAGCAAAGAATAAGTTTATACAAAGCTTTATGCTGAATTTGTTCGCATGTATTTAGGAAGCAATTGCGATTTTTAGTAAAAAGTCTAAACTTTAAACTTTTTTTTTGTATTTTGTAAACTGCTAAAACTTTTGAAGGGTTTGAAAACCAAATCATGTGGATTTGTTTTATACTCAGAATGATTTTTTATTTCTAAAAAAATTTAAGATATACTTTAGATTTATTTTTGGTGTCCATGTATTATACAACTTTGATCAGGATCTCAACTTGTTTATACCACAATTTTTTAGATATTTTTTCTTAGTTATTTTGAAGATAAAACTTCGAAATAAGATTCTTGTCAACTTAGTAAATTAATAATTAATTTATACGATTTATACGAGTATAGTACAGTCTGGACAATAATCAAAAACGTAACTGCTGGACTGACAACCGTTTCCTAAGAATAATGGTTTTTAAAGAAAAAAAAATCATGTCTATTGTAGGTATGTTTGATTACACTTCTATTTATTCATTATGAATCTTTTTCGTAGTTTCCTTATTATTCATATCTTAACAAAGAGTAAATGTTTGGCACTTTATTTTTACTTATTTGGTTTAGTTATTACAGATTCATAGTTTGTTTTTCATATGGGTGTTTGATAAACAGTACACCATTACCTAGTAATCATAGTTTTTTTCATATTTTTGTTTTAATTATTATCTCTTAACAAATATGAATAAATGTTCCATTGACCAATAATTTGCTGTAATAAATATAACCATTCGAAAACGGCGTTCTTCGCAAAAAGAAACCGTAAGCGCTTGCTAAGCTCTCCATATAAATCCTTGCGCTACGAAACAAAAGCGTTACGACAAGGTTAATTAAGGATTTTAATTGGGGTTTACATCAGCCGGGTTTTGCATTTGTTTTTTCCCGGGAGATATATTCCTAGACAGAGTTCTAACTAACAATTCTTGCTTCGTTCCTAACCGTAGTTTACGATTATGGGCCGTTGTAAATACTTCGTTTTGCGGGACGGGTTTTATAAAATGTCTACTGTCTACCAGCGTGTGTGGTCTCTAAGTTAATTGAAACTCCCTCTAGGGACATATTATCGAATGAATTATGCCGCGGTATTGACAACTCGATCGTCGTTGTAGCTGGCGACACGCAATTTATATCGTGTTGTTATCTCTACCTCTTTACATATGGGATGTAGGCATGTATGTACACTGTACAGTGAAGCAGGTATAGATTTATTTGAAAATAGAAATAAACACTTTACATATCATTTTTCAGCAGGTTTTTTCTAGATTGTGGTTCCCATTATAAAGAAGGTGCTCTTATGTTTAAATTAAGATTGAACAATACCAACAATACCTTTGAAAGAAGCTTGGCTTTGTTGTTTTTTTTTCTTCGTTTTGAAAACATTACTATGTTGACTTGAACTCGATTTTGAGTCGTAGAATATTAGAACAAGCAAAACATAAAAAGGGGTTATTGTGCATGAAATAAATGTACATTGTTACATACAAAATTGCATATTGTGCCCTAGATTGGATAACCTGTGCATTAAAATAATACATATTGAGCATTCAATATACCGTGTGTTCATTTCAAAAGTATCCACCCTTAATAACCCTTGACCTGATGCGGTTATTTCTTTCAGTGAAAACACGTCGATTTAGATATTGAGGGGGAAGTTCAAAAATGGTACCTAGAGAATTTTAGGATGAAATCTAAGATTCTCTAGGTACCATTTTTGAACTTCCCCCTCGATATATAAATCGACGTGTTTCCACTCTAAGCAATAATCGCATCAGGTGAAGAGTTATTAAGGGTTGAGTTAGTTCATACCTTCCATCTTCTGTGCAGTCTATCTTAAGAACCAATAGATCGATTTAATTTTTTTATCATGGTTGAGTAGATAGTTTTGTGCCCTTTCAAATGATGTATCACAAGATAGGGGGTGTCATTTGAAATTTCAAAGTTGGGGGTGAAGTCATGAAACCTAAAATTCTCTAGGTACCATTTTTGAACTTCCCCCTCAATATCTAAATCGACGTGTTTTCACTCAAAGCAATAATCGCATCAGGGCAAGAGTTATTAAGGGTGGATACTTTTGAAATGAACACACGGTATATGAATATGTTACTTGAAAAATGTACTACAATGAGCAATATTTTATTCATATTGTGCCCTAAAATAAAAAAAAAACTTGTGCATTAGAGTAATAAATATTGGGCACTAGATCTACTGCGTATCAAAATTAACGCTGATCTGATTTTAACAATTCGTAAGTTAATAACAACACGTACTTTCAATAATATACGACCTTATTAATTAATTCAAATGGCCCACCCTACATATTATATTAAATAAAAATTCAGTTTTCAAATTATAACGCCATCAACACTTTTTTTAATTGCAACCCCATATTTTTGTACTGATATTGATAGATCTTTGTTACTTGTTTGAAAGATATTTTCGAGAAGAAGAAATGATAATTTGTTTATGGAATCCGCATAGATGTTATCAATATTGATGTATTTGCGCTGAATATCATATATCACGTCAGATTATTGCGCTTTTTTATATTTCTTCTGGAGGCGTCCGCACATCACTTAAAGAATCCATCTAAATAGTTCAACATTTATGACCAAACTTTTAGGATTCAGGATTCAGATTTAGGTTTCCTTCCTATGAAGCCATTTTGAGGTTTCTAGATTGTATTGTATTACACATTTATTTATTTACAAATATTTTATGAAAGGGACATTTAAATAATATAAATGCACAATTATTTATTCTGATGTACATTTATATAAATTTATTGCTCATTTACTTTTTTAATGCACAAGCAAATTTTTGCATTGCTCAAATATTTTTTGTTTTGGACAAATATTTTTGGTATTGGTCAAATATTTTATTAAATGCTTACAATAAATGCACCATTTATGTTATTTGTTGCGCTTATAATTTGTGCTGATAAAAAAACACAAGCACATGTTCAACACTGTTTTAAAAATACGGTAATAAGCATTAGTTTTCTTTTATGTAATTGAGACTATGAAAATAAACTCCGCAGCACCATTTTGCAGTATTATATCATATAGGCCGGATAACCCACGTCATAAGTACGCTCTTTTTTGTTTATATTATGTATGGCGCTGAACGAATGAAATTTTGAGAGGTTCTAATAGATAAAAATGCATTTTTGTTTAGATATTCTTAAGGTTAATATGACTTCCGGTTTTCCAGAAAATATATTATTATAATTTTAAATGACACTCTATTTTAATTGTGTGATATTTTCAATCAGCATGACATTCTGAACACAGAAACATATCGATTGTGTATTTTTAACACCAAGGGAACGAAAAAATAACTTGTTTATTTATCTTGGTGGCTATGCATTGGTAAAAATAGTTGAAAACTAAATTGATTTTGGCCGACATATGGCCGACATTGTATTACTGGCGCTCTCTAGCGTGATTTAATTGATTTTTGGCCAATGACTCATTCTATCCCGTGTCATTCATGGTCACACTTTGGTTCTTCGATAGAAAACATGTGTCCGACTACAATGACACCAAATACTTTATATTTGGCTGTAAATCATATCGTGTAAAAGTCCTGTAAAGCATAAATGTCCCGAAGTACATAATCATAAAATATATTTTGTTTTGTTTCTGTAGTTCCAAAAACATTAAAATATGAATCGAAATGTGTATACATATTTTGTACTGCTTAATTCGACTGATCATTCTGTTCCAATTTGAAACGGTTTTTGTATAATCCATAATGATTCTAATTCACATCCTACCGATTCTATCGTAAGTATGTCTAAAAATCAAAACAAAATTTTATATCATTAAACCAAAAAGAACAACATCAAGGCGGTTCCACAAGCAAAGCTAAAGGAAAGTTTTAATTTCAACACATACTTAGAATATTGTTGTAGTGTTTATTTCAATTTAGTTCGAGTTGTTTCAATAAAGAAATCAATTTTCTTCGAATTGAAACTGGTTAAAAGATGTAGTCCGCAATTATGAACACGCTGTATGTAAACTAGTTTTCATAATGTTTTCAAATTAATAGAACCTTCCATTCTTCACTCGGATCAAATTTCTAGTTGTTTAGATATGATTTATTTTCATAGTTATTTTCAATTTAATCTAGCATACCGTATATAAATAGATAGGTACCTACTATACGTAATGTGTATTTACAAGATGCAATTTTTTATCGTATACCCCGTCTGTATATCCAATACAGTCTTGATAAGATAATATTGAGATAATATTAAAAAATCCTTATCAATAGTTTTACAAACATGACGTAATCTATAATTTAGCAATCAAAATCGAGATTCTGGATCGCGCAATAGTATTATACTTCTATCACAAAATTTAGCTACTATATTTTTGAGGATATTTAAGAAATAAAACAATATTTCTTCTGCAAACTATTTGATTATGTTTATTCGTTGGTTATTAATTTCGGGTTTTAACACCCATCTTCAGACCAGGGTTAATGACATTAAAGAAATTCTTGTTTTCATTAAGAATATTATGTTTTTAGTACTTTAGTACAATTGGTAAATTTACTCAACAGTAATTTTAATTGTTCATTGATAAAAAGTGAACCAATCATAGTTTCCAACAACTGATTTATAGCAAGCGTTCAAAATGAACTTCGAATAAAAGTAATAATAGATAATAGTAAGGTGTCTGGTACGCAGACGTCTGAACAATACTTATTGTGCGCTTCCATACAATGGATTACGTAGTTCTCATTGAAGTGTTGTTTTTCATCACTGTTGTTTGTCAACAGGTACTAAGAATTTTGTTAGACTGTTATCTCTTCTGGACCATTTTTGTTTTTCTCTAGTAGATAAGGATATACGTTCCTAGGTATAAGCCTAAAATTACTTTTGACTCGTACATCACGCTAGCAATGCGGGTTCAGTTGAGGAGCGTAAAGTTACCTTAGCGTAAATTTATGTTAAGTTTTCTTTTTACAATGATGTCGATACAAGCGGTCGTTGTTTTCCTGACTATCCACACTTTGATAAGTTCGCCCGATCGAAACCCTATACATCTATCACCACGACAAAGTAAGTTTTTGAATCATCTACCTATAGTATTTACATGTAAACCGTTCAAAGGTGATAGATTATCGTGGAAAGCCTGTGGCCAGATCATGTGGGAGCTCAGCCAAACAGAAGGAGATATGGTCTTGTTTCCACAACGGGAGAGCCAGTTCCACACGAACAAAGGGTACAAATGGCAGAATAGCGAGATTCCATATATTTTATCACTAGTTTTCTCTAGACAACAGCCCAGAATCAACCACCAAGCAGTGAAAAAGTTGCCATGCCTGACTGTTAGGCCAAAAAGAAGTACTTTTATCAATCTTATCACCGGTTTTCCACATGATTATGGTAGTGTTATGCATTATTCCGATAAGTCATTCGCTGCAAACGGAGCACAAATAATTCTACCTTATGCAAGTATATTGATTTAAATGACCAAACTCTTTATTTTGCGTTTGTTTTTTAGAGCGAGTCTTGGATGAGGAAGTTGGAAATTGCACGGGAAATGCAATTTCATATCCATTTTAAAAAGCTAGATAATATGTGTTGCAATCCAATCTTCAATTCTTTTTCGATAGGATTTACCAAGACAGTGGCTATATGGTTAATGATTGGAGTAGTAATAATAATGGTAATGAAATCGGTCATGTGGACATGGAAACGTATTAAATCATTCCGAGGAAGTATGGTTAGTGCAAATATGCCTGGTGTTCGCAGCCAGTGTGAATTCAGTGACACCTACAGTATAATGATAATATTGATAGTAATAATATTATCAATATTAATGACAAAAAAAAATAACGTATTTTGGTAGACACGTGTAACTGGGCGACGAGCTTAGAACCAGAAGACCACGAAATGCGGTATTTATTCAGTCCTTTTGGAATACCTCATTTAAGTACTATTACAAAGGTATTTTAACTACCTTATATTCATTTTAATATAAAAAAAATCGGAAAATAACCATACGTATTACTGAAAGAAAGTATGCAAAAATTAGAGAATTTTTTTATAATTGATTTCTTCGATAATTGTATTGTCGAAAAGTTTTTAAATTCTACAATAATCTATTATTACCATATTCTACCATAATCTATTGTTCCATCGCGCAGTTGTCCGTCTTATTATCGGCCCATTTTACTTGTTATAACAAGCTCTTTATTAATTTTTAATGTTATAAATGAAGTAATAATAATTTTTTAGTTTATGTGGATAAAGACAAAAAATAACACAATTTAGTGCATATCAATTTTAGTCGTAGAGTAACAAAAACACTGTATACTATATATGTACATATTGGACTTCTAATATAACAAAATCTAAGGTCAAATAAGTAATGCATATTCAGATGGGTGTACAGAATGTTTGGTAGTGTAAATCTTGTGAAGTAGTTATAGAAGAGATCATTTAAAACGTAATTCACCAAATATACAATTATACAAAGTACTGCAGTTATTGACGTATTGAGAATTTTACACTGACCCGCCTAATTTTAAGGAACAGTTTGCTAAACCATGATGTTTAATAACATCTGCAATCTTTAGCTGATTTTTGAGACTTTTTTGGAACAAGCAATACTTTAAATCTAGTAGTATTTGCTGCAAGCTTTAGAGCATTAAAAATTTTGAATTTGGAATATACCGAAATATTCAGATCTTGTATGGCTTTGTAACAGAGTAGCTTATAACTTGCCCACTCTCCTTAGTTAGGGCAGCTTATATCAATTTTATTCGTATAATTTTTTAATTTTTTGCAAAAGTTGAAAGCGTCAAAAGTATGTAATATTTGTAGCCTCTTCAAAACGCAATTTTCCTCTGCAATCTGCACATAGTTTATTTTGTTTGATAATCTGAATAGGGCTTTATTCGTCTACTTCTTTAACTTTGACGATTGCACAAGAAACGCTTCACTCAAGACACACAGCCAACAGCCCCAAAATATGGGTCATACGATAGCATTTAAAGATAGCAAAATCGCCAAAAAACAACCTTCACAATAATTATCGTGACATTCACGTACGTCTCATAATTTCGCCCGAGATTCCTAGGCGTGGTCCTTCGAGCCGGCTCACATCCAAATAATTGACCTCAAAGCATTAACTATGTGGGTAATAATAAGAAAAGACCAAGCCATGAAAGATTGAGCATAAGAACAATGATATTTTTTTTTCTATATATATTTACTAAAGTAGTATGCTTCATAATAAAGTTTGTTATAATCAATTAGTAAGTCAAAGTCTAATGTTAAATACGCTAGCTTCTAATAAAAATATTACACTGAGATTTAATCGCAAGACGAGCCTGCATTGTTCCCTAACTCGATCTTGTTTTATATGACAATCAAAAATCGTTTAAACAACTGAAATCGCATCTCTACGAATTCCAAATAAAGACGAAGACATATAGCCAACCGATTAAACTGGCACGACCTCACGTATATCGCGATTTCGCACAAGATTCAAAGGCGTGGCTCTTCGAGTCGGTCCAGATCCGCACTTGCGACATCGGACCAGTATAAAAAAGCCGGCTCGTCCCGAAAATCTCAGAACACCCATCGCCGCCAACAGAACAACAATGAAAGTAAGTGCTCGCCTTCAATCGGAATCGCTCCGAAACTAAATCTCTCCTTTGCAGTTCTTCGTATTCGCCGCCGTCTTGGCCGTTGCCAACGCTGGAAACATCGGCTACGCCGCCGCTCCAGTGGCTTACCAAACGCCTCTAGCTTACAGCGCACCGGTTGTAACCAAGACCTACGCCGCCCCAGCTGTCCACACCTATGCCGCACCAGCTCCATTAGCTTACTCCGCACCAGTAGCTGTCGCCAAGACCGTCGTCCAAGAAGAGTACGACCCAAATCCTCAATACTCTTACGGATACGACATCAACGATGGTTTGACCGGTGACTCCAAATCGCAATCCGAGACCCGTAATGGAGACTCCGTCCAAGGATCTTACTCCTTGACCGATGCCGACGGCCACAGGCGTACCGTTGACTACACAGCTGACCCAGTCCATGGATTCAACGCTGTAGTCCGCAGAGAACCTCTGCACGTTAAAGCCGTAGCTCCAGTTGTAGCTAAAGTAGCTGCTCCGGTCGCTTATGCAGCTCCAGCGTACGCTAAGGTCGCCGCCCCATTGGGCTATGGTGCCCAGACCTACGCCGCCGCCCCAGCATACTACCACTAAGTTGTTGAATGTTTGTATATTTGTATAGTTATTTATGTTTGTTTGATTGAATGGAATAAATTTGTAATTTGAAAAGAGGTGTTGTCTGGTTCTTGCGAAATCGTATTGGGAATACTTAACCTAGTTAGTTTTTTGTCGGTGGTTTTGATGACCACCGCCCAGGTTTTCTGTTACAATACCAGAGGCTCTGTTACGTCGATCCAAGGAGGTCACGGTCAATTGTGCTCACCGCGCCCGAGACCAAACGATTGAAAGTAAAAGTTGCTTGCAATTTCTTCGAGACGGTCTAGAGGTGCATGGGTAACGTACAGAGGCAGCAGACAGTAGAGCGGCATTTGGTCATTTATCTTTTTAATTGATGACCAACTGTCAAATTTGATTTAGGGCAATGATACTAATAATTCAAAATTATCGAGGGTTATAGTTTTTCTATTTGCAAATTAAGTTAATAGGTAATTAATTAATTAATTTACTGGGTGTTTCACAACTTTTCTGAACATGTTTGAACATGTACTTATGATTAAAGGTGTATTTTTATTATATTGTGCTTAGTTGGACTTTTTACTGATTTTTTTATAAAAATGTCGTTACAGTTACAGCAGTGTAAAATATTAACAAATATTAGCCATTAAAACAAAAGAAGTGTAAATAGATCAACATAACAAATCAAAATCACAAATATAATCAAAATAAACTGAATAAGCAAATGAGTCAATATTTCCAACGGCTGTCAATTTTTAAGGAATTGAAAAAACAAATAAGTTTTATTGAAACTTTTTACTGAGTATCTATGACATTTACTGGGTATCACAAAATTATGTTTGTGTGGAAAAAGTGAGACTCCGCTATAAAGTTAGCGTATATATTATGAAAATATTAGAACAGATCTAAAACAGATTAAATTAAAGAAAAATGTCATCGGACATGTTGATTTTTTATGGTCAAAGTACATATATTTATAATAATCTAATGTATATTAATCTGTTCAATATTGCATTTTACTTCTGACACCATTTTTTTAAAATGGCAACCCTAAATTTTGTATTCTGATTTTTTAATTATTTTTTTAATTGTCTTTATGGTAGCATCACAATTTTACGGACTTACAAATTTATGAGCAAAAGTTTTGAGTTGAAAGTTATGATTATATTGATAACATAGGTTGTAAATGGAAAGCGAATAGGGTTTCTTGATCAATTTCTTTGCGCTGAATACTCATCTGGGCTTAAAAGTTGCTTATCACGCGCCCCCACACCACTTCAAAAATCGCTGTAACAGCTTCAAAAACATTTGCGAACACATTTTCAGAATTTCAGATTTAAGTACGAAGTTTGGGGTTTTCTATGATGACCTTTTGAGGTTCCTAGGACATTGAATTCAGCCGCTATAAACTTGAAAACATTGAAAAAAATATGCTTTTTGACATATTGAATATTTTCTTCCGAAAACCTTACATGATAGCAAAATTCTGGATTCCTCTTCAGTGCAAATATTTCAGGGCAAAATGCATATTCTAGTTATTAACTCTATTTTCCCCTGAGTTTTCTTACATAAAGCCACAAAATGTTTTTGGTTAGTTTACTTGTATAACTGTTTGAATACCTACACTGTTTTCTACAGTAAATTTTCCAAGCCATTATATAGTTTGATAATAATCAGTTTTTCGTCATTTAGAAGCGGTTGTATTGATTGCACTTTTTTTATCGTGGTCTACTTTCAATATCAAATTTTACGCTTACAAAAGAAAAAACTAAAACTTCCCTCCAATAATAACTGATTAAATTAAATTTAATACATGCAAAACAGAAAGAATAAAGAAAGAAATGTTATGTATATCGAAAATACGAAGAAAAAGTATACTAAAGGGTGCACACTGTGAGTCAGAATAAGTTACATATAATACAGTGCAACAAAAAAATTACTCCCGGGAAATTTTAGCTAATAATGATTCTTTATGACCCCCTGAACACTTCCACAAAGGCGTTTTTCTAGGTTAGCTCGAATAAGCCAGATACTTGCAAATTTATGTTTAATTTTATTCATCATTTTAGTTCAATAAAATGGTGTTTTGGCCAAGAAAAAATGTAGAAGTATTTCTTTCTATTATTCTATGTTTTTTGGGTAGCTGAATCGGAATTTCTACTTTGCTATTTCCCACGTATATGGCTTCATAACGGAAACACAACGGACGTTGTGTGACCATATCCAAAAATAAAGTACACTAAACCACTAAATTTGCTATAAAAACACCCTCAAGTGTATTTTTGGTTGAATGGTTTGGCCGCTGCGCTGGAGCGCGCTGAAAGAAGTCGAAATTTTTCTACTTTATGTGATGTGCTTGTAATTACAAAAAGTCTTAGGTTCTGATAAAACTACAATAAATTCTCAACAAGTTGCATAACTGAATCAGTTATTTTGGCCAAACTATGCCTTCACCAAAAATTCAGCAAGGACCTATGTTATTACTATTTATTTATTAACTATATATTTGCTCTTTTTAGTTAATACATAATACATTAATTATGTAATTTTTGATTTATTTTTTATAAAGATTCGGGCTCTTGGCTTAGCGGCTTCACTTAGCTCAATATGACATAATATATCAACCCAATCTCGCTGATACATGGTTTAGCCACTAGTGATTAAGATGTGTAATTTTGAAGGGAAATTAATGTAGCTTTAGCACAATTTTAGCCTTTTGAACTAACTCTAAAACTGGGTTTTTCATAAAGTAGGAAAATTTTCCCTTCTTTCAGCGCGCTCTAACGGCCAAACCGTTCAACCAAAAGTGCATTCCGGGAGTGCTTTTATAGGAAATTTAATGTACTTTATTTTTGTATGGAATGGCCTACCTTGAAAAGTGCATAGTTTTATCACTTTTTCGCAAAACGCTGAAAAACGGTAGATTTTTTTGGTTTTTTGCTGTTTTCCTTGGGAAGCCACTTCCGTAGGTAGTGGCAAAGTTGAAATTCGGATTCGGCACCCCAAAAAACACGAGAGAATGAGATAATAAAACTTCTATATATTTTTTCCTGGAACAGGCACCCTCGGAAACGATTTGACTGGACTATTTTGCCATTATATACAGATTGTTTTCTTATCGGCTTATTCAAGCTAACCTAGAAAAACGCCTTGGGGATGTGTTCAGGGGGCCATAAAGAATCACTATTAGCTAAAATTTTCCGGGAGGAAGAAAGTTGATCAAAATTTGTCGCGCAGTGATATTGTAATGAGATGGATTTAAATCATCAATATTCCCTATAACGTCCGATTTATTTGAAAATATTTCAAATGTGACATTTCCCACATTTCTATGTTCTATGTTATAGTTCATCCTTTTGCGTTCTCAAGTCTTTGTATTCTGTCTTTAAAGACACATAAGTTAGTTGTGATATTTCGGCCAATTTTCTTTGTTAAGAGTGTTATGAGATAAACTTGTACATATATCACTTCTATCAGATCTTTTTACTGCTTCATGAGGGCTAGAAAAGGAAAATATGTGACTGGGAATAAAGAAACCGACCTTACTGCTTGAAGGCAGTTAGGCCGGTTTTCGTATTCCCTGTAACACATATTAAAATTATTGGGCTTTTAAGTGACTTTTAACCCTAAAATAGCAAAAAGGAACTCCATAACCGTATATTTTTATAAACCCGACACTTTACCCATATAGCGAAAAAATACTCGGACAAATTTAATAATCTAAATCGTAATTTATGTGAGATTTACGACCGGTGGAAAGTGTTTCCGGCGCAATGATCTCCATAAAAATGGTTACACCGAGAGGGGGCGCAGTAACTCTTTCAAAGCAGATTATGGCTCACTCTAAAGAGAATTTCGCACAGTTAACCGAGGCTTAAAGACTGTAAATTCAAGAGCGGCGAAGTGCTTCGGCACATTAAGCCGTTTTCATCCCCCGCCGACCCGCCCGTCCCACCCCTTCGCCAATAATGACGTCACAATTTATATCAAAAACCCCAACCGACCGAATAAACTACCACGCCATCTATGATGATTGACGATGATTGATCTTCCACGAACTGAAATCGAAAACATTAATAGCCTTTTTCGGTGGTACCGTTAAGAAGAGAGATAAAAAAGGGGTGAAACCCTCTCCATTTAAATAAGAAAACGTATTGTTGGATATCAAAAGAAAATCTTTTCAAAATATACTTTTATTCCATTCAATCCATTATAAACAAGCAACGACGCAAATATGACAGACATCCAATAATGTCTTTTAACAGGTTATTTAAAACAATTTTAATGTTTTATAATATTCAAATTATTCTATAAAATACACACTTTAAATATTATTTCTTTATTGTCTTCAATACCAAAAGACAGGCAGTCGCAACAAGTTCTCTTTCCAAAATAATGCTTTTATGAGACTTCATAATATTAGCATTAGTCTACAATTGTTACAGACACAGTAAATATTTTGAGCCCTATCTTCAATACATTTTTGACATTTTTGCAAATACAGATGAACCTGCCTTTAGCTGGAAATCTGTAGCTGTATTGTTCCCAGCGAACAAGCCAGAAAGATTGGTCGTCTGAAATGGAACACTCATTTACTTTTTGTAAAGTTATTCTCTAGCTCTGTTCAATTTTATTCACTTTATTCCTTCTTGTAAATGCCTTAGTAAATTTTTCTTCTTGTTATCTTGTTCTTGTCGCATACTCACTAGGGCTTCCAATCCCGGGATCCCGACAAATGAGTTTTTCGGGATCCCGGGATTATATAAATCTAAATCCCGGGATCCTAAAAAGTTAAGCCTAAATTATTTTGTTATTTTTTTGTTAATTGGCGAATTGTGTGCCCTTATCTACAATAAATCACTTGAGCTGCTATTTTTTAAGTATGAACTTTCGTCTATTACAGTACCCATTCTGATTTAATTAAGTATCAACTATCAAGCATAAAATGTTCGTTTACACCAACATGTTGCTATAATAGGAAGAACAAATTTTGCAAGAAGTAGCTATAATTCAATATGGAGGCAAACATGAACCTTTTCATTGTTTTAGTTACTGAACAACAAATATAGTAACAACAACTATTTCAACAATAAATAAAGTATTTAAAACAAAAAAAAATAAAAAAAAATATGTGGCGTATTTCTTTCCCGTATGCAGTGATAGGTAATAAAATACAGCGAAAAAGGACGAAGCATCTCGAGTTTGTGATGAGTGATAATATGGTCATTTTTTACATTCCTTCTTCGCAAAACTATCACATTTTTTGCTTTTTTAGTGGAAAAGTTTTGTCAAAAACTGAACTTAGATAAAAAGATCTATTTTTATAATGCGAATTGGGCTACTTGAATTGTTTTTGAGAAAACCGAAAGAAGTAATGTTAATTTTTTTTTTCATGACAAGAATCATATATTTAATTTAATAAAATTAATTTAATAAATTAATATTCTAAGAAGTTGCACTAAATAGCAATAAATAACGCCTTCACTTGAAAATGCGTTTAGAACTGGGCCTTAAAAATATTATAGTTATCTTTTTTTTGTAAAGAATTGCATTTTATTATTTTTTTTTAAAATATTTATAATGCAAATACTTGCTTGCATAATAAACATTCATGACGTATGAATTCTAAAATTATACAATTTCATTAAAAGACGAAAACAAAAATTTGTCAAAATGATTATTTTATTGGCTTCATTTGAATAATTGAAAATTTTTCTCGATCAAACCATGTCTTTTGCCATTTATAATTCTTTAATTTTAAACTATTTTACAAAAATGTAAAATTTTTGAGCAAGTTTAAGAACCAAGAGCAAGTTAATATCTAATAAAGTATATTTTTTTATTGATGTCTCGACGCACACTTTGACGCCTTTTACGTTTTAAACCGTCTATTTTGGTTTTCTACTTGTAAGGTAAAATTTTGAAACGTTGATCAAGTTTCGGGGTGAAAGATATTCTCCAATAAAGTATATTTTAGACGTTTCTTACTAACCGTATTTTGATCCGGCATTGTTTCCTTTTTTTCATGAATCCCATGATCAATAACGGAATCCCAGGATTAAAAAATCTTTAATCCCGAAATCCCGGGATCAGTATATTCTCCGGGAATTGAATACCTTATACTTACATATTGGACTATGTAATAGCAATCCTGCGCTGTGCTCATTAAAACCACCGACAAAAAATAACTATATAGGTTAAGTATTCCCACAACTATTCCGCAATAACCAAAAAACACATCTTTTCAAAATACAACTTTATTCCATTCAATCAAACATAAATAACTATACAAATATACAAACATTCAACAACTTAGTGGTAGTATGCTGGGGCAGCGGCGTAGGTCTGGGCACCATAGGCGAATGGGGCGGCGACCTTAGCGTACGCTGGAGCTGCATAAGCGACTGGAGCAGCTACTTTAGCTACAACTGGCGCTACGGCTTTAACGTGCAGAGGTTCCCTGCGGACTACAGCGTTGAATCCATGGATTGGGTCAGCTGTGTAGTCAACGGTACGCCTGTGGCCATCGGCATCGGTCAAGGAGTAAGATCCTTGGACGGAGTCTCCATTACGGGTCTCGGATTGCGATTTGGAGTCACCGGTCAAACCATCGTTGATATCGTATCCGTAGGAGTATTGAGGATTTGGGTCGTACTCTTCTTGGACGACGGTCTTGGCAACAGCTACTGGTGCTGAGTAAGCTAATGGAGCTGGTGCGGCATAGGTGTGGACAGCTGGGGCGGCGTAGGTCTTGGTTACAACTGGTGCGCTGTAAGCTAGAGGCGTCTGGTAAGCTACTGGAGCGGCGGCGTAGCCGATGTTTCCAGCGTTGGCTACGGCCAAGACGGCGGCTAATACGAAGAACTGCAAAGGAGAGATTTAGTTTCGGAGCGATTCCGATTGAAGGCGAGCACTTACTTTCATTGTTGTTCTGTTGGCGGCGATGGGTGTTCTGAGATTTTCGGGACGAGCCGGCTTTTTTATACTGGTCCGATGTCGCAAGTGCGGATCTGGACCAGCTCGAAGGACCACGCCTTTGGATCTTGCGCGAAATCGCGCTAGACTTGAGGTCGTGCGAGTTTAATCGGTTGGCTATATGTCTTCATCTTTATTTGGAATTCGTAGAGATATGATTCGATTATTTAATTGCCTAGGTTTCACATAATTTGCTGTGACACGATAACGTAATGAAAATATCATTAATGCTTTTAGCAACGGCAAATAGTGAAGTTTATTTAGAGCGGAGACATAAATAAATGTGTAAAAGAACGGCAGTCAAATTAAATTTTAATAACTTGAATATTAATTAAATCTGAATAATAAGTAATGACTAGAACAATAGTGCACATATGCCAAAGGTTAACAACGTGTTTGTACAACCCCTGTAGAAATATATGCTCGCAGAATCACTAATTAAATTTAAATTTGACTGCGTCTCGCTTTATTTATTAATTTCTATTACTATTAATTTCTACTATTGTTAATTTCTATTGTAGTTATCTCTAAACAGATATTTTGCTTGTATCAATAAATAGTAGTTTAGTATTCTCAATTAAGCATAATACAAACAGTTGAATATTCACAAATATTCATAAAATGAAAAGCTGGAAAGTTGTCTTGTCGAAACCTTTGGCTTTCTGTACCGGCGCTGTTAGCCACCACGACGCTCCACTGATTTTGCATATTTTGCACTTTTAGATGGAAAAAATATTGGATTTTAAAAGAACTATCCTATGATACCTCACAAGACCGAGTTTTCCCATTATGGTTCTAAAATTGGTACGAATAATACTAACTTGCGATTGTCTTCAAAACCCTCGTTATTTATGTTAAGTATACAAAAGTTTTGAATAAAGCATGGTGGGTTTTAGTAGAGCTATCCCATGACGCCTCACACAACCTTTAGAACGAATACATAGATGAATAGAATAAAGAGTTTTTTTTCAAGGTAAATTTTATACCCAGTAATAAGTTTTGAATTAACGACAAAATCCTGAATTCTATCCCCTTCCACCACCTATATATTTTTTAAAATAGAATTGGTTGATAAGGCCATTTTCAGCCCTAATTTGATTGGGCAATAAATACACATTACATCGACATTATAAAATGTCGAACTATCTAGTTTTTTTTAACATTTGGCAATAACCAGTCGTATTCTACAACACAATGGTCTTCAACAGGTTTTTATTCTTAAAGTAAATTTAAAACTAAAATTCCACCGGCTATTGTTACTAACTTATGACGTCATCCACACTGGTTTTAAACCCCAGGGTTTTCCTACTGCTTTTTCTAGATCTCCTAAGGAGTAATATCTAGTCTAGTCTTTTTTATTACCTTAAATGAGCTAAAAATACGTCAAGAATCATCTCTCATCATTCATTGTTGAATAATGAAAATAATATAATTAACTAATTATAATATAATTGAGGGGCCTTGAAGTAAGAGGGATTAAGTGCACTTTTTGTGGTTCTGCGATAATAAGTTTTACATTAAAGTTGTGTTTCAACATTTCTAAAGTAAGTTTGGAAAAATGTATTATTATTTAAATTTTATTCATAGTCATAGAAAGATAATAACGAATCAAGGAGTCGCTAAATTTTATTGTTTAACCTAGAATGTTTTTTTCACAAATGTACTTGCAACATTATGTGGGTTTCCAAAATGTTGGTGGTAAAATGGTTCAAGTGCATTTACTGTATTAGTGTGAATTTTATTAAAAATAAATACAAATGTCAAGTTACCTAAAGTAAAGTATAACGCAAATTTTTGTATTAGTTATCGAAATATAGTATAACGGCGTCATCTCTTTTAGTATTCCAATAAATCATATTTTTCTTGTGCCCTTTTCTTCCAGGTATTCTCACATCATGTTTTATATCTATATTTTTATAAAACACGTGATGGGGTGGTGGAATATTTTCCAACAATGTTATTAGGTTTCTGAGCTTTTATTTTGATTGATGTTTTTTTCAAAGGCTTAGTATAGAAAACCGGAAAGATAAACGTCCAACTTTTGAGGTTTAATATTACTGTTTAGACTATTCTTGTATTCAAACCCGTCTTTCGCTTTTATTATAAACGAAAGGGCAAATTGCTCTCCACTTTATGTGTCATCGGTGTCATTTTTAGGGTTCTTTATTATTTCACAAAACGGTAAAAAAGCCTAAACATCGTCTTTGGTCATATTATACATAAAAAAATTTTTGATTTGCCTCTTATTACGATCTCCCATCTGTACAGTCTGACAAAATCTTGAGCAATTTGCCTTTTCTTTCTCAAATAAACCAAAACAACGGTCACACAACACTGAATGTATGTCCAGGTTCCAGAACTTAACCGATATAACTTAATCTCTGTTATATTGGTGACTTGAATACTCACACTAAATAATTATAAATTATTCTGACGTCTGCAGGAATTTCTGTATGCAACAATTTTTAGTAAAATATACTTAGAAGTGGTTAATAAAGGTGACTGTAGTGCCTATTGCAAATCAAAACAAGTAACAATATTTTTATAGTTTTTGTTTTTAGTAATATCAGAACTCATGTTACATTATGTGACACTATTTAACCACTAGTAAACTTGCTAGGAAGTAGCAACAACATTAACGCTTTATGACACTAGCGCGGATGCTATCATGTGACTTAACTCTCGTATACTGTTGGAAGTAATAGGGTGTAAGTACATTTGAATCGTTTTACTACTAACCTGTTAGCATTTTTTTTTTCTTCTAAGTCGCTGAATTATTATTTGATATTATATATGAAAAAAATGTTTCTTTGCACCTCAAGATAAGTAAAGGGTCATTATAAATGATTGTAGTCGAAGTACGCCATGATATCAAATATAAAGATTTCTCGTTGCCGGTCTATTTGCATAGAATGTACCACTGTTCTACTGTGTTCTACACGCAGAACTTAAATTGGTTAAAGCGACAAAAATTTGGGCATCGCCTACTTCGACTATAAACATTTATAATGATCCTGTATAATAATCGATTCCTTAGTAAAGTCACAAAAATTCAGAAAACCCTTCTCGTTTTGGCTTCAGGCTCGGTATTACTCCTTAATGATTTAAATACAGAAGCATCATATAGAGAAAAAGACAATTGAAAATTGTACAGAAATTGCCATTTTTGACATTTTGCAGATATAACATTTTCTCCTAGGAACCTCAGAGTAGTTTCATTAATCCTTAAAGTTTGTTTTACATTTTAATTTAGTGGTAATTTAAAACCACTAATGTTATAATATGAAAGAAATTTGTTCTTTTTTTAATCAAACTCCTTACTTCATCTGTGTGCGCTATAATAATAATTTAGCCGCTGTTTCTTAGAACTGGCGAAAATATATGGTCATATAAATGTCCAACACTGAAAACGATTTGGAGTTTTATTACTTTTAAATGACAGTTCAATATTTTTATTCGATACGTGCAACCTTTGACTTATTAACAAGCAGAATTCCAAAGCATAAATCCTTCTTATTATTACATTTCTATTTAATCATTTTTTTTTTAATTATAAATTAGCCACACAGTGTGCGCTTTGTAGGTATGTACAATAAGGAGGTCAGTTGTTCTGGTTATTGTCCTTGACATATCCAGTACATCGTATCAAGTTAAGCGCATTTTATGAAGAAAAAATTCCAAATAATTATATCCAAAAAACCTATCGCCAAGACAAAGCAATACGTCTTCTAGTCGCATTGTTTCTACCCGATATACCGATTAGAATTGAATAGTTCTGCGTCTCAAAATTTGACACACTTTTCACCAACTCGCCGTGCCAGCCTATAATTACTGATCTCGTTATCCGTGGGCACATTTACATAACCTATTAGGCAATAGATCTCATAGTCTGGTACATACATAGGTGTGGCCGAATGACAACAACAATTATGCTAAACACGCTTTTTATTGAAGGATAAATAAATAATTTAGGCTAATATCAATATAAATTTACTTAGTGGTAAGCTGGGTAAGCAACTTTAGCTACTGGTGCAGCATATACTGGAGCAGCTGGGTAGGCAATCTTAGCAACTGGAGCTCCATATACTGGACCAGCTGGGTAGGCAACCTTAGCAACTGGAGCTCCATATACTGGACCAGCTGGATAGGCAACCTTAGCGACTGGGGCAGCATATACTGGAGCCTTGGCATAACCTTGTGGAGCAGAAGCTGGTCCAGTTGGCTTGGCTGCACCTTCTTCCCTGCGTACGACAGCGTTGAATCCGTGTTCTGGGTCAGAGGTGTACTCGACAACACGTCTGGCACCGTCGGATTCAATGAAGGAGTAATATCCTTTGACTACGTCACCATCGCGGGTTTCTTGTTGGCTCTTGACATCACCGGTGTGCTCGTCATGGACGTCGTAGGCGAAGTTGTATTGGGGATGGGCATTGTATGGCTCTGGGGCTGCTGATTTGGCGTATACTGGGGCTGCTACCTTGGCGTAGACTGGGGTGGCGATTTTGGCTACTGGTGCTGCGTATGCGGCTGCTACTGGGTAAGCGGCTTGGGCTTGGTAGCTTGGTTGAGCTTGGTAGTTGGCTTGGTAGCTTGGTTGAGCTTGGTAGTTGGTTTGGTAGCTTGGTTGAGCTTGGTAGTTGCCTTGGTAGGCTGGAGCTGGGTAAGATGGAGCTAGTCCAGCGTTGGCCAAAGCCAATAGGGTGGTGAATGCTACGAACTAAAGGAAATATTGTTGGTTTTACTCGATATTTTGATGGAGAGTCATATTTTACTTGGTGCTTATTATCGATAAGGATTGTATTAACCGAATTTATTTTCTGATGTATCTGTATTCTTTCCTGTTCCTATTTTGCTGATACAAATCGTTATAGTACTTACACTCCAAAAACTACTAAATTGAATTCAGTTGTAGATTAGGTAGAATAAATTAGTGAGTTGGATTCACTTGGTTTTAGTTTATATGTTTTTGTCGCACTTGTGTTGATAATAAGTACTAAAAATCTAAATTACGTCTACATCTTTTCCAGTTGAAATTCTGAAACTAGCATTCTAAAACATGATATTCATAAAACTGTAATTGATTTCCAGATATTACAAATGATATTCAGATAGTAGCAATTGATAATCAGATATTACAAAGGATATTCAAATACTTGCAATTGCAATTCAGAATACGTCAATTGAAGTTCAGTGTTTAACAAATGAAATTTAGGAGGCAACAAATGATATTCAGATAGTAGCAATTGATATTCAGATATTGCAAATGATATTCAGACAGTAGCAATTGATGTTGAGATGTTACAAATGATATTCAAATAATTGCGATTCAGAATACGTCAATTGAAGTTCAGAGTTTAGCAAATGAAATTTAGGAGGTACAAATGATATTCAGATAGTAGCAATTGATATTCAGATATTACAAATGATATTCAGACAGTAGCAATTGATGTTGAGATATTACAAATGATATTCAAATAATTGCAATTCAGAATACGTCAATTGAAGTTCAGAGTTTAGCAAATGAAATTTAGGAGGCAACAAATGATTATCAGATAGTAGCAATTGATATTCAGATAATACAAATGGTATTTAGACAGTAGCAATTGATGTTGAGATATTACAAATGATATTAAGATACTTGCAATTGCAATTCAGAATACGTCAATTGAAGTTCAGTATTTAACAAATGAAATTTAGGAGGCAACAAATAATATTCAGATAGTAGCAATTGATATTCAGATATTACAAATGATATTCAGATAGTAACAATTGATGTTGAGATATTACAAATGATATTCAAATACTTGTAATTGCAATTTAGAATACGTCAATTGAACTTCAGAATTTAACAAATCAAAATTTAGGAGGCAACAAATGATATTCAGATAGTAGCAATTGATATTCAGATATTACAAATGATATTCAGATAGTAACAATTGATGTTGAGATATTACAAATGATATTCAAATACTTGTAATTGCAATTTAGAATACGTCAATTGAATTTCAGAATCTAACAAACCAAAATTTAGGAGGCAACTAATGATATTCAGATAGTAGCAATTGATATTCAGATATTACAAATGATATTCAGACAGTAGCAATTGATGTTGAGATATTACAAATGATATTAAAATACTTGCAATTGCAATTAAAAATACGTCAATTGAAGTTCAGAAGTTAACAAATGACATTTGGAAGGCAACAACTATAATTCAGGAAGTAAACTTAAATAATTATAACAGTATTATTTTTTTTTTATTATTATATTTTTTATTTCGTCAATATCCGACCAAATTATAAATATATTGTTAGGAACAGTTGTCTCCATTCAAGAATAATTTGACAATTTAAAATAATGTTTAATTTTCTATGCCTATACGTAATTAAATTCTCAATTTAGTGTTTATCTAAAAACTCTTTAAAAAGAAGACTTGACATTTACATCAATGCCTATTGATAAAATCGATAATAAAACAAAAACTTACGTACAATTATCTACATCATTCTCTTATATGTCATCCATTTACTGTATGCAATGTACTGCAACGTTTATGAAAAATTTGGTGGAGTATGCTGAACTACATTTGATTTAATCGGCTATAAGTTTGCTACTTTCTGAATTACAATTGCTACTTTCTTAAAATCAATTGAAACAGCTAAGTTACAATTAACGTTTTTTTTTAATCAATTGGAATAGCTGTAGTAATTACTACTGCTACTTTCTGAATATTAACTTAAAAAGGGACAGAATAGTATTATTTTGTAAAATGGCCCTAAAGTAGTTTTTCTTCGATGAAAAGTACTGTAATGTTTTTTTGTGCAGTTGTCAATTTTTTGGTAATAATAATTTTGACTTAAACGATAAAACCAAGATAAAATATTAAAATTGCTACAACATACTCAAAGTTTCTATCTGAGCATCAAGTTCTGGGGGCACATTATAGCGAAAAGTTAAGACAGAAAAGTTAATACTGACATAGTAAGTTTTATTTTTTTTATTTTGTTATATTTGTGTTTTGTGCATCTTGCATATTCTAAACATCTTTGAACCATTTGTGTTTCATTCTGTGCAAATCGCATATTCAAATACCATTCACAAAACCCCTGTTCTTATGCGTTGTCAATTATTATTTACCATAAACAAGTACGTCATAAGTCAGTAACAATTGATGGTCGGAAATGAATTTACTATAAAATATGTATTATGAAATTCAAGCTGTTTTTGTTCAATTATTAATTTATTCGATAATTGCGTTGCGTTACAACTGTGCTGATTATGTATTATTATTATTACAGTTACATTAATCATTGTATACTGTGTAAATAGGAATTATGTTTATTTATTAATATTCACATCCTTTACGTTAATTAAGTATTTCATAAATTGTATAACAATAACAAGGTTTAAATAAAATTAATAGTTGCTTAAAAAACATACTACAATTCTTAAAATACTCATATGCTTAAATATTGGTAGAAATTGTTTCGCAAAATGTTTACTAAATGGTCAGATGATAAAAAACATCTCATAATTTCCATAGCCCATATAATGCTAAAACCTTCTAATACTCTACCGATTATACACCCTAGTATTATGTCTATCCACCCTTACCTTGAATGCCATTGTTGCTGTTGACTATTTGATCACTGTTCACGAACTGCGTGCCTACTGCCCCAAAATCGCAGCCTTATATACATCTAGAGTGCGTATCGGAACAATTAGCTCAAAAAGGGGCACACCCTGCTCCGTATTATAATTGCCAAACTGAATGGGTTGTGGCTGAATGTGTGGTAGCGCCTTTCATTTGTCTTGAGGGTGCATGGCTCGCGATGACGGATATCTGTTGCGTAAAATTTGTTCTGTCATCGTCTATTTTTTGGCACGCTTACCGGCACCATATACCATGATACGAATTACGCAATCGGCATTTCCTACTTGTAATCGACGATATGTGGGGCAGTTTAAGGTCCTTCGCGCCGGATACTCGATGAGATAGATATGGTATTACGAGTCTATTCAGATTTGAGTGATGTGAAGAATCGGTCGGTGTGATTGAGTGTATTTTTTTCGCGTTACATTATATAATGTGCAATTCTGGTGGTCTTAAACGCGGTTTTATTACGGTTAATTTCTTTAGGAAGATCTTACTTTCTCTTTGAACGATGTATCCTTAGGTTAATAATATAACAATTATGAATTTTATGGTTTGAATTGTTGATAATACTTATAAGGTAATTAATTGTTAATAATTTAAGCTTTCATTAAGAACTTAAGAATTCATTCGGGTGTTATCTTTGTGAACATGTTTCTTGCTTCTATCACATTTTCTTTGAATGAATTTTAATATTACATATTTTGTTAATATTTTATATAAAATCTAAAATCAAATTATTCGATTTGTTGCACAAAATGTTGTATGCTGATTTTTCATTTCAGAACTTTAGATATTAATAATTTATGAAAATTAATTGAAGAACATTAATCGAAAACAGATAATTCTCTGCAATAATTACTGACTAAATATTCGGTTTGATTCTTCTTATTTTATTTGTTTAAGATCTGTATTATTCGGCGATCATTACAAACTATTATCACTGGTTTTCATATTTAAAAAAATTACTTTGTACGTTCGTCTTAATTTTTATCTTAAAAATATTTATGGTGTTATATACCTATCAGGTTCCAACGAAACATCCATAAATTAAATAAAAATGTCATAGCTTTGATACTGGCTACACCAAATTATTTTAATTATTTTAAATAGAGATTTTTTAATGTCGTTGAAGATGTCACAACCTTGCAGGTTCATTTATTAATTTTCAGTCATTTTCTCTCAAAATTACATCTGTTTGAAGAATTTAAATTATTAAAACTAATTATAAATTATTTGATATAATGTATGACATTCACGTTTTAGTTTTTTTTATTTTGTTTACAAAGGTTGCATATTATATGAATTGACAAAAAAACTACTATTTAGTTGAATGGTACTTAATATTGTTTGTTCGAAATAATCGAATTTTAATTTGATAAACAATCACAATTTATTATTTCAGTACTTTTCATTAGATTTATTCTGTATTTAGCACTACAATTTTGTGAATATTTGGTAATTTACAAGTTTTTATCTATTTGCCTGAAATACTTTGTATTAGCAATTTTAATCCATACTAATTTAGTCCATAATTATCTTAATCAAAAACTGTGTACCAAGATTGTCGATATTCTTAATGAAATATCAGTATTTTCTTAGATTTACTTATACCTACCTATACAGGCTTAGCCAAAATTACCGGAATACCTAAATAGTTCTCTAACCGTAAACAATCTCAAAAAATTTTTCTAACAAAACCTTTTTGGTTTTAAACATGCTAAATATATTTACTAAATACTAAATATATTTTTAATATACACTATATATCAGTTTATTCTGAAAATTTGGTAACCTTTTCTTTTTTATATAGAACTTTAGATATTACTTTATCATACGCAGTATGTAAAGTATTGTAATCGTGCCGAAAAAAAAATTGGGATTTTAGCGGAAATAGGCCTTTTTGGGTCCCCTGAACATTTTTGACCAAGGTACAAAAAAATTTCTGTGTGTGTGTGTGTGTGTGTGTGTGTATGTGTGTGTGTCTGTGTACTCAATTTTTGTGAATCCGATTCCGGAGAAACTACTAAAGGTATCGGCACGGAACTTCATATTTAGAAGTTTCATGACCAAACTTAGAGTTGAAAAGCTTTTGGTTCAAAAGGGTCTAAAGGAAGTGGGTGTTTACTACAAGCCTTTTTCAAGGATTTTAGAAATCAGCCGCCATTTCTGTAATTTCGTCAAAATAGTTAAATAATAAATTAAAGCAGAGGAAATTTTGAATAATTTATGCCTATGACATTTTTTGGTAAAATTAATAGTTTAGCTTTTTAGTTTATTCTAAGCCTTTTTCAAGGATTTTGGAAATGAGCCGCCATTTCTGTAATTTCGACAAAATAGTTAATTAATACATTAAAGTAGAGCAAATTTTGAATAATTTATGCCTATAACATTTTTTGGTAAAATTAATAGTTTGCCTTCAAGAGCAAATTCTATTTGATCGAGATCGGTCGCATCTGCATTGATATGAAATTACATAGTAGCCAGGATTTTGACAATTTTTGTGTTGACACATTCGAAAACAGCTGATCTCATCAGAGGGATCAGAGGTTGGAGAACCACTATGGAACGTGCCGCTGTAGTGGGCAAAATTATAAAATACAAATTTCAAATAAAATAAGATCACCAATTTGATTGTTTGTTGATAAGAAATATCAACCCGTCTTTATATCTAATTCTAAAAATGATACATTGAGAAAATTATAAATAAAGTATAGCGATGAGTGTAGTTTTATTTTAGTATGTTGGTAGGGATGTGTCATGAACAAATATAAATCTGTCAGAATTTGAATTACCTTTTTAAGGTGCGTTTTCATTAGTGATAATGGCAGTGGTAGCAGACGCCGTTATAGTATTTCCAATAGAAAATTGCTAGTGACTCATGTTTATGTACATGCAAACTAATATGTGTCATTATCACGACATGTAAGAAATACTATAATTTCGTATTCTACCACCGCCATTAGCTACCATTACCTACCAATCGGAACGCACCTTTCGTCAAAGTGGTACCAACCTAGCATTTACTATACAGAAATCATTTATTTTTTTTTTTTTTTAATACGTATTTCTTAAAAAGCAACACAATAAACGTTGATGTCGCTCCTGCCAAAAACTAGATAGCGCGACTCGCTCATATGCGACGGCGACACTCCGCCTTCGGTGACGCGCCGTTTCACCGCTCGTCGCGCTATTCCGTACTTTCGGCATTTGTGACATAAATAACTATTATTATAATGACGTAGTGTAGGTAGTGTCAAATGCTGATGCTTTGACAATACCTACGATTTATCTCTATAGAATAGATTCTCATGCAGTTAAACTATTAATTTTATATATTGTATGATAAAGTCATGTGCCTGGCCACATCAGATTTTTTTTTTGTAAAATTGATCATTTTTGTGTTATCAACATAAATCAACATTAGTAAAAATTAGTAAAAAAGAACCTCTACATAATTCTCCAAGCGGTAAACAATTCCAAAAAACTTTTAGACATAAGGTTTTTTTTTTGTTTAAAACAAGCTATTATTTAAATATATTTTTAATACATCGGGTGATCATTTTATTATGGTAATCTTTCAACCTTCTTTTTAAAATGATTAATTTTATTATAATTTTAAGGTTATTTCTCAGAAATTTTTGTAGGGATCATTTGTTTATAAAATAGACCATAACTCAAAGGAGTTATAAGTAATTATAATTTTTTCCCACATACGTACGTTATTTTATTTTTTATCCGTTTGGTTAAAATAAAAGTTCATGAGCTTTGATAAATTGCTTATGACTCAAAAAATGAGGCTTTTATAAAAATGATTCTTATAAATAATTCTTAGAATTAATCTAAGAATTCAACATACAAATGTATACAGGATGTTCCATAATAGCATGAATATTGAAAACATATTAAGTTAGCTGGTTTCAAATTTTCTTAAATATTATTTACTGGTGGAGAATTATGTATTTAAGTGGTAAGTTAATTTGGACTAATTTTGATTCATTGCAATTCAGAAAAGATTCATTTTATAAACAAAATATTCCTACAAAACATTCTTGGAATTATACTTAGAATTCAAAAATATAAAAGATAAACAGGGTGGTCCATTCGAAAGAGGAATGGTTACCAAATTTCCAGAATAAAATGCAAACGCCGGTAAGTCAAAACACATTGTGAACGTTGCTTGTTTAAAACCAAAAAACTTTTGTTTGAATTTTTTTTAGTGTACTACGGTTGGAGAATTATATTAGAGTTTCCGGTAATTTTGGCTAACCCTGTATAATGATTCACATTATGTAATGAAGGTAAAGTTTTCACTCAAATTTTAATTATTATAAGATGTGAAACCATCATGTAAAACTTACGTGTTTTATAAATAATATATAAATGAATAATAATAATAATAATATATGAATGAAATTCTAAGTAGAGTTTCAATATGTCATACATTTCTAGTACTTGATATACAATTTGTTTTTGACAAATAAATCATTACAAAAACTGTAGGGACTATGATACATTTCCTTTGTACTTGTTAATAAAGTAATAATTAAAAAATGTGCTGAAATATAGCCCATTAAACATGAAAATATTAAGTTCGCCTTTTGTTTTACTACCCTAGCGCCATCTACAATAAAAAGGCATTCAAAACAATGCATTATAAAAAATTAATAATCTTCTTTAATTTACGGAAAACTATTGAGAAAATGATTATTTTACTAATTTACCCAAAATTCTGCTCGTTTGAGAACATCCTCAATATCATATAATACATACAACTATTTCAAACAACAACCTTAAAAATATTTTTTTCTACCGCACGTCTCTTTTAAGTACAATAAAATCCACATATTAACTAATAGAACCTTTATTAAAATAACCACTAAGCATACAATACTACCCAAATCACAACACAGGCTCAAATGATAAATCAGTCTCAATGATAATAATTCCCTTCGAGCTCCTGACCAACGGCATATTTAGCTCCTTGGTCAGCATAAACCTTAGGATACCGTGCTGGTTGACCAGCCCCTTGATGTCTATTGACCACAGCATTAAATCCATGCTCAGGATCCGCTGTATACTCTACAACCCTCTTGGTACCATCAGGTTCAATCAAAGAATAACTCCCTTTGACAACATCTCCATCCCTCGACTCCTGTTGATTCTTAACATCTCCAGTACGAGCATCTTGAACATCATAGGCAAAGTTGTACTGTGGATTTGGATCATATGGTTCCGGTGATTGATGATATGGTGTGGAATATGCTGGAGATGGATATGCTGGAGCTGCTGGAATGCTTGCAGCGTAAGCAACGGCACAAGCAGTGATGATTAAGACCTAAATAATAGTAGTATAAGTTATACATACATGCAATTGTGATTAGTTTTTATGATTTTACAAAGACTTACTTTGTGGATCATGTTGTTCGTTGAATCTCTTCTTTGACTATGAATATAAACCTGTAAATCTTTGGTTTTATATACCGTTTAACCCAGCCTATAGAAATTCTTGGTATCTAGGTGGTGTACGGCGTTACCTAACACAGTTGAATGAATGCACTATTCTACAAGTCAGATATTCGACGATACCGCCGTTAAACAATGGCTTGTAAATTATATTTTCCCCTGCATCTCGTTTCGGCTTTTATTAGTCTGTCGATCCACCAGATTGCCAATTACATCACGCTATAATTATATGGCGACCCGAAAATCGGTTCGTTTGTCTGCGCCCGTCCATTGTTTCAAATTTGTTTGATCATACCCCATATGAAACACAAACGTTGAATGCATTTCTTTATTAAATCCTAACTAAACAATATTGTACAATAAATAACATCCTCCTTTATCACAATTTCAAAATCCTAATGGCGGTATCCATTTTCTGGGTAGGCTGGAGCAGCTGGTTGAGCTACTGGAGCATATACTGGAGCTTTGGCATAACTATTACCAGCTACTGGAGCAGTTGGCTTGGCGGCACCTTCCTCCCTACGGACCACAGCGTTGAATCCATGTTCTGGGTCAGAGGTGTACTCCACAACACGTCTGGCACCGTCAGACTCGATGAAGGTGTAATATCCCTTAACAACGTCACCATCGCGAGATTCCTGTTGACTCTTAACATCACCAGTATGCTCATCGTTGACTTCATATGCAAAATTGTATTGTGGATGAGCGTCGTAAGGTTCTGGTGCTGATTTAGCGTATACTGGAGCTGCTACTTTAGCTATTGGTGCTGCGTATACTGGAGCTGCGTGTGCAGGAGCTACGTAATGCGCTGGGGCAACACCAGCGGCGGCCACAGCTACAAAAGCTGCTAAGATTACGAACTAAAAAATGTAATTTGATATTACTTAGCGAATGGGGTTCAATTTTCAATTACTTACCTTGGAGCACATGTTTGTTTAAATGTTGGATAAACTATGATCTAAAAAGTGGACAATTTGACGTATATATACTTGGTGTGGGGTGGTACGTTCTAATTTTTGGTGTATGAGATCACATATTTGCTCTAATATTGATACCTTTCATTGTAACCTAGGGGTCTAGGTTACTTGCGTTAGTACGTAGTTGCAATGCATTGCGTAAAGGTTCAGTATATTGTTGGTTTGTCATAGGTGGTGTTTCGAATTGTCAAACATCACTTGTGCAGTGGAATATTTTAACCAATTAAACTGAAGTTGGTTAGTGAGGAGAAGAATATGTTCTCTTTAAAGCCGATAAACTCAACGCATTTCAGGATAATGTCGAATTGTATTAAACAATATTAAAATGAGGTAATAAGAATATTCTTTGAAACACTTCTAGGCGAAAAATGTAAGTGGTAGCAGTGGAAATTAATAATTATTTTCTGATAGTATAGCCTCATTATTATAACTGAAATGAAGATATCTAAATTGACGTTCCATATTACAATATTTAAATAATATAGATAAAGATGAAATGACATGGATACATATTGCATACGGACGGAAAGAGGACTGATATTAGAATATTGTAAAAGTTCCATGGTTTTATTTATGTTTTGGTACTACATATTTCAAATTAAAGCCTACAAAACAGACGGAAATTATGCTGAGTGTCCTGTTAGTTTCCTTTGCGCCATTTATTTATATAAGACAACGAACTGGAAAATAAAAACGGTGCCTGGCTTGGGATATATTTATGTACAGTACAATATATTTCTATCACGTATTTGATATTAAGATCGTATATGCAGAAAAGGACCAAGCACAAGCTTTTAACTTATTTCATTTATCATAAATTTTATTAAAAATGCTCGTGCTTACGAAATTTGTGTTCACGTAATTTCGTCGTACTCTATACGACGAAATTGTCATTTAATTTAATAATTTTTCTTATTCTGTAAAAGTGTTCCCTCAAAAATTCAAATAAACCCAGGATTTTGGCTAAATTGGGAAAACACATATTTATTTACTTAATTTAAAGAGAATATTTGCCTATTTAACAAATTGGCTATCATGAGTAAATACTCAATTAAAAACATATTTTATAATTCAGACTTGACCAATTGTTTGTCATCATATCCATAAGTTGAACCTCCTCTGCGATTAAGTTATACTCAATTGTCAACATATTTTCTTAATCGATGAAAACAGCATTCCTAAAAAGAACGTTGGAATGCATCATTTTTAACATCTTTTTAATAAAACTCAAACATCTTATGAAATTCTTTATTAAAAACTAACTAAATAATTCATTACAATAAATAACATCCTCCTTCATCACAATTTCAAAATCCTAATGGCGGTATTCATTCCCTGGGTACGCTGGAGCAGCTGGTTGTGCTACTGGAGCATATACTGGAGCTTTGGCATAACCATTACCAGCTAATGGACCAGTTGGCTTGGCGGCACCTTCTTCCCTACGAACAACAGCGTTGAATCCATGTTCTGGGTCAGAGGTGTACTCCACAACACGTCTGGCGCCGTCAGACTCGATGAAGGTGTAATATCCCTTAACAACGTCACCATCGCGAGATTCTTGTTGACTCTTAACATCACCGGTATGTTCATCGTTGACTTCGTATGCAAAATTGTATTGTGGATGGTCGTCGTAAGGTTCTGGTGCTGATTTGGCGTATACTGGAGCTGCTACTTTAGCTATTGGTGCTGCGTATACTGGAGCTGCGTGTGCAGGAGCTACGTAATGCGCTGGGGCAACACCAGCGGCGGCCACAGCTACAAAAGCTGCTAAGATTACGAACTAAAAAATGTAATTTGATATTAGTTAGCGAATGGGGTTCAATTTTCAATTACCTACCTTGGAGCACATGTTTGTTTAGATGTTGGATAAACTATGATTTGAAAAGTTGACAATTTGATGTATATATAGTTGGTGTGGGGTGGTACGTTCTAATTTTTGTTGTATGAGATCACATATATGCTCTAATATTGATACCTTTCATTGTAACCTAGGGGTCTAGGTTACTTGCGTTAGTACGTAGTTGTAATGCATTGCGTAAAGGTTCGGTATATGGTTGGTTTGTCATAGGTGGTGGTTCGAATTGTCAAAAATCACTTGTGCAGTGGAGTATTTTAACCAATTAAACTGAAGTTGGTTAGTGAGGAAAATAATATGTTCTCTTTAAAACCGATAAACTCAACGCATTTCAGGATAATGTCGAATTGTATTAAACAAGATTAAAAGGAGGTAATATGAATATTCTTTGAAATACTTCCAGGCAAAAAATGTAACTGGTAGAAGTGGAAATTAATAATTATTTTCTGAAAGTATAGCATCATTATTAGAACTAAAATGAGGACATCTTGACCTTCCATATTATAATATTTAAGTAATATAGATAAAGATGAAATGACATAGATACATATTGCATAAGGACGGAAAGAGGACTGATATTAAAATATTCTAAAACTTCCATGGATTTATTTATGTTTTGGTACTACATATTTCAAATTGAAGCCTGCAAAACAGACGGAAATTATACTGAGTGTCCTGTTAGTTTCCTTTGTGCCAGTTATTTATATAAGACAACGAAGTGGAAAATAAACACGGCGCCTGGCTTGGTATATATTTATGTACAGTGCAATATATTTCTATCACGTATTTGATGTTAAGATCGTAATATGCAGAAAAGGCCCAAGCACAAGCTTTTAGCTTATTTCATTAAACATAAATTTGATTAAAAATGCTCGTGCTTACAAATCTTGTGTTCACGTGCATACTCTATACGATGAAATTGTCATTTAATTTAATAATTTTTCTCATTCTGTAAAAGTGTTCCCTCAGAAATTCAAATAAACCCAGCATTTTGGCTAAATTGGGACGAGACATATTTATTTACTTAATTTAATGAGATTACTTGTCGATGTAACAAATTGGCTATCCTGAGTAAGTACTCCATTAAAAACATATTTTATAATTCAGACTTGACCAATTGTTTGTCTGCATATTCATAGGTTGAACCTCCTCTGCGATTAAGTTATACTCAATTGTCAACATATTTTCTGAAAACAGTATTCTTAAAAAGAACATTAGAATGCATCATATTTAACATCGTTCCAATAAAACTCAAAGATCTAATGAAATTCTTTATTAATAACTAACTAAATAATTTATTACAATAAATAACATCCTCCTTCATCACAATTTCAAAATCCTAATGGCGGTATTCATTCTCTGGGTACGCTGGAGCAGCTGGTTGAGCTACTGGAGCATATACTGGAGCTTTGGCATAACCATTACCAGCTACTGGCCCAGTTGCCTTGGCGGCACCTTCTTCCCTACGAACAACAGCGTTGAATCCATGTTCTGGGTCAGAGGTGTACTCCACAACACGCCTGGCACCGTCAGACTCGATGAAGGTGTAATATCCCTTAACAACGTCACCATCGCGAGATTCCTGTTGGCTCTTAACATCACCAGTATGCTCATCGTTGACTTCATATGCAAAATTGTATTGTGGATGGGCGTCGTAAGGTTCTGGTGCTGATTTAGCGTATACTGGAGCTGCTACTTTAGCTATTGGTGCTGCGTATACTGGAGCTGCCTCCGCAGGAGCTACGTAATGAGCTGGAGCAACACCAGCGGTGGCCACAGCTACAAAAGCTGCTAAGATTACGAACTAAACAATGTAATTTGATATTACTTAGCGAATGGGGTTCAATTTTCAATTACTTACCTTGGAGCACATGTTTGTTTAGATGTTGGATAAACTATGATTTGAAAAGTTGACAATTTGATGTATATATAGTTGGTGTGGGGTGGTACGTTCTAATTTTTATTGTATGAGATCACATATATGCTCTAATATTGATACCTTTCATTGTAACCTAGGGGTCTAGGTTACTTGCGTTAGTACGTAGTTGCAATGCATTGCGTAAAGGTTCAGTATATTGTAGGTTTGTCATAGGTGGTGTTTTGAATTGTCAAAAATCACTTGTGCAGTGGACTATTTTAACCAATTGAACTGAAGTTGGTTAGTGAGGAGAAGAATATGTTCTCTTTAAAACCGATAAACTTAACGCATTTCAGGATAATGTCGAACTGTATTAAACAAGCTTAAAAGGAGGTAATAAGAATATTCTTTGAAACACTTCTAGGCGAAAAATGTAAGTGGTAGCAGTGGAAATTAATAATTATTTTCTGAAAGTATAGCCTCATTATTATAACTGAAATGAAGATATCTAAATTGACCTTCCATATTATAATATTTAAATAATATAGATAAAAATGAAATGACATGGATACATATTGCATAAGGACAGAAAGAGGACTGATATTAGAATATTCTATAAGTTCCATGGATTTATTTATGTTTTGGTACTACATATTTCAAATTGAAGCCAGCAACACAGACGGAAATTATACTGAGTGGCCTGTTAGTTTCCTTTGTGCCATTTATTTATATAAGACAACGAACTGGAAAATAAAAACGGCGCCTGGCTTGGGATATATTTATGTACAGTACAATATATTTCTATCACGTATTTGATATTAGGATCGTAATATGCAGAAAAGGACCAAGCACACGCTTTTAACTTATTTCATTTATCATAAATTTTATTAAAAATGCTCCTGTTTACGAAATTTGTGTTCACGTAATTTCGTCGTAGTCTATACGACGAAATCGTCATTTAATTTAATAATTTTTCTTACTCTGTAAAAGTGTTCCCTCAAAAATTCAAATAAACCCAGGATTTTGGCTAAATTGGGAAGACACATATTTATTTACTTAATTTAACGAGAATATTTGCCTATTTAACAAATTGGCTATCATGAGTAAATATTCAATTAAAAACATATTTTATAATTCAGACTTGACCAATTGTTTGTCATCATATTCATAAGTTGAACCTCCTCTGCGTTAAGTCTTAATCGATGAAAACAGCATTCTTAAAAAGAACGTTAGAATGCATCATATTTAATATCTCTCCAATAAAACACAAACATCTAATGAAATTCTTTATTAAAAACTAACTAAATAAGTTATTACAATAAATAACATCCTCCTTCATCACAATTTCAAAATCCTAATGGCGGTATTCATTCTCTGGGTACGCTGGAACAGCTGGTTGAGCTACTGGAGCATATACTGGAGCTTTGGCATAACCGTTGCCAGCTACTGGCCCAGTTGGCTTCGCGGCCCCTTCTTCCCTGTGGACAACAGCGTTGAATCCATGTTCTGGGTCAGAGGTGTACTCCACTACACGTCTGGCACCGTCCGACTCGATGAAAGTGTAATATCCCTTAACAACGTCACCATCGCGAGATTCCTGTTGGCTCTTAACATCACCAGTATGCTCATCGTTGACTTCGTAGGCGAAATTGTATTGTGGATGAGCATCGTAAGGTTCTGCTGCTGCTTTCGCTAATGGTGCTGCGTATTGGAACTCGGGAGCTGCGTATTGCATTGGGGCAACATCAGCTGTGGCTAGAGCTACAAAAGCAGCTAAGATTATGTACTAAAAAAATAAAATTTTGTTTATTTTTGTGCATGGGAACAGAGTTTAATGTCTTACCGTGGTGGACATGTTAGAGTGATGGTTTGATGAACTATGGTTTGAACTGTAGAAATTTTGAGGTATTTATAGTTGGTTTGAGGTGGTGCATTCTCAATTTGATTGTCTGAGATCATATATGCTCTATTTTCCATACCTTTCATAATAACCTAGGGGTCTAGGCTATTTGCGCTAGCGAAAATTTGCAATGCGTTGCGTAAGGGTTTGAACAATGGGTAATTGGCTATAGTGTGGGTATAAATCGTTAGTCGGCGTGATTGTTTATTCTTTTGATTTGAGACAGTCGGCGAGAGCGGTTCATTATTGAGTGATTGAAGTTGGAGGTGTTATTATTAAACTTTCAGGTCGACGGAATAACTTTTACGTATCGGAATTGCGTGCTGAGTCCGCCTCTTTAGTGAACTTGAAACTCGTTCTGCGATGACCTTTACTTCGGTGTCGTGCGAGTACCATATTAAGACGAAAAGTTTTGTAATTCCTTTTTAAGGCTTGCGTCGTCCGTCGGTGTCTTTAAAGGTAAACCAGTCTTCTTAAAGGCGAATCCGGATTTTTTTTTCTTTGCGACGATCTTGTTCCATAAATACACCAATATATTTTTAAATTGCTTTATTCATTGTTTATATACACACCATAAATAGATACAAAATAAATAACAGATCAGCCATAAACAAATTAGTAAGTCTTATAAGCTACCGGAGCAGCAATCGTCTTAGTGACAACTGGCGCAACGGCTTTAACAATTTTCGCAGCTGATTCCTTGTGGACAACAGCGTTAAAACCGTGGATGTGATCTGCGGTGTACTCAACAGTACGTCTGCTTCCGTCAGCTTCGATCAAGGAGTAAGTTCCTTGTACAACATCTCCATCCCTAGATTCTTGTTGGCTCTTAATATCACCGGTGATACCATCGTGGACGTCGTATCCGAAGGAGTATTGAGGATGTGGGTCGTATTCTTCTTGGACAACGGTCTTCGTTACAGCTACTGGTGCGATGGTCTTGGCGATTGGTGCTGCGTAAGCTACAGGGGTTGCCACTTTAGCGATTGGCGCTGCGTATGAGCTGTATGCGACAGCTGGGGTGCCGATAACTCCAGCCTTAGCTACAGCGACAAAAGCAGCGAGAAGAAGTACCTAAAATGTTAATTAATTAATACAGTTTATAAAATTACCACCTAAAATATTTACTTTGAAAGCCATGGTAAAATTGGATGGGTATTCTTCCATTACTTCGATGAACTGTATCCACATGCAGCCGATGGGTGTCTTTTATACGAATCTGGGTCCGAAGAATCTGCACCACCCATCGACGATAACAGTGGGCCTTGACTTACATAGTAGCGTCGTCTTTATCTTCACTTCTTCACCTGTCCAGTTTTTTTGGGGAAAGGTCAGACTATAGGTGTTTTCGGATTGCAGCTGCATATGGAAGGGCACGCAATTTATCGTTCCTTTGTTTTAAACTTTAATTGGAAGCTGCATAATTTTGTGCCATTAACGTATGTATTCGATATTTCGCCAATTGAGCTGTTCGAATAACATTGACCTAGTTTCAAAGTGCATCTTGTTTTTAATGATTGGCAAATTCGGATGCAATCTGGGTGATATAATTTCGAAATTGTTGTTTTTATCGAACCTCTCTGGTGTATAATCAAGCGTATATGTTGATATATACAACAGGTTGGAAGATTTTTGTACAATATTGCTAGATAGGTATGAGGTATAATGATGCCTAACATATTAATGTACGCATGTAAAGTAAATAGATGTTGGCGTAGTTGCATGCGGTTCAAAGCAGTAGTTCTAAAGCTTGTTGTAAATAATGAAATTTGTCTAATGACAATATAAGAATGCATTTCTTACTGTGACGAAGCATTGCGAAAAAAATATTCAGGTATTTAAATCAAATATTCTGCATTGTATGCCATTTTATGAATACTAGAGAAGTTGTTTTTCCATTCTATCAGTTTGTACCAGCTTAAAGTAAATAGTTTCTGAATTGTATGTAAAAAATAGAAGTTGTATGCTATTTTTAAAAAGTAAGTCAGAACTACATTTTTGCATAATATATTGCCTGAAATGTTGTCAGATAATACCGAAGCTAATTAGCTGTGCTAGCACATAGTACTTTTATTTGTATATATTTTTCCAATTGCTTCTTCTTGAGCTGTTTAAAATCAAAATTTTCTATATTATCTGGGATTTGCAGCCCCTACAGTTCTCTTCGATGTGTGTGAAGTATGTCGTTATTTTAATACAATAATCTAAGTAAGCTAAGTGACTAGGATTGTCACTAGGATGCTCAAATGAATAAATTAATTAAATCGGACCAGCGAACAGTTTGTGTTTTGGCTAAGTCAAAAAGTCCGATAGCGATTATACACATTCTTCGGCCAATCTAAAAGAGGAAAAGTCCGATCCGAAATATGTAAATTGGTATCCATAATTAATTAGTAACTGATTAGGTTACACGAAATATTAGCAAAAATCGGGATATTTAATAGACTGTATCTCGTTGTCCATTGGTTCAATCTTAATAAAACCAACACCATTCGATTCTCCTCGTCTTAGGCTATGGGCATGTCAAAGAGTCCGATCGCGATTATACAGCCTTGAAATAGCAGGCGTTGACAAAGGTCAGCGTGTTATACGACAGTTTACGTTCGGCGGCCAGCTTCCAGCGCACCTTATTGGAAGTTACGTGTATTGAAAAATGCTAACTACTCGAGTACCGTGAGAGATATCGCAATGAAACTAACACTGTTCGAACGAGCATTCTTCGGTCAATCTAAAAGTGTAAAAGTCCGATCCGAAATAATTAAATTGGTATCCATAATTAATTAATAACTGATTAAATGGCACGAAATATTTGCTGACTTTGTTTTTACAATTAGAAAGATATATTTTTTTTTCTGTAATTTAGATTATTTTTCTTTTAATAACAACGGTCACCAACAATATCAAATTTTATGATCTTACATCAGAAATGTGTCTACAAATTCACAACAAAGATTTTGCTAATGGGAAGTTAATAGGCGGTTTCAATACGAATCCAGACTCTAACGCTAACGCTACTTTCCGACCCTTGACAATGCATTGCGTTCAACACAATAAATAAAAAAAATTTATGTGGCCAGGCATATGTCTTTATCATACCATATATCAATAATTTTGCTGCATGAGATTCTATTTGATCGAGATCGGCCACGTCTGCGTTAAAGTAAAACTACTAGAACTAGACAGATATTTTGATTATATTCACAGTATGTAATGTCAAAACATCAGCATTTGACACTACCTACTAGAACCTATTAGAATCAATATCTGACAAATCCTGGCTAACTAGTTTTAGATCTCGATGAAATAGAATTTGCCCATGCGGCTGCAATAATTATTTTACCAAAAACGTTCATAGTGATAATTTATTCAGAATTTCCTCTACATTAATTTATTATTTAACTATTTCGACGAAATTCCAGAAATAGCGGCTTATTTGAAAATATTTCAAAAATGCTAAGACAAAACCTCCTTGTCATACTACGTATGATAAAGTAAAAAGGTTATTGGCTCTGATGATTAATATATTGGCTTCTAGCATACTATATTTTCGGGTTTTACCCCGTCTTCAGTGCTAACTACAAAAGTTCATAAAGAATTATGCCCAATATTCCAAATAAGTTTTAATGTTACCATACCGTCTTACAATCTTTCTTGTATTTATTCGCGAAAATATAAGAACATGCCTATCCGCAATCGAAATACACATTTGACATTGACACCAAGATGTTTTAATATTGTTGCACTGTACGTGCGCGCGTGTTTCTCCTCGGATTTTTTCGATTTATTATATTAACTTTTTCAAACATTTTCTTATGTGAAAATCTCGAATCAAATTCATCATGATCTCGTTAATAAAACTATTAAAAATAACTTTGGCGGTCAGTAAAATCGAAACAAGACAGGACACACACTAAGATCCCTTATTCTTGTCTATGTATGATAAATCCAAAACTTCTAGTATTATGAAGTGTACGCAGATGTAGGCTAATAACGCATAATATTCCAAACAAACTAAACATAATTGCGTCTAAATGCTTTATTGAATTTTATATACACCACAAATAAATATACAATAAATAACACATCACGTATCAGTAAATTATCAGTATTTGTAGCCGATTGGAGCTGGATGAGCATATGCAGCATAGGCAGCTGGAGTAGCATAGGTCTTAGCTACGACTGGTGCAGCATAAGCGTGGACAGTTGGGGCGGCATAACTCTTAACAATTGGAGCAGAATAAGCAGCAATAGCTGGGGCAGCGTAGGTCTTGGCTACAACTGGAGCAACTGCTTTAACAATATGCTCAGCTGGTTCCTTGTGGACAACAGCGTTGAAACCGTGGATGGGATCAGCGGTGTACTTCACAATACGTCTGCTTCCGTCAGCTTCGATCAACGAGTAAGATCCTTGCACAACATCTCCATCCCTGGATTCCTGTTGGCTCTTAACGTCACCGGTGATACCATCATGGACGTCGTATCCGAAGGAGTATTGAGGATGTGGGTCGTATTCCTCTGGGACAACGGTCTTTGTTACAGCTACTGGTGCGATGGTCTTGACGATTGGTGCTGCGTAAGCTACAGGGGTCGCTAGTTTAGCGATTGGCGCTGCGTATGAGCTGTATGCCACAGCTGGGGTGCCGATAACTCCAGCCTTAGCTACAGCGATGAAAGCGGCGAGAAGGGCGATCTAAAAGTTTATATTTATAATAGAGATGATAATATTAATATCTAAGTTATTTACTTTGAAAGCCATGTTGAAGTGATGGGATATTCTTCGATGTATTCGATGAACTACGTCAATGTGATGTCGATGGGTGTCTTTTATACGAGTTTGAGGTCCTCCGAATCTGCACAACTCATCAACGAGTGCAGGAGACCTTGACTTAAATGCGTGTAGTCGTCTTGAACTTCACATCTTAATATTTCCAGTAGCTGGTGAAAGGTGAAACTGACCTCTGCTATTAGATTTCATCAATATAACCAGATTAAGATGATTTTAGTGATTCCCTTTGTTGATTTTGTATCTCAAAGACAAATTTGTTATGCTATATTTGTGTATATTTTATTGCAATTGATGTATTATTTGGTTAAAATTCCGGTAACATTGACCCAGTTTCAAACGGCTTCTGATTTTGTGGCTCGCGCTTACTGACGGTTAAGTTGAACCGGTGACAAGATATATAGGTAGCAATCGACAACTCGAGTCGTCGAACTCTCTTTTGCTTTCATTTATATTATGTGCGTGGTTGATGAAAATAGGTACAATACAGTTACTTCAGTTTTTATAGTTCATAGCTGTGAATTTGATAATCGTTCCTAGTACCCCAAAGTATGCAGATTAATATTTATATTATGCCTATGTATTACTCGGAATCGCATATTATGCAATACCAATGTACTGCAGATATTGCATCACATCAAGTTTAACTTGAAATTTCGATCTAGATTTTGTCACTGGATCAACTTTACTGTATCCACACAGCGAGTCACAAAATTAAAATAATTACCAAATCGGTTCATTGTTACTAGAACTGCTCATTTTACTTAATTAGCGCTTTTTAGTATACAATAATAGTATTATCCTTCTTAGAGCACGTATATCTTTACCTTTCGCTAGAATCTTGACAGGTGAAGACGTGAAGATCAAGACGACTGTCGTTTTTAAGTCAAGGTCTTCTGTTATCGCTGATGGGTGGCGCAAATTCTGGGGGACTTAAAACTGGTATAAAAGACACCCATCGACTTCAGATTGACGTAGTTCACCGAATACAACGAAGAATATCCCATCATTACAACATGGCTTTCAAAGTAAATATTTTAGGTATTAATATTATCATCTCTATTATAAATATAACTTTTTAGATCGTCTTTCTCGCCGCTTTCGTCGCTGTAGCTAAGGCTGGAGTTATCGGCACCCCAGCTGTGGCATACAGCTCATACGCAGCGCCAATCGCTAAGCTAGCGACCCCGGTAGCGTACGCAGCACCAATCGTCAAGACCATTGCACCAGTAGCTGTAACGAAGACCGTTGTCAAAGAAGAATACGACCCACATCCTCAATACTCCTACGGATACGACGTCCATGATGCTATCACCGGTGATATTAAGAGCCAACAAGAAACTAGGGATGGAGATGTTGTGCAAGGATCTTACTCCTTGATCGAAGCTGACGGAAGCAGACGTGTTGTTGAGTACACCGCTGATCCCATCCACGGTTTCAACGCTGTTGTCCACAAGGAACCACGTGCGGAAATTGTTAAAGCCGTTGCTCCAGTTGTAGCCAAGACCTATGCTGCCCCAGCGATTGCTGCTTATTCTGCACCAATTGTTAAGAGTTATGCTGCTCCAGCCGTCCACGCTTATGCTGCGCCAGTTGTCGCTAAGACGTATGCTGCTCCAGCTTATGCTGCCTATGCTCATCCAGCCCCAATCGCATACAAGACTTGGTAATTTATTGATGACTGCTCTGTTATCGATTTGTATTTATTTAACTGTGGTGTATATAAAATTGAATATAATATTCTATAAAATGTAATATGGTGTATTATTTTTATGGTTAGATTATATTAAGAAGGTGCAACAGTAATATAACCAGTCTGTTGGTGTTGTCTACTGGCACCTTGGTTTAAACCCATCTTTCTGCTACAGATCCCTGGTCGGTCACTTCTTGACTAGGTATACAGCGTGCTCAAAGTTTAAAGCCGAACATCTCGCTAATCATGGGATATTGAAAGCGTATTATATGATTGCCTGCAAATGTTTATGTTTATTGATTGCTTAAAAAGCCTTTTTTAGGCGTACCTACATGTTAAAAATCTTTTGGAATTGTAATAATTGGATTTGTAAAGAAAATCAATATCACAAATTATACATTTGTGTAACTGAAAATTTCAGAATGCTATTGCTAAAAGCTGCTACATGAAAATAAGTACTATTACATTTGTGAGATTGTTGAATTTCATCGAACCATCTAGATATTTCATATTAATTTATGAACTATTGTGCATAAGTTAAAAAATGTAAAATTTGATGATTAATAACCTTTTAGCTGTTGACGATCGACCTACCGAGTTAGACATTTTAGGAAAGCTGTTTCATCGATCTTCCAAAGTAGGTCACGATATACAGAGTGTTCCTATTTAAAATTCTTAAGTTATTTGACATTTAGCAAATCTCCAGTAATAACTGTCGAATAGTGCCTTACTTTTTTTATCTAAAATGAGTTCTTTCGTTTCTTTATCCATTTTAGCAGCCTCAGAATGATTTTTCTTTAAAATACCCATTCTTGGCATTAGTTTGACAATATTTGAGAATCAGTTGATAATAACCTGATACAAGTGATGTCCTTATAATTAGGATATAAACCTTAATAAAAAAACTGCAATAATATACCTAGCGTTCCATTAACAAAAAATCTGATGTGGCCAGGCACATGACTTTATCATACAATATATAAAATTAATAGTTTAGCTGTATGAGAATCTATTCTATTGAGATAAATCGTAGGTATTGTCAAAGCATCAGCATTTAACACTACCTGCACTACGTCATTAGAATAATAGTTATTTATGTCACAAATGCCGAAAGTACGGAATAGCGCGACGAGCGGTGATGAGGCGCGTCTCCGAAGGCGGAGTGTCACCGTCGCATGTGAGCGAGTCGCGCTATCTAGTTTTTGGCAGGAGCGACATCAACGTTTATTGTGTTGCTTTTTAAGAAATACGTATTTAAAAAAATAAATAAATGATTTCTGTATAGTAAATGCTAGGACGGTACCACTTTGACGAAACGTCAAGTTTAAAGGTGCATTCCGATTGGTAGGTAATGGTAGCTAATGGCGCTGGTAGAATACGAAATTATAGTATTTCTTACATATCGTGATAATGACACATATTAGTTTGCATGTACATAAACATGAGTCACTAGCAATTTTCTAATTAAAATACTATAACGGCGTCTGCTACCACTGCCATTATCACTAATGAAAACGCACCTTAAAAAGGTAATTCAAATTCTGACAGATTTATATTTGTTCATGACACATCCCTACTAACATACTAAAATAAAACTACACTCATCGCTATACTTTATTTATAATTTTCTCAATTTATCGTTTTTAGAATTAGATATAAAGACGGGTTGATATTTCTTATCAACAAACAATCAAATTGGTGATCTTATTTTATTTGAAATTTGTATTTTATAATTTGCCGCATTACAGCGGCAACGTTCCATAGTGGTTCTCCAACCTCTGCCTCTGATAAGATCAGCTGTTTTCGAATGTGACAACACAAAAAAATATTTGTCAAAATCCTGGCTACTATGTAATTTCAATGCAGATGCGACCGATCACGATTAAAAAGAATTTGCTCTTGAAGCTAAACTATTAATTTTACCAAAAAATGTCATAGGCATAAATTATTAAAAATTTCCTCTACTGTAATTTATTACTTATCTATTTTGACGAAATTACAGTAATGACGAAAATCGTTGAAAATTGCTAAGAGTAAATAGCCAGTTCCTTTGGACCATTTTGAACCAGAAGCTTTTCAGCTCTAAGTTTGGTCATAAAACTACTAAATACGCACTTTCGTCCCGATACCTTTAGTAGTTTCTCCGGAATCGTCGTCACAAAAATCGTTTACACACGCACACACACACACACACACACACACACAGACATTTTTTTGTACCTTGGTCAAAAATGTTCAGGGGACCCATAAAGACCTATTTCCGCTAAAATCCCAATTTTTTTTTTCGGCATGATTACAATACTTTACATACTGCGTATGATAAAGTAAAAACATAATTGTAGGTTGAAACCTTGTCGTTGGACAGCTTGAAAGCATGAAGATATTTTCTCGCTGTAGAGCGAATGATTATATACAATTTTTATATATGAAAAAACATGTACTTTGAGTTCTTAGTGCCATTATTGTTTCTAGTGTGGAACAGCCTCTACAATGAAAATTATTTAACTGATAAAATCGATACCTGCGTTAATATTTTCGCATATAAACAAGTTATTCTGAGATTTTTCCATACGTTTTTCCAATTGAGGATTGACTGCATCGAGTTTTTTTTAAATAGCAGCTTTAGTTTTTTTTCGGATTTTAGTAGGATTTTTTAATATCTCTTCAACTGGAAAGTTTTTTAATACATCCGAATTAATGATTAACCAATTTCAAGAGTAAATCAAGAAATAAATAAAATGGTCAATATGTAAACTATAAGCAATTTCATATCGTTGAATAGAGATTAAAAAATTTCACCAAAATAACTCAAATAACTCAAAGGTGTCTGTGAAAAAGTCTCTTTTAAATTTTCGCTTTAACACCAATATTAACTAAGGTGTCGATTTAATCAGCTACTGCATGTACACACTGTATAATAAGACAACCCACCAATTACCTGCTTGTTAGCTAACCTGATATAAATTATCAAAATAACTCACTTCACATAAAAGCGCCAAAATATCTTTTCTCAAAAAGCTTTATTCAAATTTATGTACACCGCAAATAAATACATAATAAATAACAGATCAGTCATCAGCAAATTAATAAGTCTTGTAAGCAATTGGAGCTGGTTGAGCATAGGCAGCATAAGCTGGAGCAGCATACGTCTTAGCTACAATTGGTGCAGCATAACCATGAACAGCTGGGGCAGCATAAGCATGTACAGCTGGGGCGGCATAACTCTTAACAATCGGTGCGGAATAAGCAGCAATAGCTGGGGCAGCATAGGTCTTGGCTACAACTGGAGCAACTGCTTTAACAACATGCGCAGCTGGTTCCTTGTGGACAGCAGCGTTGAAACCGTGGATGGGATCAGCGGTGTACTCAACAATACGTCTGCTTCCGTCAGCTTCGATCAAAGAGTAAGATCCTTGCACAACATCGCCATCCCTCGATTCTTGTTGGCTCTTAACATCACCGGTGATACCATCGTGGATGTCGTATCCGTAGGAGTATTGAGGATGTGGGTCGTATTCTTCTTGGACAACGGTCTTCGTTAGGGCTACTGGTGCAAGGGTCTTGACGATTGGTGCTGCGTAAGCTACAGGGGTCGCTAGTTTAGCGATTGGCGCTGCGTATGAGCTGTATGCCACAGCTGGGGTGCCGATAACTCCAGCTTTTGCTACAGCGATGAAAGCGGCGAGTAGGACGATCTGAAAGTTTATATTTATAGTAGAGATGATATTATTAATATCTAAGATATTTACTTTGAAAGCCATGTTGAAGTATGGGATATTCTTCGATGTATTCGATGAACTACGTCAATGTGATGTCGATGGGTGTCTTTTATACGAGTTTGAGGTCCCCCGAATTTGCACCACCCATCAGCGAGTACAGGAGACCTTGACTTACATGGGTATAGTCGTCTTGAACTTCATTTCTTAGTATGTCCAGTTTTTGGAGAAAGGTCAATCTGACGAGTTATCGGATTGCAAGTATATCACTCGGTTAAGATGATTTTTATGATGCTTTTTTTTTGACTTTCAATTTCAAAGACAATTTTTCATACTTTATTTCTGCGTATTTTATTGTGATTGATTTATTATATGGTTAAGATTCCGGTAACATTGACCTAGTTTCTGACTGCTTCTTTATTCGTGGCTCGCCGCATACGGACGCTTAAGTTGAACCAACGGCAAGATGTATAGGTAGCAAGCGACATTTCAAGTCGTCGAACTCACTTTTGCTTTTATTTATATTATGTATGTTGTTGATGAATTTAGGTACTATCCAGTTACTTCAGTATATATAGTTCATAGCTGTGAATTCGGTAATCGTTTCTAATAGCTCAAAGTATCAAGATTAATATTTATATTATGCCTACGTATTACTCGGAATCACATATGCAATACCAATGTACTGCAGATATTGCACCACATCAAGTTCAACTTGAAATTTTGATCTAGATTTTGTCATTGGGGCAACTTTACCGTCTCCGTCTACCGGAGTCACAAAACAAGAAGAACCAGCAAACCAGGTCAATGTTTCTTTCTCAACTTTTACATAGTTAACCCTTTTAAACTTATTATCATACATGCATACAATAACTATTTCGCTGGAATCTTGACATGTGAAGAAGTGAAGAATATCAAGACGACTGTGGCTTGTAAGTCAAGATCTGCTGTTATCGTTGATGGATGACAAAAATGCAGGTGACTTCAAACTGTTATAAAAGACACCCATCAATTTGACGTTCAACATCGAATACAACGAAGAATGACCCATCATTTTAACGTGGTTTTCAAAGTAAATATCTTAAATATCAATATTATCATCTCGAGTATAAAAGCACCTTTTAGATTTTCCTTCTCGCCGCTTTCGTCGCTGTTCGAAAGGTTGGAGTTATCGGCACCCCTGCTGGGGCAAACAGCTCATTCGATGCACCTGCTGCTAAAGAACCCTCCCCAGCAGCTCACGCAGCACCTATTGCCAAGACCCTTGCACCAGTAGCTGTAACGAAGAACGTTGCCCAAGAAGAACTCGACCCGCATGCTAAATATTTCTACGGATACGACATTAATGATAGCATCACCGGTGACATTAAGAGGCAACAAGATCCCAAGGACGGAGATGTTGTTCAAGGGTCTTACTCCGTGATCGAACCTGACGGAAGCAGACGTTATGTACAGTATGCCGCTGATCCCATTCACGGGTTCAACGCTGTTGTCCACAAGGAACCGCGGCCGAAAATTGTTAAAACTGTTGCTTCAGTTGTAGCCAAGACCCATGCTGCCGCAGCTATTTCTGGTTATTCTCCGTCAATTGATCGGAGTTTTACTGCCTCTATTGTCCACGCTTATGCTGTGCCAGTTTTAGCTGAGACTTATGCTGTTCCGGGTATCTCTACTACCTCTGCTCAACCACGCCCAATCGCATAGAAGAATTCGTAATTTATTAACGACTGATCTTTTATATATTTGTATTTATTTAATTGAGGTGTATATACAATTGAATATAACATTCTAGAAAATGTAATATGGTTAGAATATTTTTTATGTGAAATCAAATGCGACACATTAGCTAAATTTATTTAGCTAAATTTTATGAAATGATGGTAATTAAGGGCAAGAATATGCGAATATTCAGTCTGGTGCTATTGTGTACTAATGCCTAAAGCTTGGTCTAAACCAGTGATGTTAAACATGCGGCCCTCAACACCCTACGATGCGGCCTGCGAGCCCTCGCTAAATAATAATAATAATAATAATAATAATAATAAAATGCTTTATTGTATGTAAATAACTACAAAAGGTACCAATAACACCAAGGTGATTTAAAATGGCACCATTCAAAAATAGATACAGATTAAAAACTGAAACTAATACATATCATCTTCAACAGCTAAGCCTCCCTCAAGAATCTTTTTCTTCAAAATAGCTTTGGTTGTAGTTTTGCTATAAGGACCGAATTCAATGAGAGTCGTATTTAAGATTCTTGACGCAAGGTACGAAAAAGTCTTTCTGAAGGATGCTGTCCTGTGCACTGGTACTGTTGCCATGGAGGCGACATAGCGAAGTCTTGTCATATGAGCTTCCCCTCTTAGCTCGATCTTGGCTGCTAGATAGGAGGGTTAAAAATGGCTAAATATGAAACTTATTTGTGTTTATTCCTTATTTATAAAGTTTGCAAGGAGAGGTGTATGAACACTAGTTATTACTTATTAGGCAAGAACAACAGAACAGTAATCATTTTGATTTGGATATTCCTACATTGCATCATGGGCTTACTATAGAAAATAAATAATTTAAAGGTGGCATTTTCGTAAATACATTGTCCAACTGAAATTTAGTGAACATGTATTTCATGAATGCCTCAAGGAGTTTTTGCAAAAGAGTTTTACGCTGAATTTGACGTTTTTTGGGCGGTTTTCTAAATAGCGGATTTTTTTGTTTATCAAATATGAAGCTGACGGCTTTTTATAAAACATTGCCCATTACTCGGTAGCGGATTTTCCGCGTTTATTAGACATACGACTTGTTATGCAACTGCACCTATGAATATTATAACACCATTTTCAATCTGTTTTTGTTATCAGACAAATATACTAATAATAGATGCCTGAAATTTTGTAAAATCAAAAAGTATTAATTATGACTAAAAATCAAAATTTTCTTATTATATTATTTATTGTTAGTTAAACGTAAAATGTGAATACAAATTGCCAAGAAATTTTTTTATTGTTTTATGGTGTTTTCCAGCTATATCAACTGGCAATAACTGGAATGAAGCAGTAATCTAATATTTTCTATTTTCTGATTTTTTTGTTGACTTCATTGTCTCTGTTTTTAAAGTACATACAACAAGAACAGTAATAGTAACAAAAACGCATGATTTCAAGGTTGATTTTCTCTGAAACCAATTAATTGATTTTGATGTTTTTTATTTATAGGTGGGTTGATTCCTCAGCAGTAATACGGTGGAAGCAACTTTTTTCAGTTTTAAACATAATATAGAGGGAGAAAGAATTTATATAAATTTTTGACAACAAAATACTAAAAATTTAAATTTTCTTTAAATATTTTCGTAAATATCATTTGAATGGGGGTTTGAGATTAAAATAGTACTATAGTAATTGTTCTTAAACTAAAAATACGAAGGAGTAGTTAAGTTGATTAGCTATTTGTGTCATTTTCGTAAAAATATTTGTGAGTTTTTATTAAATTCTATATCAAAAGAAAATTTTTACTAAAAAAATCCTTAATGTGACTTTGTATTTATTATGCTATCTCCGCAGTTGATCTAACACAGTAAGTACTATCAACATGGTATAAAATCATAATAAAGTTGCTATTCAAGATTTTCGTGAAAAATAAGTATTTTCTTCATTTTAAAAACATCATTATCGCACTATAAAAACAGATGGAAAGTTTCCAGAAATGAAATTCCAGAAACAATGTATAATTTTTTACATTGTACAAAATCCAAATATGGGACACTAGAAACTATATTACCAGTCAGTTCTTGAGTTTTTTTTTGTTTGCGGGTCCGATGCTCTGTTCCAAATTTTGTGGCCTGCGCAAATAAATGAGTTTGACACCACTGCACTGGTCTAAACCAACCTTTAAGACACATATCCCAGGTCGAAAATCGTATTTCACAAAATGCTGATGATTATAGATTACTTTTGTTGCGACATGCACTTAAATGGATTTAATTTTTTTGTTTGTTTATTTACATTCAAGTAAGTAGTTACCCCAAAACTATACAGAAAATGTCAGATATGTCTAAAAGGCACATCTACACTTGCTTTCATCCTAAATAAATTTATAATTACTGGGAAAGCTGTAAACAACCGACTTCTGACTGTAAAATACAGATATTTGCGAGCTTGTACAAACCTTGATGATCATAAATGTTATTTATATAGATAATCCAAAAAGTAACTGCCTATTAGTGCCGAGGATTTTACTTCTGTAAATGACCACTTTGATTAACAATCCTTCGGTCTCAATTATGCATCAGATCTGATCATCTAATTGTTGCATTGGTGCCGTTAAACATATCTACCTAGCCAGGACAACGTACGACATTACTTTCTAACTTCTTTAAGATAAAACACCAGAATATCTTTCGTCAAAAGGTTTATTTAATTTTATGTGCACCACAAATAAATACATAATAAATAACAGATCAGTCATCAGCAAATTAATAAGTCTTGTAAGCAATTGGAGCTGGTTGAGCATAGGCAGCATACGCTGGAGCAGCATACGTCTTAGCTACAATTGGTGCAGCATAACCATGAACTGCCGGGGCAGCATAAGCATGTACAGCAGGGGCAGCATAACTCTTAACAATCGGTGCGGAATAAGCAGCAATAGCTGGGGCAGCATATGTCTTGGCTACAACTGGAGCAACAGCTTTAACAACATGCGCAGCTGGTTCCTTGTGGACAACAGCGTTGAAACCGTGGATGGGGTCAGCGGTGTACTCAACAATACGTCTGCTTCCGTCAGCTTCGATCAAGGAGTAAGATCCTTGCACAACATCGCCATCCCTCGATTCTTGTTGGCTCTTAACATCACCGGTGATACCATCGTGGATGTCGTATCCGTAGGAGTATTGAGGATGTGGGTCGTATTCTTCTTGGACAACGGTCTTCGTCACAGCTACTGGTGCAAGGGTCTTGACGATTGGTGCTGCGTAAGCTACAGGGGTCGCTAGTTTAGCGATTGGCGCTGCGTATGAGCTGTATGCCACAGCTGGGGTGCCGATAACTCCAGCCTTTGCTACAGCGATGAAAGCGGCGAGAAGGACGATCTGAAAGTGTATATTTATAATAGAGATGATAATATTAATAGCTAAGATATTTACTTTGAAAGCCATGTTGGTTATTCTTCGATGTTTTGGGTCGAACTATGTCCAAATGAAGCTGATGGGTGTCTTTTATACGAGTTTGAGGTCCCCCGAATCTGCACCACCCATCAACGAGAACAGAAGGCCTTGACTTAAATAAGTCGTCTTGGTCTTCAATTCAACGCATGTCCAGTTTCTGGGGAAAGGTCAATGTAAAGGTGCCCGCGGATTCCACCTGTAGATGTGATGGATTGAAATGAAATATTAAGGATCCCTTTGTTGAAACTTAACAAGTTATTTAATATTTAATGTGTTAATAATGTATTCATCGGTGCTGAATGATGGATTATGTCAAATGGGCGGTCCCGGTGCGTAGCATTGACCTAGTTTGAAAATGCTTCTTGTTTTGTGGCACGCTGTACTTCGACGGCAAAGTTGAACCGGTGACAAAAATTGGACCAAATTTCTGGTCGAACTTGTTTGTTTTTTTTCGTGTAATGGGCGTGTTGTGATGCAATTTGAGTGATATATTGGATAATAGATAAAGTATGCTGAAATCTATTGCATATAAGCATTTTCTGTACTTGATTTATTTAAACAATTAACAAACCAGAAACCAAAGCATTGAAGATGGTTCAGTGAGAGCGGTTGACGACCTGAAAGGAAAATTAGCATCCGAACCAAAACAAGTGCTATTTTTAGACGGTACACTGACCGGATGAGAGTTATATGGCGTGAATCTGCCTCGTTCAAGGTTACAACCGGGTATCATCACGTACGCTCACTCGGCCACATCTTCATTCATAGTCAGTTTCCATTCAAAAGGTGTGTTGCGTCAACCGTGTCGACATTGGCTCTAGTTCTAAGGTTATGGCGTTCCGTTGCAAATAGAGAAATGCTGGAATTTCGTCAGCGCAAGTCGGCGTTGTGTTGCATCAGTGCATTGCTTGTGGCATTAGAAATTGCAATAGGACGAAAGGAATATGCGCGCTGTTGTATAATTTATGATTTAGGTAACTTTTTTGGGGGTTTTTGATATTCTGTGAAAGACTGGAGGAGAATGTCAAATGAAGAAATGAGGTCTTGTGATTCTTTGTTTTTAATAGTCGACAAGTCTAACCGTTTCGATTTTGTTTTGTATTAAAATATACTGTTTCTGAGATTATTGTATTCTTCCATCGATGGTATGAAACCTAGTCGCTTTATTTTGCTATTATTATGGTTCTGTGTAGTACTTGTAGTACTTCAGATGTAATTTCTTTCTTAAAATGGTGTTTTTTTTTTGTGACAAATAAGGCAATAACGCAACAACTGTAACATTTAGAGTATTATCTTTTTGCACTAAGGGGGGATGTTGCAAAGAATTAGAAATTATGCAGAAATATAGGCCATTCTCTTTAAAAATATGATGATAGTTTTAGAGATATTCTTCAAAAATAGACTCAATTCAGAGTCATTTTCATTTTTATTTTTAACGAAAGAAGCATGCAAATATCAATTGTCACAATTGAATTGTAAAAATTTATTAATCTATGATTTTTTCGAGGTAGACCATCCTATACAAAAATAAAGTAGGTACATTAAAGTTCACAAAAGAGTACCCCTGATATGCATTTTTAATTTAAATGTGCTAAAACTATATTAATTTCTTTACAAATCGCACATCTTATCATTTATTTTGGTCAAACTGTGTAACCGCGAGAACTGGTTGATATTTTATGTCATATTAAGCTAATCGAAGCCGCTAAGTCAAGAGTCCGAATGTTTATTTTTATTATAGATTAATAATATGGTGATATACAAGCGGGATGTAAATTTTAAATAAATCAAAAAATACAGCCACACCCTGGTTTTAAACCAGGGACCTTTGCGTTTCTAGCACAATGCTCTCCCATCTGCGCTACTGAGGCCTATTGTGCTAGATACGCAAAGTTCCCTGGTTCAAATCCAGGTTGTGGCTGTAATTTTTGATTTATTTCAAATTTTCATCCCGGCTGTATATCACCATATTATTAACCTATAATATTAATTTGACAAAATATGTCGTTAAACATTTTCATTTGTTTATTTTTATGTTTTTTTTACAGAAAATACATAATACATTAAGTGTCAATTAAAAAGAGTAAATATATAGTTTTTAATAAATAAATAGTATTATAGGTATCTACTGAATTTTTGGTAAGGGCACTTGACATAAAACTTCAACGCGCTAGGGGCTACCCAGTTATCCAATTTGTAGGGAATTTAATGTAGTTTTATCAGAATCTAAGCTGTTTTATAACTACACGTACATTACCTAAGGTAGGAAAATTTTGCCTTCTTTCAGCGCGCTCTATCGGCCAAACCATTTAACCAAAAAATACACTTGAGGGTGATTTGATGATTTGAAAATTTAGTGTATTTTATTTTTGCATACAGTGAGTGGTCTACGTCGAAAAGTACATAGTTTTATCCCCTTTTCGCAGAAAACAGAAGAAAAGTCGATTTTTTTTATTTTTTTTTGTGATTATTGATGTGAATACATATCCGTGGGAAGTAGCAAAGTTAAAATTCGGATTCAGCACTACAAAACACATATAGAATGAAAGAAAAAATAACTTCTTAAGTTTTTCCTGGCCAAAACACCATTTGACTGGACTAATAGAATAAAATGAAAATGTCTCTTAAATGCTGTAGGGTAGTATGCAGGGATTCAAGTCATAGAATTCAAGGCATATTCTTAGTTTATATACTTTGTGTGATATATTGTTTTCAATGCATTTAGAATGACATTTTTTTATTAGAAATATAATTATACACTGCGTGTCAAAACACTAATCCGATATTTATGTTATTTTGTTCAGTCATAGTTTGATTTTTCATTAGCGATGATTTTGTACAACTTTTTATTCAAATTTCAGTTTTGAGCATAGTAGAGATACAACAATTTCGCCCTGTGTTTTTCGTAAGAAAATGTTCGAAATAAGTCAATTTGTTTGTCAGATTTTGTAACTACTGAAATATAAAAAATTCCATATGTATCTATATCTATTTTAACATTAATATTCTTGCACAACCATGGACCATAGAATAAGAATTAATTATAGAAGACGAACATACGAAGACACACATAGAAATTTCCAAAATATTTATTTCCTTTACATATTTACATATATCGTTTCGATCGTTTACCATGCATTGACAACTGGTGCTGCATATCCTGAATAGCTGACAGCAGATGGTCCTTGTACAACAGTTCTGGTTGCACCATACGAAGCATAACTAGCAACAGCTGGTGCTGAATAGGCAGCATACGTAGCAGGGACACCAGCGGAATATGCAGAAACTACTGGAGCAGCATAACTACCAAAAGCTGGTGCTGAATAGGCAGCATAAGTAGCTGGAACACCTGCATATGTGGAAACTACTGGAGCAGCATAACTCGCAACAGCCGGTGCTGAATAGGCTGTATACGCAGCTGGGGCGGCGGCTACAACTGGAGCAGAAACTGCAAGTGGAGCAGAAGTTACAACAGTCTTGGCGACAACTGGAGCAGCTGGAACAACGGTCTTGGCAACTACTGGTGCTACAACTGGAGTTTTGCTGACAACGGCGTTGAAACCATTGACGGGATCAGCAGCGTAGTCGACGGTGCGTCTGGTACCATCAGACTCGATGAAAGAGTATTGCCCGGTAACGACATCTCCACTTCTTGACTCAACTTGGCTCTTGGAGTCTCCAGTTAGAGCGTCATCAACTCCATAGGAATATGTGTACTGTGGGTTTGGATCGTACTCACTGTTGACGACGACTGGTGCGCTGTAAGATGTCACCAATGGAGCTACACTAGCGCTAGCGACGGCTACACAAGCTACCAAAACGAATAACTGCAACAGAAATTACATTATAACTGTGAAAATTTTAATTATACTAAGTCTTACTTTGAATGCCATTTTGTTTTCACTAGGATGTTAGATCGAAGTATGGTTCTGGTTGTTTCGTCCGGTGGAATATATAGTCGATTTTCATAGTCGAATTTGAATATTTGTGACCACGCCTCAACGTGAGGTTGGTAAGAAAAAATTGCGAAAAAAACAGGCTCGCTAAAAGTCAACGTGTACATCTATCTACTGGGCAGGCTGTATCGTCTTGTTAACCTTCGGTCGGTTTCCTGGTGTTGTTATCGTGTAGGTTGTGCTTGTGTTATTATTTGGATAAATAATGATATAATTAAGTGTTGCCTGATTAAGCACCTTGATGAAAGGCCTGTTATGTAAAATGTTTGCCAATTTTGAAATGTTTGCTTCTTTGGTGTCATCAATTTGGATTAATTATTATCACTGATATCAGTTTATTAGATTGCGTTTGGGTTCTAGTTTTTCACCTGTAGTATAAAATGATAATTCGCTTGACACTACGCTCTGTGAAGCATTTAATATCACAGCTCCTAGAACTTGTTCTTTTTTAATTAGTTTTTGGGAAATTTGACAACCTAGTTTTATATCCTAGAATTAATATGTAGAAATAATGACTTAAACTGCACTTAATCCACTTATATAATTATAGTATTATAGTATTATGGTGTGTATTATGATAATCCTTATTTATTTAGAAAAATTATAACATATAATTTTGTTTTCCCTCTCAATTTGTTCTTTTATATCCATTATTTTCTCTTGTGAAATTTGAGATTGATCAAACACATTAACCCATTCCCCAAGGGGCTCAAAATTAGTTCTATTTAACAATACCTACTTCAATTTAAGAATATAAAAAATATTTGTTTTCTTTTGCTACAATAAGTTTACATACCTACCACAGTTATTAGACTAATCTAAAAAAATTAATCCATTTACTTTTGAGTCTAGATCTCAGAGCATTTTACAGATATAAAACGCTAGGCTTAGTCAAAATTTCTGCTAGCAAATTCAGATTGTTTTGTTTACTATTGGTCAGGCTAACCACGTAGGTTAGACTATTGTATTTTTGACAAATTATATCAAGACTCAAAAGGTAATTGATTTATTTTTCTTTTAAGTTAATTTATTATGGTAAAACCAAATAAAAGGGTTCATATTCTTTTTTTATATAATATATATTTATATATTTGTATAAATTTGCTCACCGTGCTTAAATTTTCAAGGCATTAAGATATAAACGACCAAAATATATAGTGCGGTCTACACTCGAGTATATACTATTATGCATATTTATTATTAAAGGTCTTGCGGGGAAAACTTTTTATGTTTTTTTTTCGTATAGGTATAATAGAATGGAATATTTGTCCGATAATTTTGAGCAAATGGGTATGTTTTCCGGAATTACCTCTAAGTATTAGCACACCTAATTATTATTATTATTATTTGTTATTATTATTATTATTATTATTGTTTATTATTAAAAAAAAATCTTTTCTGTTACCATGGAAAAGTCAATTCATGTGTGATTTGAAGAACCTGAAGAAATAATAGACACAGATTTTATGTTAACGCAAAAAATTATACGAAACAAATAAGTAATAATGTTGAATGGCCAATTTATTTCCCTTGTTTTTGTTTCAAGGTTAATAAAAAATAATAAAATGACTAGCCTTCTTACAGGCGTATTGTATGTGTTCAAACGATAAAATTTTTAAGTAGGGTAAAATTAACAATTTGTTCTTTAACACCGTATGAGAGAAAAAAATAGTAAACATTTTTCTTGTCGTAAACCGCGGACAACAAACAAATTAATAATAACAAATACTATATAGAAATTTGATCGAATTGATATAAATGAAATTTTATTTAGAATAGAAGGTTCTAACAATTTCAGGACATAGAATAACTAGCAGACAGCATGTTTATAATATATGACTACCACTATCAGGAAAGTTTATAGGTTCTGCAAAACAATCTTAAGAAACAAATTAGTAATTATATCAGAAATACTAGAAATTTGACGAAATTTATATGAATGAAATTCTATTTAGAATAGAAGGTTCTAACAATTTCAGGACATAGAATAACTAGCAGACAGCATGTTTATAATATATGACTACCACTATCAGGAAAGTTTATAGGTTCTGCAAAACAATCTTAAGAAACAAATTAGTAATTATATCAGAAATACTAGAAATTTGACGAAATTTATATGAATGAAATTCTATTTAGAATAGAAGGTTGTATCAATTTCAAGGCATATTTCCACTGTAATTATCACTGATAATTTTTAAAATTTCTGTAATTTTTAATTCCTTAATTCGATTTACAGAAATACAGGTACAATTATTATTGGTATAGTTGTTACTCACAGTAGCGATAGCACATGATCAAATCTAGTTGAAAAGAAAATGTTGGTAATAACAAATCTTAATAAGTAGCTACATGTAATAAGATAAAATATAAAAGTTGGCAAACAAGATTCAAACTTGATATCTGAACACTAAATTAAATTTAAAACAACTTTTATCAATCTAAACTAGGTGTGTCTATAACAATGTTACTCAGGAAATAATTCTGTAATTCTCTAATGGTTATAGAGAGGAGTTGATATATCTAAAAACAAAATGCATTTATTTGTCGGTTATCCATTTGGAACGATTTTCGATTCAAGCAACGGTGAATCGACCACAGTTGCAAATTTGCTATTTTTGCAATTTTTCGCAATTCCTATTTACATGATTCTTTATAACTTTTATAAGCTATCAAACAGTTTTCCAATTCATTTACTTTAAGGTCGAGTTACTTCTCCGTGCAGTTCCGTTTAGCCTTTGAGTTCAAAGGCAGGATTTGTAACTTATTCCGGTTCGGCGACGAAATATTCCACCACTAGTAGCAGCGCCATCTACGTTGCGTTTTTGCAATCACGACCACCGCAGCAACGATGATAGAAATTAAGTCCCGGAACGAGCGCTGCTTTAAAATGATTTTTATTGAATTAAGGCTGACAGTAAAAAGCGTGGTTCCGCTTCTTTAGCCATAGCTTCCACCCCTTGATGCCTTAATCATCCCCACTCACGTAGACAGGATTATTGTTAAACAGAAAGTGGGCTTTGTTTGCGACCGACGCTTTATTCTCTACTTTTCAAACGTTATATTATAATAGGGGTTGTAACGAGCCAACAAAAGAGGGATTTTATTTCTCCGGCTTTTTGTTTTTTTTTTGGGAGGGGGAGGGGGGAGCATCACAACATAAATGTTGGAGAGGGTTTTGTTTCGTTCTGTTTGTTCCATTTGTCCCACAGAGGTCACTCAAAAGCAATAGTATTATTTCCAGTACTTCCAATCAAACACAGTAGATTGACTTTCAAATAATAATTTATTTATTTACGACTAAACTTTACAATGCTTTCTTCGATTTATGTACAACATTTACCACTTGGCGTAAGCTGGGGCGGCATAGCTGGCGTAAGCTGGGGCAGCATAACTGGCATAACCTACAGCTGGGGCGCTGTAGGAGACGGCAGATGGACCAGAGATGACAGTCTTGGTGACAGCTGGGGCAGCATAGGTGTTGTAAGCTACTGGGGCAGCATAGGCACCATAGGTCTTAGCTACAACTGGACCATGAGCATAGGAAGCTACTGCTGGGGCAGCATAGGTGTTGTAAGCTACTGGAGCAGCAGAGTATACAGCTGGGGCAGCATAGGTCTTGGCAACAACTGGAGCGGCGTAGGTTTGGTAAGCTGGGGCAGCATAGGTCTTGGCTACGACTGGAGCGTAGGCGTAGGAAGCTACAGCTGGTGCGGCGTAGTCAACAGTCTTGGTGGTGTAGCTGGAGACAGCTGGGGCATAGCTGACGGTCTTGGCTACGACTGGGGCGGCATAAGCAGCTACAGCTGGGGCGGCTACGACTGGAGCATGGACTGGGGTCTTGCTGACGACGGCGTTGAATCCATTGACGGCATCAGCGGAGTAGTCGACGGTGCGTTTCGTTCCATCGGAATCGACGAGGGAGTATTGGCCGACGACGACATCTCCATGGCGGGATTCGGTTTGGGACTTTTGGTCTCCGGTCAAAGCATCAGCTACACCGTAGGAGTATTGGTATTCTGGGTGGTGGTCGTATTCGGTGTCTACGACGGTCTTGGTGACTGCCACTGGAGCGTGGATGTAGCTAGCGCTGGCGACAGCGACGAAAGCGGCGAAGATTACTACCTGCAATTGTAAAAGAGAATTAATCCACTATTCGAGTTTATGATATTTCGAATGGTATACCTTGAAAGACATTGTTGTGTTGTGCACTTGGTTAATTGAAGTGATATGCTTCTGTGTTGGTTTGTTAGCTTTATATATAGTAGGAGTATTTCCGGATTTTGTACGGAGTTTTCGTGAGCGAACGTCAATGCTGGCCACACCTTTCTTCGCGGCGTAAGGTCAGGCGGTTGTTCGGTTTTCGGAAACCGTGACATTGCTTTTGTTCAAATTATTAAACTGGTTCCTATCGGACGCCTTCGCTCTTGAAACCGCACTGAAACTGATTTGCATAAAATTATTGGAATGTAGCTTAATTGGTTCAATTTTAGTTTTAATTATGTCGATTTTATCAAATGTTTTTCGAGTAATTTGTCAACGTTTATCGGATACGTAGGTAAATGATGTGGGTTTTCGATCTAGGAGACACAGCCATTACGTTGTGTTTTAACGGTAGGCAGACAAAGAAAATAATAACCACTGGTTTCTATTATATTCTCTTAGGTTTTGGTTAATAGGTTTATTGGATTCTTTTCTGCTTTTATCTGCGAATTGAAGGATAAAACTAATAGTTCCCTTCAAAACACAAGAAATCTCAACAATCGTTCTACATCATGACGTCTTCACATCTAAAATTACCCCAGAAGAAAGGGGGTAATTCTTTTGTTTAAATCGATTTGTTGATGTTGATGTAATTATGTATTATTGCTAATAGTTGTATCATTTCTCTTTACATGTTGATTCTAAGAAAGTGGCTCTAAAAATGTTAAACAATCCATGTCATAATGGGTTGCCCTGCAAAACGTTAAGCACTTACATTAAGTTAGCGAGAAGTTGTAAAATCGTTAGTTAGTTAGGGAGATAGCATAGCGTTGTTTATAGAGAATATAGTTATTGCACTAAATTGGTATAGCATGACATTATACAGCATCCACTTGACTTCCTTTTTTTCCTAAAAGTAAATATAATTCTGAGCCGATTGTTTTCTATGGCCTTGTATGCTTTTTCAATTCTTTAGAAAGTTTACAACCGTTTAAATTTATATTAAAAAACCCAACACGAAAATATTCACTCATCAACATCAAACAATGCGAAAACGAAGAAAGATCACAAACGAAATTAATTTTAGTAAAAAAAAAGGAAATTGAGTAAAAATATTCAGTAACAAATAAATCCTTGGAGGAAACTAATTTTAGTATGTACTAATGATAACAATTCTACAAAATACATAACAAGTTTCATGTGAGCTTTGAAGCACGGTTTCGAAAACAAATAACTGATATGAAACCTTTTACGTGAAATAAAATTTACTCTCTGAAATAAAGTCGGTGAAAAAGCGTGGAACAATCTGTGTGATATCCTTGTATTTAATCAAAGATATTATATCTATATTCCCTTACATCTGCAACTGCTACAGGTGTCCAATGTTCGTCATTTGAAAATCTCAGTTTATACAAAGTCGAAATCTAATTCGTCTAGCAATTGCTTAAACAAAAAAAAACGGTAAACAAAAATATAAAATTTTCGCTTAAAATATACATTCAACCATTATTATTATTATATACTATAGGAATCAGAAAAAATATCTAGTATGTCGAAATCCCAAATCGTGCCAATAAAAAACTTGAAAAAGATTATATTGATAAATGGACAATTTCAGTCAAGTTATTCTTAATCCTCGCAAAAAAATCAATGTTTAGAGGTTAGGTGATGAGACTGATGATTGAGGCGACTAGTATTTTGTAGAAAGTACGATTCGAAATGTTTGTGCTTTTTATATTTTTAATTTCAGTTATTGTTTCTTGTTTTGTAAACTATTACTAATCAACTAAAGAAGCGATAGATAATTAACCCAGGTGAGGATAATTTTTGGAAAAGCACGTCCGCCTGGATTTGAACCAGGAACCCTTCAATTTCCGGTTGACAGCTCTCCCAGTTGAGCTACAGATGGTGTGGAAATTTATAGGTTTTATTTGTCACGTCAGGACATGCAATTCGAGCTTCGAATTATACCAACCCGTCGTGACACCTATTGGGAGTTAGATGGATGTTTGGTAACTAGGAATCGCTAAATATTTATTGCTAAACAGGTCACACAGATGAATAAATTCAAGCGAAAATAGTTATTTCGTAAACTCGCCAGTAATGTAGGTAGAATCAACTAAAGAAGCGAATGATAATTAACTCAGGTGAGGATAATTTTTGGAAAAGCACCAGCTCTCCCAGTTGATCTACAGAGGCTGTGGAAATATTACTCATATACATTGTTTTTTCAGGATTTATCAAAACTTGTTGTTAGAGCCTATGTTAAAAGGCTATGTTATAAACTAGACTTGTCCACCTGACATTGATTACTATTATTATATTATTCAGATCTTTACATCTTGTCAAAAAAATTATCAACTTAGGATACACTTTGTATATTGTACTGGCCAGCATTAGCATGTTGGAAAATATCTGGCCACCCTAGTTTAATCTATAAGGAAATACCAAAATGCTATTTGCCCTAGTAAATAATTATCCAAGTAAAAGTTTGTTTCCTAATATCATTTGGCTTCAACATATGTATGTACTTTTACGTCATCGCCAATCCAAACAAAGCAACAAACAAAAACAATAAACTTAACCACTTTTTAGGAGCTAAGGTCACGAAATTTGACTATCTACTTTTTTATGCACACTAATATCCCGCACATTTCGCTTTAAGCTCTCTTTTACGTCACTTTGAGCACTAAAACTCAAGATAACACCATCAAACATACCGGAAGTTCAACGACGCATCAACTATATCACCCTAAGTGTCAATGACGGTTCACTTTAACAACTTTAATAACATTTGAATTTCAAATTGTCCACTCGCCCAGCGAGCGACCTCTGTATTAACCGAGTTCGCGACGACCCAAACTTTTGCGAATGAATAAATTAGGTGCGTACGCAGTCTATGGGCGATTTCACCAAACCAACACTAAAATTTTATGATACTCCGGCAGATCGTGTAAATTTTTAATGAAACTTATTACGGAAGGCATTAGCGAACATGCTGAAGTTCACCAGATTCAATTTGGGATGGCCCATCGGACCGCGCAGGGTACCGCTTTGGGTCCACTTCTGTTATGACAGCGACCTCGAACGCCATCGCTAACCGAAATTGCAGCGCATACTGCACGCGATAATAATTTCGTTATATTAGTTTGATGAACTTTCGGGACTTCCCTTGTGTTAAGCCCTTGTCTCGTTCGCTATCTCCGTCATCTCTGCCTCCCTTGTCATCCGAATTTTGATCACGCTGGGTGAATATTAACTAAATTCTATATCGTCCTACTTTGATTCTTCGGTGACAACTATAAAATTAGTTTCTTAACTATAAGATTATCAGCAATAAAACAATACATTATCATTCAAGTAATAATTTATTTATCTAACACTAGACTTTACAATGTTTTCAATTTCAATACAAAATTTACCATTTGGCATAGGCTGGGGCAGCATAGCTGGCGTAAGCTGGTGCAGCATAGCTGGCATAACCTACGGCTGGGGCGCTGTAGGAGACAGCAGATGGACCGGAGATGACAGTCTTGGTGACAGCTGGGGCAGCATAACTGCTGTAAGCTACTGGGGCAGCATAGGCACCATAGGTCTTAGCTACAACTGGAGCATGAGCATAGGAAGCTACGGCTGGGGCGGCATAAGTGTTGTAAGCTACTGGAGCAGCAGAGTATACAGCTGGGGCAGCATATGTATTGGCAACAACTGGTGCGGCGTAGGTTTGGTAAGCTGGAGCAGCATAGGTCTTGGCTACGACTGGAGCGTGAGCATAGGTAGCTACAGCTGGTGCGGCGTAGTCAACAGTCTTGGTGGTGTAGCTGGAGACAGCTGGGGCATAGCTGACGGTCTTGGCTACGACTGGGGCGGCGTAAGCAGCTACAGCTGGGGCAGCTACGACTGGAGCATAGACTGGGGTCTTGCTGACGACGGCGTTGAAGCCATTGACGGCATCAGCGGAGTAGTCGACGGTGCGTTTTGTTCCATCGGAATCGACGAGGGAGTATTGGCCGACGACGACATCTCCATGGCGGGATTCGGTTTGGGACTTTTGGTCTCCGGTCAAAGCATCAGCTACACCGTAGGAGTATTGGTATTCTGGGTGGTGGTCGTATTCGGTGTCGACGACGGTCTTGGTGACTGCTACTGGGGCGTGGATGTAACCAGCGCTGGCCACGGCGACAAAAGCGGCGAAGATTACTACCTGAAATTGAAAAAAGAAAATAATCCTCTATTCCACTTCATCATTTCTCTTATGGTGTACCTTGAAAGCCATTGCGTTCTTTCTCACTTGGTTGATTTGAAGTGAATGATATCTCAGATCGCAATTTCGGTTTATATAGTTGTTTTATTTCCGAGTTTTAGACAATATTAGTCAATGGTAACGCCACTCCCTCGGCAAGGTCGTTTGATCGAAGAATTTGTCTGAAGCATACGGTCGGTAATGTACCTCTAAACTTTGAGGGAAGGTCACCTGTAAAATAGATTTCGTTGTTGCTAATGCAAGAATAATTATAACGATTGGCATTCTTGAGCATTGGACCGTTTCATCTATACGATGAATTAATTCATAAGTGGAATGTTACTATTCCAGATTAACTTATATGCCTTTAGATTGATTGTTTTTACCTTGTTGTAGTATTGAGAAATTGTAGCAAGCATTAAAAATCCGAACCGTTGATATTGTACGGATCTGGGCTGTCATTAGCATAAAATTTAAATTTTGTTTTTAATATAACACTTAAAGGTGTAAGTTATTTTCATTTCAATGTATGATTTGGACGTTGAGCGTTGGACCATTTCATCTATGCGAAATTTTCACAAGTGTAATGTTACTATTCCAGATTAACTCATATGCCTTCAGATCGATTGTTTTTACCTTTTTGTAGTATTGAGAAATTGTAGAAAGCATTAGAATCAGAACAGTTTATATTGTACAGAACTGAGCTGTCAGCATAAAATTTAAATTTTGTTTTTAATATAACACAAAGGTGTAAGTTATTTTCATTTCAATACAGTGTGTCATCAGCGCATTTCTAAATGTTCGTCGCTTCCATAAATTTTAAATTTGATTTCCTATATCTGTTACTAATTGTTCGGTCATATCCCATTATTTGAAAGGGGTATAATGTAGTTTTTTTTTTTAATGTTGCCGGTGATTGCCTAAAATCTATTATAATGATATTATTCGACAAATTTTAGAATATCTGGATCAATTCATAGCTACATAAATTAATAGACCTAAAAGTGATCTTATCGTTGTTGTCTTGGTGATAAAAATGAACATTGAGATCATACTCTTGTGCTCAGAATATTATCCTGATCAAAAATATCCAAATTTGGCATTATAAATAAAGAAGAAAAACGGCTTCTCATTGTAATGTTAGAAATCTGGTATGGTTTGCATTCGTTAATAAGTATGATGCCAATATTAGAATCTAAATCATAAATATGTCTACTGCCTACGAAGTAAATTGAGTGGTCATAATGATCTTTCAACTTCTTGTGTTTTTTTTATTTTTACTTTATCATACGCAGTATGGTAAAGTATTGTAATCGTGCCGAAAAAAAAAATTGGGATTTTAGCGGAAATAGGTCTTTTTGGGTCCCCTGAACATTTTTGACCAAGGTCCAAAAAAATGTCTGTGTGTGTGTGTGTGTGTGTGTGTGTATGTGTGTACCCGATTTTTGTGACGACGGTTCCGGAGAAACTACTAAAGGTATTGGGACGAAAGTTCATATTTAGAAGTTTCATGATTAAACTTAGAGCTGAAAAGCTTTTGGTTCAAAAGGGTCCAAAGGAACTGGCTATTTACTCTTAGCATTTTTCAACTATTTTGCAAATGAATCGTCATTTTTTTAATTTCGTCAAAATAGTTAAATAATAAATTAAAGCAGAGGAAATTTTGAATAATTTATGCCTATGAAATTTTTTGGTAAAATTAATAGTTTAGCTTTTTAGTTGATTCTAAGCCTTTTTCAAGGATTTTGGAAATGAGCCGCCATTTCTGTAATTTCGACAAAATAGTTAATTAATAAATTAAAGTAGAGGAAATTTTGAATAATTTATGCTTATAACATTTTTTGGTAAAATTAATAGTTTACCTTCAAGAGCAAATTCTATTTGATCGAGATCGGTCGCATCTGCATTGATATGAAATTACATAGTAGCCAGGATTTTGACAAATATTTTTTTGTGTTGTCACATTCGAAAACAGCTGATCTCATCAGAGGTTGGAGAACCACTATGAAAGTGCCGCTGTAGTGCGCAAAAGTATAAAATACAAATTTCAAATAAAATAAGATCACCAATTTGATTGTTTGTTGATAAGAAATATCAACCCGTCTTTATATCTAATTCTAAAAATGATACATTGAGAAAATTATAAATAAAGTATAGCGATGAGTGTAGTTTTAATTTAGTATGTTGGTAGGAATGTGTCATGAACAAATATAAATCTGTCAGAATTTGAATTACCTTTTTAAGGTGCGTTTTCATTAGTGATAATGGCAGTGGTAGCAGACGCCGTTATAGTATTTCCAATAGAAAATTGCTAGTGACTCATAGTTATGTACATGCAAACTAATATGTGTCATTATACGATTACGATATGTAAGAAATACTATAATTTCGTATTCTACCACCGCCATTAACTACCATTACCTACCAATCGGAACGCACCTTTCGTCAAAGTGGTACCAACCTAGCATTTACTATACAGAAATCATTTATTTTTTTTAAAATACGTATTTCTTAAAAAGCAACACAATAAACGTTGATGTCGCTCCTGCCAAAAACTAGATAGCGCGACTCGCTCATATGCGACGGCGACACTCCGCCTTCGGTGACGCGCCGTATCACCGCTCGTCACGCTATTTGTGACATAAATAACTATTTTTCTAATGACGTAGTGTAGGTAGTGTCAAATGCTGATGCTTTGACAATACCTACGATTTATCTCTATAGAATAGATTCTCATGCAGCTAAACTATTAATTTTATATATTGTATGATAAAGTCATGTGCCTGGCCACATCAGATTTTTTTTGCTTTCTCTCGTCTTTTCCTTTTTTTATTGTTGTCCTTTCTTTTCTAATTCTACCTATTCATGGAATGACACTGTGATCTAAATAATTTTGTTGACAAACTACTTTATGCCAGAAAGATCTTAAAAGGTGTTACTAGGTACATGTCACTGTTATTCTAGTGAATAATGTATAGTTCCATTACTTTTCAGGTATTTGAAATTTTTCTCTTTGTTCTATTTAGTTTCTGCTGTATTTATTTCTTTGTCTAGTCTTTTCTAATATAAAAGTTAAACATACTCCTTCCCTTTTCTATTTTCTATTTTTCTCTCATAGATGACAACTTTTAAAAATAAAACGGCTAGGTTTCGGTTGAATAAAAATAATTTATTTACAATATATGGATACGTAGTTTTCACTATTTACAAATCTACCATTTGGCGTAAGCTGGGGCAGCATAGCTGGCGTAAGCTGGTGCAGCATAGCTGGCATAACCTACAGCTGGGGCGCTGTAGGAGACAGCAGATGGACCGGAGATGACAGTCTTGGTGACAGCTGGGGCAGCATAGCTGCTGTAAGCTACTGGGGCAGCATAAGCACCGTAAGTCTTAGCTACAACTGGAGCATGAGCATAGGAAGCTACGGCTGGGGCAGCATAGGTGTTGTAAGCTACTGGAGCAGCAGAGTATACAGCTGGGGCAGCATAGGTATTGGCAACAACTGGTGCGGCGTAGGTTTGGTAAGCTGGGGCAGCATAGGTCTTGGCTACGACTGGAGCGTGAGCATAGGTGGCTACAGCTGGTGCAGCGTAGTCAACAGTCTTGGTGGTGTAGCTGGAGACAGCTGGGGCATAGCTCACGGTCTTGGCTACGACTGGGGCGGCGTAAGCAGCTACAGCAGGGGCGGCTACAACTGGAGCATGGACTGGGGTCTTGCTGACGACGGCGTTGAATCCATTGACGGCATCAGCGGAGTAGTCGACGGTACGTTTTGTTCCATCGGAATCGACGAGGGAGTATTGGCCGACGACGACATCTCCATGGCGGGATTCGGTTTGGGACTTTTGGTCTCCGGTCAAAGCATCAGCTACACCGTAGGAGTATTGGTATTCTGGGTGGTGGTCGTATTCGGTGTCTACAACAGTCTTGGTGACTGCTACTGGAGCGTGGATGTAGCTTGCGCTGGCGACAGCGACGAAAGCGGCGAAGATTACTACCTGAAATTGAGAAAAGAAATTAATCCACTGTTCCACGTTAACTTCTGTTATGGTATACCTTGAAAGCCATTGTGTTATTGCTCACTTGGTTGATTTAAAGTGAATGATTTCTCAGATAGTGTGGTGTGTTTATATAGATGTCCACTCTTTCCGGATTTTGACAGTATTTTTTCAATGGTAACGCCACTCCCTCGGCAAGGTCGTCTCGACTACGAATTTCCCGAAGCAAATCGTCGGCGGTTCAGGACTAAAGTCACTTGGTGGCAAGGTCGCTATATTTCGTATTGGCTAATGCAGCAATTATAATGACCAACAAATGCTTGGAATTCGGCGGTTCTTTACGGGTTCTATCTATATCCGAGTATGCTATGACATTTATTTATGTAGAGCGTTAAACACCGACATTAACCTATTTGTGTCTGTTCGGTATATTTGATTAGGTTGCCGAAGGATTAAGCAACTGTTAGAGAAATTCAGAAACAAGTTCTATACCAACAATTTCAAATAAAAAAAAAATTTCTTTATTGTTTATCTACAAAACTTTTGTAGCAAACGACGGAAAGAAGTAGGTAGCAAACGTGAAAAATGCAGGTATTAAAAAATAATGATCAAATATTTATTTGAAGAAATTGATTTAACGTCACTGAATAAAATTTAAGAGATTGTCAAAATTGGACCCGAAATTGAAAAACTTAATATAAAACAAAATACGGTGATTATAATTTTATGGAAAAGGAGGCTTATGAGGGTTGTAGTCCCAGCTTTTGCCTAATTTGTTTTATAATAAAGATTAATGAATGCGTCCATTAGTGTGCCATTGTAAATATATGAATACTTAATTTAAGAGACACTGTATGTTAATTTAAGAGACACTGAGCGTTATATTTGAAGATTAAATTGAATAAATTAAGATATCTATTAGCTAAGGTTTGTTTATAGGTTTAACGAGTTTCATCTTGTCAACGGTTGTGTGTTTCTTAATAAATGTCTTGCAAATTTTGTTGGGTTCTTTTTGTTTATATTGGTGTGTACATATATCGCATGACCCACGCCATAGGTATTCCCGTTTATTTTTGGTGTCTATAAAGCTGGACGAATGAAATTTGGGAATGTGCTAATAGACACAAAATGCCATTCTTTGGGATACTCTTGAGTTATCATTGTGTCCGATAAATGTTTTTCCTTGCATAATCAGGGTACTTCCTTCGTGTAGTCCATTGAGTGACTTTGACTTGTACGCTGACTTTGATCATTAGGTCAAGATTTTTCTCGATTTTCTTGCTTCTAACAACACTTTTACGATAAGCATTTTAATAAAATATCAAGTAATTGGTATCATTGTAATGGTACAGATGTTTTCTATCGAATAATAAGGGTGTACCCGTGAAAAAAAATGACTCACTGGCCAAAAGCCAATTAAGTCACGCAAGAGGGCGCCACTGATGCAATGTCGGCCAAAATCGATTTAGTTAGTGTTTATTAGATCATTTTTGAGTATTTTCACCAATTCCCAGCCACCTAGATTAGTACACAAAAAGGTAATTTTTGCGTTGCCTTGGTGATAAAAATTGACGATCGATATGTTTTTGTGTTCAGATTGTCATCTTGATTGCAAATATCACGCAAAGAGTATAGGGTGCCATTTAAAATTTCAATGATAACGTCATTTCCGGAAAAACCGGAAGCCATATTAACCTCAAGAGTATCCGAAAGAATGGCATTTTTTGTCTATGAACTTATTCCCAAATTTCATTCGTCCAGCTATATAGACAACAAATATAAACGGGAGTACCTATGGCGTGGGTCAACCGGTATATACTATTTACAAAATTACAGTCATTTGAAATGGTAACAAAATCTTATTTTAAACGGCTCTACTTCTTAAGGAATTGAAAAAAATAAGACCACATAATGCTTCTTAGCCATAATAATTAAAAAAAAAGTTTTTTGGCTTTGTTCAGATATTTATCTGTACATTTTTAATTAATTATTGTAAAAACAAATAATTCTAAAATACCATTTACTAACTAAAAATTTCGGGAAAAATTGTGGGAGAGTCTGTATGCGCGAGCACCTATTTAAAACCACAAGAAAAATAAGAGTCCCCTATTTAAAAAAAAAATGTCGAAGGTGTCATAAGTAATACACAATTGATGGTCGGAAATGGAATTTAATATGAAAATTTAAATGTTGATAATTAAAAATTGACGTGGCCGAGGATCCTTTAAAATGATTACACCTGTAATTTTAATGAAACTATCATATTTTGCCATTATATGTGATAATAAAGTTTGTGCTAAATTTTTCAAAATTGCGTGTTTCTTTGTAGTGGTCCAGAAGTGCTATTATTATTCGAATTAGTGTGGTCGACATTTAGTATAGAGTGCTTTAATCTAGTAGTTTAATCTTTTGTTCAAAACATACGAATTTAACTTCCACAATTTGGCAACTATAAACTTCATAATCACAAGCGCATATTACCTAATCTGCAACCACTAACTTTGTTTATCGAGATCAAGCGTCTGACAACTTACGTAGTTTCCAGTTACATACCTACCAGTTATAATTTGTACCGAACAGAGGGTCTAAATAGATCAATTCCTAACAAGTATAATCATTGAATTATAATTCAAGCTTACATTAATAATAAAACAACTACAGTTCAATTCATTCAAAAATAATTTATTTACAATATATGGACACGTCTTTCACTATTTACAAATCTACCATTTGGCATAAGCTGGGGCAGCATAGCTGGCGTAAGCTGGTGCAGCATAGCTGGCATAACCTACAGCTGGGGCGCTGTAGGAGACAGCAGATGGACCGGAGATGACAGTCTTGGTGACAGCTGGGGCAGCATAGCTGCTGTAAGCTACTGGGGCAGCATAAGCACCGTAGGTCTTAGCTACAACTGGAGCATGAGCATAGGAAGCTACTGCTGGGGCGGCATAGGTGTTGTAAGCTACTGGAGCAGCAGAGTACACAGCTGGGGCAGCATAGGTATTGGCAACAACTGGAGCGGCGTAGGTTTGGTAAGCTGGGGCAGCATAGGTCTTGGCTACGACTGGGGCGTGAGCATAGGTAGCTACAGCTGGTGCGGCGTAGTCAACAGTCTTGGTGGTGTAGCTGGAGACAGCTGGGGCGTAGCTGACGGTCTTGGCTACGACTGGGGCGGCGTAAGCAGCTACAGCTGGGGCGGCTACGACTGGAGCATGGACTGGGGTCTTGCTGACGACGGCATTGAATCCATTGACGGCATCAGCGGAGTAGTCGACGGTGCGTTTTGTTCCATCGGAATCGACGAGGGAGTATTGGCCGACGACGACATCTCCATGGCGGGATTCGCTTTGGGACTTTTGGTCTCCGGTTAAAGCATCAGCTACTCCGTAGGAGTATTGGTATTCTGGGTGGTGGTCGTATTCGCTGTCTACGACGGTCTTGGTGACTGCTACTGGGGCGTGGATGTAGCTTGCGCTGGCGACAGCGACGAAAGCGGCGAAGATTACTACCTGAAATTGAAAAAAAAAGAAAATAATCCACTATTCCACTTCATAATTTCTGATATGGTATACCTTGAAAGCCATTGTGTTGTTTCTCACTTGGTTGATTTGAAGTGAATAATATCTCAGATAGGAATTGCTGTTTATATAGTCGTTTTATTTCCGAGTTTTAGACAATATTAGTCAATGGTAATGCCACTCCCTCGGCAAGGTCGTCTGATAGAAAAAATTGTCTGAAGCAAACGGTCGGTGGACCTCAAAAGTTTGAGGTCAACTATGGTATGATAAAAATAAACTATTTATTTTTGGGTAAATAGCAATTTATTCAATCAAAAAGCTACAAGAAAAATTAAAACAACAATAAGATATGTATATCGTATAAAATATAATAAATAGTGTGATGATCATCAACCTATTTTTTGTTTAACAATTTTGTTACTTCAAAGTCAGGTAAGCGTATCCCGAAATTTGTTCTGAAATCATCAACTGTGCAGCAGTAGACGTACCCGAGGTCGTTGTTCTCTCTATTCTTTACCAATAGAGTGCCTAACCAATCTAACTGATTGCAGATATCCGTACAGATTCTAAACTTTTTTACATCATTATTTGATATATAAGGATTATTAACGCCCAAGAATGCAACTCCGGCCTTGGTAACTTTATTATAAACTATTTTCCAAAACTGAGCTGGCACTGGAAGCTTTTTGTTATTCAAGTATATTTCAACAGGTATCCCGGTTTTCTTATGCGGAAGAGTCATCACACCGTACGTTCCAGTGTAGACCATAAGGTCCTGTTTAGTGTTACCGGCAAAGTCCGTAACATCCTTTTCAAGCTTATCCCAGTTGCCATTATTGAAAGTTTGCCATTGAGGAGCGACGTTAATGAAGTGGAAAGTGGCTATTTGCTGACAGCCGTAAACAAAATCAGCTTTCGCAGTTAGGTGCCCTTTGGTCAAATACAGCTCTGGGTTATTTTTGCTGTTAAGTTGTTGTGGATTCGTGCCAACTACGTACGTATATGTTTCAGAAGGGTTGTTGATACCAACCAACCTATTTATGTCCGTGCGTTGCTTGTCTTGGTGGTATGCTTTGGTAAGTTCGGTGAGGTCCTTTGCTGTATAAATACGTTTAGTGTAATCGTTATGTTTTTGTTCAAATCCTTGCCCTCTGCTTGTGGTACACTTCCCAAAAATGGATTTTGTCATGGTAAACGCACTATACAAAGTGTTCTCCTTGATCTTGTCAAAGCATATATCCATCTGCTTATAAAAGACACGATCCACTTCAAAACCCAGTGCGTAGCCTGTGTAGCTTTCCGGGCAATGGTTTATTTCAGCGTCTCTGGCTTTTTGGCTAGCATAACCTTCACACGATATCATACTTATTTTGACGGTTTTGCTGTTGATGTAAAATTGGCCCGACGTGCAAGTGGCACTGACAAAATTGTTGCTTTCCCGTTTATTATTAATTTTTAAGTAGTTTCCTGGACAAGCCATTCGAACAGCATGATCTTCTGGCACTTTGAGTATGGTTTTACCGTTTTCCTCAACAGGTAGATAAAATGCGTCATTTCCATATGCAAATCTTGGCTTTAGAAACACCGGTGGTAGTCCTGATAAATCGTTTTTCATGTCGATAATACAGGCATCTTGTAAAGTAAAATAGACAAACAATTAGAATCAAGAGAATTTGATAATGTATGCGATATATCTACGATAAATAAAATGTTTTAATCCATAGAATCTGATTCTGAAGGCAAACATCGAGAATTAATTTTGAGAAGACTAGCAAAAATGACGCAAATACCAAAAATTAAAAGTACCTAATTATATACCAAAAGTTAAAAATAGGATTATTAAAACTGCACGAAGTACGTTTAGTGCATAAAATAAAATTATGGCATAAGCTTATTATTTACTGTTATTGTGACTTACTTGTTGTTGCCAAGCTGACCAGCATCAGCAAGCTTACAACCAGAAGTACTTTCTGGACAACCATTTTCCTACCAAGCTATTTGCAGCCGTGCTAGCAATGTAACTATGTAACTAAGTACTAAATCGCATATCCAATTACACGCGTTTTTATGTCAAATTTAATCATTACATATTACACATGCGGTTATTTATGTTTATACTAAGATAAGAAAACCCCATTTCCTTATTTGTATGAAAATTTCATGGAATAACCAACCGCGTTCGAATCGTAAGACAGATAAGTTATTTATTTACGTAGTAGTCACAGTATATTAAAGTACGGTTCCATTTTTATACAAAACAATAATTGTGCGACATAACTGTTGGAATAAACAGACAAATTGTAATTTCTGACATGAATGCACTAAGCTCTGCAGAACCGTAGTAGAATGCATTGATGAGACGTTTTGCACGCGTTCCTTCATGATCCACCTATATCGATTCGGCCAAAATAGTGGCGATAGTAGCCATAGTAACGATTATTGTAGAAAAATTGTGATAATATTCATGCTTCAAATACAGTTGCAGAAATACACATCGTAAAATATATTTTGTTATGATGATGTATAGGCCTATTCACAAATTATAACAATGCACCAGCAAAACATTATTTTCCAGCTATCATCTCCGATGCTGCAGCCGTAAACACCGTAATTTCACATGAATCATCTGCAAAACAACATTCATGATTGTTATTAGTAGAATAAGAACAAATTTTACCTCACCTTGTAAATATTTCATTGATAACTGCATCCCTGATACCGTTATTTTATCTTCATCTCCGTTTCTCAAATGATATGTATTTCCGCTACCGTATGTTGAATATCAATATGATCGTTTATTTATATTATAGCTAATGTGTAAATGTATAATGATACCTTTAGATACTACTAGTTATTCACCAGTGTGTAGATCTGTTGTCAAACAAAATTCAACAACCATTCTAATTATAACACGCCACACAAACGAATAAAAACAATATTTCAATAGAATAAAAAATAATTTATTAACTAATTATGGACAGGTCTGTCATTATCTAGGACTCTACCACTTGGCGTAAGCTGGGGCGGCGTAACTGGCGTACGCTGGGGCAGCATAGCTAGCGTAAGCTGGAGCAGCATAGCTGGCATAACCTACAGCTGGGGCGCTGTAGGAGACAGCAGATGGACCGGAGACGACAGTCTTGGTGACAGCTGGGGCAGCATAGCTGCTGTAAGCTACTGGAGCAGCATAAGCACCGTAAGTCTTAGCTACAACTGGAGCATGAGCATAGGAAGCTACGGCTGGGGCAGCATAGGTGTTGTAAGCTACTGGAGCAGCAGAGTATACAGCTGGGGCAGCATAGGTCTTGGCAACAACTGGAGTGGCGTAGGTTTGGTAAGCTGGGGCAGCATAGGTCTTGGCTACGACTGGAGCGTGAGCATAGGTAGCTACAGCTGGTGCGGCGTAGTCAACAGTCTTGGTGGTGTAGCTGGAGACAGCTGGGGCATAGCTGACGGTCTTGGCTACGACTGGGGCGGCGTATGCAGCTACAGCTTGGGCGGCTACGACTGGAGCATGGACTGGGGTCTTGCTGACGACGGCGTTGAATCCATTGACGGCATCAGCGGAGTAGTCGACGGTGCGTTTCGTTCCATCGGAATCGACGAGGGAGTATTGGCCGACGACGACATCTCCATGGCGGGATTCGGTTTGGGACTTTTGGTCTCCGGTCAAAGCATCAGCTACACCGTAGGAGTATTGGTATTCTGGTTGGTGGTCGTATTCGGTGTCTACGACGGTCTTGGTGACTGCCACTGGAGCGTGGATGTAGCTTGCGCTGGCGACAGCGACAAAAGCGGCGAAGATTACTACCTGAAATTGGAAAAAGAAAATAATCCACTATTGCAGTTTATAAATTCTGTTACAGTATACCTTGAATGCCATTATGTTGTTTGTTGCTCACTTGGTTGATTTGAAGCGAATGATATCTCAGATAGCGACCCGTGTTTATATAGTCGTTGCATATCCGAGTTTTAGACAATATTATAAGTCATTGGTAACACCGCTCCCTCGGCAAGGTCGTCTGTACGAAGAATTTGTCAGAATCAAATAGTCGGTAATGAACCTCTAAACTCTGAGGGAAGGTCAACTATGACATCGATTTTTTTGTCTATTAATTGAGGAGTTATAAAAGTCGATCGAATATATTAAAATCGTTTAGTTCTTTGTCTAAAATAACTAATTATTAATTAAATCTAAAATAATTTATTGTTCGGTAAATAAGCACTCTATTTATTCAAAACAAAATTGCAAAATACAAGAAACATAAAGTTTTTTGATTCTTTCCCCAAAATCAATTAGCTTTAGATATTTTCGAATGTACCTATATTTTGATACTTTAATGAAGCATCAACAATCAGAAGTATGTTACATTCAATAATATCTAAATTCATTATGGCAACAATAAAAGAAGTTGACTGTGATTTTTCCTCCGTCTTTAAAGTTCATCATAAGTCCATTGGCAGTGTAGGCTTCCACGAATAAATGCTGTTTGACGTTGGAAATGTCTCATTCCATTCGTTTTTGACTAATGAAAATTGTATGTTTCAGTTTCAATGTCAATTTTTTGTTTCTACATTAACTAAGAATATTTGGTTTGTTCTTCTTCTTTTCCTGCCAACAATGTTTCAACACTTAAGTTGGGATTATCCGGTCAAGGTTCTTAAACTCTTTTTGAAATCATCCACACTGCAGCAGTAGACATAACCCCTGTCTACGTTGTTCATTCGATCAAATGTCTCAATAACAACCAATAATGCAACCCTGGCATACTGGCTTTATTATAAACTACTTTCCAGTATTCAGCTGGCACTGGAACCTTTCAGTGGCAGCAGACATCCGCATGAGAAATAGTATAACCATTATTTTGCTTATTACTTAATTCAATAACTTGATGACCTCAAAGAGAGGCAAATCTATATTAGATTTGTCTCTGAAATCATCTACTTTGCAGCAGTAGACATAGCCCTTGTCTGCATTGTTCATTCGATCCCATGTCTTTGCGATCCAATCTAACTTTTTGCAGACATCGTCGCAGATGCTCTCATTAACGAAATCCGTACTGTAAGGATTATTAATACCTAATAATGCAACTCCGGCCTTACTGGCTTTATCATAAACTACTTTCCAGTATTGGGCTGGTACTGGAATCTTTCTTTCATCTCCACTAACATACAGGAATATTTCGACATTCTCTCCGGTCTGGTTGTGGGGAAGAGTCATCACTCCATAGGTGCCAGTGTAGACAGTAAGGTCGTGTATAGCGTTGCTGTGGGCATAGTCCCGGAGATCGTTTTCAAGGCTATTCCAGTTCCCCTCATTGAAAGTCTGCCATTGTGGGGCAGCGTTGATGTAGTCAAACGTAGATCTTTGCTGACCACGATAAACAAAATCGGCCATCGCAGTTAGATGTCCTCTGGACAAATGCAATTTGCTATTTCTCGGAATGACGTATTGCGTAGAATCTTCAGGCAGGTCAACCAACTTATTGATAGTTTTTTGGTGTTGTGGTATTTTGTAATAGTCATTAACGTTTATGGTATATATGTTACTTCCTTGGGAAAATTGTGGTCTCGCTGTGCCAAACTGTCGGCCTTTGATGGTTTTGACGAGGGTGTACTCACTGTACAAAGTGTTATACTGACGATTGTCGAAGCATATATCCATCTGCTTATAGAAGTCACCACCCACTTCGAAACCAAGATCATAGCCTTGATAATTAACTCCTTGACAATGGTTCGTTTTATCTAATTTGGTTGCCGGACTGGAGGTGGGTTGGGCACGATACTCTTGGCACGTTATCGAAGTGTAGCTGACCAGTTGGTCATCAATGGAATATTTGCCTGACTTGCAAATAGCACTGACGATTTCGTAGGAAGTTGTGTATCCGGAAATAATTACTTTGGATCCAGGACAAGCTAGTCGAACGACATCATCCGCTTGTAAGCTGACTATGCCACGTTCATTAGGTAGATAAAAGGCGTCATTGCCATGAGCAAAGTTCGGCTTTAAAAACATTGGTTCGTTCCTGCCCCTCGTGTCTGGGTAGTTGATATGTATGTCACAGCCAGGGTCGTCACCTTGAGATAAAATGAGATTAAAAAAGTAGAGATTATTACTGACAATTATTAAACGCAGCCATATATTCCGTGTCCGGCAGAATGTTGGACACGAATGGGAAACATTTTTATTATAAATATCTCAGAAAATTGTATTCTTTATAAAATTATCTGGATTGTCTTAAACCTAAGATGCAGATATTAGAATGTATGTATCTGCTTGCATGCCCTTGGGGGGTTAGTCTGATTTCCGGTTTTTCCGGACATGACGTCATCATTGAATCTTGAAGTGGCACCCTATATTATTTTTGTGATATTTTCAATCAGGATGACATTCTGAACATAAAGACATAACCATCATCAATTTTGATCACCAAGCAACAAACAAATAACTTCTTTTCATTATTTTCTAATCTAGGTGGCTATGAATCGGTGAAAATGGTCGAAAATTGTCAAATAAACACCAACTAAATCGATGTTTGCCGCTATTACTACGCCCTCTAGTGTGATATAATCGTTTTTTGTGATCAAAATTGACGATCGATGTTTTTGTGTTCGGAATATCACCCTTATTGAAGATATCACAATAGGATACCATTTAAAATTTAAATGATGACGGCATTTCCGGAAGAAACGGAAGTTATACTAACCTCAAGATTATCTCAAAAAATTGCATATTTTGTCACTTTGCACTTTTCAAAATTTCATTCGTCGAGTGTCATAAATAAAAAAACTTGATGTTACCAGGCACATGACTTTATTATACTATAAATACAATTAATAGTTTACCTGCGTGAGATATTTTGATCGAGATCGGTTGTGTCTGCGTTAATATAAAACTAGTTAGCCAGGTTTTGACAGATATTTTAATTCTATTGACAGTAGGTATTCTCAAAACATCAGTGTTTGCACTAGGTAAATAGTATAATTGATAGAGTTACTAGATATGTTTTGACAACTTTACACACGTCTTCGGTTTTTAAATACCATGATGACAGATTGATAATATTCCGAAATAATTTTGAGCAACAATCAGAGCAAGTTGTCTTCGGTATTGTTTGATAAGTTGGAATCCACAAAGAAACAGATTGTTGATGTAAAAAGTTTCATGTGGCCAGGCACATGACTAACTATAAGATTTTTTTAAGGTGATTCCAATTCTGATAAAATTGTTTACAAAATGTTATTGAATATAAAAGTTAAAATTGCAAAGTACTTTTAGTAACTGGATATTATACAATCATTCAGACATTGGGATGAATCGAAAACAAAATGTTGGGTGTTGATATGGGTTTTGTTACAGGATTATTGAAAACCTGTCCAAGTTCCTGAATTGCTATATAGGAGCTTAAACTACTAAAACATCACCTTGGTTCACGCAGTATAATTTTTAACCGTTTCTTTTTTCAAAATTTTAACAGTATGAGACAATCTTTGGTGAATTTTTGCTGTGCTGAAATAATCGTCTAGATCGAAACAAAAATTAAAGAAATTTAGATTCCTACCATCCAATTTTTTCGTTATGGCGGTGCGTACATAATGTTATAACTCAAGAGTTTTTTTTTAATGAAGGCATGCGAATAAATGAATTTTGTTTATTTAACAGCAATTATAACGGAAGTTTGTTATTAGATTGCCAAAAAAGAAAGCTATGACAAAAAGAAAGGAAAAATGTAAAAGAATACTAATTGAAATTGTATTTATTAATTTTACAAATCTAGATTTTGGTTGGTATAATTTGGACTTACTTTTTGTTTCCGAGGTAGCCAATGTCAGCAACCCTATAACCAAAAGTGCACCTGTTGTTGCAAAGGTAGCCAACATAAGGAACCTTCCGAGAAGCTTTTTCTGCCAAAGCATTTTCCCATTAAGCTTGTACTGGTTGAAAATAGTACTAAATCGTTTATCCAATTCCACACGTTTTTATATTGTATCTGAGGGGCAAAAATCTGTTATTTTGATTGCAACTAAGATAAAAGGCATATCCTTACTTTCCTGGAAATTCCATGAATTATCGGAATTGTTAACCGCCTTTGAATCATAATACGAAGATATTAGGTGCTTTTTTATGCAGTAGTCATATTTATGTTAAAATTGGTTGCACTATTTCAAAGGATATTTGAAAGGATATAGTTTCCCACTCGTCACATGATCAAGTTAACTCATGTTTTTTGAGAACTTTTTATCTGTGAGGATTAACGAATAAAGTGAGGAGGGATAATGCGAAAACTGAAACGTACAATTTCTGGATATTACGACAAATTTTGACTGTTGACTGTTTGTTCACCAGGTTATAAATCTGTTGTCAACCAACGTCAATTTTTCACTTAACTCTCATATGCCAGTAATTTGAGTTAAGCCAGCTATTATTTTGTCTTTATCTTCTCATTCTACATTTGCTTTATCATCTGATTGAACAATAAACATGTAAAAAATTTTGTTCACCAGTGTTATAAATTTGTGTCAAACAAAATTCATCAATCATTCTTAACACTCTACAAAAAGGAATAAAAACAACCACATTGCAATTGAATAAAAAATAATTTATTAACTAACTATGGACAGGTCTATCATTATCTAAGAATCTACCACTTGGCGTAAGCTGGGGCGGCGTAACTGGCGTATGCTGGGGCAGCATAGCTAGCGTAAGCTGGAGCAGCATAGCTGGCATAACCTACAGCTGGGGCGCTGTATGAGACAGCAGATGGACCAGCGACGACAGTCTTGGTGATAGCTGGGGCAGCATAGGTGTTGTAAGCTACTGGGGCAGCATAGGCACCATAGGTCTTAGCTACAACTGGACCGTGAGCATAGGAAGCTACGGCTGGGGCGGCATAGGTGTTGTAAGCTACTGGAGCGGCAGAGTATACAGCTGGGGCAGCATAGGTCTTGGCAACAACTGGAGCGGCGTAGGTTTGGTAAGCTGGGGCAGCATAGGTCTTGGCTACGACTGGAGCGTGAGCATAGGTAGCTACAGCTGGTGCGGCGTAGTCAACAGTCTTGGTGGTGTAGCTGGAGACAGCTGGGGCATAGCTGACGGTCTTGGCTACGACTGGGGCGGCATAAGCAGCTACTGCTGGGGCGGCTACGACTGGAGCATGGAGTGGGGTCTTGCTGACGACGGCGTTGAATCCATTGACGGCATCAGCGGAGTAGTCGACGGTGCGTTTTGTTCCATCGGAATCGACGAGGGAGTATTGGCCGACGACGACGTCTCCATGGCGGGATTCGGTTTGGGACTTTTGGTCTCCGGTCAAAGCATCAGCTACACCGTAGGAGTATTGGTATTCTGGGTGGTGGTCGTATTCGGTGTCTACGACGGTCTTGGTGACTGCCACTGGAGCCTGGATGTAGCTGGCGCTGGCAACAGCGACGAAAGCGGCGAATACTACGAACTGAAATTAAAAAAGGAGTTAAGTTAATCCACTGCGCTATGTTGTAGTCTTTCTTGAGGTATACCTTGAATGCCATTGTGGTGGTTCTTGGTAGATCTGTTCTAAGCGAATGATACTTTAGTGGTGGGTACCGCCGGCTTATATACTTCAGTTCTTTCCGGATTTTCATAGATTTTTACGTTGGGCGGCCACTCCCATGTGAAGGTCAGCCGGGTGTACGCGAAGAGTTTTCGGAAACTCTGAACTGACTGAATGACATTGCTCGGTCTAGAGTAGTACCGGCAAAGCCTACCGTATTATTAACAATACCTTTTACTCTATGGTGTAATTGCGTCCACGAGCTACTAAACTAAACGCAATATTTACTAGCGTTGTATGGCTTTGTACGATTTATCCTGGAGGTATGATGTCTTGTGCAAGCAAAATGCTTGCGATGACAAACACGACATAAAGAGAAATTGTATCCTTTTTCAAACAGGGTACTGGTTGTTTGCTTTCCATCATTCGCAAGCTGTATGTACACTCTTTCAGATAAGTTTCCGGTATATATTTCGGGAAATTGAAGCGGACTCGGTCCTGTATTGCCTGCTGGTAAATATTTGGCCATATTTCGGTTCGAATTAAATTTGCGTTATCCAGATTGCAAGTCTATTAGAATTAATCAGATATAAAATACTTAAATAAGCAAATTCGTTTAGCAGGTGACATTATGCACCCACTATGGTATTTTCAAGGTACTACCAGTAAAATAACCCGTTTTAAACGTATCTAAAAATGCGTTAGTTGATTCTAATATTCATGTTAGTGTAATTAGTTATAAGTTGTACAAAAGTTGATGAAGAACTTTCTTTCATGACGACGTATGAGTTAAATCCTAGTACTATCAGTGTGTTGCCATTATCATGGAACAAAACTTTTTCGAAAATATAGTTAGTATCAAAATTATAGCTCATATTATTTTCTATAAAATGTTCTACGTATTTGTTTTTTTTTATAGTTTAACTAACCGCTTCGAGTAAATTGAAGTAAAATTGCTTGAATTCCTTGGAATTTTAAGTATCGCAGAAGCGTCAACGGCCATGTTCGCCATATTCGATCCGCTCTGTCAATTTTGGCAATCTGACGTTATATTTGACACCAAGACATGAAACATCTGAAGAATCAAAAATATCTGAGTTTTTTTACATTTGCGGTTAACTTTGTATTACCCATTTTTAATTTTGTAAATTAGACTGCAGATATGGATTTATACAGGATTAGTCAAAATTATCGGAATATATATAATTATAATAATTCGCCAAACCGTAAAATATTTCAAAAAATTGTTTAAACAAAAGATTTGTGGTTTTAAACAAGCTATCGCTTAAATATATTTTTAATATTCTGGAAATTTGGTAACCTATCTTTATTCAAATGGAACAGCCGTGGTGTGGTATCTTATAATTAAACAATGTAAAAATGTACAATTTTTACATCATTACATCATTTTTTATTAAATAATTCACTTCTGAGTTATAAGCAATTAATCAAAATTACCGGAACAACTAAATAATTCTCCAACTGCAAAATATTTACAAAATTTTTCAAACCAAAGGTTTTTTTTTAATTTTAACTAAGCTATTGTATAAATATCTTTATAATATATTTAAATTAAGTTGATTTTATTATGGAAACTTGGTAAGGTATTTTTCTAATAGAATAATATTTTTACAATTTTTAATTCATACATAGATTAATTCTAAGAATTTATTGTAAGAATTGTTTTATAAAATGCATAGTTATAAGCTAATCAAAACTCTATATATAACCAAACGGATAAAAAATAAAAATCTGATGTGGCCAGGCACATTACTTTATCATACAATATATAAAATTGTATATAAAATCAATTAAAATAACACAAGTTAGTAACGATTTGACAGATATTTTGACAATATTGACAGTAGGTATTGTCAAAAAATCAGCGTTTGACAAATCCTAGCTAACTATGTAGTTTTAATGCAGACACGATCTCGATCAAAAAGAATTTGCTCATACAGCTAAACTATTAATTTTACCAAAAAATGTCATAGACATAAATGATACAAAATTTCCTCCACTTCAATTTATTATTTAACTATTTTGACGAAATTATAGAATTGCAGCTCATTTGCAAAATCCTTGAAAAATGCTTAAGCCGGGTTTTCCTAGGAGCAGGTTTTTTACGCAGCGTACAGCGTAACGTATGTCTTCTCAGACGACTGTCACTTTTGACAACACGCAAAGATCCCTTGACCTAACTATAAGTAGACCACCTGAATAGCTGATGTTCCACGTTTGGAAAATACAAGCGCGTGGCTTATTAAGCTGTAAACTTGAAATGCGTTGTACGCTGCGTAAAAAGCCTGCTCCTAGGAAAACCCGGCTTTAGAGGAAACATCCTGTTCCTGTGGACCCTTTTGAAGCAAAAGCTTCAGGTCTAAGTTTGGTAATAAAACTTCTAAATATGAACTTTCGTCCCGATGCCTTTAGTAGTTTTTCCGGAATAGTCGCCAGAAAAATCGGGTACACACACACAGAGACATTTTTTTGTACCTTGGTCAGAAATGATCCGGGGACCTTAAAAGACCTATTTCCACTAAAATCTGAATTTTTTTTTCGGCACGGTTACAATACTTTATCATGCAGCGTATGATAAAGTAAAAAACATAAATTAAATGTTCAAACTGCCAAATTAATATAAACGTGTACGTATGTGGAAAAATATTCAGGGATTTTGATAAATTGCTTATTACTGAAAATTGACGCATTTTATACAAACAAATATTACCACTTTCGTTTGAAATTGTTTACGCTTGGAGAATTATTGAGGTATCTTTTAATTTTTTTATTGACTAATTTTGATGTATTGCCAATAAATCAAAAATTATCCAAATTATAAAAACATATCCCTACAAAGATTCTTGGAATGTACCTACATTATATATAAGAATAAGAGCAAAAAATTTATATTATTGCATTTTTCCAGTGTGTTCTATTTAAGAATGTGTCTCTACAATTAAAACATCAGTAGTATCTATTAATTGCGCGTCATTTTGGACAGAAAATCGATTGGATGAGGTAACCCAAAACCCAATAGTGCCAATCAGTAAAACGTAAAAAATATTAAGGGAAGTAATTTTCATCCCTATCTCCAACATTTGTTTACGTTTTTGATCGCCGTAACTGATCTGCCATTTTGAATTTTGTCTTGATACCAAATCCGATATCAGATTTTAATGAAGTGGTTACTTTTTTAAAAGCTATTTATATGTTGTATTACTAATTCAAATTCGCTAAAGAAAGCCATACCGTTTGGCCATGTAGTTTAAATCCGTTATTAGATCATGGTTCTAATGACCAGATGTACTGTACGTATAGCGTACAAAAACACAAAGACAATGTATTCCGGTACAGTTCAATCTATTACGTGGTCTGTTCGTATTAGCTACGTATTATATTACACCTCAAGGCCGTTGAAGGCAAAAGTTCGCATTTACAGCTGTTCTCGTGTAGGATACTGTGATCAATCGCGCAGAACCGTTAATACATAATTATGATAATTATGTTGTGTGTTTTTTGCTTCTTTCTATAATGTATACATCTTTTAGTTTAAATTAAAACTTGTTGATTGGGAAAGTATTTCATTGTGTGTCTCGATTACTTAGAATAATTAGAATAATTGGTGCGATTTAGTGTGGCATTGCAAATATCCGGCCTTAACCTTACAGTTCGCGATCTGTCCGAAGGTTCTGGTCAATGATACACATTTTTTGTACTTTCTAAATTAAGTGCCGATAAAACTTATTCGCGTATAATGACTGGTGTTTTATTGGAAATTATTAAGTGTTGGCATTTCAGGTTAATACTCTTATGGGAGGTCAAAATCGGAGATATCTGTCGAATTTTAGTTACGGTTCCTTATAATGATGACCAAAACCACAAATATTTTTTATTAATTTGATTACTTACAATGCTGTTTTTGTCCGCAGAAATATTACTTTGCCTCTATTAAGAAATCAGATTTTTTTGAGTCGATGCATATTTATTTGAATTAAACAGAATTTTCTGTATGTGTAAGCATAATAAATATATAATTCTACTATATTGAAAACTGGAGATTACATTTTTACGTTTTTCAATTCTAGTAAGCAAAGGCTTTCTCTAAACACCTTAATGTAGGTATACCTTTCAAATTGACATCATCGTCATTTTAACGAATAATAATACTTGGAGATCAGCTAATTTTTTTTAATTCTAAGTAAAAGTAAGTAACGTTAAATATTAAATGAAAGACCACAATACGTTTATTCATCTCTAAATTTTCCCTTTGAACTCGTAGACAACTCGGTTCATCGTAGATATTATCCCACATCAAAGCGACCTCCCCAGTAAAATATTCTATTCCATCGTTTCCTGAATTTTAAATTTAATAAACCTCCATGTATCTCCCCCTTCCCCTGCAGTTGCCCCTCGCAAAATTATTCCCTGCATTCAACTGAGACGCTCGGAAAAGTTCTCACAGTATTTGTCTTTATCTGATCAGATGCGAATTGCAGAGGAATTGATGTCGAATTCTTACTCCTGCTGCATCCTTCCTAACTTTTAATGCTTCCCTTTCCCCTTCCCTGCCAACCCTTCGCTCTACCGTTTGAAGGATTCGAAGTTCATCTCTGTCCCTGCGAGTACCTTCATAGGTTTTGTCCTTCTCGTCGTCTGAAGTTCAGGTTCCCATTATAATGGTGATGTTAGTTGTAAAAGTTCATTCGTTCAATTCGAAAAGTTTGTCTCGTGAGCGCATTCGCGCTTGTCAGGTTTTCTTGTATCTATGAAGTTTGCAATTAATTTTTATAGGTGTACGGTTGCTTGAGAAAAATTGCCACTAAAAGACGTTTTTTATGTATTGGTTTATGTTAAGTGTTTTTTTTTATGTTTCCGGAAATGTTTTGATCGATCTGGTCTCTTGAATTATTGATTTAGATATGGTACTAAATTATTTTTGAAGTCTGTTGAAGTCGCAGAAGTAGTTTTCAATTAACTCTTTTTACTATGAGCTTGGAGAGTATTTATTTTCCTTTCTGTTGACAGTATGTTCTTCTGAGCTATTTTTCTGTATAGTGTTTCAACACTTAATTTTAAGCATTGTTATTTGAAAACAAAATACGTATAATTTTACATGTAGGTTGATGTAATTTTTTTGAGGAACATAAGGTAAACGTCCCAAATTTAGACACTGTCCTAAATTCCGACATATTTCTGTATAGTTGGATAAAATAAGAAATCTATAACATTGAACTTAATTTTATGATATCCGGTTTGTTGATTTGACATTACACTTATCAACTCACAATCGTTTCTTAGTGTACAAATGTTCCAACCAGGGCTGCGGAGTCGGTAAAAAAAATTGTCGACTCCGACTTCAGATATTTTTCGTGGTCCGACTCCAGAAAAATAGCATACAAAAATATTTTCAAATAGTTATGTGCAATAAAAATCTTACACGTAAAAACAGTGTAATATTAAATTTGCAATGAGAAGTAATTTAATTTATATTCAATAATATTTTTTGTATGACGTTGTATTTTTTGACTGTTTAATAAAGTATTGTAGCGTTTTTCGTTCGTTTAAGGTGTGAATTAAAACACTCGGTATATTAAAATAGTCACTTAATTTATTTAACACTATTACAGTCTTATTAACTAATTATAAACACGAACACTAAAAACTAACTGTCACTTAAAGCTACTATAAATTTATCTTCACTGTATTTATTTCGAACTATTTATGTCGATCAATAATCGCGCCCGCACTCCGACTGCACTCTGAACTATACTACTCGCTAGCGAGCGACGGCTGGCTTATATACCCGTATCGATCCGTGCGGGAACGCGCCAGAGTCTTCTATATTCGTTACTCGCGCTCGCTGCCTCGATGGAATTCTCCGGAATAAGATGCCTCCAGAACAAGCCAGAACTTCTGGCGCCTTCGTGGCTGTTAAGATCGTCACACTGCCCCCCTCCTAAGCTCGTTTCGTCCCGAAATGATTCCAAAGATGGTGGATGTCGATATCTGCAGAAAGCTCCTTTCTTGCAGCAGGATCTCTTGTGGAAGTAACAGTCCACGGTTCTCTCCACGGAACGACGTTGAGGGCTATAACAGCACACCAGAATTTGTACGCCCGTCAACCTGAAGAGTGCTTCCAACATGCTGCGAATTATCCTCCAGTCCAAGCCATCGAGTCCGCATGCCAGCTTGGGAATCGCCAGGCTTCTCAGGTCCTCGGCTAGCAATTCTTCCTTTAGAGAACACAAAGTGTCCCAAACATCTCTATAGGTTGGCTTCTGATCGGACGTCTCTTTGGTGACCAAGTGGAAGATCTTTCTGCCGGTCGTTTCGTCGGTTGCCTTGAGTGCTTGTCCGACTCTGGGATCAGACCGACGCAGCTCTGGAATATTTCCAAACTTCCCGCGGAAAACCTTGGCTATCCCTCTGGACATTTGCAAGTCCTTAGCCACACAATGTGCCAGTGCGTAGCCAGCTGGAGCAGTAAACAGGTCCCGCTGCACTTCACAGGTCACACCGAACCGACTCTTTTGACCATTAGTATGACGGGCCATGAATTCGTCGAATGTCAAATCCGGCTCTGGTTGGATTCGCCGCAGCTCCGCGTCTTCGTGGTCTCCGTAGTAAGGAGCCAGTCGGTTGAAGTGAATGACTCGAGCTTTACCCCGCGGTGGCTTTTGTATCCGGTAAAGGACGTCGTTGATAGCTTCCAGAACTTTGTATGGTCCATCCCAGGATGTTTGAAGTTTTGGTGACAGTCCCTTTCGTCTCTTAGGGTCGTAAAGCCAAACCATATCACCGACATTGTACCTGTGGTCCTTGGCATTCACATCGTATGCGTCCTTCATCCGATTACTGGCATCTTGAATGGAAATGCGAACTTGGCTATGAATGGCATCCATTCTTCTTCGCAGTTCACTGACGTAGTCCTCCCCGGCGACATCTGTTCCTGGCGGGCAACCAAACTTCAGATCGCATGGGAGACGGAGTTCTCTTCCCATAATTATCCGAGCCGGAGACTCTCCCGTGCTTTCATGGACGGCCGATCGATAAGCCAGGAGGAACAAATGAAGAAAGCCATCCCAGTCTCTTTGATGGTCGGAGACCACTTTCGCCAAATACCGATTAATGGTTCTATTCATGCGCTCCACCATTCCATCTGACTGCGGGTGTAACGCAGTAGTTCTTGTTTTCTTGATTCCGAGCGTCTTACAGATGTTCTGGAACAAACTGGATTCAAAATTTCGCCCTTGGTCCGAATGTAGCTCCAAAGGTACGCCAAATCGGCAAATCCATTCTTTCACCAAGGCGTCGGCAATTGTTGAGGCTTCCTGGTTTGGTAGAGCGTATGCCTCAACCCATTTGCTGAAGTAGTCCATCACGACCACGATGTACTTATTTCCTGCTTCGGATTCGGGAAACGGGCCGGCTACGTCAATAGCAATCCTTTCAAAGGGACTTCCCACGTTGTACTGGCGCATCAAAGCCTTCTGCTTTCTCTGCGGCCCATTACTTGCCGCACATACAACACATTTTCTGCACCAGTCCCTTACGTCTTCCTTGCTATTGACCCAGTAAAATCTTTCTCTCACCCTTCCCAGCGTCTTTGTCACTCCGAGATGTCCTCCTGACACACCAGCATGGAGTTCTTCTAGCAATTCCGCAATCCGACATTTGGGCACAACAATTTGCCTTCTTTCCTCTTGGCCGTCGTGGTCAATTATTTTCCGCCGCAGGAGTCCATCTTCCAGAATTAGGGAGTCCCATTGTGCCCAATACGACTTGATGTTAGGAGGATACTTGGCAACTTCTCCCCAGGTTGGCTTCTTCTCCTCTTTCATCCAGTTTAGGACTATCTGGATATCGGGATCTTCCTCTTGGTCTTTTATAAGATCTCTATTTTGCCAAGTATCGTCGACTATGGTGGTTCGTAACAAGTCAGCGTCTTTTTCCTCTGCCCGCTGGCAAGGCTTGCAGTCCCGTGGACAGGGTCTTCTTGATAGAGCATCTGCATTTCCATGGATTCTCCCTGCTCGGTGCTCGGTGTCGAAGTCAAACTCCTGTAGCCTCTCTATCCATCTTGCCACTTGTCCCTCTGGATTTTTAAACTGAAGGAGCCATTTTAAAGCTGCATGGTCTGTTCGTAGCAGGAACTTCCTTCCGTAGAGGTACTTGTAAAAGTGCTCCATCGCTTTCACAACAGCTAGCAACTCTCGGCGGGTGACGCAGTAATTACGCTCTGGCTTGGACAACGTTTTACTAAAATAGCCTATGACTTTTTCTTCTTGCCCATCCTGAATTTGGGACAGCACGGCTCCTATGCCCACATTGCTAGCGTCGGTGTCCAGTACAAATTTTCCTTCAGGTAGGGGATAGCTCAAGATAGGTGCGCTTATCAGAGCCCCTTTTAGGTGATCGAAAGCTTCTTGACATTCCTGGGACCACTGGAATTTTCGTTCTCCTTCGGTGAGCCTGGTTAATGGTTTTGCGATGTTGGCAAATCCATTCACATAGCGTCGGTAGTATGTGCATAATCCCAAGAAGCTGCGCAGCTCATGTTTGTCATTGGGAACTGGCCAATCTTTGACAGTCTGGATCTTTGCCGTGTCAACCGCCACTCCTTGACTGGAAACAACGTGACCCAGGTACTGCACAGCTCTTTGAAATAGGTGACATTTCTTTGGGCTCAATTTCAGTGCTGAACCTCGTAGCCTCAGGAACACTTCTTCTAGGTTTCGCATGTGGTCTTCAAACGATTTTCCTACTACAATAATGTCGTCAAGATAGACCAGACATGTCTTCCAGGACAGTCCTCTTAAAATCGTTTCCATCAGTCGTTCGAAAGTAGCAGGAGCATTGCACAGTCCAAATGGCATCACGTTAAATTGCCATAATCCAGCACCCACCGTGAAAGCTGTCTTTTCCCGATCTTCGGGGGCCAATTCAACTTGCCAGTACCCGCTCTTCAAATCCAGCGTGGAAAAGATCTTCGATCCGGCCAGGGTATCCAAAGTGTCATCGATGCGAGGAAGAGGATAACTGTCCTTTTTGGTCACATTATTAAGCAGCCGGTAGTCAACGCAGAATCTGGTCGAGCCGTCTTTCTTCTTTACCAGTACTACCGGTGAAGACCATGGACTGCTGGATGGTTCTATGATTCCTTCCTCGACCATACTCTCAATAATCTTGTCAGCCTCCTCTCTCTTAGCCAGCGGTAGCCTTCTAGCTGTCTGCCGAATGGGACGAGCATTTTCCGTATTGATTTTATGCTGGATTATATTTGTCCTCCCTTTCTTCCCAGTATCAAAAATATCTCGATACTTATGGACCAAATGTCTCAGTCTCCTTCTTTGGTCTGGCCTTAGACCGGTGCCTGACGACGATACCAGCACTTCTAATTCCTTTGGAATGGCTTCCCGGCTGGATTCCACGGCCGTAATATGTCGCAGTATCGCTGAAACTCGAGAGCAGTGTCCTAACTCCGTGCCCTCCTTTAATAACACAGGATAGTGATTGACGTTCATTATCCTCACAGGAATACTCCTGCCAGCCCGCACAAGGGCCTTTCCGACCGCTATTCCTCGGCCAACAGCCACGTCATGCATTACTGGTTCGAACATGACTATCTCACCATCTGTGGTGTTGCCATCAATGCAGCCGTCCAAAACTATCTCGCTCCGTTCTGGTATCAGTGTCTCCTCCGGGAGTAGGACCTTGACGCTTAAATTCTTTTCTCGATGTAAAACAACTTCCTCGTCATCTACCCGCAGAACTCCCCGCCTAAAGCTTAACTCGAAGCCCTTGGTGTCCATTATGTCCGTCCCGATGATCACCTCATCCTCAATCTCAGCCACTATCACAGGATGGTCAAACGTGGCTTTCCCGATGGTAAACATGACGTTTGTTTCACCATGCACTTTTGCTTGATCTCCCGTTGCTGTTCGTAGACGCCATTTTGATTGCCGAACCTTAGCTGCAGGTTTTATTATGTCGGGCCTTATGATTGTCTTCGTCGCACCTGTATCCAGCAGCACAGTGCGGAGGGTTCCATCCACGCACGCGTCGACGAAAACACTGTTGGCATGGTGTTGCAGTGAGGAGACCTGGGCGGTATTTGCTGGGGCTTGCTGAATACAGGTCGACGTTTGCCCCCTCGCATCGACCTTCTTTAGTTTTCCGGATTGGCGGAAGTGGGACTGACGCCTTCTGGACAGCGTCTTCTTATGTGGCCTGCCTTGCCACATTTCCAGCACTCCAACTTCCGGTCCTGGCGGCTACGTTCTCTATCGATCTCCCTGACGATCCGTTTGACTGACTCTTCGAAGTCGTCCTCTCCTGGAATCACTTGTCGCACACGAGCTTGACATTTGTTCGTGTTCTTGGCAGCTTCGAATTCAAGGGCCCGTGTTAGTGCATCAACTAGCTTAGATGGATGTGCTAGTAGTAAGGCTTGCTTCATTTCACCATCACGGAGTCCGTCCAGGAATGCTTGAACCGCCAAACGTTCCATGATCTTTTCCTGGGCATCTGGATATGCCAGTCGAACCAGACGTGCAATATCTGCCTCAAATTCCTGTAAGGGCTCCCCTGACTTCTGGCACCGATTTTTCAACTGAGTGTGGTAGACATGTTCCAGGTGTGACTGGCCATAACGCGTCTCCAAGTGTCTGACTAGGTGGTCGTAGACTTCTTGCTCTTCCGGGGACATTCTTTGCAAGATAGCAGCAGCATCTCCTCTCAAAGCTAACGTAAGGGCGGTCGCCTTCTCCCTGGATGACCAACCGTTCGCTTTTGCAGCCGCTTCAAACTGACGCTGATAAACATTCCACGACGTTGAACCATCAAATTGCGGTGGTTTGAGGCGCATCAGCCCAACGGAATCCTGATTGCCACTAACTTTGCTCTTGTTGTCCGTTGCTGAAGGTTGATGGGGCAATTCCTGGAAGGTGTTGACGTCCAACGTTGTGAATTTGTTCTGAACTTCCTGGATCTTGCCTTCCAAAATCAAAAGAATTCGCTCTTCCAGTGTAGAAGATTTTGTTAAAATTTCTTCGTGTAATTCCGTTTTTAAGTTTGCCATCTTTTCTTCCAACTTGGCAGAATTCTCTCCTAGCTTTTCCCCAAGCTCGCAAACTTTAGCCTCTAGGTCGGCGGAATTTTCTAGCAATTTAGCCTCCAGGTTGGCGGAATTTTCTAGCAATTTAGCCTCCAGGTCGGCGGAATTTTCTAACACTTTAGCCAGGTCGGCGGAATTTTCCAGCAATTTAGTCTCCAGGTCGGCGGAATTTTCTAGCAACTTGGCCTGGTTGGCCTCCAAACATTGCAGCATTTGGCCGATATCACTTGCACTAGCAAAAACAAAGTTGTCCGGGTCATGGCCTTCTTCAATTAATGCTTTACGAAGCCGCTCCTGCAAGTCCGCTTTCTTCCCCGTCGTATCGCAGTCCCTTTCCTCCAGCTCCTTTTTCAGCTCACTAACTTTTAAGTCTGCTAGTTTCGCCATTTTCACGCACACTAATTAGTCCGATTTATTTCACTTCAATTTTATTTTCACTAATGTCCAATTCACACCCGACACCTGACACCAATGTAGCGTTTTTCGTTCGTTTAAGGTGTGAATTAAAACACTCGGTATATTAAAATAGTCACTTAATTTATTTAACACTATTACAGTCTTATTAACTAATTATAAACACGAACACTAAAAACTAACTGTCACTTAAAGCTACTATAAATTTATCTTCACTGTATTTATTTCGAACTATTTATGTCGATCAATAATCGCGCCCGCACTCCGACTGCACTCTGAACTATACTACTCGCTAGCGAGCGACGGCTGGCTTATATACCCGTATCGATCCGTGCGGGAACGCGCCAGAGTCTTCTATATTCGTTACTCGCGCTCGCTGCCTCGATGGAATTCTCCGGAATAAGATGCCTCCAGAACAAGCCAGAACTTCTGGCGCCTTCGTGGCTGTTAAGATCGTCACAGTATTTAATGTAAAACAAAAACACTACAAGGAAACAAAAGAAACAAATTTAATAAACTAAGTTTATATTCGAGTATTCTGTGTGCATGTCAAATTACTCACAAACAAATGCTCAACCCATAGGAAGAACAGATTTTTTTTTGTGTCCAGCGAATTCGTTGGCAATCTAAATTAAATAAAAACGGCCTATAAGCAATCAAAAAGACCTATTGACCACAAATAAAAAAGTCATTTAAAAATACAAATAAATGGACCACAAATAAAAAAAATATTTATAAAATGTAATTTCTTTGTTTATTCAAAATATCTATAAAAAGTATTAAACTGTTTTCTCGTTAGAGAACATACAAATCGGCACGACTTTGACCATTTAACCGAGTTTCTGTCTCCAATAACAACAAAAGAACCCATAAGACAGTGTATAATACGAAATAAAATTCATTTTAATAAAAACAAAATTAATTGCAATATACGTTTATAAAATTGTTGTGAGGGACAGAATACCTCCAACTAATTAATTCTCTTGCAAACATACTCTTAAATCATTTTGAATTATTATCAAAGCAGAAAATAATCATACTTATAGCTACAGGTATAAATACTGAATAAATGATACTACGGTCCTACTCCTCAATCACATTTTAACTCCTTTGGGCAAATTTCTTTTTTTATTTTCTATTAGATTACTTTTTGTAAATCGTCTTCACTTTCGTTTAGAAACTGTGTTTTGTAATTTGAGTATATACATATGTATCTAGGAGGTACTTTGAAAATGTCCTAATAAAATATTTGGTTTTTTGTTTACTGTCTGCTGCACACAGAAAAGTAATCTCTCGAAAGAAGAGAGAATTACTTGGTTGAAGTGGGTGGTAGGTTTGTATATAGGCGAGAGATTATTGACTTCAACTAAGAAATTCTTTTCTTATATATACCAAATTTTCTACGTCCAAATGATTATGCATTTGAATCCAGTAAGTAAGTTCAAGAAATTACGTTTTCTTGTTACGAGTAATCACTTTTCTGTGTGTGAGGAAACGTCGCATGTTTTTTTTTCTGCAGAATTAAACATGGACTCGGAGTTGGAGTCGGTACTTTTTTTCCGACTCCGACTCCTCTGAAATTGGTCTGAACTCCGACTCCACAGCCCAGGTTCTAACGGTTAGAATATAACCTAAAAATTGTACTGATCTTGATAATTGAGTGTAAATGCAATTCGACTTCTATTTACATCGCTACAGGCTAACAGTAATTACGAAAATTCTAATAATATCTATTTAGGCCGACTAAAAATGCTTTATATTTTCATAATAATACTACCATTTTAACCACTATTATTTACAAATTTAGGGGTGTCAGAATTAGGTACATACATGTAAATATAGCACGTCCTTAAATCAGACATCTGTGTCGGAATTGTGTACATTGTTAGAAGTAATACATATGGCTCTATTACTGTCTTTACACAAGAAAATAACATGTTTTACGTCGTTTGCTATATACAATTAATTGTACGCATTTTGTTCAAATTCCGACACGAGTGTCTGAATTATGGACTTCAATAATCCCTAATTATTACACTAGCAGCAAAGAGTAGCGATTTTGGCATTAATACGCCACCTTTGAGCCTTTGAACAGCTGAACTCATAGCATCTCCATTTAAAAAAATTATTATTCTGGCCTGAAACGCCGAAATAAAGAAAAAAGAAACTGTTCCTCTGGAACATTATTATCTAATGCTGGGAGAGAATATTTGTTAATAAAAAGAAGAAAGCACAAAAGAAATAAGAAGGGAAGCGAAAAAGGAACAGATTAAAAAGCTGTGCCAAGAAAAGCACTAAAAAAATTGATACCAATTTTGATGTTAACTTTTTATTTTTATAGTTTGATCTGAATCATCAATAAATTATTACGTCCGCATTGGATAACGTATTACCAATTTTAATCAGTCACAACTGTTACGATCACCTGAATAAATACCAAAAATTAAATAAAATCAGCTAAATCGTTTGTCAGATACCTACCTCTATTCTACAAAAACCGACAAGAATTTCAAAAAACCGCTTAAAGACCAGAAAATGGACATTCGTTAGTTTCGGATAAAAAATAATACTTAACCACGCCTTTCTTGAATCTATGTCTTCCAAATCGGTACCAAATTCAATGTAATGTCGGCCTCAAAAAGGTCTAAAAAAACAACCGTAAAAAACACAAACCATAAAAAAACAAAACACCCATCCACAAATATATTCACTATTTATTCAATTCAGATTTACATACACAATCAGCAATATCCAGAATAACATCGCAAACATATCCATCAATAATGTACATTCGCAAAGGCGACTGGTCCGTGCAAACCTTGCAGTCCGTGTAGCCCAAACGACCCCAGATGAGGAAACACAGCTCTGGTATAATGGAATCCATACGGAAACCCAGCAGGTCCAGCAATGATAGGTCTCGAGTGCAAAACCGAATTATCGATCACCGGGTTTGAGAGAACATGCGTTTGAACCACCGGATGCGTTGACACCACCGGATTGGCAACTATATGGTTGGCAACCACTGGTTGAGCGATAATTTTTGTTACCAGCGGTGTTTTTCTGACAACCGCGTTGAAACCGTTTATTGGATCAGCTGTGTAGTCAACAGTTCTTCTGGTACCATCAGGGTCTACTAAGGAGTATTGACCAGTAACTACATCTCCATGTCTGGTTTCCGTTTGGCTCTTGGAATCACCTGTTATTGCGTCTTCCACTCCATAGGAATAAGTGTATTGTGGGTTATGGTCGTACTCTGTGTCAACTACTTTAGTTATTGGAGAGTAAGCTACTCCTGCGTTGGTATAAGCCACGAAGATTCCAAGGAAGATCAACTGGAACTAAGGATAGTAAGGATTACTTACGTTTGAAATTAAGAAAATTTGGTAAATCCAGCAAAACCATAATAAAAATCACTTTTGATTGGTTGCTGTGGTTAGACAAGCAAACAAACGCACCTTTGTATCCATCTTTGATGTTGTCTGCGATACTGCTGGGCACCCACATCACTCCTAGCTATTTATATATCTTTTAGAGGTATTTCTTGAGTGTTTGGACCACGCCTATTTCTTCCTTTGGACTCTGGTCGAGGGTTGTGTGGGGTCAACCGCAGCAGCGTGCGTGCTAGAGGGAAAAAATGAGGAACTAGTTTGCAACTCCCCTCTTGGCTACTACTGTGTAAGATGCGACGGCTGTGTAGTGAATATAGTTGGTGGTATTTATTTATCCTGCGGGACATAAATTATAGGAAACTTGTGTAGGTTATGTATCGCCATAATCTCGTTATTTATCTATCGGTTTGCGGTAAACAAGTGAAGCGATTTTATAATGCAGTTTGGCCGAATAAGGCATCGGGTGATTGGGTGTGTGTATGTGTCTATGTGTGTGTGTGTGTGTGCGGTAATAATTTTGTAAGAGTTGTTTAATGTATCATAGTTTCAACCGCAGGTCTTTTCAGCCTAGTTGCGGTGGGTGATTTTAGATTTTTTTTGGCGTTCTGTTTCATGTATAGTGTGGTGTTTCATGAAGAAATACTGTTTTGTCTTTTATATATTCTTTGTAAAAGTTATTCCTTAGAGTAATAATACTTTTCTCTTGTTTCAGGTATGTATTTCCTATTGGCACTACTCCCAGTAAGCAGTAAGTCATACACGTAATTTTTTTTTCAAAGTATAAGTTTATACAAAAACAGATGTTCAGCTATCCCCTGACTTACATATCGTAGGTACGTATTTTTTCTGCTGTTTGGTGCGGTTTTTGAAAAAACGTTGTCAAATTCAAAATTTTCTAAAAACCTTTTTTAATTTTTTTGCGGAAAAATATCTAAATATCAACAAAAATAGAACTAAATTTGATAATAGATTCGTACGAGCAGCACCAAAATAAGTGCATAAACCACTTATTCTTACTTCTGCGCATGCAGAATGGGGGTTTTGCCCGTCTAAAACCATCATTGCGCATGCGCAGAACAATACCCAATTGTTTTTACTGCTGCTCGAATAAACCTACTACCTACTTCATACAAAACCAAATAGCCAATAGATAAATCTTCATTTTAGTACAACTGTTGGTGTTGGTAATAAATATACAATCAATGTTCATTTATCTAACAACAAACACAAATAAATATTTTTCATTAAGCCGGTTTAGAATAAAATTTTTAATGAGGATACTCTTGAACACAAAATTCTTGATACTTACTAATTAATTTATACTTTGATGTTTGATAACTTTTGAAATCCTTCCCCGTTTTTTCATCCCAATGTCTACATTTTAGTAGAACAAACACAGGTTTAGGTAAACCTGTGCTACCAGAAAACTGCTGAAATGGTGGTTTGGCCTGTAGCCCAAATATTATGCCACATCTTTCAGGATCGAATTTTAAAGCTTATTCATGCGATGCCAGGTCGACTGCCTTTTGTTATATCAACAAGAGATTAAGTAACATTTACAGCAATGTCCAATTATATTTGCAAAATATTACTTGCAGTTAGCGATGTATCTTTACAAAAATTCAGATACTGGACCAAAGAACAAACTGATTTGCTGTTGTGAACACCACATAATGTTTCCCCTACCAGTAATACAATTAATAGATTTACCAAAATCAGTAACAAGTTAATGCTAAATTGAACAATTGAAAATCGATTCATTTGAGGAGTTTTTTTAATAACAAATTATCTCCGAGAGTTTCTCATGTCAAGTCCGATCAATATTTATTTTTTTTTTTTATTAGAGAACAAACTAAAATACGAGGAAAGTAGGTGTTTCAGTATTTTTGTACCTTCTTTTGCTATCATGTAAAGTGTCTCTAGACGTAAGAAATGTTGTTTGGCGTATTTTCATGCAGATTTTCATTTATGTTTTTAGTTAGATTGACCATTTAAGGTATATGAACTCCTCAAAATATATCCTGATTGGTACCTCAAATGTACTTACAAAAAATTCTCCCAGCACTATAACTGATCGAAAACATCAGAAAAGTCTCAGTGGCAATATAGTATCTTATAATAGACGTTTTATAAGACAAAAATTGGCGCACGAGTTGTTTTGGGCACGACGAGCGTAGCGAGGAACGAGTGCGCCGATACGTCTTATAAAACGAGTGTTATATACAATTTTTCCTACTTTGCGACATTAATTTTATATAAATTTCGAAAATTGCGGTTGCATCTTACAATCTGGAGTAGTTTTATCTTTAACAGTTGGTAATTGTGGTAAAATTCACAAATCCGATTGAAGTAAGCCAATAGCGATTGAGATGTCAGCCTTACGTGACACTTGACGTCAATATCATCAATGTTGGAAAACTAGAAGTTACTAAAAGTTTGTGATCTAGTGTTTTCATAATAATAATAATAATAATAATTAATCCACGCTTAACATCCCCAACAGCTTTCGCCACTACGGGGGCATCGGCAGGCCCGATTTATCATTATTATGGCCAGCGTCTGTGGCACGTCTTAAGATGTTTGGCTTTCAGCATTCGCCGAGGAGTAAAGGAAAACCACAGAAAAACTTTTACTCTGAAAGCAGGGCGCGAGTATCGAACTCACGCCCCCCTGACTGATAGCCAAGCGCTTTACCACTGCGTCACAGTCTGGCATAACGACACTGAAAGCGGTTTCGTTATGAGTTTATAACGAACGCAAAGTAGAAAAAATAGATATGTATCTGCAAACGGGCATTTTTAACCTATCCGGAATTTCTAAGAAATGAGACGACTGGGACAATTCTATGGATACCTATTTTTATAATATGCTCTTAGATAGATACCAAAAAAATATAGTGTTAATGTTACCAGAACCTTGCCAACTAGTGCAATGGGTCTATCTAAGTTCTTTTGTCTTTTATTGGTTTTCACAAATACAAAAAATTTTCAATTGTTGCTAATCCTTATTTCTTCAGGTTCTTCAAATAACCTATAAATTGCCTTTTCCATCACTTTTTCTCCATGAGCATATGATTATGGTTTCTGATCTATGAAATCGCTGGTTTACTATGATAGTGGCAATGTTGAAAAAAGTACACAAAGTGGACAACAACCAAAATATGTTTACCATTGACCATTGCTTAATTAACTGTGACAAATCTGCTTTCTAATACAAATCTAATGAAATTGTCAATATTGTGCTGTTAACATTTCCTATTACTGGAAGGATGTCAGTGTGCTCAAATCTATAACTTAATTCAACACAGTGAAAACTTATTATGAACTCATCAAAATGACACATGATACAAAATCTCATTACTTAATTTTAAGAAATTCCATTTGTCATAATATTCTAGGGTGGAGTGAAGGACTCCAGTACATCCAATTTATCTCTTTTCTGAGCTACATGCCATCCTATCTCTACCTATGTGTATTATTTTGGAAAAACATCCAAAGCAATCACCAAGACTTCAACAGAATAAAACCAGACCATTCAAATGCTGTACAATTTTTTATTTATACAAATCCTAATAGAAATAAGAGAGGCAACAACGCTTTAGTAGTAAGTGTACGACAATGGTGCAGCAACGGGCGCTTGGTACGCCAATGGTGCAGCCGCCACTGGTGCTGGGTACGCCACTGGAGCAGAATACGCTACAGGAGCTGGAGCAGGATACGCTACAGGAGCTGGAGCAGGATACGCTACAGGAGCTGGGGCAGCGACCCTAGCGGCTACAGGTGCAGGATAGGCAACTGGGCCTGCAGTGTAAGACACCGGTGCGAAAGATCTTGCGAAAACTGGAGCTGGAGCCACAACGCGAGCTGCTACAGGAGCTGGGGCAACCACTGGAGCTGGAGCAGCAACCCTAGCAACTACCGGAGCGGCTACAACTCTGGTCTGAGGTCCCTTGCTGACGACAGCGTTGAAACCGTTGATGGGGTCAGCGGTGTAGTCAACGGTCCTCCTGGTACCATCAGGATCATCAACAACATAACGGCCTTGGACGATATCCCCATTACGGCTCTCGATTTGGCTCTTGGAGTCGCCGGTTAGAGCATCGTTGACATCGTATGCGAAGGTGTATTGAGGATTCGGGTCGTATTCTGTGTCAGCTAGCTTTGCCGCGATGGCTACATTGGCTACTGGAGCCACGACTCCACCCCTGGCCAAAGCGAAAAGACCCACGAGAGCGACGAACTGAAATTTGAGGATAGGCTGTTTTTAGAAATTTGCAAAATACGTTGATGTCTCACTAAAGTTAGTTTCTGGGGCTCATGAAGAGCACCAAAATGAACTCGCGATTGTTTAATTATCTTTAAAACGATGGAGAATTGAAGACAAACTTTCTAAATCCATAAGGGCACCGTCACTAAGCACTGAAAATCACTCCATAGCACTGCATGCTTACCTTAGCTGCCATGTTTATGTTGATTGTTGTTGTTCGAACTGTTGAAGATCGACTGATGTTCTTTGGTTAGGTGGAGGATGCTTTTATAGTCGATTGGTTTCATAATGCGCAACGTGCATCCTCACTGAATAACAATGCTTTAGAAATCGGTTGACGAAAATTTAGGCTAGTTGTCGCAAGGCGCGGACCAATTTGGTGGTCTTTGCTGTTACAATATGTGTAGTACTTCCGTGCATGTGCCAGTTTTGGATGTAGGAAATACATATTCAACTGTTTGTGGTATATTTCCTTACGATTTATTTCGCTAAGTTCCTTGAATTCATGCTTTTAATGTATAATGGATGAAAGATTAGGAACTATACCAAGTTTTTATTCGTGTTGTTTACTTGATAAATTGAGGGTCTTTATTATAGTGATTATAGTCCTATAGATTCATATCAATTATATAATATTATGAGTAGATTTATCATGCGGGGATATATTATTACTTCGGCAATTTCCCTTCCATTCTGAGTAACATTTTTGTGCCAAATATACGTACATGTTATGGTCAACAAGGAGTAACAATAATAGTGGGCCCAAGCGCATCCCCTGTGGGAGAAAATTAAAACCTGCTACAGCTCCTAACAAAATTCACCAAGAACCCTGAATTTAGATTAAGTATTTGACGGAATGAGTTGTTTGATATAAAAGAAAAACTTTTAAAACGTTTTTGATTTGATTAGTGAATATTTTCGTCATGAGTTAGAAAGCATAATCAATTTCACAATAATCGATTTAATTGCCGGTTCGTTAGCGAAATGTCATCAAGGTCGTAATCCAGACGAAGGCCTTCCGAGTGTATTGACAGGAAACTGGACAATTGAATTTAAAGTACGCGACATTTTCCCAACCTCGAACTCAAATCAATTTTCTGCAAAAAATCTTAGCAGTAATCATCATTCGTCACAAAAATTATTCCAGCTTAATGATGCCTAACATCAATTACCACACATAATGGGCCTCATGAATAAATTACACAATCAATTAAGTGCGACGAATCACAATGGCAAGATGTTTTTTTTTGGTTAAACGTCGTTAAATTGTGTCTACACATGTCTGCCGTTGTAATGGGATCAGTTGGCTTAGACAACCTAATTTCAAACTTTCTATGCAAGGTGGCGCTTACGAAAAAAAGTGAAGACGCCTTGAATACGAATGAGCATCGGCAGTTAATTGTTTTTCTCTTCGCTGGCGATGATGTACGGCATAATAAGTTTAGCTGATTCAGACACTTTGTTAAATGAGCACATGATATATGGATACGTCACACTTTGACACTCATGGATACACGGTACACAAAATTTACCAAATTTTTTTACCAGGATTTGGTGTAAGATATTATAGAAAAACATGAGAGAGTTACCAACAACAAGAGAAATCGATATTGCAGACTTCGAAATTTTAATTTTCAACAAAAGGTTTTACGTTTGATTTTTAAATTTTTTGAAAAATTAATGTTACGTTCCATTTTATTACATATTGCGTTCCATGGCTATCTAGTCAAAAACTTACTAGCAACGTCGAAAAAGCTGTAAATTTTGTATTTAATCTCGGTATGTGTGATTAAAATTATATTTAGAAAGTTAATTGTTAAGTTAAGTTTCGTAACAGCATAGGGTCGTATGGGGTGTCATAGGAGAGCTCTTAATTAATAAAATTCAAATAAATTAATTAACAAAATTGCTTTTGTACAAAAAATGATAAAATTTTTGGATATTATTAGTTTATTAAACTCAACATAGTGGGCAGCCGATGGACATTACTATATTTAAATTTCTCCACAAAAGAGAAGAGTTCTGGAGGCTATAAAACATCCATAAATATGTTTAGAATTTATTTTTTGTCACCGAAAAACAAGAATTTTTTAAATTTGTTTATGGATAAGTCTTTCACAAACATTAAAAATGTCTTATGTAAAAGAAATTATAAATATAGGGACCTCAAAATACAATATTGTGGTATACTACTATTTATTCTTATTTTGTAAAAATTTTGACGTTACGGTAGTTTTTCTCTCATGAAAAGAACAATTTTTCATAAAAACTTAATAACTAACTTTTAAAGAGTTTTATTTATTTTGATTTATAAATAACAAATAATCATTAAAGCAAAGAAAACGACTTGAGAGTCATTCTTTTGACTCATCCTTATTATATTCAATTGTCAAAAATGTATTGTTAATAACACTGTGTTGAAAAAACAAACTAAACATAATTTTACGAGACATAGTAGGGTTACCAACATGGTCATTTTGACCCGGGGACTTCGGGTTTGGCAACCATTCTCCGGGGTACGGGTTTTCAGTTCAATTCTCCGTGTTAACTAACGGTAATCATCGAATTTTTCTCAAAATAAGCCGCACTCTATTACTCAATCTTCACAACAATTTAATTTTATTTTTTGAGAGCATGTGAGAATCATTGAAAGTAGCAATTGTAGCATTTTTAGATTTTCTCACATGTCTAGTGAATACAGTAGGAACTCTGTTGCGGTACGACGAACGCAGAAGATCGTATCCTGCCTCGAAGATCATAGATTGAGACAAAAAAAAAGAAAAAGGGCTCAAAAAAGACGGGTAATATTTAATGGTAGGAATTTTGCTGGTCAGAAATCAACTCATGATACATTAATTAACAAAATATGTTTAGAACTTTCGTTAATTATTTTAATATGTATGTTGTTCAGATGATAAGAAATGTCCCAACAATATGTTTGAGATTGTCCAAGGCAGTTCACAGAATAGCATCATACTGGTCTGACATCAAACAGTATTTTTTAAATCATGGAGATGGCGATAGCGATACCTTTATTTGCAAATTGTATTATTAGTTGGACTATATATTTACTGGCTATATATTTACTAGAGACACATTTATTATGGGGGTTTATACTAAACGCCAATATTGTTGGAATAAAATGATAATTTAAAATTAGTTAGGGAACGTGTAGATAATTACTTCAAACAAAAACATATGATCCCTTAAAAAATGCTTCCAGTACGTCAAAATGATGCTTGTTTATGTGGTTGTATTGGCATTTTGTCTCATGTTGGTTGTGTGGTAAAAAAATCGACAATAAGAGGCAGAAACGAAAAGATTTGGTGATACTAACAACCTAAATAAGTTCATACAAACAACAACATAAATATAAATTGTAAAAATACAAAAAAAAACTCATGCCCTTTTCTCGTAAAACATTAGTTTTAATACAGTATAAGTATGGCTAGGTTCAATTGGGTATATAAATGTATAAGTTATTTAATAAATATTGATTTTTTAACCTTTTTCTGATATCGTTTGCAACAATTTCCTCCACATTCAACATAATAAGTATCTTAATGAAAGTTTTAACTTAGCTGTCGCTAATATGTCCACATAATGTAGCAACTGTTGAATCACTCCCAGAGATATACGATATAGTCTATCTCTCCCCCTCTACTAATAATGATACAAATAGAACCCTTAATCCCACGAAAATATAAAACACGAAACAACCTCTACACAAACAAACGAATAAGAACCAGGGACAGCAAACACAACCCCAAGCCCGAGGCCCGCGCCCAGCAATATTTGTTTTTTCAGTTATTCAGAATATATTGGCCCCCCCATAATGAATCTCAACAAACAAACCCTTATAATCATTAATAAACGTGTTCAGATAAACATCAAACGAACAAAACAAAACAAAAGCAATTCGCAAAGAAGATACATATATTTACAGTAAAGACATTACATGGCAATTGGTTATAATTCATTAAATTCATTAATATATTCATCTAAAAAGCGTATCGTATAGCAGCTGTTGGAGCAAAAGGTGCACCAAAAGCTGTATAAGCTACTGGTGCAGCTACAGGAGCTGTGTACGCCACTGGAGCCGGAAAAGCCCTAGCAACAACTGGTGCTGAATAAGCTAGAGGATGTACTGGAGCTGCTACAGTCCTAGCTACAACTGGAGCTGAGACAACTGGAGCTGCTACCTTTGCAACAACTGGCGCAGCAACCAAAGCAGCCTTGCTCACAACAGCGTTAAATCCATTGATTGGATCAGCTGTATAGTCAACGGTACGCCTAGTGCCATCTGGGTCGTTCAAGCTGTACCTTCCCTGGACAATATCACCGTTCCTAGTCTCGAATTGGTTCTTGTTATCTCCAGTAATCGCATCTTGGACGTCATAGGCGAAGGTGTATTGAGGATTTGGGTCATAGGTTGAATCAGCTAACTTAGCAGTGTAGGCTACATTGGCAACTGGTACAACTGGGGCTACTCCAGCGTGGGTGACGGCTGCAAGAGCTGCTAATAAGATGAACTGAAAGAGGAGAGAATGTTTAGATTGTTGGTTGGTGAGATTGATTTGTCGGAACTTACTTTGAATGCCATTTTGGTGGATTTGCTGGTTGGATTTGGACGGTAAACTGATGGTGCTGTGTCGGCGTCTTGGAGTTTTTATATGTGTGCGACGATATTGTTTCGTAAGCGGCGAGACTGGCGTGGAATCTTTAATCTGTCGGTTGGTTAGTAGGTGAATTTGCGTGATTAATATTAATCGGGGTGTTGGGTTCGGTTGCACAAAAATGGGATTGCATGTGTGGTAGTGCGTCATTGAAAAATGTTTTCTTTCGATAAACTAAATGACTGTTTTTGATAAAGTATTATAAAATATACACTTGATTGTTTTTGATAAAGTATTACAAAATATACACTGAGGGCAAAAAACGGTACAGAATTATAATTACTTGTATTTCAAATAATATTTTCTCAATTGAAATATTTCTTTGAAAAAGTTAAAAAAATATTGTTTTATTATTTCAATTTCTACTCAAATTGTATTTTTACTTGTTTTTGCAATGATTAATTCGAAGATGTAATTAACGTTTTTTTTAGTATAACACATCACTAATCCTATGTTTTGTTTTTTAAAATACGATTTTTTCGTTTTAAAATTTCATACTGTATACTAAAAAATGCCATGTTGATGGTGATATAAAATCTCTACTATTCTTTTTGATCAAAACAAAACAAATGTTATTACATATTTATTTTATTACGCATTCATTTTACATAAAATTAACCCGATTTTACTAAAAATGCTGCATTCTCAACTCACACATGAAGTACTATAACATTGGAATGCAACAATCTATTACTGCAAATATGATATGTTTTTAATGTTCACAATATAGGCAATTCGTGTTTTAAACAAATACTTATATTTACTAAATATTATTGGAAATAGGTATAATTGAAAAATTGTACCGTTTATTTTTCCCCCAGTGTATGTATATGAATATTCTTGATTCCATATTGAATTATGATTCCAGTTTTATTAATAATATTTATATGTCAAAATTGAGCTACAATCAAATTCAAATACCATGCTGTATAGTGTATAACAACACATAATTTGACTAAATCCGTGGTTCAAAAATTAGTTTCTCTGAAACAGTGTGAATACTATTTTAGACAAATTTCTTTTCAGATTTAAATTTGTTACGAGAAAGTAATGGCTTTAAAAGAATGATATAGTTTAAATCATTATGTTTGTTGTTCTTTATTGTTTTTTAGGTTAATATAATTAAAAACATCTATTTTGATGTGTAGATTAAAAAAATACGAAACCCGTTATTAAAACTTAATTTTTACTGCTAAAAATGTCATCATTAAATACAAAACTGTATTCTACAAATGTGTCGTTTTAAAGTCTGAGATTTTGGACCAATTTTTCTTCGTATATACGGTCAGAATATCGCATTATTGCGGTAAATTGTGTATAACCTTATACACTTATTTTTGAAGTGTAAGATCTATAGCGAGGGAGAATAATAATTAAAAAAAAAACAGTTGCGAGAACAGAAAAAGAACACGATGGAGGTACATTGTAAGAACTTCTTAAGGATGGAATAAAATCATGACAAAATCTAATTGTGAATAATTTTACTCTACTTTAGCCTACAAGTTTTAATAAATAATCAGCGAGGTCGCAACTGTGATCTTAATGGAGCTTAGGGCAACACTTAACCCTACTATGATATATACATGAAACATAACCTAAAAAGTAACTTTAAAAGAGTGGTTTCATAACTATAATAATCTGAATAGACGTGCTTGGAGGTAACTGATTAGTTACTTCAAAAAATAAGCACTTATTAAAGAATTGTTATAACGGTTAACATTTAATAGCAGTTTCTACCTAGTACCACTGGCTTATAATTGAAACCAAATTCTAATTTCGGTGTAACAATTTATTAGAATAAATTATACTTAGTAAAATTACATCTGATAAAGGTACAACAAATAAGTTGCACACAACCAGAACTAAGACGAAGTCGAAAGAGACGGACAAAAACGAATACGGTATTGAAACGAGCAGAATTCGGTCGAAAATGTTACCGAAACCTTATACGATGCATAAACTAAGAAATCTGCAACACTTTAAATGTACTATAGGTTCCTACGTGTATGCTGATATTCAATAAACCATTCATTGGGCATATACAATCTCACAGCAGTAATGAAAATCGTTCATATCTACAATGTAGGTTTGATCTTCGCATAATACCTTATTAAAGTAAATGCGGTCCTGGAATTATATCTGAAACGGAGATTTGATGTTTAGTTGAAAAGAATGATGACGATCACTTACCCGAGTCGCAAAACATCACCGAAATGTCATGCTGGCGTATTTTGATGAACACAGCAAAACTAAGAAAGCCCCAATCCTTTGGCCATACTATAGCAGGCTACACGTATGTTTAAATATGTATAGAATATTGATATTTAGCAGTTTATGCCATAGCAAGCGATTAAAAAGAGGGAGTGTGTGGTTATGTGTTGTACGTTTGACATATGGCATTTGATATCAACAATCAATGTGTACTGTGTAGTTGTGTATCAATCTTAGAAAAAGTTACTAAAAACGATGTTACAATTTGTTAATTGTAACACCGAAAACAGTGTTACAATGTGTGCATTGTGAATGCAAAATAGAAAAAAAGACATTTAATGATCATAAATCAAATTTGGATGTTTTATATCAACTTAAATATTTTATTTTTTGTTATTCACGTTTGTCATTCTTTTATCGGTTTTCTTATGTCAACATAACAAGCAATTTCGGTAGTTGCATTAGATAATGTACTATTGGTAGTGTTAACTGAGCCACAAACTTTGTTTTCAGTAAAAGGAAAAATGTTAAAATCAGTTTTGTCATTTTTTGGTCAAAATCCTTTGATAATTTTTCAAAAACCATTCATTACTTTTCATTTGGTGTATTGATGATTTTGATTAATTGGAGACAAAATGTGGCAATTTTCTAGTAGTTTTCATGTAAAAAGAACAACAACATTAAGATATTTTTTTACGAAATAAGTTCTGTATTCATTTAGAAATGATCTAGAAATAATTGTCTACTATTTTAATTCCTAATTCGAAAATCTGAGATTGAGATAAAAGATTCTAATATGAAATTTGAGCATAAAATTGCATTAAAATTACAATAGTACACCCAAAACTCTTTATAAAAATAACTCTTTTGGAGAAATATAATTTTATGTCCATTTACGCATAAATCTATATAAATGTTGGTAAAATAAATTTACTACATTTTTCACTTCAAATCATTGATGGATACGTATATTTTGTCTCAAAAGTGACTCAATCAACACGAAAAATAGTTCGCATTGAAATACCTACGTAAGCCATAAACGAATCTGGTATTTATTTTTAGAATACCCATGAGAGATCGCGACCCTTTACATCGGTAGTACACGGCGTACCAACCTAATACCGCCCACCAAGCGAGCTAGCAAGGACGTCGTTGTCGTTTTCGTACTTGTCGTGCGTCGTGTCTACTTACGACAGGAGTTACGGTCGTGTACACCCATCACGCAGATACGTACTTTATTCCTTATATTCGTTTTTCCCTTTTACGTCTTTTTTGACATCGTCTTTCTATACACGACAGAGTAGATCCGCGCAGATATTCCGAGATAACAGGAATGAAATAAGAACGACTAGACTCAACTATCTCTCTCAGTGGCGTAGCTAACATATTTCCTCCAGCGTCCTGGAGGAAGAAAAATTTGTGCACCCCCTTGTTTTTCGGAAGAGGACGGGTATTTTTTAACATTTATTTTAGTGTATCCTACTTCCAATGTTGTCAGTTTTTCAATTCCAGGTTAAACCAAAAACGGAATTTATATATACAAAATCCTTGGCAAAATTGAGTTAGGGCTTTTATGACATGAAAAACCATTTAGTCACAAGCTAGTAGTTTTCGATTTATTAATCACAAAAGTGTTTTATTTAAATTTTCCAAAACTAGTATTCTTTACTAACGTAGATTTAAGTACTTTGTTACACTGTTGCTAGGAATATCTCCACTATCATCAGCTCTATGTGTGGATATGAGTTAAAAAAAATGTCGAGTCTGATGTAGAAAAATTTCTTTGTCTCCTTGCAAACTTAGTCTCACAAGAATGGGCGGAATGGGGGTAGGTATAGTCGACAAGATTACAAAAAAAAAATAAAATAATTGTTAAAAAACATTATTTATTTTTAAAGTAAAAATATGAAAATATTTGATGTAGATTCTCTGATTAAAAAAGCCAGGCCTTTTCACCTCTCATGTGCCAAACCCAAATAGGTCTAAAAACTCTATTTTGCTATTTTGGCAAAGAATAGATCATAATCGCCTATGCAGTTTCCATTTCCAAAAGCCACGTTCTACGGATTGCAGATATTCTGTGCTTTTTAATTTTGTTTCTTTTTAAAGATCATAATTGAAATTGTAAGCCTTGATAACTTTGAGTAGCTTGGAGGTTGTAAATGGAATATAAAATGTCCTCTGGAACTTTATTTACCCTGAATACGAATGCGAACTCAAAATTACGTAAGACATCCGGAAAAGTGAGGTCAAATGTAAAAAATGTAATTTTAGCAACATTAGTAAATTTATGCCATTTGAATTCAATCTCCCAGAAACCTCAAAATCTGTATAAAATACACAATTTAACACTAATTTTCAACTATCTTTTTCATCATACTTATTATAGGTATGCTGTTATTAAGCCAATGGTGTCATTTAAGAAATATGTCGATTCCATCTTAATTAAAAAACCATTGAATGTCGGAAATTTAGTTTACGATAAATATATGTACATATTTTGCAATTCAAAACTAAGTTTTTTTTTAAATAACTGATCGATTTAGCGATTTTGTCATGTTTCAATACTTCACTGTATAATAGCGGTTAATGGCACTATACGCAATTAATTCAATATGATGCTCAACCGTGTTTTCAAATACTTGCGACGCGTACCTAAATACGTTATACGTGCGTTTGGCGTATTTTCAACGTATAAGTATTTTATGTGAGAACTAAAATATTCTTTTTGTTTCCTAAAAACGTCCTTACGGTCTGATAAAAAAAATCCAATTCGGTCATCTTTTACCGTGAATAACTCTACCCAGACACCATGTCGATAAATATCCAGCTGGGTTCGAATTTTTTTTTTTAAGTAAATATCGCTTTATGTGTTTAATTTTACTGGGCTAAGACGCGATAGTATACTATTCCCGTATTTTGAGTTAGGAAAGGTTGCATTTAGAGCTTTTGACGATATTTAGAAAGTGCTGTAATGTAGTTAATCAAATTTTATTGTCTATAAAATATTTTGCCCCCTTCCGCTACCTTGGGTTTTTTATTTGTTTACTATTGTCACAAAACTGTAAAGTTCAATTTCCCGAAAGAAAACAAAGACCAGCCAGAAAGAGTTACTTCATACTTTTGACTGCGTGTGTGGCATTTTTCGCTTTGACTTATGAATTATCCTGTATTTTTACTTTTATCTGTTTAATTTTTTTTTTTACAAATAGACTATTTCGTGCCAAAAAACAAGTGGCTCCCTTCAAATGCAAGACCTGCTGACCCGACAATAAATATCAATAAAAATCAAGGAACCGTTTTAATATTTCTTTGTAAAGGTTTTTGTATGCATTAATTACGAAATTACTAAAAATTCTGTACAAAATTACAACCGCAATTTACAAACGCAATAAATAAAATTATAATTAAAGTAGTAAAATAACTTACAACCTTGAAAATATGTTCAGATTTCTGGTTGTTTCAGTTGTCACAGTACGATTTTCTAACCCCATGCAAATGATGGTTAGGGACATTCTTCAAAGAGAAATTTTATTATTTTTGAATTTTCATCAAATCTATTTGGAAGAAAACGGTTTGGCAATTAAAACTTTAACCTACCACTATCATTTTGGAATTGGCAACATTATGTGTTTCATATTAACAACAAAATACTAAAAACTACGTACGTACTTTTAAAATTTTAAGTTTATCAATTAAAAACACACTAATTTAGTAAAATAATGGCCATTTAAAAATCATAACAGTCATTTAACTCAACAATATACTACAATAGCACACTCAATAAGTAAATAAGAGGAATATGAAGCACGATTGCGTAAAAAACGAACAATTACAGATGCTAACTCTCTCTCTCTCTCTCTCTCTCTCTCTCTCTCTCTCTCTCTCTCTCTCTCTCTCTCTCTCTCTCTCTCTCTCTCTCTCTCTCTCTCTCTCTCTCTCTCTCTCTCTCTCTCTCTCTCTCTCTCTCTCTCTCTCTCGCGACTTTAAGGACTAGCAATCCGAAAAATCTTCCAGACTAATCGCGAACTATCTGACGTTAGAAAGGCATTCCGACGGCAACTAATAAAGTTTATAAGGAGGTGGAAGAGATAGGTGGCTGTTCGAGGAAGTGACATATTGGCATTTATCCGGCTCTTAGGACCAATTTGGCTGTACCGTCTTTTGTAGTTTTCGTTGTAATTAAATTTTAAAAGGACGTTGATGGACTTTTTTGTTTAGTTGTGTGTACTTGGTCTCGTTCTTCAGTATATGTACTTCGTAACAAGGCGGCTTCTTTCAGTGGAAGGTCAAAGTTAATCAAATCCAACAATTTATTTCTTGAGAAAAGAAAACAAGTCTTGCATAGAGTGACCTCCTAATGATTAATCTGTGTTTGGCGTGAAAATTTTTTAGTTGTGGGATTTATCTTACTGGCAACCATTAATATAATTAATAAATTTGTAGATCCGTCGATATATCACAATTAGGGCGTTATCTGGTATATCTTTTGAATATAGGATGTGGCTATTTTTAGATACAACTTAATCTGTATGGTAATTTAATAGTATCAACCTCTTGGGTTTATTGGTTTCATAATATGCCACACCTACGTGATTTGTAGCTCGATATTGTTTCTCTGTTGGTATAAATACTGAACATCAGCGTTTAACACTACCTACTGTCATTACAATGAAAATATCTTCCCTAAATCCGGGCTAACTAGTTTTATATTACTGCAGATACGACCGATCAAATAGAATTTGCTCATGCGGCTAAACTATTAATTTTACCAAAAAATGTCATAAATATAAATTATACAAAATTTCTTCTACTTTAATTTATTATTGACCTATTTGACGGAATTACAGAAATGGCGGGTCATTTTCAAAATTATTAAAAAATGCTTAAAGTAAACATCCTGTTAGGAAAGGAAAAAAAGGTAATTTGATCAAGGGTAAAGTATCAGTTTTTCGCAATTCAATGTAAAAAGTCATAGGGAAAAGATGTTTTAAATTTAATTTATTGCTCAGTTATCAATTAGATTTGGTGATGTACTATTGCTGCTGTGGATTGAGTCACAATATAACCTTTGGTTTCAGTTAATACCAGCAAAGTTTTTATCCGATAACACATTTTTCAAAATCCTACAAAATTGTTAAAAGTCGATTATAAGACGGAATTTATACATTCTTTACCATTAATGTTATGTTGGTATTGGTTCTAAGATTCTGTGTTTGGAAACTAAATTATTTTTTATAAAAGCATAGTACTTTTCATGAGATAAAAATTACTTTAGGGTAATTTTTACTAAGAGTTCCGTAGACTATTCTAAACGTTATTTAGAAAGACTTGTGCCATAACATGTAAAATGTCATGTATACATATAATTGTTGTTAGGAGATACTCTTGTAGTAGTTTGAAATGTCAGGTCTCTATTATTTTTAATTATGAACGTGCTACTTCATAGATTCGCCCTGAACTACACACTGCACAGAAAATTAAATAAAATATAGGGTTTTTTGACCGGATTTTTTCGGGTTTTTTGAGCACCACTCTTTATTAACACTAGTTTTTCTCGACAAATTAAATTTGGTGTCCATTTGGGGGCACACGTACGTAATGATAAAAATATTAATATTATTGTTTCATTACTGTCAGTACGAAACCAAAACGCATTTTATTTCAATCGTGTCTCACTCAACGGGGCAAAAATTGAACGGGTTTTAAACGTCAATATCTATTTCATGTTTAACCTTTGACTACTGAACTTAAGTTCTGGAAAATTCAAGATCGCCTATAACACGGCTACACCAAAGCTACTTGGTAGGTCTTGTCGGCAACATGCCGAACCCTAATGTATGTATGTATACATTATCCATTTAATTGTTATTTATCTTGCATACGCCAAAACATACACTGAATAGAAAGCGAGCAAGTCCCTTATCTGCTGCCGATAAGGTTATTGCAACGAATATTTGCAGATGACTGTGGGCGTTTTAAATTAGTTGTGTGTCGTTACTTGACATCATGAGTACACGTGATGATAGAAGTGATCATTCAAGTGATGATAGAAGTGATGATTCAAGTGATGATAGTAGTGATCATTCAAGGGAAGATAGAACTGATCAATCTAGCGATGCTAAACTGGAAATCGTTCCCCAACAGCAAAATATCGACACTCTAACAAAAAAGATCAATGACACTGAGAAAAATGAATCCATGAAACGTAAGCAAACCAATGATTCGGAGCAAACACTCAAAAAACAATACACCGAGGTTAGAGGCGAAAGGGATCAACTTGCGAGACAGTTGGCGCAACTAAAGAATACCAAACTGTTCTCACTGTTGACTCCATTCGACCATCTCAACATGCAATTGGATAATATGACCAACAAAATTCTCAAAAACATCAAAAGAAACAGCGAAAGCTATACCACCAAATTTCAAACACTCAAACATGAAAATGACCGCATCATAAATAATTTGACGAGTTTTTCTGCTGCAACCAGGTTCTACCAAAGCAGCCATGATGAACTACGTAAACTCGAGGACGAAACCGACAAAAAGTGTATGGATACCATCAGAACATATCATGGGGCGGCATTCCTCTGTAGGACGTTGCCGATTAAAATCCAAAACCTTATTGCTAGCCACTCACAAAAGTTGGATATACTGGAAAAAGTCAGTTTTGACTCCGATTTTGCCAAGGAAGAAGCCATTCAAAAAGATATACTGACTCAGCTTTCAAATGAGCGAGAGATAATTGAAAGTATATTGAAAGTGGAGAAGAGCAAACCGAATTACATTCCTGCTCAAAACGTTGAACCTAACAAATTGGAAAACGTCAATTATCAAAGCTCAAGAAACGTCTTGGTTGTCCGCAATATGGAAGAAGGTTTTAATGAGCTGGATGATATTATCAAATTTCAAGATTTCCTTTATCAGAAAACTGGCAGAGTCATTTTTGTTAGCGGTGTTGAAAGATGTGGAACTGTAGGCAAGGAACCAAGGCTCGCTAAAATCATATTGAAAACGCCGAAAGATTTGAATGATGTTCTCAATAGCAAGACTGTTGCTGATAAGTATGGGCATGTTCAAGTGTCCCGAGAAGTTGAATCGAAAAAAGATTAGGAAAAACGCGAATGCAAATGTTGATAACCTTAACACAATTATCTTAATGCATTATAAGATAACCAGATAATATATGTAATAAGTAAATAAAGGGTTTTATATTAATCTAATCTATGTAGTTTTAATCATAGTGTAGGTACAATCAGGTATTATATCTAAAATTTTCCAGAAGCAGTCTTTTTGTGAAAAATTTTATTAAGTATTATTTTAGTGTGTGCATTCTCAACATTGGCCCACCATTGTGGCTAAACGTCATACATACTTCCAGTCCAGGTAAAAATGACTATATTAGCAATATTTTTTTCTGGAATTAATTGTTAGTAAGATCTTTAAAAAATAGTACTACTTTGTGCAAAAGCACTGAAGTGTTCTTTTATTTGCGTATATAGTTTCAAATTAAAAGTTTTGCAGCAATTATGAATTTCTGACACACGGCATAACCCGGAAACAATTTATTTACCAAATTATTCTAACCGTGAAAGCCTACGTACTTACGTTTAAAATTAAAGAAATATTTATGGAGTATTTATAAATATTTATAGCGAATTTAATATAGTGGTTAAAAACCAAAAACACCTTTTTACTATTAAAATATGGGAAAAAGAAATACAGATTTCTAATTAGTAAATGTGGGTGTTTAAAAAAAACAAAAACCAATGATAGGATCAACTTGCAAAAAGAAACAATAAAAATGAAACTATCAGACGTTCTACAAGCAAAAAGTCTTAATTTCTACTTATCGCTTCAATTTTCATTGGGTTTTAATCTATGACAGGATAACAATAAAAATAAATTAATAAATTGTTTGTTCATAGGTACAATATTGCAACAATATTGCAATATTGCAATCTTCAACTTAAGAGGGGGGGGGGCTCGTATAGATGGCAAACAAATAGGAAAACTGGCATTTTTTTCTAAAAAAACTATGCAATACTTTTATGTCAAATTTTTACTGCACATTCTTGAGTATTTTGAGAATACAATTATTTTATTGCAAAATTTTACTTAAGGGCGTCGTAAAAAATAATAACGTTTATGACTTTTTTTCTTCTCAACCGGCGGATGATTTTGTGGCTGCTGTATCATTCTGAAACATACCAATATAATTTTCTTATAGTTATTATACCAATATCTCGTCCACTTACCTTATTTTAAAGTATAAAAAAATGTGTAACAAAATGGCGAGCATTAGAAAAAAAATTGTAAAAGTTTTTTATTATTATTACAAAAAAGTTGTTACATAATTTTTTGTTGCAAAATCCGATAGGTATGTCGACTAGCTGATTCAATTATCTTTCTTATTGTATTTTTTTATTCATATTCGTTGAAAACTCGCTGAATAATTTCACGCGCTAACTCGAAAATGTAAAGAACTGTTTCCAAGAAAATTGCAATTGATCTTAGCGGTAGACGAAAACGTATTTTTTTTTCGAGCGGCCCTCTGCCCCCACTGTTACCTGCTCAGCGCGCCGAAGGTACCTAGCGAAACTACTTATATCTAAGCAACCGCTTAATATTTCGCTTTGAAATTTTAGCAGCATATTCTTGCAATGATATAGGTACTTTCGATTTACACAATAAAAAAATTCGATTTTTCTACCCATTTATACCCCGTTAATATGTAAGCTTATTGCCAAAAAAAATATAGGGGAAAGACGGAACATTTTATTTACCTATCCCATAACCACTATCAATAGAAAAGTGACAACGGAGTCGAATGTGTTTTTCTGTGAGATAAAAAAAAACATTGCGGCTATTGGAAAAAGGAACACGTTATTATTTTTTTATTATTAACGTTACGAGTTACTAGAACCTGCTAAGTTATACGAATTATAATTGCATTAAAAATTTCAAACCACATTCTTGGCATACAGTGTATTATACAGTTTCGCTTAGTTATTTTTGCTAATTTGATTTTGTTAAAATGAAAACCAAATTGCTATGCCTGTATTTTCAACCAAATCATCTTCACGTACAAATAGAACGTGAAGTTTATAGTATTGATGTTGACAAACAAATCAATATTAACTATATTGTGCTATATTAACCATACATTGTTATTAATTATATTAACTAATTGTTATAATAAGTACGTAGGCTTTACGCTACGTGATTTCTCATTATAGTAACAAAAAGCAGTAGGTTCATAGTTTTATTTGATCCAACGTAGAAACTTCTATAAGGTCGAGTTGTTGTTTTGCACGTGTTCTGGTAGCTGATATATTTTTTTTTGCAACTTTAGCACTGTTTTTCGCTAAAATTAGAAGCACTTCACTATTTCTTTTTTCATATTCAGACTCCATGGCAAATCCTACCAGAATCAGTTGTCATTTTCTAATAACTTTTTATTCGGCCAATGCAATGTAAAAATAAAGGAACAGGCTGTGGTCCGTCCGGTGCTGCAATGGGCGCGCGCTCCTATAAAAGGTGGTGTAAAATGTTCAAAGTTTATGCTATCTGCTTTCTATAGCTATATGGTTTTAGAAGAAAACGTTCAAAATTTTATTTAGTCCTACATGTAAACATCTACTATTTACATAACATTATTGTTTTGCATGCGTATAAAACTAGCAAAAAACACTGTTGAAAACAAGAGCCAAATCCCCATTTCTGTGTTCAGATTCGGATTTCTGTGAGTAAAAAAAACCTTTTTAAATCGGTAGTGATTTTTCCGTCAACTTTTTATTTTACCTGTACAATATAGAAAAAAAGGAAGAAGCAGTGCGCCCCGACCGGGGCTGTGATGGGCACGCCCTCCTATAAAAAAGTGGTGTAAAATGTTTAAAGCATATGCCATCCGATTTCGCGCTATATGATCTTAAAAGAGAAGGTTCAAAATTTTATTTGATCCTATATAAAAATATCTACTAAATAACGTTACTGTTTTGCATGTGTTCAAAAGTACCCAAAAGCTCGCTTTGCACCTTTAACACTGTTTTTCGAGAAAACTAGAGCCAATTCACCATTTCTGTGGTCAGATTCGTATTACTGTTAAAAAAATCCTATCCGAATCAGTTGTCGTTGTCCGGCAATTTTCTTTTTGTTTGCCAGTGTAATTATTCTGGCTTGTAAGTACCTACGATGAGTAATTTAAAATTTTCTTTGGAAATCGTTTTAACTGCAATAATAAAAATACCCGCTCATCAGTTTGGATTCAGACACAAACATTCGACAATGGATCAGGTGCACAGAATAACAATGATAATAGAACGAACTTTAGAAGAAAAAATGTATGCTCCTCTATATTTCTAGATTCCTAGGCTTTTGCCACAGCCTTCGACAAAGTTTGGCACGAAGGTCTACTCTATAAGCTGGATCGGCTACTACCCTTCCAACTAATAAAATCATATCTTTCTGCCTGCTACTTCTGTATAAAGCAAGATAATGAGTACTCAACTCTCAAATGTATTAAAGCTGGAGTACCACAAGGTAGTGTACTTCGCCCAATTGTTTAGCTTCTCTACACACATGATTTTCCGCATCCAGATGGTGTTACCGTTGCTATGTTTGCTGAAGACACTGCTATCATAGCAGTAGATACCGTGATATCAGAGGAATAGTACTTTGGTCAAGGGTGGTCATGGATTTTGAAATGATTGTCGCAGCTTCCATCGTACAATTATGTCAATCATTTTTTGAGTGTCAAAATCTGTCAAGTCATCCGCTGGAAAGCACATGTTAAAAAGAAACGAGAAGAATTGGGCATAAGATACAGAAAATGAACTGACTTATTGGTAGGAAGTCGGCATATTATAATAAACTCCTACTATACAAACAGGTAAACCTGTGTGGACCTATGGTATCCAACTGTGGGGTTGCACTAAGCCAAGTAACATCACCATCATTCAACGCTTCCAAAATAAGGTGCTAAGTAACATCGTGGGTGCACCTTGGTATATAAGAAACAAAAATCTCCACAAGGATCTTGATATGGAATGAAATCGGAAAGTTTGCCGAGAATCATGAAAACAGACTTCGTCGGCACACGAATGTCGAAGCAATACAGCTTCTTGACAATACTGACAGTATGCGCAGAACCAACAGAACTAAACCTTTTGTGTTAATGAAGTGATGTTACAAAAGCAGAGCACAGTGTTGTGTGAGTGATAGGTCAACAAAAGCAGAGTAACGTGCAGTCTGTGAAGTCTACAGCGCAAGTATCCAAAGTAAATTTAAGTTACACCAATAGGGAACACCTTTTATACCTACCAATTTAGGTTAGATTAATATAGCTAGATAGTCATCAGACTAGGGGTTATACATAAGTACCCTTGAGGTGCTGTTCATTAATAACAAAAAAAGATACTGTTTCTGCTTTGAAAAATAATGTTAGGACCAATTAAAACAGCAAATGTGTTCTAAACAATGTACAGCGTATCAATGAAAATTTTTGGTCACCGTATGTATCAATTAATAACCCAGCATCCTTAAAAACGTGCACATGAAAAGCCAACAAGTATCTTATCTGCTGTCGATAAGGTATCGCAACGAATATTAAAACGACGAATTCTCGAAAACACTTACACTTGGGTTGAGTGTTTTAAAGTAACTGTGTGCGTATTAGTCATGATGAGTACAAGTGATAGTGTTCCACCAAGCATGAATGGTAGAATTGCAAATCCTCTTATTGATGCGGACACATTCAACAACGGATTTGGGAATCTCAACAAACCGCTCATTAGAATGGTGTCCTACAGAGACCTGGAAAACCAACTCGAAAGACTGACGCACGAAAATAGTGATTTAAGAGGAGATATCGACCAACTACGTATTGATAACACCAGGTTAATGAGCTTAAATTCGGACTGCACCGAAGAAATATCGAGATTAAAAACTCAAATTGTTTCCCAAGAACAAGATTTAGTCACGCTAATGAAAAGGATTAAACACACCGAAACCGAGGTCACCAGAAAACGAAAACAAAGAAACGATTTGGAGCAAGCACGCAAAAAGCAATGCACCGAGTTGAACTCAGTTAAAGCACAAAAAGACCAACTTGAGGAAGAATTGGCGCAACTAAAGAAGACCAAACTGTTTTCAATGTTGGCTACGTTCGACGATCTTAATAAGCGATCGGACACCATTAGCAACCAAATCCTCAAAAACGTCAGCAAAAGAAACAAAGAAAATTACACTACGAAATTCCAGCTCCTCAAACACGAAAACGACCAGATCATAAGCAATTTGACCACTGTTAATTTTGCAGCGAGGTGCTACCAAAGCCAACATGAAGAATTACTTAAGCTTCAAGAGGATATCGACGGGAAGTGTATGGATACCATGGGAAAAATTCATAAGGTCACAAACGCCTGCAGAAAATTAATGGATCGTTTACCGGATAATTTCCTAAAGATAATTGCTGATCTCACGCGAAACATGGATGCCCTCGAGAAGGTCAATTTCGATACGGAATTTGACAAGGAGGTCGATTATCAAGAAAATATTCTAGGTTCTCTCTCGCAGGAGCGGGAAATAATCGAAAGAATATTGAAATTAGAGAATCCGAATTATAGCCACGTTCGAAACGAGACGGCAAACAACTTGGAAAACGGCAATAATCTGAGTTCGAACGACGTTTTGGTTGTCCACAATATGGAAGAAGGTTACAACGAACTCGATGATGTTATCAAATTTCAGGAGTTCGTACATCAGGCGACTGGCAGGAAAATTTTGATTAGCGGTGTTGAAAGATATGGTATTGCTGGCAAGGAACCGAGGCCCGCTAGAATTACATTGAAAAGTCCTCAAGATTTGGATGACGTTCTCAATAGCAAGATTGTTCATGATACGTATAAGCATGTGCAGGTGTCCCGAGATGTTGTAACGAAAAATGAATGATAAGATTATCTGATTACATAAGCAATTGGGAATAGATGCACTTATATTAATCTAATCTGTGTAGTTTTAATTATAGCACTTCAAGGTACAATTTTTCCCGAAAATACTTGAGAACAACTTACGTTCAATAAATCAATTTGATAAGAATTCTCTTCGAACATAAGGTATCAATTACACCATATTAATTACATTAATTGCATATTAGGCTGAACACACATACAGGAGCTTGGAGCAAAGTGACGATGATTGCAGTCGAGCTGAGTTTCGCTATCGATAAGAGAAACTCAAGACATACTAGAGAGATAAGCTAGGTGCCAATAATAGCGGCAGTCCGTAAGAATAGTCGTACAAGCAGGGAACAAATGTCAGAGAATCATGGATTTGATAGGAATAGAAAGTTCGTAATTGCTTTTGTCATTTATTAAATAAACATACATTAGAAGCAGCCTGATACACATGGTAAATGAACGTATTTTAGAATCAGTATTAAAACTTTTGACTAGATATTGGAAAAACTAAGTAGAGCATGGGCATACAGGAATATACATGGGATTAATCCTATAGAACGACTTACAGTTTAGGTACTATGTTTTGGAATTTATTTATTATATATTAATTTATTTAAAATGACAATATAAAAATAATTATAATACCAAACAAAATAAATAATTCATAAAATGTTTTGGTTTGCAAATTTTAATTAAAAATCAAGCGTTAATTTGTATTGCTTGATGCTTAATTAAAATCTGTAAACCAAAACAGCGTTTTATTTTTCTCAATTCTTAGTTTGCAAGATAATATAGAAAACTTTATTAAATTAAAACAACTATACTTATAAAAAATAAATATAATTAATTGTTATATAAAATAACACAATAAATTATACTTTCTAGTAAGTAACTAGTTATTGAGTATCGGTTTCAGTAATAGTTATTTATGTACCAAGGGCATTAAACAGATGTTTATGCCCCGAGGGTGGCCGTTTACAAAGCTTTTAAAGAGCTTTTAAAGTCGCCGGATGGTATAAATATCAAGTAATTCCCGTGGTGCATACAACATGTTATGTCCTACAGTGGTTTTGCTCCTCCAAATTGAATAATATTGATAAATATTTTGACGTATTCAAGTGACATGCGTATCTACGGAGTTGAACAACAATACAAACAATACGGAGTTGAGTGACATGCTTTGATATTGAAAATATTATGTTCTAGTATGGTTTTGTTACTCAAAATTGACTAATATGAATGCCAATAATTGACATGCCGATTAAAAATTTACAATTTGTATGTCAAATATTTGATGTATCTGACATTATATATGGTTTATAACCATGACAGCGCTTAATGCCCGCGCGGGCATTAAGAATCCTTTATGCCCTCGCGGGCATAAACTAGCTGTTTTCGCCCGGGTATCTAAGATGTAACATGTCACTTTATGATCATGTAGGACATAAAATAAATAATACTCAATGCATACTTTATATACAGTATGTCTCACTTAAAGTAGACTCAAATACACACTGTTGTTAACATTTGTGACTTTAGATTTCCACACCGGCCTACTGCGATCATGCAAAAATGCAAAAATGCAAAAATTTGAACGCTGCGCGCCAAAATAATAGTTCCACAGATGATGCTAATTTTGCAAGGGACAATTGCAAGGGACAAAATTTACATTATTTGTAAATATTTAAAATAAATATAATTTATAATATATACATAACCTTCAAACACATTAAGTCTTAATGTACTTTCTGTGGCTTTTATTTCAACTACCACAGTTTTCCACAATTACTCCAAAATATAGCGATGTTGAGGATCAATGTAGCATACATTAACTTAATTAAATTCAAGCATTTCTTTGATAAACTGATTGCTTATATTATGAAGATTGAAAACATACCATATTTGCAATAATTGAATGTTTTAATCCAATATAATGTTGCTTTATGTATGGCAATGCAACATTTCTGATAATATCGGCTCAATTTAATGTGAAATGAAAGGTGTAATGAAATTAGTAGGTAATGACATCTGTTTACTTTTGGTCAAAAGGAATAGTAGAGATTTTAGAGCATTGTATACAGGCTGATTTGTTTAGTACCTTTACCGGGTCAAATTTTGGAACATCTTTTTTTTGCTGTTTTCGTTCAAAAAAAGCAGTTGAACTTGACGTTTGCATAGATTGCATTGAACAAAAATATCAAATTTTGCTTTTGCAGTGTTTTGAGACTAAGATGAACATCGTTTTTTCTCGAACTAAAATTATGGCAGTTTGCTTTCACTTGTCGGACGGTTAGGTGTTTGCTGTTAGTTTTTCACGATAAAATTACATATTCAAACAAAAAATATCTAAAAAAATATACGATGCTATAAGATCTCTAGTGTCCTTTTCTACCAAAACAAGACAAATGTCATTACCCATTGATTTTAATACACCTTTCATTTCACATTAAATTGACCCGGTATTATCAGAAATGTTGCACAGCCAAACATAAAGCAACATAACTTTGGATTGAAATGTTCTGTTATTGCGTATATGGTATGGTTTCAATCTTTACACTACAAGCAATTCGTTTTTTAAAGATTATTTATAAATATTATTTTTAAATATTTGAATAGACTAAAGAATATTGGGAATACGAGTGATTAAAAAATTTGTACCGTTTTTTTGGCCCACAGTGTATATATTTTTCTATTGTTGACTATACAAATGTTTTGAGTTGAATTCTGACGTCGGGCCGCAGCTGTGCTTAATTAGGCATGTATAATTAGTGGTCTAATTTTCACCCTCTTATGTTCTATTCTTCGAATCTGCCGTATCTCAATGTCGAGTTCACGTTATTGTGTCGTTTTCGTGTTTTGTTGTGTGCATACATGCAAAACAGTATTGTTGGTTACACAATATTTTCTGTACGCTGAGAAACTCTGTGTCCCCGGATCGAGTAACAAAGAGGAAAGAAAATTGGACTTTTAAAAAATGGTAGTTGTGATTTCCAGTGAATTTCAGTGACGTTTATTGTCATAACCCAATTATATTAGCTACTGGTTTGAGAAGAAGTCTTTTCATGCGATGTTAACCATGAATGAGAACATTTATTTAGTACAGTGTTATGGTAGGTACTGGTGAATCGTGGTTGTTTCGTGTCACTATAGAAAAATTCCAGCAAAAGAAGATCCGGATACAAGAATGTCTCACGTTGTGGCTCGCAAACTTATAAACAAATATTTGGAATCGCGTTATGTATTAACCATAAAGAAGCAGAAAAAGCAAATGAATCAGGAAGACATTCCTTTCAAGTAATTCCAAAATTATCCCTTCCAAGAAGAGCGTTAAAAATTGAAATTGTAAATGGCATATGTCCAGAACTTTTACAAAGAAAATTAAATTAAATTGTTAAAACCACGGTTGACTGACGTTGGATACCGGAGTTGAATGCAAACGTTTGGATTTCTGTCTTGAGATTGGTAACGAAATATTAAATAACCAAAATTTTCATCAGTTTATTTTATGTTTGGATGAAAACACCTTTTCTACAAATGGCATTGTTTCTTCACAGCATTTTCGTTAGTGAAGTGATCTAAATCCACATTTTGCACTCTCTAGAGTCTAGACTAGGGTGGTCCAAATTTATACCTAGAAAAATCTTTTTTTTTTTGCTGGAGGGCAACGATCTCCCCCAATCTGTTCCTTTTCCAGAAATAAAAATTCCCCCCAAATTTGAGAAAAATCGGCTAACGTTAACACGTGCCACCGAGCACCTCAAGTTTCCCATTTAAAATACATTGCAAAAATGCATCTTTTTTCCTTTTTTCTTTAACGTTTCGTATTTAGAAAAAAAGTTGCGGGAGATAATCAGAAATTGTTTAGAACTCCCTAAGAAACAAATCCACAACCACTATTTTTTTGTTTCACCATCCCCCACCCTCCCCTGCAGTACCATAAATATGAGGCAACATTTTCTCCAATTTTACAATGTTACGTGTTTTTTATTTTTGTTTGCATAAATTATTATTAATGGATTACTCCCTTTGTCATTTATGAACTAATTTCAGAAATTTTTTTAAACCATTACAAATTGTTTAAAAAAATATTTAATGTAACTGACTCATTTTTATATTTTTTGCAGAAATTATTGGAATAGTGGCATATTTGTCATTTATTAACTAATTTGCAACTGTAAACAAAATTACAATGTTACGGACAAATTTTTACTATTTTTTTGCTGAAATTATTATTTAATTAATGGATTTTTTTGTCATTTATTAACTAATTTGCAATTGTTTAAAGAAATACCATTTAGTTAAACAAAAATATACAATGTCACGGACACATTTTTGTATTTGTTGCAGATATTTTTATTATATGAAAAACTGGATTTCACAATTTTTTTTATATAATAATGTATGTATTTGCTCGGCCCGCCCGGCTCAGCCTATCTTCCTTTGGTTCATCAGAAATGTTTTCTGTTCTTCTGATACATTAGCATGCTGTAGTACTTCATGTGGTGCAATATCAAAAAGCCCATCCAGCTTCTCCAGAAAATCATCTTCTTTCTCAGTTTGTGCCGATGTTTTCTGATTCGCTCTCTTTTGTATTGTTCTGTATTGGGAATATAAATCTCCTAGCTTTTCCACGCAACGTTGCTGATCTCGCGTAGGAAGGTTTGCTTTTGCCAAAAAAACTTTCACTTCGTCGACCGCAATATGAGCACCTGCTCTTAAACTTAGTTTTACACATCTCATATTGTAAAACAACACTCTCATTACTTGCATATTGCTTGGAAGCTTATTCCCGATAATTTGGTGATCATAATGATTAATCAAATATATGGTTTTTCGCAATTCTTTAGAACCTAACATTCTCAATGATGCAATGTGCAAACACACAAGTCGAAAGAGCTAACAACGAAATCAAAATACCGTAAGCAGTACAAGCTAAGCAATATAAGACTAGGGCAGTTCGAGTTATCAAAAAAATCAAGTCTCGAATTTCAAGTCGAGTACAGCTAGTTTCTTTCGGAACCGAACCAAATTCGATTATTTGAGTTGTCTCGCATTTAATCAAGTCTCGATATCAAAGTCGAGAGCTTTTTTTATATGGAATGTTCGTAAAATGAATAGAAAAATATGTACGTGACTTTGTATATCATTGTTTAAACAAATAGTATGTTTAAACAAGTGAAAATTAGTTAATAAATAATAAGAATATACAAATAATCTAATAGTAATTTCTGCCAGAAAATAGAAAAATATGTCAGTAACATTGTATATTTTTGTTTAAACAAATGGTATTTGTTTAAAGTAAACAATGCAAATTAGTTAATAAATGACAAAAATGCCAATAATGTAAAATTTCTGCAAAAAAGTATAAAAATGTGTTCGTGACATTGTATATTTTTATTTAAACAATTTGTAATTGTTTAAACTAATTGAACTTAGTTCATTAATGACAAAAGAACATGTCAGTAATCCATTAATAATACTATATGAAAAAAAAATAAAAACACGTAACATTGTAAAATTGTAAATTTGGAGTGGATGTTGCCTCATATTTATGGTACTGCAGGGGAGAGTGGGGGTGGTGAAAAAAAAATACAGGTTGTGGATTTATTCCTTGGGGACTTCTGAACAATTTCTGGTAATCTCCCGCAACTTTTTTTCTAAATCCGAAAAAAGAAAAAAAATGGAAGAAAATATGCATTTTTGCAATGTATTTTAAATGGGAAATTTGAGGTGCTCGGTGGCACGTGTTAACGTTAACCGATTTTTCTCAAATTTGGGAAGAATTTTTTTTCCTGAAAACGAACAGATTGGGGGGGATCGTTGCCCTCCAGCAAAAAGTCGTTTTTGTGGACCACCCTAGTCTAGATAAAGCCAACAAAAAAAAAAAAAATAAAGTATATTCTACGTTTCATACTTTTAGAACTAATCCCACCGAAGTACTTTATATTCATCAATTCAATCAATACATTCCAAGTTAATGCATAAAACTCGCTACAGAACTGCCTTAATCCTATTCGAAAATCGACAAACTAATGAAGTAAGATGTAAAATTGTAACGACGATTGCAGCGCCGCTAGTGGTCGTTAAATTTTCTACCCAGGAGGAGTAATGCACCATAAAAGATGCATTGACATTTATAGCGACCGGCAATTCTTTTTATCGCCCTACGGCGATCTGCTGGGAACGCTGAAATATAGACGCTGGCGCGCGCGTAGAGACGGCCCACGCTCGACAATAGGGCGAGAGTCTTGTTCCATCCACTTTTAAGTTCCTGCATCGATAAAACAGTTGAATTGCGGACGACGTAACAACCCGCGCAATTGTAAAACGATTGCCGTAAAAATTTGACTTGTCGCGAGCGAAGATAAAGTCGACGACCGACGTTACAGCTTGCTCGTTGAATTTAATCGTTTAGTCGACAAATAACTCTAGTTTTTATTATTGACGTGGGATGTATTGAAACTGGCAAAATGGTAATAGGATTTAATGAATTCCTAACTTGAGGCATCCAAACTTTGACGACTGGGTAATTCCATGTGAAATCAACACAGTTTTATTCCTCACCACCTTAGATATTGATGAGATTTTGCACAATAGGGTATTTGACTGTATTGATTGTTTTCCAACAAAGTTGGAAAACAACTTTGTTAAAGCGGTTAGTGGTACTCTACCGAAAGCTAACGCTTTGATGGTGGGATTCTTCTTTAAATAATCCTTATTTTTACGCTCCGGAACTAAACAACGTGTAAGAAGTGCAATGTAAGCATAACTTTGTAGGTTAGGTTAGTCCTAACCTTAAACTGTCAGATTATACCTAGATCGAAAATACGATAGATAACTTATTCTAGTCAGGTTTACTTATGTCGAAGTAATCTTCGCAACAAAAAAACACTTGTATTGGCCGCTATTTATTTCATTTGGGCCAGTCTCAACCACCTTCTTCGCAGTTTCAAATCTTGCGGAACAGCTACAAATAGTTTATCCGGAGTCTTTATTGACGTATTTCTGCATTGTGGATTTATACACCATTTATAACCCATTTTTATGTAGAAATTGTGAAAACAGCACATCATACAACACAATTATCAAACGGAGACGAAGCCGATGCTTACAGACCATATGGGCCAATTGGACAACTAGTATCGTGTGACGTCACAAGAATCACGTGATCTACGTACAACAGAAACTAGCGTTTTAGCGGAACTTTATGTGATTCAATTACTTACACTGATTTTTTATGAAATATTGACGAAATAATTACGAAAAATAATGCATTTACAAAGTAGAGTAAAGGAATAAGCGCACTAAGATGGTTTGCCAATAACAGTCAAATACCCTATTGTTGTCTTCTTGTAGTTATAGGAAAATATCAAATTTTATGATTATATGTTATCCTGTTTTGGAATTATCGGCAATTTGACCCGCTATTTTCTATAACGTAAAATTATTGTCATTTCTACTGGGTGTTCCATTTAGGTGGGACGGAAAGTCTCTACATTTTCTTCAATGGAACGTCCTGTATATTTTAGTATATTATGAATACTACTAAATTTGCTTATCCAACCGTGTATGTTGCTAAGGCACAGCGGTAATAGTTCGAGAGATATTCAACTGTTTTTTCCAAAATATGCCAGTTGCAGGATCTTTTTAAAACCTATGTAAAAATGACATTTTTGCCGATTTTGCCTTTAAACTACGTGAGACAACAGTCAAAGCCAGTAGGTAGATGATAGTATCCAACGATATATACAAATGGCTTTTTATCGAGTTTTTGAAATGGAACGGCCTGTATAATATGAGTTGGCCATAAATGCCCTTTAATTTGCTCCAATTTACATCTAGTATGTTATACACCAAATGTTACTATTTTTTGTGATATTTCCTCCTACTATTTTTTATATGAATAAATCTAGTTAAATAGGTGCTAAATTACCTACTTCTTCTATAACCCTTTAAATATTTTACATCATGCTACCCAACACACTGTATAGTGTATATCCAAAAAACTAGTAAAAATAGATATAAGATATAGTGAATATAAATTTCAAAGAATTTCAGAGACATTTCAATTAGCAAATAATATACAGGATATTCCATTTGAAAATCACAAGAGAAAGCCATTTAAAAATGTTTAAAATCTAGTATATGCTACGATCACACTGTATAGCGCATCTATTTTTTCATGAGTTCAGCAGCTAGCTATGGGTTTAGTTATTATGTGATAAAAATTTTAGGACAATATCTGCAAAAATGCTGTATTATCGTAGTTCTTAATTAAAAATTTAAACTTTAATTTTGATTATTTCAAAATGTCCGTGTTTAAATTTTTTTATTAAAGTCAGCATGCTACCACTCTAGATCAATTAGGGATTTTTTAAATTTTGTATGCTCATTATTCCAAAACGACATAACATTTTATGATAAAATTTGGTATTTATCTATAACTACGTGAAGACAACAAGTGTACAAAATTTCATCCAAATCCAAGGTGGTGAGAAATAAATCTGTGTCGATTTGACTTGGAATTACCCAACTGAAACTTGGAGCAGGATGAAAAGAATTATTAAAAAAGCGTCGTCATCATATGGGTAACATATTTATTATCAATTTCTCAGAAAATTGCATTCTTCGTAAAGTAGAATACTAGAATAATTTTACTTTAAATTTTATATTTTATGACATACGAGGTAGCGAAAATAATAATTCAAGATAAGCACCGAAAAGGGGACTTATGATATAAATAAAACATTGTACAGACGGAATTACAGAAGTGGGCTCCCAGAGTACCCATTAGTTTATCCCATTAGATGTTTTCCTGTGGAAATACGAGAAATACAATGTCTACAAACAGGATGCTTATAATTACAGAATGGCCCTATAAGCATTGATTTTTAAAAAAAGAGCGCTTTATACAGTGTCCCGCCTCACGGGTTGTTGGATTGTATGAGTACCCGTTTTTTTTTGGGTTCCATTAAACAAAAAAATCGTCTAAATTAAATATTTATTTCCTATTATTTCCAGCTTTGTAATTTTTTTTTTTTTTTTTTTCAAATAAAAATCCAATATAATTCTATAGGTTTAATATTAAAATAAAATGTCACCGATAAATCCCTGAATTTTTGAAACTTTACTCAACAAACTCGGCTCCTGGCAATGAAAAAATCCCTGGAGATAGAACCCACTAGATATTTGGCATAGAGTAACGTAATCGAAGGCAATTATCAAATTAATTTGTACTTATATTTATGTTTAGAATGATCATGTTATTAAATGTAGTGTTTCCCAAACACTTCTAAAAGTATTGCTCTTCGATCGCTATGTAAACCGTAGTTATAAACCTTTTCAATTTTTTAAAATGCATATTTTGGCATAACAATTTTATGGAGTTAAATCAGAATAATCTCAAGAAACAAAAAGGTTTTAAAATATTTGACAACTCTATATAGGTATATATATATATATATATGTTTAATGTTGTTACGATACATGTAATTGTTTTCTCCTGACTATTTAGAATTGATAATGACAGAAATGTCGAAACATGTCTTCTAAGTAAATTTAAATAAATCAATGCAAATAGAAAAGAGGTTTTCTTTATTCAACGCTGATTCATTGTTATTTGCAAGCATGGAACAATCCCAATCTATATAGGTGAACGAGGATTTTGTGAATGTAAATCGTCTATTCGATTTATATTAGGACCACAAATGAATTTATCACTATCAATAAGATAAGTAAAAGATAATATCAGTGACGTCAAAACAATTGCATGTTGGAACTTGGTATAAAACTTGTTATGTAAAAATGTCTATGTAGGTTCTTCAATCAAATAAAATATGTAATTACTAATTTATGAAATTTTGAAATCATGAATTGAAACAAGATATTACAAGCATATTGGGTGATATGAATAAAACTGAGTTTCTACTCCGAGTATGTACTCATGAGCATGAGTATAAACGGTTAGTTTATTCTCCAGTTTGTATGAATAAAAGCGAATAAGCTTAGACAAGTACATGCTCCTAATACATGATGCAGATGTTCAAGAATATGTTAATTGTATAACAGATAAACTGTATTTCATTGATCACTTGAAAAAGTCTCACAGAAAAGTTTTAAATGAGCTTAAAACACGGACGGCGTTTCTTGGTACTTGAATACGCGCTTTCAGAAACAAAATAAACAAAAACTTGACCATCTTTTTGACCACATTTTTATTCAGTACAGAAAATTTATCGAAAACGACTAATCACTTTCAATTCCAACAATATCATAATTTTCAAGTTTCATAGCGTAATCTCAGTGCACTTATCTTATTATCACTCTCATTTTATCAATTTGATAACGAATCCCCTCTGTTTCCCAGAAAGTGTTTCAGTTGCCATTATAAATCACCTTGACTTTGACTTTGTACCTTTGCTAATATTAGAAAGAAAATAACGATTTCTTAACACATATTTGAAACGGCTATAACTTTTTAATGAATTGAAAAAGTGAATATGAAACTTTGTATCAGTATGAATATTTACTCCCTGAAAAAAAATATTCGGGAAAAAAGTGTGACACCAAGTTAAGTACTAAACAATAACAGGGATTTAAGACTCATGGGACGTAGCAGCTAAAGATAATTAAAATTAGAGTACAGTAGAGCGTCGGTAATCCGAACTATTGGGACTGAAGGTGGTTCGGATTATCAATTATTGCAGCTAAATAGTAGAAAACGAGGTTCGGGTACAAGATATACAACAAAAGCAATACATTTCTGTGAACAGGTATCGACAAACATGGGTTTGTACTCTCTTACACAGTGATTTATTGTTATATTCTTTGTTTTTTCGACGCTCTACTGTATTTAAGAATAAGAATGATTTATTATATTTAGTACACAAATAAAGATATTTGTCTATAAAACAGATATGTCATATAAAACTGGTAGCTACCTATCTGAAAGTTGCAACACCCATTTTTCTAGATCACGAGTCGCCACTGTTGCCTATTCATTTCGAAGCCAAACTTAAGCCGCCCAAAAATCGACAAGTTTCAATTTATATAGCAAAACACCTGTAGATTTGCAAAACGAACACCTTCATCGAACTTTTAACCTTTATTTTGTCGGATTCCACGTAGTGGTTGTTCAATAGGCGAACAAATGCTATCGCGCCAAGCTACCGATGATAGCGCCTCTGGCGGCGAGTAATTGCAATTTAATTAAAACTTACGATGGGCAAACAACGACCGCTACATCGGCATTGCGGAAACAAAAAGGGACCAAAAGGAACCGAATGGTACCTAACTAAAGAAAAAATATACGCTCGAACTGACTGGACGGGCCGGAAGTGGAGGCAAATTAGTTTGCGGTTTGGCCACCGGATGTTTATTAACGTGTCCGAGGCACGTACATACCACGTTCGTAGCTTTATTAAAGTATCTACCTACTAATTTTTGTATAAACTAGTAGTATTGCGTAGTTGTAATGTATGCGAGGATATGTTCGCAAAACAAATAACAGGAAAGGGATAGTAGTCCGATGGAAGCCAAATCTGAAAATTAAAATAGTGAACTAGCTCTAGTTTTTAAGAAAAACAGGATACGATGGTAATAAATAGTAGGTACATATATGTAATAAGATAGATAGCTGAAACAAGCAAATAATGATAAATAAAAAATATATTCGACCTTACTTTTTTACAAAATTTAGTATCGCTACGTTTTCTGAGAAACGAAGAACTCAATATGTAAGTAGCAGACCAAAGATACATGTTTTAATGTAACCCTGAATTTTTTTTTACTACTCAAAACACAAATACTACTATGAAAACCGTCTGGCCGTAAGTTATTCGTTTAAATAGAATTATTACATATTTAAAATAAAAATCTGCATTAATAGTAGGTAGCCAGGATATTTTGAAACTTTTGACAGTAATTAGAACGTCAGCGGTTGCGAAACGTCAATACGCAAATGCATGGAGAATGCGGTGAGGAGGAGAAACACGCGCGCACGTACGCTATGTAATAGTTAAATAATAAATTAAAGTAGATGAACTTTCGTATAATTTACGTGTATGACAATTTTTGGTAAAATTAATAGTTTAGCTGTAGGAGCAAATTCTATTTGACCGAGATCGTGTCTGCATTAATATAGAAGATTTGCCAGATATTTTTATTCTAATGACAGTGGATAGTGTCAAAGGCTGATTTTTTGACAATACCTGCTGCCAATATCTGTCAAATCCTGACTAATTCGTTTTATTTTAATGCAAACACGCTCGATCTCGATAGAATCTCATGCAGCTAAACTATTAATTTATGGGTGCGATTTAAGCGTGCATTATTTAAATAGATAAATGCATTCATATAGATACTTTGTGCAAAAAAAGAAATAATGTGCATTAAATAAATATGAATACGTTACATAAAATATTTTATAATGAGCAATATTTAATTCATTTTGTGCCCTAGAATGGCTGACTTGTGCATTAAAATAATACATACTGAGCATTAAATAAATATGAATAAGTTACATACAAAATTTAATAATGAGCAATTGTTAATTCATATTAGATCGGCTGACTTGTGCATGAAAATAATACGTACTGCGCATTAAATAAATATCAATTTGTTACATAAAAAATATTATAATGAGAAATATTTTCGTCTGTCATTTTTCCCTAAAATTGGTAAAAGTTAACTTAAATCATTAATTATACAGTCAGGAGATAAAAAATCGAAACTAACTTTGTTTTTGTATTACTAAATTTAACGGCTACATACCTACATAGCGATATTAAATATAATATTTTCATTTGTATGTTCTATCTCTATTATCGGATTCATAAAATGAAACATGTATAAACCGTGGTGTTATGAACATAACCCAAAAAATATAATTTGAATTAAAACAAAATCTGATGTGGCCAGCACATTACCTACTTTATAATACTATACAGGACTGCCTCGTCATGGCAATCTCGACGCATCTGCGTGTCGAATTCGCGTGCAACGCAAACGCTGATGTTCTGCCAATACCGTCACAAGAATCAAAATATCTGTCAAATCTTGGCTAACTAGTTTTAATGCAGACAAGATCTCGACTAAATAGAATTTGCTCATAAAGCTAAACTATGAATATTAGCAAAACATTTTGTATACATAATTTCCTATAGTTTAATTTATTTAATTTATCTAACTATCTTTACAAAATTACTGAAATGGCGGCTGATTTGCAAAATCGTTGAAAAAATGCTAAGAGTAAACCTCCATTTGACAAGAAATCCCAACCAATCTTTATGTAATTTAGAAAAGATTTTTTTTCCATTAGAAAACGAACGATTTCATTACTTGTTTATTGTAAAGATATTACCTACATTGTTTTTGCGTTGTTATGTATGTTTTGTATGTATAAAACCCCCGCACAGGTGTTATGTACGTTTCATTTTATAAAACTAATAATTATTAGATAGCAAGTTAAAATGGTACACGGAATAACCGTATTTGAAACGAAACATACGGCGTAATGGTACTCATCTACTGAAATACAGCGGAAAACGTACTACTATTAAACATAGTTGATTATCATAGCAACGAAAAGGAAAAAAAAATATTGACAATTGTACAGCATCTAATTCTACTAAATAAGTGTGCAAAAAGAATTTTTATTATATGTCTTATTACGATAGTTTCTTAAACAACAAAAAATAAACAAGTATAACGACAAGCAGTAGAACAAGACGTAGGATACATATGATACAACACACATATTCTTATACATATTATAAGGGTTTAAACTATTACTAAAATCGCCTTTCCTCAAACGCGCGCGATTTGGTATATTTGAGGTTATGATTGTAACTAGAATTATATTTACACTATGAACTAATTTATTCAAAGAAAATAAACAGTTCACTTCCCTGTCAAACCAATTTTATGACTCAGTTATAAAGTTTTATTTAGACACCAGAGACAGCCAGAGAGCAACGACAGGTCTAAGCTGTACGATACACATAAATGCGCTACGGGTTGCAGAACTTAATGCACACTATAATCTATCCAGGGCGCATCATAATTTTCTCATGGCACAATTTAGATTATTGAATGCTCTTACCAAATTTTCAAATGCTGATTTATTTAAACTATTGAACATATATATTTTTTAATTAACGATTGTACTGCACATTTATTTATTTAAGTGCACAAATATATTATGCAAGGAACATTCAAATATATAAACGTACAATTATTTATTCTGATGCACATATTATAAATATATTGCACATTTAGGTTTTTAAATGTTCAAGGCATTTTTTGCATTGCTCAAATATTTTTTGTATTGGTCAAATGTTTTTTATATTGCTCAAATATTTTATCAAATGCTTACAATAAATGCACGTTTCAGTTTATATATTGCGCAAATAATTTGTACTGTTAATTTATATATGTATTGTATGATAAAGTCATGTGCCTGGCCTTATTAAATTTTTTACACAAGTCATGAAGGTTCAATAGAAACTGTTTTAATATTGCTGTCTTGATGTTTAGCTATGATTTGGAAAAAAAAATAACAACCCTCTACTAATATTGACTCGACCATTCAAACCACTTCAAAACGATAATCGGATAGGAATTGATAAAATGGACAAAATCAACACGAAGAGAAATCGTATAATTTACTTAGCAGTGGTGGTAAGCCACAAGCACGGAGAGGATTGAAATTTGCTCCTGCAGGATGAATTTCCCCATAGAATTGAGCGCTATCATTGCGGCCGTCAGGAAGATGCACGTCATTTACTGCGGTAAGGCTGCATCTAGATTGCTACCGCGAAGTGCATTCGATCGCCGCCGCAGACGTCAAAATGGGAATGATAAAGTTCCGGAGTTAACATTTCGAATTGATTGAAAACGATTGTGTGTACCGCCGCGGAGTTGTTAAATAAATAAATCGAAAATGCCGTGTTGTTATTGAGAAAGGTTTTTGAATTGAAGTTAGGGCTAGATAATAGGTAATAGTCAGAATTGTGTTCTATTTGCCGATACAGGCGATCTAAATTATCTCAAAGTTTGTTTCAATAATATTTGATTTGTTGCAGTTTTTATATGAATTGAAAACTGTTGCTTAGTTTAGACAAATGCACCAGAGGTACCAGCTAAGACAATAGGTAGTGCAAAAAACTGCAAAAAAAGTCTAAGCGTCAAATTTCCTTTCAAATACAAATCATTTTCGCCTCTATCATACAGACAAATAGTGGCGAAAATGGTTTGTTACCTATAGAGAATTATTTGGCAAAAGCTATAAGCGTCCAATTTAGATCTTGAAATTAATCTTTTTGTCTGATTGAAGACAAGACTTAAAGTCAGATGTCTATAATAACATATGTTGGACACATGGAAGAAAATCTTATTAAAAATGTTTAATAAAATATTCTTCATAAAAGATTCTGGGTTCTGTTAAACCTATAATGCAAATACATATATTAATGTAATTATCTGCTTGCCTGTACAGGGTGTTAACATACTTATGACACTTAACAGTACAATAGAGCGTCGATAATCCGAACTAATTGGGACCGAAGGTGATTCGGATTATCAAATTGTTCGGATTATCAAATATGACAACTAATTAGTAGAAAATACGAGTATTCGAGTATTGGATAAAAGTTCAATCTTAATAAAACCAACACCATTCGATTTCGCTCTTCATAAACTATAAGAATACCAAAAACTCCAAATCGAAGGGATATCGAAGGGATATCAAAGAGATTTTTTTATAATTTAATTATGATTTATTGTGATTTATTATGATTTATTATGATTTATTATTTATTTATTATTTATTTATTTAATAGTGGAAAATATGAGTACAAAAGCAACATTTGTCTCTAAATAAGAACCGAGAAAAATTGCTTTTCCATATGTTACTCAGTGATTTATTTTATTATTATTTATTTTTGGGCATTCGGATTAGCGAATGTTCGGATTACCGAGGTTCGGATTATCGACGCTCTACTGTACCTGGATTGTAAAATGTATGTCTAAATGTTATTACAAAAAGAGTTTAGAAATATTAGAGGGCATTAAATCCGAAATCATAATCTCCTTATTCGTTACATGTATGTTTTTATCAAAGTTGAAATAATACATTATTATTTAAACAAAAAGAGAAATTTATAGTTAAAAATATACTACGCAATCTACCAGTTAACCGCATTATATAACTAGATAAGGAAAGAAAATATTAAATGACAGAAACAAACATTAATTATTATTAAAATGCAACACCAGGAAACATTTCACTCATTCAACGTGGCCACTTTTCGTCTGTCTATTCATTCTTCTTACGTGTGAGGAATTAAGTCCTGCATGCAATTTTCTATGACATTTTTCAAATGAAGGACTTTTCAAATAATTGGTTGTAGCGGAAAATGTGTTGTTCTAAACACCCGGTCTATGCAACGTCGAAGGTGACCAAGGTTCTTTTATATACTTGAATAGAACTACGATGTCGTAGAATAACCATATATATTTTTGAGTTTGAAGAAATACATTATCAATCAATAGCTCTTTTTTCACAATAAGGCACTCAAATAGTAGGTTTATTAAGTTATACATACCAATACATACCAATACCAATACATTTGTATTGGTATTTGTATTGGTACTTTACGTACCTAAAAAAAGCCCCAGACAAAATATATAAACCATTCACTTACAATAACGTTAATTTAAAACTGAACAATATTTTACCAAAATTTAACATTTATCCCGCTTTTAAAAGCAATAATACTATGTACAAATTAGTTTCAAATGTCAAAACCCTAAATCAGTTATGGATGAGTCTGGAGTCCACTCAATCAAATGCTCTAACTTTAATGCTGTTTATGTAGGTCAAACCGGAAGGAAGTTGGCAAAATGAATAGCGGAACACAAATCCAAAACTTCTTCAAACATTTATCAGCACAAAATTGCAACAGGTCATTGTATAAAATACAATGAACCTACACTTCTTCACAAATAATAATGTAATAAAAACTACAAGTTAGACTTATTAGAACAGCTCAAGATAGAAAAACATAAAAGAAACCACAACATAACTTTATTAAACGATCAATTAGATTTCCAACAAAAACCATTGTTCATGTTTACTTTGCAATAATTTTAAAAATTACGAACTTTAAGTTGCCTACCTTGAACAAATAAAAATTTTTCGCTGTCCGTCCAGCTAACTTCCAGCCGCATATCAATGTTTCGTCGTCGTTCGCACATGGCACACGTGCTTCGTTTATGTTTTTAATTTAATTACCTGACCGTAAGTTATCTGCTAAATTATTGTTTATTTATTTTCTTACCACTGTTTTCTAATTGTAGATTTAGGCTGATGATGTTTTAAATAAAACCGGTACCTAAGAAATTAATATACAATACCAAGGAAAACATAACAACAATGTTTTACAGTTTTGCAGTTATTCTCATAGGTGGTACTGTCTAAAACATGAGAAAATTAAAAAAAGGTTTATTAAGTTTAAAGTTTAAAATCTTATTGGCCAAAATACCCAAAACTTATTTTCTTAACTTTTTTCGCTTTTTGTTGCTCAAAAGTTGCTTTCCTCGTATAAATTAGCAGGACCACTTGATTGTTAATTCTGCATTATACAATATTTCAGCTTGGGACTACATATAGCGTCAATGCAAAAACAGATAACCGTTACGTGCATGGACTAGTTGAATTTAGATAATTAATTTTGCAACTTTCACAATGCGTTATTTTGCTGCGCGCTCGGCACTGGCAGTTGCAAACTATACAGCCCGTTTTTTGTAACTAAATTCGGGACTTTGCAAGCACAATACGGTGCATTCATGTAACAATACACAACGAAAATACCATTTTGTCGTTTAATAATATTGTTTTTGCCAAATTCGTATCACCGAAAATTCGCTGCTGTTTATTTTAAACTAACAAAACCGCGAACGTAATTGATCCGGCTCGAATGACCAAACACGAAAACACCAATTTTCATTTATCGCTTGTTTTTTATCGTTTTATATTACGTTATCTATCCTGGATATTAATATAATCTTCGGATATCGCCCATAAGAACGCCATTAAAAGTTAAATCCAGTTCGAATCCCCTAGTAAAAACAAAACGTCCAACAAAGCAGCTGCGCTTCGGTTGTTTCTTAGTTTTTCCCGCCCGTTCTCTTATCCGCGGTCGGCTTCAACTTCGCGTGAAGTTAAATTGAAAAATTTTGGCTTCAGAGATGGATATCGCAGAGGGCATAGAGATGCGAGACGTTCCATTTAATTTCATAAACGCGGCCGACTTGCGGGTGCGATCCTGGTATTTTATTTTCCTTTCTTGCCGCAACGCGGCGTTGCGTTTGCCATTTCGCGTTATTCAGACCACCCACCCCACCCTATACCTCTTTGCTCCCCACGTTGCTTGCTAAAACCAGAAACAATTTAAAGTTCGCTACCGACGACAGCTCAATAATATTGTTTGTCTACAATTTGTGAAAACGAATGGAAATTTTATACAGGATGTTCATTTTAAGATAAAATGAGCTATCCATCTGTCAAGAAGAAATGAAATCGGCTAATCCGTTTCTGAGATAGAATCAAGTGTGTGTGATTTAATGAATAGCAATATTATTGTTTCACTGGTCAACTTTATTCGTTGACATTTTTGGTGAATAAGCTCGTTATTTTATTAAGAAAGTGGTCTGCATATTTTGTTTTTTGTTTGAGATTTTCTAGTGTTTACCCTCCAAAAGAATAATGGTGAATATTAAAATTCTCTAAGTAGGCTATAATGAAATTCTAAAATTCGTTTAACGTGTTTTAAAACGACGGTAAGCCAGGGATATCCTGTATTTTATTGCTATTAACGATGTCTATACGTCAAATTAGGTATTGTTTTTATTAATACTGGAATAGCATATTCGTAATACTACGTTCATCAGACTGTTTGTATATCCAAGTTGTGGGTATAGGCAAAACTGGGAGAGCTGAAGATTACTCATAGATTTCAGCTGTTATTTTAGACATACGTTACAGAATATTTCTAAATATTGACGCGTGTTAAAACGAAATAGCATACTTTTCATACGTCTGCTGTATAATTTAAATGGGCAAGACAAAAAAGTACGTCTGTTCTTAGAACCATAAGAACGAATGACAGCGGTAGCAACCTAACCTCCAATTCGAGCGCGAACGTGTGATGTGAACAAGATGTTTTCGTTGGTATGTTTTCACTTTGCTTCTGTTAAACATGCTAATGATGGATATATAAATTAGATAGGACAATTATCACAATTAACTGACAGTATTTTTAATAATTAAATATTAATCTTGAACGAACTACCTAGTAGGCAACTTAATATACACAGTTAATAACCAATTCACGCGGTACGTTCATAACTTGGTTCATACGATTTTAAGCGATGAATCACCTTCAGCTCTCCCAGTTTTGCCTATAGTATGGGTTCATGGTATGGGCCATGAATCTTGCACAGTTGGCACATTGATTGTTTTCATATTATTCTCAACAATATTTTCTAACCGCCCCATTCTTTATTCAGTTTAGGAATATGCCGATCTTCTCCTGCAAAACCATCTCTTAGATTATCTGCCAAATCTGATTTTACACTAGCCTACAGACTATGCTTGCTCAATCGGATTTAAAATGGGACTGTATGGACTGAGTCTTAATCTATTATATCTCAATCTATAATGAAAAAAATCCTCTTCTGCAAACACTTCTTCAATAGACAAATGACGAGGTCCATTATCTATAATCATAACTACTGGTTTTTGGTATATATTTTGGGTGTTTCTCAAACATTGTTTCATAAATTCGTTTGCTTCTGGTATTAGCTCACAATGTATTAGACCAGAAATACCTATGCATCCAATAAGATGTATATTTGCACCTCGGCTACCACCTGCTACATCTGTTGGCTCTATCTGGCTCTCGACGACTCGTTTTATTGTATGTATACATTAGACCGTCGCGTCGAGTGTTGACGAATACATTCTTTAGTGACAATTTCATATGATTGTAAATTATTTTCTTTTAATTGCTGGAGAGTTATGTTTTCTTTCAATTTCATTTTCAAAAAAAGACTGATGTAGCCACCATATTGACTTTATCATACAATATATAAACTTAATAGTTCAGCTGCATGAGAATCTATTTGATTGAAATAAGTCGTGTCTGCATTAAAATAAAACTAGTTAGCCAGGATTTGACAGATAAATAAATAATTAAATAAATAAATAATTCCTTTATTAACATAAAACAATATTAAATGCAACAAAGTAATATTTTTATTTAGGGCGGAGATCAGCACACTTGTTTCCAAATTGTCTTGCTCTTCCACTCAATCCCTTACGCAAACTAGAACTAAGACAAAATTGTACCAATAATATAACAATAATTCCGAGAACTTATCAAAACAAAAAAATTACTCTAGAGTCTAAGTACACGTAATTGCAGCAAATCCAACTCAACAAAACATCGCACATGCTCATAAAAAATTCAAAATAAAAACAGCCTCCGATGTGCGCTCAATGACTAAAGTGCCCCCTGTTGAGCAAACAGACAACACTACACCTTTCCCCAAACCTGTTTAATATCTTCCCTGAGACCATTGTATATGTGACTGACCTGGTAAGAGAATGACCGTTTATACAGCTCAGCGCGATGGGTAGGTGGAGCAAACAAACCCCTGAATCTTAAATTAAGGTTCTGGACATCCGTTCTACAGCGTATCTTCCGCATGAGGTATTGTGGGATCGTCTTGGATAGCAACTTATGATATAATGTTGCTGCATGCAACACCCTAGTGTTATCCATGTTCAACCACCCCAAGTCGCCCAGCCCATTCGATACATGATCATACTTCCTCAAACAAAAACAAACAGAACACATGCATTTTGGACACGCTGAACCGTACACGGTATCACAATATGAGATCTTTTTACTATTGACAGTAGATATAGTGAGATATTGTCAAAACATCAGTATTTGACACTACCGGTACTGTCATTAGACTGAACATTTGGACAATTTTTTTTATATAGGGCATTATGGCAACCTGCAAGGGTTCTTTTAAGATGTTAATATGAATTGACAATTAAATTATTTATTATTTAGTCAACTTGAATTTGTTATTTGCCAACTTGATTTTTATTGGTGCCAATTTGATTTTGATTGGTGCCAATTTCAACTTAAAAAGGATAGACTGTAATAACACCGTCCAGTATATTTATATTTCAGGCTTCATTATCCAGTTCCTATCTACAAGCTAGACAAGATATCTATCCTTCAAACGTATCCACCAAAACACAACACCATAGTGACGAAATTGGTCACAATTCAGTAGCGCGCAATTCACAGTATATTTTTCCACACCAAAATCCTCCTTCATTATTCCCTCCGTTACTCCAAGACAAGCGAATGCCATCTGCTTGCTAATGGACTCTCACTTTCGCCGCGCATCCGAGCAACCATCAGCTGACATATTTTCATTTCGATTTTATTTTACCTTTCGTCTCACCGCATCCTTATAGATAGCCGACTCAGACATTGCGAGAATGCTTATAGGTATTCCACCAGTGTGCGTCCTTGCTTGTTCTCTTTTTTACCAACACTTCAGCAGACAATAAGGTCGCGTGGTCAGTACGAATACTATGCCGCATTGACCAGACATGCGTCCGAATAGCGATTATGGAAATGGGAACAATTGGGCTGTTCGTGAAAAGTATTCGAGCGCTTGCAATAGCGCCCCCTAGGTAGGCTGGTATTGAGTTACTGTGCGGTATCACGCTGAATAACGAGGCATTTGAATTCGAAATTCGGATTAGAGAGCATGGTTAAAGTTTTTGTGGACTGTGAGGGAAGAAGGTAAATTAAATCTTCTTGACTGCGCGATTGTATTCAGAGAGGTACCTACAATTGAAGATACCGGTTTTGACGTTTTATTGCTATCCTCAGTGACATAAATTGCGCAGTACATAAAATGTGTCCATTTTAAATTTGCATCTTCGATTTTTAGCGATCTAGATCAGTGTCAAGCTCACTTACTTTTCGAGTGACTCGGAGAGCCCAGAAAAAAAAAGAATCGAAAAAAATGGTAAACTGGAAATGATTTTTCATTGACAGATATTTTGTCAATATCATATAAATACAAAATGATATAAAGAATGTTGGTAACAGCAGGATGTTCCAACACTAGCGTTGCGACATATATCTTTATCTCATCCGACGTAGTGCCACTGGACACACTACGCATGCGTCAAGGTCGTGGTTTCGACTGGCGGGATAGGATCCAGCATTGGCTGCCACAGTGCTGCCACCAGCTGCTACTTGTATAAGGTTATCTATGGGCTGTCACTGGTTTGGCGTTAGTGATACCGAATATTACCGGCTAACGGCCGCGGTAATACCGACCGCACACTATCATACTGCGTATGATAAAGTAAAAACAGTACACGAAAGAAAGCCATTTACAAAACATTTCTTTGAAGGGTACTCACGGTACATTATAATGAAAAATATATTTTTTCTGTTTTGTTTTCATGAAGTTTAGACCTTTACCTAACCCCTCGCCAAATATCAAGTCAATATTTTGAAATATAACGACGCTACAACGATTTTTCCATCACAACTTCGAGCGGTAGGGCCGTAGGGTTGTCCATCGTAAAAAGGAGATCTTTTTAACAGTTGCCATGTGTGGCAATTTGGTATTATTCTTACACATAAAAATTGTAGTATACACAGAGAAAATTTAGATTCATATAAAAGAAGAAAACATAGTGTAAATGTAATATAATTACCAGAAACAAAAAACCTGATGTGGCCAGGCACTTGACTTTATCACACTATGTATAAAATTAATAATTTAGCTACATGATGTTCCATTTCCTCGAAATCCGTCGTGTCTGCATTAATATAAAACTAGTTAGCCAGGATTTGACAGATATTTTGTTACTATTGACAGTCGGTATTGTCCAAACGTCAGCGTTTGACATTTACGTAATGTCATTAGAATGAAAGTATCTGTCAAATCCTGGCTAACTAGTTTTATATTAATGCAGACACGACCGATCTCGATCAAATAGAATTTGCTCATGCAGTTAAGCTATTAATTTTACCAATAATTTTAAAGTAGAATTTCCTCTACTTAAATTTCGTTATTTAACTATTTTGACGAAATTGCAGTCCAAAATCTTTTTCTGTTAGGTTTCAGCACTGTCATATTACCTAAGTATGATAAATTAACAATTAATAAATTTGGCCGCGTAAATTAATGAAAACTAAACTGTTTTTTTTTTTGTTTTCGTGGGGATCAAGATTGATGATAGATAAGATTTAGTTCATTTATAGTTATAATATCATATAGAAAAAAAAAACGATTACAAATTAAAGTTATGTCACTGAAAACAAAAAAAATAATCTGATGTGGCCAGGCACATGACTTTATCATACAATATATAAAATTAATAGTTTAGCTGCATGAGAATGACTACGTCATTAGAATAATAGTTATTTATGTCACAAATGCCGAAGTAAGGAATAGCACGACGAGCGGTGATGCGGCGCGTCACCGAAGGCGGAGTGTCGCCGTCGCATATGAGCGAGTCGGCTATCTAGTTTTTGGCAGGAGCTACATCAACGTTTATTGTGTTGCTTTTTAAGAAATACGTAATTAAAAAAAAATGATTTCTGTATTCTGTATATTACCACTTTGACGAAACGTCAAGTTTAAAGGTGCGTTCCGATTGGTAGGTAATGGTAGCTAATGGCGGTGGTACAATACGAAATTATAGTATTTCTTACATATCGTGATAATGACACATATTAGTTTGCATGTACATAAACATGAGTCACTATCAATTTTCTATGCCATTATCACTAATGAAAACGCACCTTAAAAAGGTAATTCAAATTCTGACAGATTTATATTTGTTCATGACACATCCCTACCAACATACTAAAATAAAACTACACTCATCGCTATACTTTATTTATAATTTTCTCAATGTATCGTTTTTAGAATTAGATATAAAGACGGGTTGATATTTCTTATCAACAAACAATCAAATTGGTGATCTTACTTTATTTGAAATTTGTATTTTATAATTTGCCGCACTACAGCGGCAACGTTCCATAGTGGTTCTCCAACCTCTTAGAATAAACTAAAAAGCTAAACTTTTATTTTACCAAAAAATGTCATAGGCATGAATTATTCAGAATTTCCGCTACTTTAAGTTATTATTTAACTATTTTGACGAAATTAGAGAAATGGCGGCTCATTTGCAAAATCCTTGAAAAAGGCTTAGAATAAACTACCAGTTCCTTTGGACCCTTTTTAACCAAAAGCTTTTCAGCTCTAAGTTAGGTCATGTAACTTCTAATTATGAACTTTCGTCCCGATACCTTTAGTAGTTTTTCCGGAATCATCGCCACAAAAATCGTTTACACACACACGCACACACACACACACAGACATTTTTTTGTACCTTGGTCAAAAATGTTCAGGGGACCCAAAAAGACCTATTTCCGCTAAAATCTCAATTTTTTTTTTCGGCGTGATTACAATACTTTAGCATACTGCGTATGATAAAGAATGAAGTCATACCAATCTTGAAATTATCTAAATAATATATTTATTTATGGTGTTTGAAAGTCTTCCATTTTTTGTGTGGCTTTATAAATTAATGTAATATTCCTGGTATATTATCTAACTTTGCAATTAAGAAAGTGAGAGAAACCAAAATTCACAAAAGATGATTTAAAAATCACAAATTTTCTTTTACCCGTCAAAGTCCCACATGTGTCAGAGTTAACTGCTAAATTCTATAGGATATAATCAATCAACTTTTTTATTTTCCCGTATATTTTCTAGAGTATTTTTTTACCAAAAATTCTTCCTTTTAAGCTTTTCTAATTGTTATATGATCATGAGAACAATTTTTTGTAGGCAATTATTACTTTATCATACATAGTATGATAAATGTTCTTTTTGCACTAAAAAACTAGACAACATTTACAAATTTCCTTTCAAATTCAGTTTCTACGGATAACGGTATACCACAATTATGTAGATAATTGCTTTTTTTAATAATTAATTATTTGGTTGATATAAAAAGTTATTGTTACTAAAAAAGATCATAACAAAATTTAACATCTTTCGATACATCTCTATAGTTGGTGAAATCGGTCATCAGAAAACTAGTCAAATTCCTTAATTAAGTTTGCTAGAACACTGACATAATCCTATAATTTATAGAGCATTATGAAACCACAACTGTCTGAAGTTACATCGTTTAACTACTGTTTAAAACTTGAAGACTAACAAGGAAATCATCAACGCAGCTGTGTGGCTTTGAAACTAATTATATTACATAACGATCATAGCAACTTCATTAAAAATATAACTCCAACTTCATCAAGCATTAATCGTGGAGGAACTTGCAACTGCGAATCAAATTAAATAATCACTCACGTCTGCCGGGTCGGTCGACTGGTGATCTATTTAACGCGCATCACGGCCAACTTTTACTTCGACCGGAGTTGCCGAGGGTTGCGCGTCGTTCTCGTCTCTCTGACTTTTTAGAGTTCGGTCCGTAAAGTTCGAGCCTGGAATATTAATAAACACCCGCAAATTTTCGAGCTTTTAATCAAACTGGAAACGGGGAATTATTCATGGCGTCGGTCTCATTTTAAACTTTTTCAATTCATCCCGCCGACGTGAAGCTGCTGCAAAAAAAATGAGCGGTAACACGATCGATCGACTATAAATCTGTTGGGGGTTAAGTGATTTCTTTTATTCGGATAAAGTTTTTTTGTTAGAAAGTAGTTATTTTTTTTATTCTTGCCGTTTGAGTTCTGAATATTGGGCAATAGCAAATGGGCGCACAGAGTGGTAGGTTTTGAACTTTTAGGTGGACATTTTTTTTTCTGTTCATGAACTTCAGCAATAATGGGGATGTTTTTGGGGTGATTTTGAGGTGAAGCATATGGTTGGTTTTAAACTTCTAAAACCTTGTTAGTATGATTATATTATACCTGCAATGAAAATACAGGCGAAGTAGTTAAAAGTCCTATAGTTTAGTTGAACCAAATTTGCATCTTAAATCATCGTTTTCAACATTGAAACAGGCACAAGAAAATAAACTTGAAGCTAGCTTTCTTAGTTAATGTTTGTTCTTCTTTTATTTTAAAGTTATTTTTCATTTTTTAATAATACTATTGAAATAAAGAACATAACTAGTCATAGGTCCCAATAGCATAGTTAGTTGCGCATTTTGGTAGATACACAAACTAAAAAGAAAATATATCTGAACAATCTTTTATTGTCAAAAACTAACCCAAACACATGTTCTATCCGACCGTTTTTGTCCCACTGATTTCCAATAATGGATTTTTTTTTCTTAAATTGTCCTTGTATTTTCTGTTGTTTACTATTTATTCCTAGCGTACGCCTTTTTATAGATTTAAGGAGAACGTTAGATATGAGTTTTCAGTAACAATAAAAGAAAAGAAAGATGAATACTTCATTGAGTCCACCTCAGCTTCGACAAGCAGGCCCAATAACTATACAATCGGAAGCAAAAAAAGTACCAGCCCCTCCCCCAATAATAGTGGACGGCATTAAAAATTATGAAACGTTTTACGAAAAAATTGGCGAACAAATTCAAACAAAAAATTTTACCACAAAAATAATGAGTAAAGAATGTATTAAGGTAAACGTACTTGACAAAGAGCTCTATAAAACAGTGACAGACATACTGAGAAAAGAGGACCACATTTGGCACTCATATGAGAACAAACAAGATAGGCCAATTAAAGTCATGGCTAAAAACTTGCATCATACGTGTCAACCTGAGAAAATTGTGAAGAACCTAGTAACACAAGGATATAAGGCAGCAGGGGCTGTTAATAAACTATCCTGGAGGAAGAAAGAAGCACTCGACATGTTTATACTTACTTTTGACGCAGAAGAAGACATAAATAAAATTCATAATATAACCAATATAATGGGCTGCAAAGTAAGCATCGAACCGCTAAGAAAATCCAAACTAATCCCACAATGCAAAAGGTGTCAAGCATATGGGCACACTCAACGATATTGTAACAGACCCCCGAGGTGTGTTAAATGTGCAGGAAAGCATCTCACGAACGATTGCAAGAAAGCAAACAATGTGGATGCTAAATGTTGGCATTGCGGAGGAGCACATCCAGCTAATTATCGAGGATGTGGCGTAGCTATAGAACTACAAAAAATAAAAAATAAAAATATGAAGACCAAACACTCTAAGGCTCCACAAAGTCAACGCGAAAACGCTCAACAAGGAAGACGAGAAAGTCAGAATCCAAAAGTGACTGACATGAGAACGTACGCCCAAGTCGTTCAAAAAGAAAATAATGACCAAAGGACCGAACCTCAAGAAAATAACGGTAACATTAGCCAAACTCTACAGATCATACTAGGAAAGCTAAATAAACAAGAAGCATTCATCACTACGATTGATGAGCGAATAAAAAAATTAGAACACAAATCACAGGGAGCTATTCCTAAAATAAAACAAAAATGAATAATACACTCAAAATAATGGCTTGGAATGCCAACGGATTACTGCAACATCAACAGGAACTGCAGGCAATCCTTGACACTGAAAATGTGGACGTGTGTCTCATTTCTGAAACTCACTTCACTAGACAATCATTCATAAAATTTAAAGGATTTAAAACATATCACACTATCCACCCTGATAACGCAGCTAAAGGAGGAAGTGCAGTAATCATTAAAGACAATATAAAACACCATGAGGAATTTAAATATGAGACAGAAAAAATACAAGCAACAGCAGTAAATATACAAACAAAGAATTATTCGCTTATCGTGGCAGGATTATATTGTCCGCCTAGGCATTCAATAAAGAAAGATGACTACTTAACTTTCCTTGGACAACTGGGAAACAGATTCATAGTTGGAGGAGACTTTAATGCCAAGAATACTTACTGGGGCTCTAGGTTGAGTACAACTAAAGGTAGAGAATTGCTGAAAGCAATAAATGAACTTAGTTGTCAAACAATGTCAACTGGAAGTCCAACATACTGGCCAACAGATCCAGCAAAAGTACCAGATCTAATAGACTTCTATATAGTTAAAAACATTAGCGTTAATTTCCTACAGATAGAAGAATGTCATGACCTAAGCTCTGATCACTCTCCAATACTTTTGACCCTGAGTGAGTATATTATTCAAAGGGAAAGTAATCCAACATTGACAAACAAATACACTGCCTGGGAAAGTTTTCGACAGACACTCGAAGAAAGGATAAATCTGAACACACCATTAAGGAATGAAGAACAACTGGAATCAGAATTGGAAAAACTTGTTTATGATATACAACAAACTGCCTGGGAGAACACCCCTGATAGACAGAGAAGAGTAAAAGGAAACAATTACCCCAAAGAGATAACAAATCTGCTCTCTGAGAAAAGAAAGGCAAGAAGAAAATGGTTCCAAACTAGAGCACCACGAGACAAGACGAGATTAAACAACCTCACTCAACAACTCAGAAGAGATATTAAAGAACTAAAAAATGAATCTTTCAACGCCTATCTGAGGGAACTATCCAACACCAGCGAATCACACTATTCGCTCTGGAAGGCAACCAAAAAGCTCAAAAGGCCAATAATTCAGATTCCACCGATCAGAAAAGCTGATGGAAGCTGGGCCAGGAATAATGAACAAAAAGCCCAAAGGTTTTCTGACCATTTAGAAAACATATTTCAACCTCATCATGGAGAAGATGAAGAAATCCATATGGAGGTGAATGACCAAGAAGGCACGCAAATCATGCTTACCACACCAACAGAAGTTCAGAACTTAATAAAAAAGGACATTAATCGGAAAAAAGCCCCAGGCTATGACTTAATAACTGGAGAGGTACTTAAAGAACTTCCAAGGAAGGCCATAGTTAAGCTTACAAATGTTATCAATGCTGCCTTCAGACTAAGGTATGTTCCCAAACTGTGGAAGGTAGCAGAGGTGATCATGATACTGAAGCCTGGGAAACCACCACATGAAACAACGTCTTATAGACCTATCTCTCTACTGCCAATCATGTCAAAAATCTTCGAAAAATTACTACTCAATAGATTGAAGCCAATAATTGAGAGCAAAAGGCTTGTTCCAGACCATCAGTTCGGATTTCGGGATAAGCACTCTACTATTGATCAGATACATCGAATAACCAACATAATTGAAAAATCGTTAGAGGAAAAAAAGGTCTGTTCTGCAGTCTTCCTAGATGTGGCACAGGCTTTTGATAAAGTCTGGCATGAAGGACTGAACAATAAATTAGGAAGTATTCTCCCAAAACAGTTTGCACAACTATTAAAATCTTACCTGACTGAGAGATACTTTAGAGTCAAACAAGGTGATGCATATTCTGTCCTTAAGGAAATAAAAGCAGGAGTGCCGCAAGGTAGTGTTTTAGGGCCGGTCCTTTACCTACTCTACACCAGCGACCTCCCAGCACTAGAAAATAATACTATCGCAACATTTGCTGACGACACGGCTATCCTAGCTGTTGGGAACAGCAATGAAGAAACGACGAGAAAACTCCAAACAGCTCTTGGTCATTTTCAGGTCTGGACAAAGAAAAAAAGAATTAAACTGAACGAACTCAAGTCAGTACATGTTGACTTCACGAACAAGAAAATACAACACATCCCGGTTACTATTAATAACCAAATAGTACCGTACGCAAACACAGCCAAATATCTCGGCATGACATTAGACGCCAGGCTCCGCTGGAAAGCCCATGTCAAAAAGAAAAGGGAGGAACTAGGAATCCGTTATAGAGAGATGTACTGGTTGCTGGGAAGAAACTCTACGCTGTCTGTACATAATAAGCTTCTCTTGTACCAGCAAATTCTAAAACCCGTGTGGACGTATGGTGCTCAACTCTGGGGTTGCACCAAAAAAAGCAACATTAAAATTGTCCAGACCTTCCAAAATAAAGTATTGAGATGCATTGTCAATGCGCCTTGGTACATTAGGAATGATGATCTCCACAAGGACCTTAAAATGGAGTTTGTTTGCAAAGAAATCCAAAAATTAGCAAGAAGTCACGAGGAAAGGCTTCACCATCACGTGAACGTTGAGGCCATCCAGCTCCTCGACAACACCGCGTTAGTCAGAAGACTCAAGAGAAAGAAGCCTTTTGAGTTAGTGTAAATGTGAGATAGTGATAAAAGCAGAGTAAGTGCTGGTTGTAGGTGTTAGTTCCAAAAGCAGAGTCAGTGCTACGTAGTGCGCAAGAAAAACGTGCCCAGTATACCAGGACTAACTGAGAGACATCGATGGGTGCCTGCTAGGTTAAGTTACACTAGTAAAATAAGTTAGAATTAAGTTACTCATTAGTCAATTATGACTAGATTGTAATGCTCTTATTGAATAAAAAAAAAAAAAAAAAAAAAAAAAAGTAACAATAAAGTTAATAATTGTTTTTCTTTTGATCGAAACCTTATAATAACAATTTTCATTTTTGTTTTATGTGGATTAATGCCGGTGGTTTTCAGTGGCCTTTTTCCCCTTTAACTATTTTTTTACCAAACTTAAAATCAATCAAAATCAGTTTGACTAAATCACAAAAACAGATTAATCATATGCTGCATTTCTATACCTAGAAATACTATTTTTCTATGTAATACAATCATGAACACAAAGACTCAGTATGTTGTTTGTCAACAAGATTTAATATAGGAATTTGGTCAATCGTGATTCGTGACTGACTAAATTTCTATATACTTACAGCAGTTCTGTTATTTTAAGGAATATAGAGTCGATTCTCAATTTTTTGTAAATTTTTGTATTTCCACATAAAATCTAATGAGGTTTTTGACTATTTACGGTACCAACTAAATACGCTAATATAAATACCATTTTCAAAAGTCGGCGCAAAATTCAGGATGCTTTATCCGTCGATACAAATGGTCAAAATTCGGGACTGCCCGCTCAAATAGGGAGAGTTTGTCACCCTACTTTATACACATGATTTCAATAAAAGTGTTAAACTGCGGTGCTGGTTTTATTTTTGGTCACCTGTACAGTATTATTTTAACATAGGTCTCAATAGCTCAGTTGGTAGAGTATTGTGCTAGCGACACAAAGGTCCCTGGTTCAAATCCAGGCTGTGGCTGTAATTTTTAATTTATTTAAAATTTGCGTCCGTCCTGTATATCACTATTTACTATGTACATGAAGTTTTGATTTCAGGAATTTACCGGAGTTATCATAACTGCACTAAGCTTCGGAAGTTGAAACTTAGATCTTGTGTGTAAGATTTAAAAACACTTTTTAACTACACAATACTCAATTATTGAGGCACTTATTGCAGGGTGATTTAAATTGATAAACATCGACAGATCAACGGAGATTTTAAGAAAAAAATGTTACCTATGGATATTAATTTGATTGGTGTTTTATTAGAAATTTGTATTGTTTATCAGCTCAATAAATGAATTATTATTATTATTATTATTATATGCATTTGAGGATTTAACAGGGTTTCATCAATAAAAAAACATGCAAATAAGCAGTTATTAATAAAATATACACTGACTTTAAATTTATTTATTAATAAATTTGTAAATTAACAAAACTTATATTGAATTAACACGTTTAAAAGAAAAAGTTAGATATTTCATATTTGATTTGAAAGGTATTGTGTTTTTAATAATAAAGGAATTGTTCGCACCGTTGATAATATAATTGAGCAAAAGTTTATACACTGCTCAAAACAAATTAGGGGAACACGTTTTTCGATACTTGTAACTTTTTAAATAATACGCAAATCAAATTTGGTATGCTTTAAGGGTATATATTTAACTAAAGAAAAACGAAATGGAAATGACTGTCATAGTATCGATGACAGTCGGATTTTCTATGGATTGGTGAGGTTTAATACAGTGTATGCCCTCCACGAGCACGAATCACGTCCTCACACCTGCGTGGCATGCTTCGCACTAGTCTGCGAAGTGAGTCTTGGAGTTTGCTTTCCCAATCCACAATCAGGGCTTGTGTCAGTTCCTGTGTGGTTAGTAGTGGATTTGGGCGCTTGCAAACACGTCGGTCAAGCTGGTCCCACACGTGTTCAATAGGATTCAGGTCAGGACTTAACGCCGGCCATTCCATGACATGAATTCCACGTTCTCGTAAAAAGTTTCTGGTGATGCCGGCGGTATGTGGCTTTGCATTGTCCTCCATTGGGACGAAATTTTGACCGACGCCATATGCAGCAGGCACCACATGGTCCTCAAAGATGTTTTCGATGTAATTCATGGCATTTAGTCTACCAGGAACCACAACAAAATCAGTTCTGTTGTCAGTACTGATTCATAATCAGTATAGATTATCAAAATCATTCTCTTCATAACTTGTTTGTTTTTAGGCGAATTATAAGAATATTTCTTTAAGATAAAACAAACCTCAATATTAGTTTTAAGAAAACGTTTTGTTGATTTAAGGGAGTCGTTGTTTTGAAAGTAATTTGAAGGATGCCAATAGATGGAGAGTTAGTAGTCTGTTTATATTTACAAGAAGGAGATGAATGTTTATTCCAAGAATGTGAGCAGATAAAAGTAACTTTTTCATTTAAATGATCGAATTCTTAAGTCACATACGTATATAATCCATTTAAAATTGCATTTAAAGCAACCTTTATCGCTTTGAATTGAGACAACATTTCGTTGTGCGTATTCTTAGGTAGACCTTTCTTTGCAAATTACGTTATGGTAAATAAATAAATACAATCGAGACAATGCACATACTTCATAAAATCAGTTTACATTCCCATCACATCCAACATTCCCAAATACCCGAGCACACCGAAGGTTTGTTTCATCGTCAAGTTATTTTCCGGTCCAGCTCCCTTGAATTAATCCGCGTGTTCGCGTCTTTCGCAAGTTGCTGCAGCACAGTAATGAGCTTATTACTGTTAGTGGTCCTATTAAATCCTGCGGCGTTTACCATTGCAAAATTGGAATATGCCCGTCGAGCCAGACACGAAAAATCTTATTTACAACGGAGCTTTACTTCGCACACATCCAGCAAAAATTCAATTTTCCCAGAACAGTATTGCTAGAGGGCCAAATACAATAGTTTTACTGGAAGAATTTAAAAAATATATATTGTCTTCGTCTCGTCGTCTCTGCTTTATTATTTATAAGTCGTTGGTTCGCCGTGCCTCTTCAATTTGTCTTCGGTTCAAGCATGAGTCGGCAGATAAAGTATGCGTCCAGTAATTTATCACAACAACAGTAGGGGTGTGCTGGCGGTGTGTGCGTGCGGACCTACTTTGTAATTTTTGATTTAGTGCCTTAGTTTTACTTGTTCGTATCGTGGGTGGGCTTGCAGCGGTAGATGGCGCTCGCGATCGCTTTGATTTATCTGTTTTCAGGTTCTTACGGTCGTGTAACAATCGAGATTGAAATCGCTGTTTTATTTTTTTTGTTATGGTTTTGTTGTCGTCTTGTTTTCTATACTCAGCTGCGTTTCGTCTTCACTCAAAGGTAGTTTGTAGTCAAAGGTAGTTTAAATAATAATAATAATATACAAATAATAGATAAAAATAGATAAGCATTTAAATATACACTGTACACACTGACCGATCGAGATCGGTCGTATTTGCATTAAAATAAAACTACTTAGCCAGGATTTGTCACATATTTTAATACAATAAAAAGTGGTCGGATTCGTTATTTTTGTTTTATTTTAGCGATCGCTACATGTTTCGTGTCCTGGGCTCTTCTACATGCGCTATAGGAAAGGAGATATAAATTACACAATTAACAAACAAATCAAACTCCAAAAACACAATTATAAAAACTTACGTTTTGTCAGGCTTGGGCCGTGGAGAACATAAAACAACATACAAAGGTCACAAACAAACATATATGAGACTGCAGAACTGATTTTGTATTGCCAAAACATCAGCGTTTGACACTACCTACTGTCATTAGAATGAAACTTATTTGTCAAATCTTGCCTAACTAGTTTTATATTAATGCAGACACGACCGATCTCGATCAAATAGAATTTGCTTATGCAGCTAAACTATTAATTTTGCCAAAAAATGTCGTAAACGTAAATTATTCAGAATGTCCTCTACTTTAATTTATTATTTAACTATTTTGACGAAATTACAGAAATGGCAGCTCATTTGCATTGTTGTTAAAAGATGTTATCATACTGCGTATGATAAAGTAAATAGCGGAACAAATTTAAAATTATTCGTATTTCCAATAATATTGACTCAAACCATTTTTTTTCATAAGAAACAAATGCTCATATTGTGACAGAATGACAGGATGTTTCAATCCCATGTTATGTTACGTTATGTGGGTCTATGCAGCGGTTTTGATAATATCGGGTGGGACAGTTTATTGAGGAATGAAAGGCGTGTTGCTTGTATAATTCATTGGATCAAGATGTTGTTGTAGCATACAAGCTAAATTATGTTGACTAGCTGCAACATCATGGCCGTATCCAGGTCAATACGAGAAGGGGGGGGGGGGCAATTTTCTAAATTTAACTTGCTGTATGGGTAAGGGAACCAGAATTTTATTGAGGCAAAGCGACCCGCGGGGGGTGGATACTAATTAAAACCAAATACTTGCGTTGTAGTAAAATTCTAAAATCGACGCATCCTAGACTTTTTAAAAAATTATTGTTTTATCAATATGATTTTGAGTTGGGTTGGATCCACAGATATAATTTTACGTTAATGTGATGCTGATCTACTCATACCTAATTATTTTAGACCAAAAATTCTAGACATTCTTCGTTCTATATTTATTTCAATTAGATAAATGTTTGGATGTAATATTTTGAAGAAAATTGTAAATGTTATGCCTCTTGCGGTAGACCTATTTTTTTCATCGTGCAACTGTTTTGTGATATATTAAATCCCTAAAGACAACATTATATCAAATTTTGGACAACTAATTTGATATCAATTTCACAAATTTTGAATATTGACTTAAAAAAAAATTCTACTCATTATTTTTATGTTTAATTAGCTGTCGTAAATAATTTAAATAATTCACGTAGTTATTTTTAACTGTATTATTTACCATCACTTCTTCAAATATACGTTTTTTGGACCAAATAGATTTACTGAAAAAGTAAATACATTTTTATCCCGAAATAAATATATGTATTGTTGTCTCCAATGTAGTAACTTATTTTTTTTTATTATACAAAATATCGCCCCAGTATAAGATTGTCTATTAATGGGACACCTAAATACTAAATTTTTGGTGGAAGTATGACGAAAGACTAATAAATATTTTAAGTTCCAAGGAGATGGTAAACAAATGTTCTAATTCGATGGCTTTAAATAATACAACAAAATATGCCAAGTTGAGAAGTACGGTCTAAAAAAACAGCAAATCCTTTTGTCAGACTCCAATATAAAATAAGATGAAATTATCAAAAATTCTACAAAAAGAAATCCCTGCAATTTTTATTTGGTTTTAATCTATGACAGGATAAAAATAAAAAGTAGGCAATAAATTGTTTTGTTCAACTTAATATGTCAATAAGTCTGGCCGAAAAATTATGCTAGCAAGACTGCGAAATTTAATTACCTCTGACTGCTACCTATTTCATAACCACTATCAAAGCAAAGCAGTGAAACCGAAGTCGGTTGTTTTTTCTGAGATAGGAAAAAACATTGCGCAAATTGCAAAGAGAACCACGATATTATTATTTTTTAACTTATTAACGTGAATCATTAAAACCTAAATTGCTAAAGAGTACAAGTTATAACGTAAAATTAGAAATAAACCATATTCTTGGAATACTGTATGTGTATTATTACAGTACTGTTTAGTTATTTTTGCTAATTTGACGCCTGGCTTTTCAACCAAATGATCGCCACGTACAATTGGAACGTGAAGTTTATTATAGTCAGTATTGTAGTAGACAAAGTAACCAATATTAACTTTTTATTATTATTACTATTAACTTATTAATATAACTTATTGTAGTATGTAAGTGCCTATGATGCCTAATTTAAAATGTTGTGTACCTATTTTAATTACAATAATAAAAATATTGTTACTGCTTTTTATCGAATGCTTCGAAAAGGAATTTTTGGACAAATTTTAAAATCCTTAAAACACCTCGGGACGCAAGACAAAATGTCCCGCTTTAACAATGTTCACGTCCACAATTTTTAGGACCGAGTTTACTTGTTTTTTAATATAATTATTCAGATTTCAGCAAGGCCTTTGACGGAATTAAATGGTAGATATTTACCACCATTAATTTCACGGATGAGTGTGCAAATTTCAGGAGGACCTTGACAGATTTTCTTATATGCTTGGTAGAGGTAATGTACGGCCTATCGCAACAGTCAAGGGCCTTGGTGTCATCCTTGATTGCCAACAACGTTTTGAAGACAACATCCACTATATAACCAAGAAATCATACCGTTGCACTTTGTTGCGAGTACAATTTTGAAGTAGCACACCTATCTCAAAAACAAGGACCCGGATCAACATGAAACGTTTGGTATCGTACTAAAATGGGTGCGCTGATTACAAATTTACATAGGAAAAGTCTCTGTCTCTACTGGTTACCGAGCTGTGCTGAAATTAAGGTTTTTCAAATAATACCAAAAGAAGCGAAATGGACCACATAACATGAAAATGGTAAATCTTAGGCATATAAAAGTATACATATTTTGATAGACTCAACGAGAGCTATCATTTGGTAGTGGGTAGAGCTTTCTATCGCCAACGGTTGCAATGTTCAATTTTTTCTATTTAAAAGTGCTAAATTTAGAACGAAAAAACAATTGTAACTTTTTGAGAGATAGAGCGTTGTAATGTTGTCATGCTTATGCATTGGGATGTGCTGAATTCAACGGTGAGGTCGGCTTTCCCGTAGCGTGTACGGTTTGGCTAGAAAGTGGGAATCTATAATTTCCGCGGTTTAACGCGTTTTTCTCGCGAACCGCGCACCTTAGAGCAACGCGGCTTTCAGAAATGAATTCCTCGGCCAATTTCCCATCCGCTAGCGTTTGAACCGTCAACATCGGTCGATTGGATCGGACACAGTTTGCGTTCAAAGTTTCTAGCATAGTAAAATGGATGTTTTTAGCATCATTTTTGATAATTGGGAACGTAATAACTGCCGAACCGTTCCAAATAAGTAAAATCAAATTATACCGGCGTAATCAACGTCAAAAATTGTATCAAGAACCACAACCTTAAGTTGATTGAAGGTAGTTGGGTTTTTGCCGACTCGCTAAAATTTTGTAAGAAATCACATATTTTAAACAATAATTTTGAAGTAGCACACCTATCTCAAAAACAAGGACCCGGATCAACATGAAACCTTTGGTACCTTACTAAAATGGGTGCGCTGATTACAAATTTACATAGGAAAAGTCTCTGTCTCTACTGGTTACCGAGTTGTGCTGAAATTAATGTTTTTCAAATAATACCAAAATAAGCGAAATGGACCACATAACATGAAAATGGTAAATCTTAGGCATATAAAAGTATACATATTTTGATAGACTCAACGAGAGCTATCATTTGGTAGTGGGTAGAGCTTTCTATCGCCAACGGTTGCAATGTTCAATTTTTTTCTATCTAAAAGTGCTAAATTTAGAACGAAAAAACAATTGTAATTTTTTGAGAGATAGAGCGTTGTCATGTAGTCATGCTTATGCATTGGGATGTGCTGAATTCAACGGTGAGGTCGGCTTTCCCGTAGCGTGTACGGTTTGGCTAGAAAGTGGGAATCTATAATTTCCGCGGTTTAACGCGTTTTTCTCGCAAACCGCGCACCTTAGAGCAACGTGGGTTTCAGAAATGAATTCCTCGGCCAATTTCCCATCCGCTAGCGTTTAAACCGTCAACATCGGTCGATTGGATCGGACACAGTTTGCGTTCAAAGTTTCTAGCATAGTAAAATGGATGTTTTTAGCATCATTTTTGATAATTGGGAACGTAATAACTGCCGAACCGTTCCAAATAAGTAAAATCAAATTATACCGGCGTAATCAGCGTCAAAAATTGTATCAAGAACCACAACCTTAAGTTGATTGAAGGTAGTTGGGTTTTTGCCGACTGGCTAAAATTTTGTAAGAAATCACATATTTTAAACAATAATTTTGAAGTAGCACACCTATCTCCAAAACAAGGACCCGGATCAACATGAAACCTTTGGTATCTTACTAAAATGGGTGCGCTGATTACAAATTTACATAGGAAAAGTCTCTGTCTCTACTGGTTACCGAGTTGTGCTGAAATTAATGTTTTTCAAATAATACCAAAATAAGCGAAATGGACCACATAACATGAAAATGGTAAATCTTAGGCATATAAAAGTATACATATTTTGATAGACTCAACGAGAGCTATCATTTGGTAGTGGGTAGAGCTTTCTATCGCCAACGGTTGCAATGTTCAATTTTTTTCTATCTAAAAGTGCTAAATTTAGAACGAAAAAACAATTGTAATTTTTTGAGAGATAGAGCGTTGTCATGTAGTCATGCTTATGCATTGGGATGTGCTGAATTCAACGGTGAGGTCGGCTTTCCCGTAGCGTGTACGGTTTGGCTAGAAAGTGGGAATCTATAATTTCCGCGGTTTAACGCGTTTTTCTCGCGAACCGCGCACCTTAGAGCAACGCGGCTTTCAGAAATGAATTCCTCGGCCAATTTCCCATCCGCTAGCGTTTGAACCGTCAACATCGGTCGATTGGATCGGACACAGTTTGCGTTCAAAGTTTCTAGCATAGTAAAATGGATGTTTTTAGCATCATTTTTGATAATTGGGAACGTAATAACTGCCGAACCGTTCCAAATAAGTAAAATCAAATTATACCGGCGTAATCAGCGTCAAAAATTGTATCAAGAACCACAACCTTAAGTTGATTGAAGGTAGTTGGGTTTTTGCCGACTGGCTAAAATTTTGTAAGAAATCACATATTTTAAACAATAATTTTGAAGTAGCACACCTATCTCCAAAACAAGGACCCGGATCAACATGAAACCTTTGGTATCTTACTAAAATGGGTGCGCTGATTACAAATTTACATAGGAAAAGTCTCTGTCTCTACTGGTTACCGAGTTGTGCTGAAATTAATGTTTTTCAAATAATACCAAAATAAGCGAAATGGACCACATAACATGAAAATGGTAAATCTTAGGTATATAAAAGTATACATATTTTAATAGACTCAACGAGAGCTATCACTTGGTAGTGGGTAGAGCTTTCTATCGCCAACGGTTGCAATGTTAAATTTTTTTCTATCTAAAAGTGCTAAATTTAGAACGAAAAAACAATTGTAACTTTTTGAGAGATAGAGCGTTGTAATGTAGTCATGCTTATGCATTGTGATGTGCTGAATTCAACGGTGAGGTCGGCTTTCCCGTAGCGTGTACGGTTTGGCTAGAAAGTGGGAATCTATAATTTCCGCGGTTTAACGCGTTTTTCTCGCAAACCGCGCAGCTTAGAGCAACGTGGGTTTCAGAAATGAATTCCTCGGCCAATTTCCCATCCGCTAGCGTTTGAACCGTCAACATCGGTCGATTGGATCGGACACAGTTTGCGTTCAAAGTTTCTAGCATAGTAAAATGGATGTTTTTAGCATCATTTTTGATAATTGGGAACGTAATAACTGCCGAACCGTTCCAAATAAGTAAAATCAAATTATACCGGCGTAATCAACGTCAAAAATTGTATCAAGAACCACAACCTTAAGTTGATTGAAGGTAGTTGGGTTTTTGCCGACTCGCTAAAATTTTGTAAGAAATCACATATTTTAAACAATAATTTTGAAGTAGCACACCTATCTCAATAACAAGGACCCGGATCAACATGAAACCTTTGGTATCTTACTAAAATGGGTGCGCTGATTACAAATTTACATAGGAAAAGTCTCTGTCTCTACTGGTTACCGAGTTGTGCTGAAATTAATGTTTTTCAAATAATACCAAAATAAGCGAAATGGACCACATAACATGAAAATGGTAAATCTTAGGCATATAAAAGTATACATATTTTGATAGACTCAACGAGAGCTATCATTTGGTAGTGGGTAGAGCTTTCTATCGCCAACGGTTGCAATGTTCAATTTTTTTCTATCTAAAAGTGCTAAATTTAGAACGAAAAAACAATTGTAATTTTTTGAGAGATAGAGCGTTGTCATGTAGTCATGCTTATGCATTGGGATGTGCTGAATTCAACGCTGAGGTCGGCTTTCCCGTAGCGTGTACGGTTTGGCTAGAAAGTGGGAATCTATAATTTCCGCGGTTTAACGCGTTTTTCTCGCGAACCGCGCACCTTAGAGCAACGCGGCTTTCAGAAATGAATTCCTCGGCCAATTTCCCATCCGCTAGCGTTTGAACCGTCAACATCGGTCGATTGGATCGGACACAGTTTGCGTTCAAAGTTTCTAGCATAGTAAAATGGATGTTTTTAGCATCATTTTTGATAATTGGGAACGTAATAACTGCCGAACCGTTCCAAATAAGTAAAATCAAATTATACCGGCGTAATCAGCGTCAAAAATTGTATCAAGAACCACAACCTTAAGTTGATTGAAGGTAGTTGGGTTTTTGCCGACTGGCTAAAATTTTGTAAGAAATCACATATTTTAAACAATAATTTTGAAGTAGCACACCTATCTCAAAAACAAGGACCCGGATCAACATGAAACCTTTGGTATCTTACTAAAATGGCACCCATTTTAGTAAGATGTAATCAGCGCACCGCTGATTACAAATTTACATAGGAAAAGTCTCTGTCTCTACTGGTTACCGAGTTGTGCTGAAATTAATGTTTTTCAAATAATACCAAAATAAGCGAAATGGACCACATAACATGAAAATGGTAAATCTTAGGCATATAAAAGTATACATATTTTGATAGACTCAACGAGAGCTATCATTTGGTAGTGGGTAGAGCTTTCTATCGCCAACGGTTGCAATGTTAAATTTTTTTCTATCTAAAAGTGCTAAATTTAGAACGAAAAAACAATTGTAACTTTTTGAGAGATAGAGCGTTGTAATGTAGTCATGCTTATGCATTGTGATGTGCTGAATTCAACGGTGAGGTCGGCTTTCCCGTAGCGTGTACGGTTTGGCTAGAAAGTGGGAATCTATAATTTCCGCGGTTTAACGCGTTTTTCTCGCAAACCGCGCAGCTTAGAGCAACGTGGGTTTCAGAAATGAATTCCTCGGCCAATTTCCCATCCGCTAGCGTTTGAACCGTCAACATCGGTCGATTGGATCGGACACAGTTTGCGTTCAAAGTTTCTAGCATAGTAAAATGGATGTTTTTAGCATCATTTTTGATAATTGGGAACGTAATAACTGCCGAACCGTTCCAAATAAGTAAAATCAAATTATACCGGCGTAATCAACGTCAAAAATTGTATCAAGAACCACAACCTTAAGTTGATTGAAGGTAGTTGGGTTTTTGCCGACTCGCTAAAATTTTGTAAGAAATCACATATTTTAAACAATAATTTTGAAGTAGCACACCTATCTCAATAACAAGGACCCGGATCAACATGAAACCTTTGGTATCTTACTAAAATGGGTGCGCTGATTACAAATTTACATAGGAAAAGTCTCTGTCTCTACTGGTTACCGAGTTGTGCTGAAATTAATGTTTTTCAAATAATACCAAAATAAGCGAAATGGACCACATAACATGAAAATGGTAAATCTTAGGCATATAAAAGTATACATATTTTGATAGACTCAACGAGAGCTATCATTTGGTAGTGGGTAGAGCTTTCTATCGCCAACGGTTGCAATGTTCAATTTTTTTCTATCTAAAAGTGCTAAATTTAGAACGAAAAAACAATTGTAATTTTTTGAGAGATAGAGCGTTGTCATGTAGTCATGCTTATGCATTGGGATGTGCTGAATTCAACGCTGAGGTCGGCTTTCCCGTAGCGTGTACGGTTTGGCTAGAAAGTGGGAATCTATAATTTCCGCGGTTTAACGCGTTTTTCTCGCGAACCGCGCACCTTAGAGCAACGCGGCTTTCAGAAATGAATTCCTCGGCCAATTTCCCATCCGCTAGCGTTTGAACCGTCAACATCGGTCGATTGGATCGGACACAGTTTGCGTTCAAAGTTTCTAGCATAGTAAAATGGATGTTTTTAGCATCATTTTTGATAATTGGGAACGTAATAACTGCCGAACCGTTCCAAATAAGTAAAATCAAATTATACCGGCGTAATCAGCGTCAAAAATTGTATCAAGAACCACAACCTTAAGTTGATTGAAGGTAGTTGGGTTTTTGCCGACTGGCTAAAATTTTGTAAGAAATCACATATTTTAAACAATAATTTTGAAGTAGCACACCTATCTCAAAAACAAGGACCCGGATCAACATGAAACCTTTGGTATCTTACTAAAATGGCACCCATTTTAGTAAGATGTAATCAGCGCACCGCTGATTACAAATTTACATAGGAAAAGTCTCTGTCTCTACTGGTTACCGAGTTGTGCTGAAATTAATGTTTTTCAAATAATACCAAAATAAGCGAAATGGACCACATAACATGAAAATGGTAAATCTTAGGCATATAAAAGTATACATATTTTGATAGACTCAACGAGAGCTATCATTTGGTAGTGGGTAGAGCTTTCTATCGCCAACGGTTGCAATGTTCAATTTTTTTCTATCTAAAAGTGCTAAATTTAGAACGAAAAAACAATTGTAATTTTTTGAGAGATAGAGCGTTGTCATGTAGTCATGCTTATGCATTGGGATGTGCTGAATTCAACGGTGAGGTCGGCTTTCCCGTAGCGTGTACGGTTTGGCTAGAAAGTGGGAATCTATAATTTCCGCGGTTTAACGCGTTTTTCTCGCGAACCGCGCACCTTAGAGCAACGCGGCTTTCAGAAATGAATTCCTCGGCCAATTTCCCATCCGCTAGCGTTTGAACCGTCAACATCGGTCGATTGGATCGGACACAGTTTGCGTTCAAAGTTTCTAGCATAGTAAAATGGATGTTTTTAGCATCATTTTTGATAATTGGGAACGTAATAACTGCCGAACCGTTCCAAATAAGTAAAATCAAATTATACCGGCGTAATCAGCGTCAAAAATTGTATCAAGAACCACAACCTTAAGTTGATTGAAGGTAGTTGGGTTTTTGCCGACTGGCTAAAATTTTGTAAGAAATCACATATTTTAAACAATAATTTTGAAGTAGCACACCTATCTCAAAAACAAGGACCCGGATCAACATGAAACCTTTGGTATCTTACTAAAATGGCACCCATTTTAGTAAGATGTAATCAGCGCACCGCTGATTACAAATTTACATAGGAAAAGTCTCTGTCTCTACTGGTTACCGAGTTGTGCTGAAATTAATGTTTTTCAAATAATACCAAAATAAGCGAAATGGACCACATAACATGAAAATGGTAAATCTTAGGCATATAAAAGTATACATATTTTAATAGACTCAACGAGAGCTATCACTTGGTAGTGGGTAGAGCTTTCTATCGCCAACGGTTGCAATGTTAAATTTTTTTCTATCTAAAAGTGCTAAATTTAGAACGAAAAAACAATTGTAACTTTTTGAGAGATAGAGCGTTGTAATGTAGTCATGCTTATGCATTGTGATGTGCTGAATTCAACGGTGAGGTCGGCTTTCCCGTAGCGTGTACGGTTTGGCTAGAAAGTGGGAATCTATAATTTCCGCGGTTTAACGCGTTTTTCTCGCAAACCGCGCAGCTTAGAGCAACGTGGGTTTCAGAAATGAATTCCTCGGCCAATTTCCCATCCGCTAGCGTTTGAACCGTCAACATCGGTCGATTGGATCGGACACAGTTTGCGTTCAAAGTTTCTAGCATAGTAAAATGGATGTTTTTAGCATCATTTTTGATAATTGGGAACGTAATAACTGCCGAACCGTTCCAAATAAGTAAAATCAAATTATACCGGCGTAATCAACGTCAAAAATTGTATCAAGAGCCACAACCTTAAGTTGATTGAAGGTAGTTGGGTTTTTGCCGACTCGCTAAAATTTTGTAAGAAATCACATATTTTAAACAATAATTTTGAAGTAGCACACCTATCTCAATAACAAGGACCCGGATCAACATGAAACCTTTGGTATCTTACTAAAATGGGTGCGCTGATTACAAATTTACATAGGAAAAGTCTCTGTCTCTACTGGTTACCGAGTTGTGCTGAAATTAATGTTTTTCAAATAATACCAAAATAAGCGAAATGGACCACATAACATGAAAATGGTAAATCTTAGGCATATAAAAGTATACATATTTTGATAGACTCAACGAGAGCTATCATTTGGTAGTGGGTAGAGCTTTCTATCGCCAACGGTTGCAATGTTCAATTTTTTTCTATCTAAAAGTGCTAAATTTAGAACGAAAAAACAATTGTAATTTTTTGAGAGATAGAGCGTTGTCATGTAGTCATGCTTATGCATTGGGATGTGCTGAATTCAACGGTGAGGTCGGCTTTCCCGTAGCGTGTACGGTTTGGCTAGAAAGTGGGAATCTATAATTTCCGCGGTTTAACGCGTTTTTCTCGCGAACCGCGCACCTTAGAGCAACGGGGCTTTCAGAAATGAATTCCTCGGCCAATTTCCCATCCGCTAGCGTTTAAACCGTCAACATCGGTCGATTGGATCGGACACAGTTTGCGTTCAAAGTTTCTAGCATAGTAAAATGGATGTTTTTAGCATCATTTTTGATAATTGGGAACGTAATAACTGCCGAACCGTTCCAAATAAGTAAAATCAAATTATACCGGCGTAATCAGCGTCAAAAATTGTATCAAGAACCACAACCTTAAGTTGATTGAAGGTAGTTGGGTTTTTGCCGACTGGCTAAAATTTTGTAAGAAATCACATATTTTAAACAATAATTTTGAAGTAGCACACCTATCTCCAAAACAAGGACCCGGATCAACATGAAACCTTTGGTATCTTACTAAAATGGGTGCGCTGATTACAAATTTACATAGGAAAAGTCTCTGTCTCTACTGGTTACCGAGTTGTGCTGAAATTAATGTTTTTCAAATAATACCAAAATAAGCGAAATGGACCACATAACATGAAAATGGTAAATCTTAGGTATATAAAAGTATACATATTTTGATAGACTCAACGAGAGCTATCATTTGGTAGTGGGTAGAGCTTTCTATCGCCAACGGTTGCAATGTTCAATTTTTTTCTATCTAAAAGTGCTAAATTTAGAACGAAAAAACAATTGTAATTTTTTGAGAGATAGAGCGTTGTCATGTAGTCATGCTTATGCATTGGGATGTGCTGAATTCAACGGTGAGGTCGGCTTTCCCGTAGCGTGTACGGTTTGGCTAGAAAGTGGGAATCTATAATTTCCGCGGTTTAACGCGTTTTTCTCGCGAACCGCGCACCTTAGAGCAACGTGGGTTTCAGAAATGAATTCCTCGGCCAATTTCCCATCCGCTAGCGTTTGAACCGTCAACATCGGTCGATTGGATCGGACACAGTTTGCGTTCAAAGTTTCTAGCATAGTAAAATGGATGTTTTTAGCATCTTTTTTGATAATTGGGAACGTAATAACTGCCGAACCGTTCCAAATAAGTAAAATCAAATTATACCGGCGTAATCAGCGTCAAAAATTGTATCAAGAACCACAACCTTAAGTTGATTGAAGGTAGTTGGGTTTTTGCCGACTGGCTAAAATTTTGTAAGAAATCACATATTTTAAACAATAATTTTGAAGTAGCACACCTATCTCAAAAACAAGGACCCGGATCAACATGAAACCTTTGGTATCTTACTAAAATGGCACCCATTTTAGTAAGATGTAATCAGCGCACCGCTGATTACAAATTTACATAGGAAAAGTCTCTGTCTCTACTGGTTACCGAGTTGTGCTGAAATTAATGTTTTTCAAATAATACCAAAATAAGCGAAATGGACCACATAACATGAAAATGGTAAATCTTAGGCATATAAAAGTATACATATTTTAATAGACTCAACGAGAGCTATCACTTGGTAGTGGGTAGAGCTTTCTATCGCCAACGGTTGCAATGTTAAATTTTTTTCTATCTAAAAGTGCTAAATTTAGAACGAAAAAACAATTGTAACTTTTTGAGAGATAGAGCGTTGTAATGTAGTCATGCTTATGCATTGTGATGTGCTGAATTCAACGGTGAGGTCGGCTTTCCCGTAGCGTGTACGGTTTGGCTAGAAAGTGGGAATCTATAATTTCCGCGGTTTAACGCGTTTTTCTCGCGAACCGCGCACCTTAGAGCAACGCGGCTTTCAGAAATGAATTCCTCGGCCAATTTCCCATCCGCTAGCGTTTGAACCGTCAACATCGGTCGATTGGATCGGACACAGTTTGCGTTCAAAGTTTCTAGCATAGTAAAATGGATGTTTTTAGCATCATTTTTGATAATTGGGAACGTAATAACTGCCGAACCGTTCCAAATAAGTAAAATCAAATTATACCGGCGTAATCAGCGTCAAAAATTGTATCAAGAACCACAACCTTAAGTTGATTGAAGGTAGTTGGGTTTTTGCCGACTGGCTAAAATTTTGTAAGAAATCACATATTTTAAACAATAATTTTGAAGTAGCACACCTATCTCCAAAACACGGACCCGGATCAACATGAAACCTTTGGTATCTTACTAAAATGGATGCGCTGATTACAAATTTACATAGGAAAAGTCTCTGTCTCTACTGGTTACCGAGTTGTGCTGAAATTAATGTTTTTCAAATAATACCAAAATAAGCGAAATGGACCACATAACATGAAAATGGTAAATCTTAGGTATATAAAAGTATACATATTTTGATAGACTCAACGAGAGCTATCATTTGGTAGTGGGTAGAGCTTTCTATCGCCAACGGTTGCAATGTTCAATTTTTTTCTATCTAAAAGTGCTAAATTTAGAACGAAAAAACAATTGTAATTTTTTGAGAGATAGAGCGTTGTCATGTAGTCATGCTTATGCATTGGGATGTGCTGAATTCAACGGTGAGGTCGGCTTTCCCGTAGCGTGTACGGTTTGGCTAGAAAGTGGGAATCTATAATTTCCGCGGTTTAACGCGTTTTTCTCGCGAACCGCGCACCTTAGAGCAACGCGGCTTTTGAAACCTTTGGTATCTTACTAAAATGGCACCCATTTTAGTAAGATGTAATCAGCGCACCGCTGATTACAAATTTACATAGGAAAAGTCTCTGTCTCTACTGGTTACCGAGTTGTGCTGAAATTAATGTTTTTCAAATAATACCAAAATAAGCGAAATGGACCACATAACATGAAAATGGTAAATCTTAGGCATATAAAAGTATACATATTTTAATAGACTCAACGAGAGCTATCACTTGGTAGTGGGTAGAGCTTTCTATCGCCAACGGTTGCAATGTTAAATTTTTTTCTATCTAAAAGTGCTAAATTTAGAACGAAAAAACAATTGTAACTTTTTGAGAGATAGAGCGTTGTAATGTAGTCATGCTTATGCATTGTGATGTGCTGAATTCAACGGTGAGGTCGGCTTTCCCGTAGCGTGTACGGTTTGGCTAGAAAGTGGGAATCTATAATTTCCGCGGTTTAACGCGTTTTTCTCGCAAACCGCGCACCTTAGAGCAACGTGGGTTTCAGAAATGAATTCCTCGGCCAATTTCCCATCCGCTAGCGTTTGAACTGTCAACATCGGTCGATTGGATCGGACACAGTTTGCGTTCAAAGTTTCTAACATAGTAAAATGGATGTTTTTAGCATCATTTTTGATAATTGGGAACGTAATAACTGCCGAACCGTTCCAAATAAGTAAAATCAAATTATACCGGCGTAATCAACGTCAAAAATTGTATCAAGAACCGCAACCTTAAGTTGATTGAAGGTAGTTGGGTTTTTGCCGACTCGCTAAAATTTTGTAAGAAATCACATATTTTAAACAATAATTTTGAAGTAGCACACCTATCTCAAAAACAAGGACCCGGATCAACATGAAACCTTTGGTATCTTACTAAAATGGATGCGCTGATTACAAATTTACATAGGAAAAGTCTCTGTCTCTACTGGTTACCGAGTTGTGCTGAAATTAATGTTTTTCAAATAATACCAAAATAAGCGAAATGGACCACATAACATGAAAATGGTAAATCTTAGGCATATAAAAGTATACATATTTTGATAGACTCAACGAGAGCTATCATTTGGTAGTGGGTAGAGCTTTCTATCGCCAACGGTTGCAATGTTCAATTTTTTTCTATCTAAAAGTGCTAAATTTAGAACGAAAAAACAATTGTAATTTTTTGTGAGATAGAGCGTTGTCATGTAGTCATGGTTATGCATTGGGATGTGCTGAATTCAACGGTGAGGTCGGCTTTCCCGTAGCGTGTACGGTTTGGCTAGAAAGTGGGAATCTATAATTTCCGCGGTTGAACGCGTTTTTCTCGCGAACCGCGCACCTTAGAGCAACGCGGCTTTCAGAAATGAATTCCTCGGCCAATTTCCCATCCGCTAGCGTTTAAACCGTCAACATCGGTCGATTGGATCGGACACAGTTTGCGTTCAAAGTTTCTAGCATAGTAAAATGGATGTTTTTAGCATCATTTTTGATAATTGGGAACGTAATAACTGCCGAACCGTTCCAAATAAGTAAAATCAAATTATACCGGCGTAATCAACGTCAAAAATTGTATCAAGAACCACAACCTTAAGTTGATTGAAGGTAGTTGGGTTTTTGCCGACTGGCTAAAATTTTGTAAGAAATCACATATTTTAAACAATAATTTTGAAGTAGCACACCTATCTCAAAAACAAGGACCCTGATCAACATGAAACCTTTGGTATCTTACTAGAATGGGTGCGCTGATTACAAATTTACATAGGAAAAGTCTCTGTCTCTACTGGTTACCGAGTTGTGCTGAAATTAATGTTTTTCAAATAATACCAAAATAAGCGAAATGGACCACATAACATGAAAATGGTAAATCTTAGGCATATAAAAGTATACATATTTTAATAGACTCAACGAGAGCTATCATTTGGTAGTGGGTAGAGCTTTCTATCGCCAACGGTTGCAATGTTAAATTTTTTTCTATCTAAAAGTGCTAAATTTAGAACGAAAAAACAATTGTAACTTTTTGAGAGATAGAGCGTTGTAATGTAGTCATGCTTATGCATTGTGATGTGCTGAATTCAACGGTGAGGTCGGCTTTCCCGTAGCGTGTACGGTTTGGCTAGAAAGTGGGAATCTATAATTTCCGTGGTTTAACGCGTTTTTCTCGCAAACCGCGCACCTTAGAGCAACGTGGGTTTCAGAAATGAATTCCTCGGCCAATTTCCCATCCGCTAGCGTTTGAACCGTCAACATCGGTCGATTGGATCGGACACAGTTTGCGTTAAAAGTTTCTAACATAGTAAAATGGATGTTTTTAGCATCATTTTTGATAATTGGGAACGTAATAACTGCCGAACCGTTCCAAATAAGTAAAATCAAATTATACCGGCGTAATCAACATCAAAAATTGTATCAAGAACCACAACCTTAAGTTGATTGAAGGTAGTTGGGTTTTTGCCGACTCGCTAAAATTTTGTAAGAAATCACATATTTTAAACAATAATTTTGAAGTAGCACACCTATCTCAAAGACAAGGACCCGGATCAACATGAAACCTTTGGTATGTTACTAAAATGGGTGCGCTGATTACAAATTTACATAGGAAAAGTCTCTGTCTCTACTGGTTACCGAGTTGTGCTGAAATTAATGTTTTTCAAATAATACCAAAATAAGCGAAATGGACCACATAACATGAAAATGGTAAATCTTAGGCATATAAAAGTATACATATTTTGATAGACTCAACGAGAGCTATCATTTGGTAGTGGGTAGAGCTTTCTATCGCCAACGGTTGCAATGTTCAATTTTTTTTTATCTAAAAGTGCTAAATTTAGAACGAAAAAACAATTGTAATTTTTTGAGAGATAGAGCGTTGTCATGTAGTCATGCTTATGCATTGGGATGTGCTGAATTCAACGGTGAGGTCGGCTTTCCCGTAGCGTGTACGGTTTGGCTAGACAGTGGGAATCTATAATTTCCGCGGTTTAACGCGTTTTTCTCGCGAACCGCGCACCTTAGAGCAACGCGGCTTTCAGAAATGAATTCCTCGGCCAATTTCCCATCCGCTAGCGTTTAAACCGTCAACATCGGTCGATTGGATCGGACACAGTTTGCGTTCAAAGTTTCTAACATAGTAAAATGGATGTTTTTAGCATCATTTTTGATAATTGGGAACGTAATAACTGCCGAACCGTTCCAAATAAGTAAAATCAAATTATACCGGCGTAATCAACGTCAAAAATTGTATCAAGAACCACAACCTTAAGTTGATTGAAGGTAGTTGGGTTTTTGCCGACTGGCTAAAATTTTGTAAGAAATCACATATTTTAAACAATAATTTTGAAGTAGCACACCTATCTCAAAAACAAGGACCCGGATCAACATGAAACCTTTGGTATGTTACTAAAATGGGTGCGCTGATTACAAATTTACATAGGAAAAGTCTCTGTCTCTACTGGTTACCGAGTTGTGCTGAAATTAATGTTTTTCAAATAATACCAAAATAAGCGAAATGGACCACATAACATGAAAATGGTAAATCTTAGGCATATAAAAGTATACATATTTTGATAGACTCAACGAGAGTGGGAATCTATAATTTCCGCGGTTTAACGCGTTTTTCTCGCGAACCGCGCACCTTAGAGCAACGCGGCTTTCAGAAATGAATTCCTCGGCCAATTTCCCATCCGCTAGCGTTTAAACCGTCAACATCGGTCGATTGGATCGGACACAGTTTGCGTTCAAAGTTTCTAGCATAGTAAAATGGATGTTTTTAGCATCATTTTTGATAATTGGGAACGTAATAACTGCCGAACCGTTCCAAATAAGTAAAATCAAATTATACCGGCGTAATCAACGTCAAAAATTGTATCAAGAACCACAACCTTAAGTTGATTGAAGGTAGTTGGGTTTTTGCCGACTGGCTAAAATTTTGTAAGAAATCACATATTTTAAACAATAATTTTGAAGTAGCACACCTATCTCAAAAACAAGGACCCGGATCAACATGAAACCTTTGGTATCTTACTAGAATGGGTGCGCTGATTACAAATTTACATAGGAAAAGGTTCTGTCTCTACTGGTTACCGAGTTGTGCTGAAATTAATGTTTTTCAAATAATACCAAAATAAGCGAAATGGACCACATAACATGAAAATGGTAAATCTTAGGCATATAAAAGTATACATATTTTGATAGACTCAACGAGAGCTATCATTTGCTAGTGGGTAGAGCTTTCTATCGCCAACGGTTGCAATGTTCAATTTTTTTTTATCTAAAAGTGCTAAATTTAGAACGAAAAAACAATTGTAATTTTTTGAGAGATAGAGCGTTGTCATGTAGTCATGCTTATGCATTGGGATGTGCTGAATTCAACGGTGAGGTCGGCTTTCCCGTAGCGTGTACGGTTTGGCTAGACAGTGGGAATCTATAATTTCCGCGGTTTAACGCGTTTTTCTCGCGAACCGCGCACCTTAGAGCAACGCGGCTTTCAGAAATGAATTCCTCGGCCAATTTCCCATCCGCTAGCGTTTAAACCGTCAACATCGGTCGATTGGATCGGACACAGTTTGCGTTCAAAGTTTCTAACATAGTAAAATGGATGTTTTTAGCATCATTTTTGATAATTGGGAACGTAATAACTGCCGAACCGTTCCAAATAAGTAAAATCAAATTATACCGGCGTAATCAACGTCAAAAATTGTATCAAGAACCACAACCTTAAGTTGATTGAAGGTAGTTGGGTTTTTGCCGACTGGCTAAAATTTTGTAAGAAATCACATATTTTAAACAATAATTTTGAAGTAGCACACCTATCTCAAAAACAAGGACCCGGATCAACATGAAACCTTTGGTATGTTACTAAAATGGGTGCGCTGATTACAAATTTACATAGGAAAAGTCTCTGTCTCTACTGGTTACCGAGTTGTGCTGAAATTAATGTTTTTCAAATAATACCAAAATATGCGAAATGGACCACATAACATGAAAATGGTAAATCTTAGGCATATAAAAGTATACATATTTTGATAGACTCAACGAGAGCTATCATTTGGTAGTGGGTAGAGCTTTCTATCGCCAACGGTTGCAATGTTCAATTTTTTTCTATCTAAAAGTGCTAAATTTAGAACGAAAAAACAATTGTAATTTTTTGAGAGATAGAGCGTTGTAATGTAGTCATGCTTATGCATTGGGATGTGCTGAATTCAACGGTGAGGTCGGCTTTCCCGTAGCGTGTACGGTTTGGCTAGAAAGTGGGAATCTACAACCATTTCACTTATATCGTTTCTATACGCATGTTACACTTTGTAATATGGAACCTCTCTTCTCAACAGCATCCATCGACAAAATTTAATCTATTCAGAAAGGATTCAACTGTGCAACATTTTTCTATTAAAACTCTTCACAAACGTAACCCATATCAACATTGAATACATAGCGTACATAGTGTTCAGGCTGGCCATTAGGTTGCCATTACACACGAAAACCTTTAAATTTGGATTTTTCTTCTTGCTTAATATTAACGAAGTTATCGATTTTGTCCGTTATCTAATTTCCACAATGTATGTACCTAAGTAAACAATAATAGTGCCTTTAATTATTAGGAAAGAACTGGACAAATCATTGAGAAATCACTCATTACACCACCATTATCCATGAGTTAGTGGTGCATCTAGCATCCCAGCGCCTAATGTAACACAACTTATCAAGATTACAAATTCCCTGAGCGTACGAACGCGTTTAATCCCCAACTTACCCCACACTCTCCCCACTTCTGGTCATAAATGACTTAGTAGCCACCCTCAAAGTTACCCTTACCCTTCTAGTGTTAAGTTCCAAACCATCCGAGTTTGACTCCCCGTACAGGGAATATTATTAAAGCGAAACTCGGTTAATATCAATTCGAACGATTCGTGAATTATCCGCACACGTTCGGGATTTGTCGTGCAGGATTATATCGGGGGGGGGGGGTCCCCGGTTTCGGGGGTGGGGGTAAAATGTGGGTAATCAGTCTCGCGTCCCGCGTCCCCGCAGGGCATCAATCAAGGGCCGACGTCATTAGTCAGCGCTCCGCCGGTAAAAAGGACCGCTATGTTTGACAATGACAAGTTAAACTTTGAGGTTAGCGATGGTGACCGACATTAATATCGCCGGAATTTAGCGGCGCAATGAAGGGGGATGGATAGATTCGTTGGGATCTTTATTTGGGCCGCAATCGACGTTATCATGGTGCGGAAATGTGCGGGATGTGGGTAATTTATAAATTATCAAGGTGGCATTAAACCGACGAAGAAATGAAAGCGATTATTTTTTGTGTTTTGGTTCTAGTTGTCTTTTAGGTTAGCTAGGGTGTCATGTCGATAAGAAACATAGTTTTAAAATAGCTATTTTTACGGTAATTACTTCATACGGTGGTCGATTATGCTTGGTAGTGCTTAATATCACTCGATATTAAGAAACATAGCCAAATATCTTCTAACAAGACAACAATTGTTGTCAAAATTTCAAATTCACAAGTGACAAACAATGACAAACTGACCCTTATGCTAAGTGGCCAAAGTACATAATCATTCAGCGACATCATAATGTCATAGACCAGGCAATAGAGATTTTTGCGTGACAAAATAGTGTCAGGAAGCCGACGGTCCCAGGTCACGTGGAACTGTCCATAGATGTACCTAGTCTGATGTGTTTTCGACTCGGAAATATCATTAGGTACTTAATTTGTTATAAACAAACAACCTCCAAAAATCTCCGCAAATTTTTCCAGTTTTTCCGAATTTTCTCCGTTTTTATTGACCCTATCGCATCTGTGTAGAGCGCAATTTTTTCGTCTTTTCAATCTCTACACGTCTTCTGTTGAAAGCATCAAGACTGCTCCATCGGTTCAGCTTCTAGAAGCGAAAAAAGTAAAAAATGATGTTTTTTGTTTATAACAAAATAAATAATGACAATTGCGAGTCGAAAACACGTCACAATACGTCTACGGACTGTTCCACGTGACCTGGGACCGTCGGTTTTCTGATACTATTTTGTCACGGACTCATTTTCTGCTCTATTAGGGTAACCAGAATACACTTCACAAAGGTGTCAAAAAATAACTGCAAATTGTTTGGGGTTTTGTTGATGTCTCCAAAAGAAAAAAAGACATGATACATTTCTTTTTCAATACTTGATCATTTACCATTTATCCGTTTTTGTATCTATGGAAACAAACGAGTCTGCATCAAAAACACCATACTGTATAAACGCTTCATTTCCAGGCGCATGTTGATGAAGTTTTTTTTTCTTATTTTGGTCTCTTCTCTATAAACCCGATTTAGAAAAGGCGGTATTTTAGGGGTTTCAGACTAATAAAATTTGCGGACGCCATAGAATATTTAAGCTCAACACTTCTCGCGTCTCATCCCAAAAGGGCAACTGTACACAGAGAGAAATTTTTGTTTAATTCAAATAAATATGCATACTCAAAGAAATTTGTTGTTTCAATAGAGGGCAAAGAAATATTAATTTGCGGATAAAAACGCATTTATTTGAAATATTTGTTTGGTAGAAAGAACGTTGATTTGTGTCAAACAACTTATGTTTCCAGTTAAAGTTTGCAATTTGTGTCTCTCCCCAACCCAACATATCGTCAAGGTTAACTTAGTAAAGTGTACTCTGATTTGGAATCGCAACTTGAACCGGCAGGCACTGTACTCTATAAGTTCTATACTGTCGATCACGCGGCTTTATACTCTCGATATGTACGAAGTGCGAAGTACGAAGTACGAAGTACGAAGTACGAAGTACGAAGTACAGCGCCATCTAACAATACAGTTGGACGACATTAAAAACATATTTATTTGCATCAAAATATGATTTCTTTGGTGGAAGTAAACCTATTTTAAAGCCAAAACAAAAATATTACTTTAAAGGAAATAAATCTCTTCTTGTGTACAAATATATTTATTTTAATCAAAATATGATTTCTTTGGCGGAAGTAAACCTATTTTTAACCCAAAAATAAAATATTACTTTAAGCGAAATAAATCTCTCCTTATAAGTATACAAATTTATATGTTAGAATCGAAATTATATTTCATTGGCGTAAAGAAACGTTTCTTTAAAATCAAAACTAAAATATTATTTAAAGGAAAGTAATTTTTGTTTGTATCCATATATATTTATTCCACTTAAATAAATATTTCAAATAAATTATTCTCTGCAAGCAAATAAACTAGAGTATTCAATGAAGTAAATATTGTTGGCGTCAAAGAAATATGTTTTGACCCAAAAGAATAAATTCAAACAAATACATTTCTTTAAAACAAGGAATCTTTTCTATCTGTGTATTGGATTTCTTCCTTTATTAGCGTCTATATTTCGTTTAATTTCACTGTAGTAACAGGTTAAACGTATATTTAGATAATTAATGCGCTCTTATATAAATTTAATTGATCTTGTATCTCTTTAAATATACGGAATCAATCCTCATACTGTCGAACAAACAACGGATACCTGTAAGTCAAAGTTCAAGGTTATTGCAACGTACACCACATTGTTACCAGTATGCATGGGTATTAAAATTATTATAAATCAAGAATTAAATATAAGTGAAATTTCTAGAAAAAAACCTGATGTGGCCAGCAGGCATCTGACTTTAACATACAATATAGCAGTGTTTCCCAACCTGGGACGCATCTGCAACATGAATTCGCGTTCACGCTAATGTTCTCACAAAACTGTCAATAGTATCAAAATATCTATCAAATCCTGGCTAACTATATATATAGTTGTAATGCAAACACGAACGATTTCGATCAAATAGAATTTGTTCGTGGACTTAAACTATTAATTTTACCAAAACATGTCATAGACGTAAATTATACAATTTTTTCTATTTTAATTTATTATTTAACTAGGTATTTTGTTCGAAATTACTAAAATGGCGACTCATTTGCAAAATCGTTGAAAAGTGCATAGAGTAAACTTCCAGTTCCTTTCGACCATTTTGATTAAAACTTCTTTCAGCTCTTAGTTTAGAGATTTTTCTTTACCTTGGTCAAAAAAATTTTCAGGGATTACTATGTATGATTTCCATAAAAAAATGATGCGAGATAAAATCTGCGTATGAAGTAGCTAACGTACCGTCTAAGTAGTTGAAATTAAATAAATTTATAAACACTAACAGTATATTAGATGTTTAACGACGATATTTGATAATAATTTCATACCGAGAGAAACAGGATATAAAGTAAAAATATATATTGAAAAGAAAGAAGAAACCTTTGAGTTTAAGATTGCCTTAGAACAATTGATAAATACTAAGCAGGTCGTTCGTACTATTCGTACTTTTGCCTGCTAGATGCTAGATGCCAACATGATGTATGATGTGACTTGGACATCCACACCTTGTTCAACGCGGTCACAAAACTTTGAATTTTCCTTCAGAATCAATCCTCTGTTTTTTCGGAAAGAAAAAAAATATATTAATTATAATTTTAGTATGATTATACATATCAATCTTCCCCTAGAATTTTAAATCACTCTGTATATTTGTAGATTTCCTATGAATTGGTAGGACACAGTTTCTTTCACAGAAGCTCTAAATTTGTTTGACGATAAGTCAGTAATCTTATCTGCAATGAAACAGATCATATTTTAAGTCAACAACCCACAGTCTGGCCCCGTCTCCTAAAGTCAAGTTCCCAGTATAAGCAGCAGATTCAAATTATAGGTTCATTTGAGAGTGTGGAAAGGGAGAAATATAGAAAACAAATAATGTTAGATTTTAAACAACAAATCTGCCACGTGTTCCAAATGCCAATTTTAAGTAATCTTGTCACTTGAAGTCAATAAACAACCTGTCCATGACCCGGCGACCGCCACTGCTATTTGTCACTATTTTTCCCCGGTTGACAAACTCTTGTCTAGACAACTTAGACCACATAATCCCATCAAAATTCCAACTCACGCAAAAACTACAAAACAACGAGAGTGCAACTTAGCGTACAACAGACTACTTGCAAAGAATTCGGTTCATTTCTTCACAATCCCAACACTCCGGTTAACCTTTATATCTTGCGCAATTAAGCCGCACGTATTGTACAGGCCGGATCGAGCCAATTGTTCTGTTTATCCTAAAACGGCGACAAGAATAAATTGGTCTTCCCACTCGACATCCGGGTTCGATCGCTTGAGGTCTCTCGGCAGCTTTTGTTTATTCGGCTGCGGCCGCCGTTTACCACCTTATTGACACAATCGCATTAGTCCGGGTATCGGTCGACGCTCACGGACTCCTCCGGACTACCGGAGCGAAAAGAAACAGTAGATACCAGCGCACGGGAGACAAGGTCGCTCCGTATCGTACTGGGCACGTAAAAAGTTGAAATCCCAGTGGGCTGATCCGACTCGACCTTGCAAAAGAACTCAGCGGTGAAGAGTACTAAAGATAATATTTCGGTTTGTGTGTCTAATGCAATTATAAAACTATATACATAATTACTAATAACCAAATTTCTAATGACATCGGTGTTTTGTGTTTGTTGCATTCGGTATACATTTGTGCTAACTGCTACGTGTATGCTTACATTCAGTAAATAGTAAGAGTACATTCAGTTATCGCGTACCTACAAACAATATCGCGACAGTAATCGAAATCGTTGTAGATATGGTGTACGTTTGTCCTTATTCAGGTAAATCTGGTCCTTGTATTCTATCTGAAAAGGGCATTTGATGTTTTAGTTGGGGAGAATAATGCAGGATAACTTACCAGCCTGTTGAACATCGACTGTCCTAAGACGCTTGTTTTAATGCGACAAGATCAAATAACTCTTCTATAGACTTCTTCTTTAGAAAACCCGATGAAAATGGGGACAAAGATCATCACCAGTTTTTGTCTTCTTGTAATCTCCACCTAAAAGATGTGGTCATGTATGTGCTTTTACGTTTTTTACAAACCTAAAAGTTCTACTGTTTATAGACATATACATGAAACCGGACATACGATAAATAATGATAGTGTCAAGCTACTTCATGAAATCAAAAAATCTAGGAAAATGAACCTAGGTACTAGAAGAGATGCAAATACATAAATATCATACAAGAACACCAGACCTGTTACTAACTGAAGTTATATACTTTATTCCGCACCGCATCTATTTTAAACTATTTAAAACTCCCACCGCGCGCCATCTACCGCAAACGTCGCAAGACAACGGATAAAATGTTGTTCTTTAAAAGCTCGCCTGAAATAAGTAAAATTAGGTAGGAATAATTTTTTTATTTAACACAATTGTTACATTACTATTTATGAATATACGGACATACCGTATCATTCATACCGTAGTGATGAAATCACTTATCAAGTATAGAAGATTGTTATAAGTATATAGTTTTATTGTTAACCCATTTGTGAATGTGAAATTGAAATGTCTACTGTTGTTATTTTAGATATAGTATGCACATTATACCAGACGAACTAACAACCTAACAGAGAAATGTTTATGATACACATTATACGTTCAAATCGACGGTATGCTTTTGTCGTAATTTATGTCTGATATTAATTTGTTTGTTGTTATACCCTAACAATGTGGTATCTGTTTTTGTAGCTTGCCCTGAAGACGAACATTACTTAAATACATCGTTATTGAACCTATCCTGAACTTATAAACTAAAATAGTGTTAGAATTAGCCAATTACAACACCAAAAAAGGTGCAATTGTCAGTTGTGAACGCAAAGTAGAACAACAAATTTTTGCTCTCGCTCAACATCGTTGCATTTCAGTTGACGTTTTACAGTTTTACCATTTTTTTACCATTATATAGCAAAGAACCTTAATAACCTACATACTTTAAAATGGTCTGAAAGTAAATTTAAACAGTATAATTTTTCGTTACATTTTTAAAATTTCGTTTTCTGTAGTTGTGTGCCCTTTACCTACAAAAAAGAAATGCAAAAAGATCATAAATCTCATATCATCCGGTAGAAAGTTACACTAACTTTTATCTACCTTAATGTTCAAAGCTAGGCAAAAATGTTATTTGAGAAAACTATTTAGAAATATTAGAGGCCATCAAATACGAAATTATAATCACATTCTTGTGCTTTTATAAACAATTAACATTTTTATTAACAATTTCTCAGAAAAATTTTATCCTTCAAAAAAGCACGTACCGGGGGTTACCAGAAGTGTGTAAAACACTGTGTAACGTATCTTTTGTCCAAAACTATGCAAACATGTTCTTTGAAAAAATTATTTGGCAATATTAGAGGTCTTTAAATACGAAACTATAATCACCACCATTGCCGAAAAGATTGCGAAAAGTATTTCAAAATAATAGAAGGCATGAAATATGAAAATATAGTCAATGACGAAGAAGATTATAATTTCGTATTGAATACCCTCTAATATTTCTAAATGCATTTTTCAAATAACACTCTTGCATAGCTTTTCAAGTAATGGTACATTTCTTTTCAAAGTTTTTTATAGTTTTGGTAACATACTAGTAATTGCATTTTAGGTTTAAGATAATCCAGAACCTTTCATGACAAATCACATTGTCCTGAAACGTTAATAATAAGAATGTATCCCATTAGTGTCTAACTTTGAAGCAAAACTTTGAAACTGATGTATTTTCAATACTATTTGACACAAATAAACTAAGTTGCCACTCCCGTGTACCGGAAGTTGCATCAATTACATTAATTTAAATGCAATGATACAATTTTTGATTGTGTTTAACAAAATACATACACATCAAACAATACAAAAACAAAGGAAGGTTACATTACTACCTAGAGAATATTAATAAAAAGAAATAATTAATAACAACCAAAACGACAAAAGTTTTGATGAGCCTTTTTGCTATTTTGAGTAAGAACTGTCAACTGGACTAATTTGTTTTTCAATTCCTCAAAAACATGCAGGCGTTTGAAATACTAACAAACTGTATATTAAGCGACTCTAAATATATTTTTTATTTGTAACGCGTTTTGGTTCCAGAGCTTTTACATTGTTCTTGTTCTATATGTATTTGCGTTTTAGATTTTAATGACCAAACACAACTATGTTTAGTTCATCATTAGGTTCTATCTGTTTGTAAATTCATATTTACAATTTGAATTATATGACAAAACACAGAAAGCACTCAAAAGGAGATCAAGCAGCAGATTTTGCAAGAAAGTAGGATTGTCCTCCCGAAAAGTGGTCTCAAACTCTGTTTCCTACTTATTGTGGCAAATGACCTGAAAGCATAACAGTTGCCATTTTCCGTTTAGTTTCAGATGCTTGCTTTGTGGTCAGAAAGCGACCACCAGTTATTTTGAGTACCTTATCAGTAATAGTCTGAAGAAAAAAACTGCAAAAATATCGAGTGAGAACGACAATATGAAGAATATGGAATAAAGAGTCAAAAAAATAGTTCCGTTATTTCTTCTGAGAAACGTTACTAAGGTGCAACAACCCCATCAGCGGGAGTTCATACGTCGTTTGATCTAAATTCCGGTACAAACTGCATAAACCCATTGTTAAGCGGGGGTCATTTACGTTAAATGTAACATTACATAAAGCCCGGACTCTGTACCTATGAAATAGTACGGGTCAGCTAGAGTAAATCACCGCAAAGCGTGCTCGGTTTCCTGCTTTAGCGTCGCAGGATCTCCTGCAAAGGTGCAGGACGTTGGTTGGCATAGCGCCCGGATCCTAACGCCACCGATAAGCAGGACGTATCCCCTTTTCACCAGAGCGTTTCAGCGTAGTTTAGATAATGGAGGATACTCGGGACTCCTTGGTACGGGCACGTTGAATTTCTACATGTCAGTTACGATGTTTTGTTACTATATTATTACGTTTTGAAGGTTTGTGGTTACCTCTTTTTCATTTTTTGTTGGGAGTTGCTGAAAGTGAGATGGTAATCCTAATGTCACAAGTGACCGAGTTTATTATTTGTTGTCGTTTAGTTGATCATGATATTCTTTTTTAGTAAATGTTTCCAAAATTATCCTAAGCCTGTTTTTACTTGGCTTCGTGTAATAATATAGCAGAGTCATATTAGACCAAATTTGACCAAAACCCTGAAAAAAATGAGTAAATCTGCAAATTGGTATAACTTCTATTTTAGTTCCCTGAACAACATACTAAAATTTTGTCAACCGTTCTGTGCCGCTCCATTGTATTGTTTTTTTTTGTGGAATAGTAACGTATGTATTTTCCGAAAAAAAAAATATAAACCTAAAAAAAACTCACTCAATACCACAAAACGAAGATATGGAACAGCTTATTAGATACCTGCAAAGCCAACAAGATGGGTTTTTGGCAGATTTTCAAGTATTTACATACTCTGTTACAAATAACAATCCAATTTTGGATATCAATTCCCAATTTTGTTTTTTTTTTTATCATCCCAATATCTGAGGGTGTATAAACAATATACAGTAAAAGGTATAACTTTTTAATTTCAACTTTGATGTGCACAACTATTATACCTTTTTGTCGATTTTGATTATTTTTACATCATTGGCAATAACTTTCGTTGAAAATTACGTCCAGTAAACCTCCTCTACCATCATGCTGCGGTCTCAGGTTGGCATGATTTCGCCACTCAAGGTGGTCTGTAATAAAATTATCGAATGCCGTTGTATTCTATACATATGTAAGTATCGCTTCATGAACCAGAAAAAGAAAATATTTATATTTGAAGAAATGGTGGCTTGTCAAACCCAAATGATCGATTTCGCTCATGAAATTGACTATCCCTTTGCTAATAAATAAAAAAAAATACATAACGTATTGTTTGTTTGTTGGACTTTAAGAAAGGTCTTCATTAAGTGCCTAATGCTAAATAGTACGCAATATTAATTTGAATTGTTTTGTTTTGAGCTATAGGAAACATTTTGGAAGCTAGGGGCCGGGTAGTACAAGATTTCGGTGTTATTTTGAGTGTTGCCACCTAAGCACCATTGAAGGAACTTTCTCGAAGACAAATCGTTGTACTGAAATCGACTTTCTCTAATTATAGTTTTCTACTCCGCCATTTTGCCCCTAAATGCCATCTTGGAAGACGTTATGATAGATTTTAGACAAGGTAGGGTAGTTTGGAGTGAGATACCCCAAAAAAGCCATGACGCAGACGCACGACTTTTTAGGTCTTCCAGTATGTTGTTTAGGGCACAAAAATAGAAAAATATCTAGTTAAAACGTAGTATCCCTGGGCAAATATGTATAAATTTTATGTCCATTTGTTCAATATTCATCAATAAATATAAAGAGATAAAGGGTTCCATTCCACCGGAGTGATGAATGATTAATCAATGAATGATTAATTAAAAAGGTATATTCTGATGTTCATATGTAATTTTTTTCCACAAGCAACAAGAAACGTAATAAAAATTACATATAAACATCGAAATATACCTTTTTAATTAATCATTCAATAAATATAACATCAAAGTTTCATGACTTCAGCTTCTGGCGAACAAGCCTGAATGTTGACTTCAGCAACCTCAGGATGGTAAGTTTCAATTTTTTTTTTAACCCATGAAGTAGGTTTATATTACGTAGCAAGAAAATAATCTAATTATTGAAATTAGTGATATATTATATTCTATAGAAGCAACAACATAAAATATTATTTCGTCCTTTTACTTTACATTGTGTCTGTCATATGGTAACCACTTCCGTCTATCAACAACCAGGGCCGGCCCTAGGCGGTAGGCAAGGTAAGCAAAATAATATGACCAATTACGAAAACTAATATGAAAGTGTACTGTAGTGTAGTGATCCTATACAAAGATCAAATGAGAAATATAAAATAGTCCTAACGATCCTTTTGAGTTTTTATGCGATATCCACAAACTTTAAGAAAATGTTATAAGTAAAAATTATTTACTGGCACATGCCAAAGATATAGAAACCGCTTTAAAAATTGGCGATTCCTCCATCTTAACGGTTTAGCATTTTCTGCCGAAATGGTAACCTAGTTAATTTTTATTTGGGTAGACACATAATTTGCCCGCCTATAAAAATAATATTAAAATGTGCTGAGTTTTTGATGATATTATTATTGAAATTAATTAAAAACTATCAGTGATTAAAAAATTCCCCATGAAATGCTTGCATCAATATCTCCGAAAACATTATTCTTAGCAGAACAAATTATACATCATATCAAAGATAAAATTTTGATGAAGATTTGTGTACATGATAAACAAAGAATTACTTAAAATATTGAAAGATTTAGATTTGGGAAAATGTAAAGAACGGAGATATTATGTCAATATGTATTCTGTCAAAAACGACAGAAGTTTACTGATGACAGGTGACTTAACAGTGTAGATATTGACATAATATTTCAGTTCTGAAAACACGTTTTTTAACCTTCTGCCAAATCTACATCTTTCAATATTTTTAAGTAATTCTTTTCATCTTTAATATGGTGTACATTTTGTTTTGCTAAGCTTAATACTTTCGGAGATATTTGATGCAAGTAGTTCATGACAAATTTCACTGACAATCACTGATAAATTTATAATAAATTTTAATAATAATGTCTGCATTCAGTAAACATTTTGATGGTATTATTGATAGTATTTTCGTAGTCGGGCGAATTAATTATGATGTTAAATGATTTTGCGTCCATAGACCTTGTTTCCAGAAGGTCCAGTTAACCTTTTTAAAAATTCATTACCTCCCTTAACATTGGGCAAATTTAAACATTGCTTAGCAGTTTTTTTCTAACCCTGCCTATAACTGTTGCTACCTGGCGGGCGATAGACAGTTTGCTATACTAATATTAATAAAAAAGTACTTAAGAACCATGTCTACTTAAAATTGTCTTAATGGGTTAGTAATGAAGGACACTGAATATGATTTGAGTAATACATTAGATCTGAAAGAAGTTACTCGCGATTTTGCAGAAAAAAGGTTCGAAAGAGCTAATTTTAATTTAGGGTTAAACTTTGTATATTGTACTAGTATTCTTTATTCTTTGTTCTTTTAAAAGTATTGTTTGTACTAGTATAATCTCCAAAGGTTGTGTTTTTAATACAAATAAATTTCGTAAATATTGTGTGTGTGTTGACTGTATTTTTCTGGATCATGATTTTTTTGTATAAATCTGTTTTTTGTTTAAATCATTTTGGAGTTAGGGGGGGCGGCACTATTGAGATTTGCCTACGGCGGCAAAAGCGCTACTGCCGACCCTGCACCCAGTATTATTTCAATGATTTGCAGTTGGTTTGTTATAAAAGTAATTAATCAATTGACCTGCTATTTGGTAAGTATGTAATTAATTAAGTATGTACAGGTGGGCCAAATTCGATGTTACTATAGGAGATCTCGGTAACTATAAGAGATATCAAAAAATGAGTAAGATCGTCTTTTTTTGAGAGAAACTCAATGGTGAAAACCAAACTTAGCTATCGTCTTTTGTTTTCGAGTATTATTATCCTAATCTAAGCAAATTGCATTGCGAGATATACACTGTCAAATATTTGTACGGAAAGTACCGAAAATATGAACATTTAATGTTGATTCGTAACATCGCACATCTGGACTTGCAAACACGTTGCAAGGTCTCGAACGCATCGGCTGGCTCGACAAAAACTTGTAGTTTTGTGGCCTTAAAAATACCTTCTACGCCGATATTGGGCAGACTATTTGAGGTAAACATATTAATGCCGCATGAATGCACCGGTGAAAAATACATTCTTATGCCGGCAAGAAATAGTTTTCGGGCTATAGAATTCTTAATACGTTTTACTTTCGACAAGAAAATAATATCTTGGTAGGTAATATGTAGGATGTTTGTTTTCGCTACATTACTAAACAAGACGCGTTAGTAATGTAGCGAAAACGAAATATAATAAAAAATAATACACGCAAGGACTCATGATGCATGAATTTATTATTTGATAATAATTATTTCAATCATTTGCAGTTGGTTTGTTATAAAATTACTAATCATTAAGCACTAAAAGCAATTAATCAATCAATCAGGGGGGCGGCACTATTGAGATTTTGCTACGGCGGCAAAAACCCTAGGGCCGGCCCTGCAACAACATACCGCTAAAATAGAGAGCTATAAAATAGAATACAGTTATAATATTATTGCCAAGATAAACGTTTCCGAGCATTTCAGTCTACGTTCGCAAAGAAATATAAACCGAAATTGGAATTTACATCATTTATTCTGGATATATGCGACGTATAGGAATAACGTAAGGGCTCGTGAATGTTCCGGAACCACACGATGTGTTTCATTATATAACATTTCCGGAGCCGGGTATCACCAAGAAAACCGCATGCGGTTAAATTTGTCGAATTGCATTCCGTATTTCAGTGGATAGCATTTCAGAATAATGCTACGTCAAGCGAGAAACTTTTTGTTCAGTACTGTTATGTTTGCCTAATATGCAGAGCCTGAGGCGTCTTCTGGTTAAAAACAGTTTTCTACATAATTGTTTACTAATCTATCTTAAATATAAGTCTTTTTTAGTTTAATGAATTTTTTAAATAAATTCCTTATACATAAAACCAAAAATAGATCATAAATAGTACTTATTATTAACGTACCTATTCATAATATTCTTACAGTTTTTTGTTATTTCATAATAAATCACCAATATAGAAAATGAATATAAAGAAAATCATCCATTGCATGATATTACTTTATATGTTACAGGGTGAAATATCACATGCGGTTTGCCGGTTTTTGTGACATTCGAAACACTGTTTTCATTGTGTTCAGATACCATGTTAAAGTTACCACTAATATGTAAAAATATTAAGGCGTTTGATTAAAAACAAAAAAAGGTATTTTATTCACTTTTAGTATGGAAGGAAGCTGATCCAATTAATTAACGTGTTCCGCTTTTTTGCTCATGTTTTGAGGCAGTAAGTATTATTCTGAGTAACACTTCATATAAATCTTTCGTCTTATTCGTCCTATTCGTCCCTAAAAACTTACAGCCGTGTAAAATAGAAACAAAACAATGAAAAATAAAATACATATCGCCCAATGCAAAAACGTTTACAATTACAACAATAAAAGAATTGTAAATAATACAGTTAAAGTAATAAAAATAAATTAAATACACCAAAAATGAAACTTTTGAGTGCTTTTTTGTAAATGTAATTGCTAGTAAGAAGCAAGTTGACTTATTGGATTGTTCAGTTCGTTAAGAAGTTACGGCCGTTTGAAATATTGTTGAGTTCATATTGCAAACCGCTGTACTTTCTAAGGAACTGAAAAACAAATAAAAGTTCATATGGGAACCTTTTACTCAGTTAGGTACTCACGACATTTACTCATACAAAAGTTCTTCGGGAAAAATTTGGACATCCTATATAAATAATATCTCCTGGTAATCCTGAAAGCTTTTCAAATGTTTCTCCTGTAAAAAAAGTTACCTACGTTTTTAGAAATCATGAAAAGCTTTCATTATCAGACAAATTCTCATGGGAAAATATTAACAATCTTACCAAACATTTTTTTATATAAGGTTCTTCAAGAACTAATAAAAACCAAATAACTATAAAAAATTTCTGAGATCAATAAAACCAAGTTGAGTAGCCAGTTGGAGTAGGTACAGTTTATTGATTTCGCCTGCAAAAATTTGAAACCCGTTTTTTTTTTTATTTTTCAAAAGTCGGTTGTTGTATAAAACCTAGCTGCTACTAATATTTGATAAGAGTGAGATTTTTTTGGTATCATTCTTTGTTGTGTGCGTAATTAAGGCTGAAAATTACAGCTCCCTACTTTTCTAATTTGTTCAGGAAAATTATCGAAACATAGTACGTTCCATGGTTTCACACTATGTATATTACACGGTACATGATCGGTGTCCTATTTTTCAAGCCCACTATATATTTATTTCTAACCTAAACCGTGAATAATTTAAATTAATCGGAAAGTGCATGTCAATTATGTATAAGACAGATAAAAAGCACGCCAACGCGTATTATTCAGCTAGTGACGTTAAAACGACCTTTAACAGCAAAAGCAACTAAGCGCAAATCTTAAATTAGGAAAATGTATAAAACGCCAGTCAAACCGTATGTGCGGAAATTATTATACAAGGCTAGTAAAAATTACCGAAACACCTAAATAGTTCTCCAACCGTAAAAAAAATCAAAGTTTTTTCTAACAGCCTTTACATATATTTTTAATATACAGGGTGATCATTTTATTATGGAAATTTAGTAATCTTTCCCTTTTTCAAATACATTAGAATATTAGAATATTTTTTATTCTAAAATTAGTTGCAATAATTTTTTATAGGATTTTTTTTCCATAAATTGCATCATTATTGAGTTATAAGCTATTTTTCAATCAAAACTAATCAATATTACCGAAACATCTAAATTCTCCAAAGCATAAAGAATGTCAAAATAGGTTTCAAATAAAGGTTTTTGGGATTAATCAAGTTCTCGTTTAAATATAGATTTAATATACAGTGTGTTCATTTTATTATGCAAATTTGCAAATTTCTTTGCTAATAGTTTTTATTTTTTAATTCTAAGAAGTTTTTGTAAAAATCATTTTTTTAGAAAATGCATTTTTTAGGTACATATGTGCAATTAATCAAAACTCTTGAACATCAAATTAAGAACATTTTCCCACAAACATTTAATTATTTATTTGAATGTGTCAGCTTAAACATTTAATTTAAATATATTTAATCGTGTTTTTATTTTTGCTTGGATTGTTTATTATTTATTCGGTTGGTTAAAATAAAAGTTGCCTGTATATGTAGTTACAAACGGAAAGTTTGTATTATATAATTATATAGTTTACTTACTAATAATTATTTGTATTTGTATAATAATGCGATGTTCCCCAGCTATATAAATTTATTAACGCGGTGGATATAATATAACATTATTAATTATATTGTAATAACGCATTTACGTTAAATTTATAGTAGCTTTATTATATCTGTTTATTATTTATTTCATCACAATTTGTGGTGTCGTTCATTTAATACTCTTATTATATTAAATCATTATTATTGTTATTTCCATTAACGTCAATACAATTTATGTTTTTATTGTATAGCCAGATAATACTTAATTTTAAAATGGAGCGCAATATTGTCCAAACAAACTTATTAAGTAATTACTTACATAATCAATAATTCACATTATTAATAGACAGAAATGCCCTGCTATTTAACTCATATTTCGTGAATTAACAAGATTACCTTTGATACAGGTAATAATTTTTCTATGGCATACTAATAAGGAAGTCACTCCACCATAAAAAAATATCGAGATCGACCATATAATTATTTCGAACCGATGTATTGCGAATTCGACCTTTCGAAATGCTGTTTCTCTATCGAATTAACATTCGGTAAGTGTGCTGTGGCTAAAATTTGGCGTACACGTAAGGCGTGGCTCCAAGCGGTTTCCATAGCCATCTAGATTCAGTTACGTAAGTTTTTTTTGCAGGTTTCTTAAGTTGATGATTTGGTATATTATTAGATTTATCGAATGGTATCGCCGTTCATGCGAATTTGAATAGGAAAATAACTCTCTGTTTGTGATTTATGAGCTGTGTTGCATTTTTTTTTCTTACGCTATTATTTTTTGCTTGTTTCAGGGCTGCGCGGGGGAGAGAGAAAGTTCTTTTCAAATTACTCACGCCCTTCACAACTTGCAAGCGCAATCAGCTAGTCGGGAAAACTTACATCAAACTTATATACAGGTAAGTGAAAAAAGAAAACGCGGAAAAAGGTTGTCCTTAAAGAAATTTTCTCGACTGAAGTAGAGCAAGTTAATTAATGTTCAGTATAATTGACAGTTTACTTACCCAGCACGGGAATAGTAATTATCTCAACCTCATCAACTTTACATCTTTATCTTTTTAAAGATGTACCTTGAACAAACTCTAATTTAAATATTGACTATAGTACCTAATTAAAGTTTGAGCATTGATTACTTTTTATTCCTTTTGAATAAGGGAATGCTGGAAAAGAATTGTTAAAATAATTATTACGATGTTGAGGAGATATCAATCTTACAGATATGGGCCGGCACTATCAAAATCGTACCTAAAACTATTTCTAATAGTGACCTAAATGAAATTGATTTGTTTCATTTCCTACGTATAGGGATATTTTTCTGTTTGCGCAATGGTGTCTCCATAATTCGTTTACTGATTTGGTTATTCTTGTCCTGCTTGAAAGGTTGTTTTACTGGTAATGTCCTATAAATATATTAACTATTATTTTTAAATTGTATTGTATCAAAACTCTTTTAGCGTATTATCCAAAAGCTCAGGTCTTCATGTATTCAAAATATCAGGAATTGTTATTTGGAGAAAGGTAGTTATATCAGACGACCAGAATCAGGTATTATTATCATTAGTTTATAGCCGCTATCAAAAACAACAGTTAAAATCACTACAAGGATAGTTGCACAAAACAAATATGCGTATTGATGAATATGTTCACAAACTAACTGATAAAATCTTTAAAATCGCTCAAATATTGCTAAAGTTATTGACAACAAAGCTAAAATGCCAGACAAAGTTTTACTTGTCACTGTGTCTCCTTTTTTTCAATTTACATATATTCATATTGGCTTATTGACATAAAGGGTCATTCCGCAGTGACCTGTCACACCCGTCACGTCCATCCAGCAAAAATATAAGAAATCGAAGACTGGTCCCTTAAAATTGTTGGTGATAGATGTTGAAACCAAGACAAGTTTTATGAAAAGCCCTTTTCAATAGCTGTAACAAGGAAATATATATACATGTATTAAAAACGTTGATGGTCTGTTGTGAACAACACAGATTTTGTTTTGTGTTTTTTTCATGATATGAGGAGGGTAATAATTAGGACAGAATATGAATACATAAATTGAAATAAAACACTTGAAGTGGGATATTTATGTTCGAATTTTTCGAATCTTGGACAACAACAGCCATTTAACACTTGTTTATCATCACTGTTGCAGTAAATTCATTGTATGATCAGAAAATCGCTTGAGCTTTAAACTTTACTGTTCATCTTTTTCGCGGCAAGACCCTTAATTAAAACCAAAGTTTGGAATTGATACGGCTTTTTACCAGACTAATTGAGGGGTTCTGAGTAACTGAGAAGTTAAGTTTCTTAATTACTCCACAGAGTATCTCGGATGACCATTAAAACCTGATGGTTCTTCTTTTATAATAAACTATTATATAAACTATATTATTGGGAATGATCATCAAAATAGGCAAAAGATTGTTAAATGTATGCTAAAAAACAATATTTAGCTATATTTTCGATTACCGTTGTTTTCCCCAGCGAGTATGCAAAAGTTTAGTAGCTAAAAATGACAAATACAGGGCGAGACTGAGAAGTGGCACCCCCTTTTATCACAGGAAATATGTAGGTACTATCCTGGCCATATATTATGTCCCTTCTTTTGACGTCGATTTTCTCGGAAATATAGGGTCGAAAAAATTTTAACAAATTCTGGTGCTGTCCTTGATTAATATGCTACAACTCATAAAAATTAGAAAGCTGTATGTGTTGGCGTTTTCCCGATTTTCCAAATTAAGAAGAATTGGGGCTGTTTTTGCCACGTAAATTTTATTCGTTTAACTTTAGCAATTAATTACTCCGGAAATAAAACATAGATTTGACCGAATTAAAAAGTAAAATCACCTGCGGTTTAGTGCTTGACCCACAAAAAGCTATATTATGCAATGCCAGCAATTCCTTTATTAGAAGAGCTAGAATAATGAAATATAGATTATAGGCTACCCACTAATTCATAGGTTTAAAGTTTATTACATAATCATGGTTTATCTTACATTTTCCCTACAAAAGATCGAGTTGAAGCATCTCATGATTGCTGCCGTTGACGCGGCGCTCTACGGTCCTTGGGGTGAGCGGGGAAAGGGATCAACAGCGACGCTGCCAGTAGTGGCAGATCGCACGTGCATTAGTTATTAGGAGAACAGTGTTTACGGACACAATACATATAACGACACGGCGATTATGCTTCGCCAAAGAAATTTGGATATCCGGCGACAGATTACCGAATTAAAAAATAATCGCGAAGTGAGTCAATAAGATAACAGAACCACGAACAGGGATTTGGAAGTCCCATGGAAATTCTTGGCAATTTAAATCGGGTTTCGGGTTTAGCATTTAAAATTAATGAGTAATCTGCAAAATATTCTATGTGTCTACAAATTTACGATGCTAAATTTGTAAAAGTTTTTTGATATTTTTAAGTTTTATACGGTCAGAGCTGACGTTTGTAATATATGTAATATATCAAGAGTTGTATTTATTTTATATTTTTTCTGCATGCATTTCAATATTATTAATAAATAAGCTGTTGAAACTGTTATAATAGTTTGAATATTTATATAACAAAATCGTGCATACCTTTTAAATATTTTTTGGGTTTATCAAGCAAGCTTAATTTAGTATTCACCACTAATCGGAAAATCTGCTAACTCCATATTATTAGATCTATCGGCTTCCGTCAAAATCTTGTTTACAACGTTATTGTATAAAAACTGAAGAAACCATAAACGCCAATCGATAGAAGAGATTTTTCTCGTACCGGGTCACATATTATAATCAAAATTATGCCAATATTAATAATTTAATTGTTAGTTAAAATTACTACCTTGTCAAGTTATGGTTCTTTTGGTGTATTGATAATAAGCTGCCCCGGTTGTCCCAGCTGTGTCGGTTTCTCCGACATGGCTGCACCGCTAACGCCTCCTTTCCCCGCAGTACCCCCAAAGACCGTAGAGCGTCGGAATTCACGCGGAGTTTCAGCACGATCTTTTGTATGAAAAATGCAAGATAAACAATGATTATGTAATAAACTTTAAACCTGTGAATTATTGGATAGCCTATTGTCTATATTTCATTATTCTAGCTCTTCTAATAACGGAATGGCTGGCATTGCATAATATAGCTTTTTGTGTGTCAACCACTAATCCAATGATTTTACAAAAATGCACATTGAAAGCTAGCATTCCGCAGGTGATTTTACTTTTTAATTCGTTCAAATCTATGTATTATTTGCGGAGTAATTAATTGCTAAAGTTAAACGAATAAAATTTACATGGCAAAAACAGCGCCAATTCTTCTTAATTTGGAAAAATCGGGAAAACGCCAACAGATACAGCTTTCTAATTTTTATGAGTTGTAGCATATTAATCAAAGACAGCACCAGAATTTTTTCTAATTTTTTCGCCCCCAGGTTTCCGAGAAAATGGACGTCAAAAGAAGGGACATAATATATGGCCACGATAGTACCTATAATGTCTAAAAATTATTATTTTTTATTCACTTGAGACGATTAATTTTGAGTCAGCCTTTCAATGGAATTGTAAGAAACATTAGTTAAAATGATGAAAATTGATAAAAGGTCTCCTGTTTGAATTTTAAGATCGACTTTTGACACGCGGACCGTTTCGTTTTCCAATTCGTTATTTAAATCGTAATTATTTCAATGTTTCACTTATTGGAGGTTTGGCCAACAACAAAAAATATTTTATTGTATCCAAAAAGGTACAGAAGTTGATGCATTGAACGATTAAACCGTTACAGCGTATCCCAATTTGATTATGATGATTTTGACTTTTTGGTAAAACAAATAAATTGGTGATATTAGCATATTTAAAATTCATTTTAACAGTTATTAGGAGGATGCCTGCAGGTCATCATAAGGATTTCTTATCATAGAATTACTCTGTTTTAAGATTCTCAACAAATTGATTTGGTGATGTTTTGCAATTTGTTATAATTTTAGGAATAAGTCCCTCATATCTATCTCAACTCCATTCCCAAATATTTTAACAAAATTATTGTTGTGGTAATGGTAATACTATCTACCAGACTCAGTGTACATGAAGCTACTGTCACCACATTGTGGTTAGCAAAAAGAAGATAATAACTTATTATACCTGCAACACCAATATGGTGTTTTGATAGTTTAGTTCGAGGAGACACTCTGTGAAGTAATTAAGAAAATTGGGCAGGGTCTCAGATATTTTGTTACAAAGCCATATCAATTCCCAACATTTATAAGTATAACTATAGTTTTAATTTTGTTGTGCAATAAATATTCATCATTACACGTCTTAACTAAATACGTAGTTAAATTTTCTGTCCATCGATCTATTTGTTAGTTTCTGGTTAGTATTATCTCTAAATTATTTCATTGCTGCTATTAAAAACAGCAATTAAAATCACTGCTAAGTAGAAATACCACATAATGGGAACATGTATTTAAAAAAAATAGCAACCATGTAACACATTTTGTATAACTCATTGTTTTTTGGTGCTAGTTTACTATTATAGTACGTTTTTTTAAATATTTGCTTTGGCACTTAAAATTAATCAGCCAGGAAAAACACAAGCGACTTTTTCATTACCAAAACTAAATAAATATTGATTAAATATAATGAATATGTTCCCATATTTTCTCTTGTATACATATTTATTGAATCAGCACTACTATCCAAATAATTTATCTTCAAACGTTTAAAATTTAATCATCTTTTTAAACTGTTCAACGAATCAATATACCGGACCACAAAGTTGCGCAACAGCGCCACCATGCGGCGAGCCACGGATCCAGGTGAAGCTCGTAACACCGGGTTGGGCGCTCTACCGTACCGACTCGTGTATTTCGATCTCTTACCGATAGGTGGCGCCACCGGCGAATACAATTTCCCGTTCCCCTGATAAGTGGATTTTCCACATTCCCGCTTTGTTTCGAGTACGTATGTATGTCGCACGCGCCCGCCGACAATCGTTTGCTGTTTATTAATAAACAAGTGAATTCGCATTTGATCTGAAATGCAATTTGCATTTTTGAGCAGCGTTTCCATCTGGCGGGATTGTTTTTGTTAATTTTGAATGGATTCTGTTAGCGATTGTTGCTGACGGTTCGTTAGTTTATTCGCTATTTGTTTGTTGATAACGAATTTAGAGCTCGCGGAGTTTATTAGTTTTGCAGGAGTGGTATTCTTTTTTTGTAAATACTGTTTGTAATACTGTGGTTAAAAAGTTGATTTCATACAAAATGAAAACGTTTGCTGAGTGGTTAAGTTAATATTAAATCCACCATCAATTGATTTATTCGTTGTAAAAATTGTATTTGTATGGAAAATTTCACGTTTAGAAAAGAACATGAATCGTATATTTTTGGGTTGAAAGTATGCAAGAATTGTCCTGAAAGGGATGTTTCATTCACATTGCGTGTTTGCTCATAACCGCTACTCCATAAAATTTTATGTTTACGACTGTATACATGTTCCATAAGGGCTTTTAAATGTCTCTGGCGTCACACACTGATGTTATCTAATCGAATTTATGACAGCACTTTATTTGATCGTATTTACACTTTGTATGTAACGGATGAGCGAGTGAAGTGAATCATTAGTTGGTGTTGATGATAAATGCTACTTAATTATATAGGTTCTCTGTAATTAAGTATAAGTAGTTAATTAAGTATAACTTCACAGGTTGTCGCATGTTTCTCTCTTCGAACCTTACGCCGAGTTTTTTATTGTTAGCAACGAATTATTCTACTAGCCTTAGTGCTGAAGATGCCCCTTGCAACAGAGTGCGAAACGTCGACCGCTTCAAAATCTACATATTGAAGCTTTTATTTCACCCATCTTAGAGATATCAAATATCAGGCCGCGTTATTGTTTTTAGAGTATTTCTGTTGGTATTTTGTCTTTTTTTTCCTCAATTATAACGTGATAGAGTTCTATAAGAGAATGAATCCTTCAAAATTTTCGTATGATTCATTTAAAAAGATCTAAATTTGTAATCTAAAATAAGTTTTGTATGTAAAAAGATTATATTTATCCAATAAAATCCTCCCTAAGCATTCAGTAAAGCTGGGATGTTTTTATCTCGTTCGCGGTATCTTCGCACTGTTCTTCTTTGCTAAGAAAGGTAATGACGTGAAAGAAAGAATATGTTTGGACATCGAGCTACAATTTAATATCACTACGGGGTGGGACATACTAATTTTAACATTTTCAATATCTTCGCATCCAGAAGAATTAAATACACAAATGATTTCTTGGTTGACTGGTGGTTACAAGGAAGTGTTACCGGATTTGCTATAGGTGGCACTAGTGCCCTGAAAATGAGATCAATTGATTTTTTTTTTAAATCAAATCTGATTGTTTTTATTTCTTTATATTTTTGAATTGTTTTTCGAACAAAACTACTAGAAACTTGATTCAAATGATTTAGAATTAAATTATATTTAGAATGGATGATTCTATCAATTTCAAGACATACAAGACATATAAGACATATAAGACATAATTACTTAGTATTCAGTCGCTTCTAAAGATTGGCGTATATGGTTTCTTCAGTTTTTATGTACTAAAGGTTGCGAACAAGATTTTCATGGAAGCAGATATCTCAGTAACGAATGTTAGCAGGACAACGCAGTTACCATGCAAATAATCCTTATTTACTGCAATTAATTTTTAAGACCGAAATAAACATGAACAATTTTGCGCCGTTTTTGCTTCTCTCGCTTGTGGGTTTAACTCGCTGCATTATTATACCGGATGGAACCGTCATCGCTAAACGGCTCTAATCGTATTCCCTCACCCCCACCACAAACTATACGCCTATACGTTAGGGTGTATCGAAAAAAAAGTTTTTTTCGAAATTCAGAAGTTCAAGTTGATAAAAAGTTGTCCTTGTGGACCCTCATATACCATAAAAGAAATTGGCCCAATTGAATAATATTTAGGTCTCCCGCAAGAGGCCTAAAGTTATGATTTTCTTTAAAAATTCGAAATTTTTCATATTTTTTTTTATTTTTCAAGTCAAATTTTGAGTGTTTTTTTTTCTTTTTAAATGCCCACATGTTCGCACATAATAAAAAATTTAATGACAAATAAACTTTTATTCACTCTTAAGCCATTCTTTAAATTATACGAAAATGATAATTTTTCTACAAATTGTATCGAATCTAAATAAAGTGCAGCCGTCTAAATGTTGGATTAGAGTAATATATTTTTGTATACGGTAATTGCACACCGTATCGTTACACTTTTTGTATTTGAAAAAAAAGTCACATTCTTTTCTTGAAAAAAAAAAATCCAATTCTTAAAAAAAATTATAAACTTTAGGCTTTCTGCAGGAGACCTAATTATTTTTCAATTGCGCCAATTTTCTTTGTAGTATATGTAGGTCCATAGGGACAACTTTTTTGAACTTGAAATTTTGAATTTTGAAAATAACGTTTATTCGATATACCCTACTATATACGTGCGCGCCAACCAGTGTGGAGCGAGAGCATCAAACGCATGCTGCAAAATACGATAGAGTGGGGGCATGTCTAGACCACACCGTTGCGTGATGACGGTTCCAACCGGTATGCAAATTGCCGCAATTAAATTGTTCTGATCGTATCGTACTAATAGTTAATAATCTTCCACTGCCCCAGCTACGTTTCCATTTACCGTTACGATTGACGTAGTGCCCGCTGCACGAAATTTTTATCATTCATATTAAATCGCTTTAAAAATTACTTAAAAATTATGATGGAAATCTTTTTCTACAGTCGCATTAAATAATATATGGCGATTATTTACGTGCATATCCCGTTATCGTGCTAATATTCGTTACTGAGATATCCGCTTCCAGGAAAATCTTGTTCGCAACCTTTATTACACAAAAACTGAAGAAAACTACAACACCAATCTATAGAAGAAGCTCTAAATGCAACCTGAACAAAAAATTATTGTGGCCAGGCACATGACTTTATCATACAATATATAAAATTTTAAGTTTAGCTGCATGAGATTCTATTTGATCGACATCGATAGTGTTTGCTTAAAATAAAACGAATTAGCCAGGATTTCTCAGATATTGACAGTAGGTATTAGTCAAAAAATCAGCCTTTGACACTACTTACTGCTATTGGAATAAAAATATCTCGATCTCGATCAAATGGAATTTTCTTCTACAGGTAAACTATTAGTTTTACCAAAAAATTTCATAGACATAAATTATACAAAATTTCGTCTATTTGAATTTATTATTGAACTATTTTGGCGAAATTACAGAAATGGCAGCTCATTTGCAAAATCATTGAAAAATGCATAACAACATTGCTATCCGCACTCGAAATACACATTGACTTTGTGTATGACACCAAGATGTTTCAATATTGTTTTACATAGCGTACGTGCGCGCGTGTTTCTCCATGCATTTGCATGTTGAATTGACGTTTCGCAACCGCTGACGTTGCGAATACTGTCAAAAGTTGCAAAATATCCTGGCTACCTACTATTAATGCAGACACGATTTCGATCAAATAGAATTTGCTCCTGCAGCTAAACTATTAATTTTACCAAAAAAATGTTATAGACATAAATTATAACAAATTTCCTCTACTTTAGTTTATTATTTATCTATTTTGACGAAATTATAGAAATGACGGTTTATTTGCAAAATCGTTGAAAAATGCTAAGAGTAAATAGCCAGTTCCTTTGGACCGTTTCGAACCAAAAGCTTTTCAACTCTCACTTTGGTCATAAAACTTGTAAATCTGAACTTTCGTCCCGATACCTTTAGTAGTTTCTCCCGAATCGTCGTCAGAAACTGCGTATGCGTCGTCAGATACTGCGTATGATAAAGTAACAATGTTGACAGTCATACAACTTATGTAGAAATGACTCAGAAATATGACACAGTTTTAAAAAAAATCTGTCCAGTCGTTTTAGAATTCTGCGCCTTCAAACACAGGAGTCAATATTAGCAAAACGAGAGATGGTAGTAGTTCAGGCGATTCTCTCGTGTGGGGTCACATATGCACACTAGTTTACCTGTGTCTTGAAATGAACAGAATTTTGTCATAAACCACAAATTCCGGTTGAGATATAAACTTAAAACGATAATTTTTTAACAATGAAGGCATTAATTATAAAAAATCAAGTTTGGGGTTTGGGGTAGGATTACCTTTATACCTTTTCACTGAAAAAGAAATGATATTGACCCGGTTGTATCGCCGCTTGCGCCATCTACGAAAAAAGCAAGTAACACATCATTGTGGATCCCTCCGTAGAAAAAAACGTTTCTTAATTTTTACCACAAGTAATTTTAGCAAAGCCCACCACACAACAGCAGAGCGGTTTGTAGTAGTTGCGAAAAACCAAAACAAATCTATATTTAAGGTAAAAGTACAAAGTATACGTATTATTTTGTTACTGCTTTTTTAGAAAATTTTATTATGTAAGGCCACACATACAGTATTAATAGATTTCAGAAAAAATAATGCTATATAGGAAAAAATAAGTGAACAAACAGCGAATTGAAGGAAACGAAAAAAAAGTCAATTTCTAGTAAAATGAATAAGAAGTAAATGTTCTTTAGTAAATATTATGTTCAAAGTTTTTTTTCTGAAAATAGGTCTGAAAATTAGCCTCTTTTATCTTTTATATTTTTTTCTTATTAATCAATAAAATATATTTTTAGACAAAACAGATCTAAGTAAACCTAAGCATTAATCAGCTAATTCCCAATGAATCCAAACGAATTATATCAGCATTGGCGACGAGTTCCCACTCTCCGACAAATTTGGTCCTTGAACCCGGATCAATGTTTAATTTAATTAACCCGAGAAATTTAAATGAAATTAAAAAATCGTCCACTCCAATAACGAGTTTTGCTTATGCATAAGAACCTCTTAATGGTACCAGACCTAATAAAAAGCTTGCCACTATAATCCCGAATAAAATCCCCAATCAATTTGACGATGTGCAGAAGTGCGAACGAATGTTTGGTTACCAAGGTGACCGTGGGACCGGGAGAGCTTTCGCTTCGAAAGCGCCCGTGCGCAGTAAGCTGTGCCCAGTTCCGTCCGCAAGGCGCGCTTTGTGTAACCCGCTGTGACCTCTAACCTCAAATATAATCCCGCATTCGTAACCGTATTTACAACCACCCGTTAAAAGAATTGTGAAAAACTAAATTTATGTGTTAAATCTACCTACCTTCTACAAATTTAAATATGCAGTTTGTATAGTCGATAATACCTACTAATTTTTTTTTGTCTGGGCGAGTTTGTGATGTTAATAGTTTTTTTCGAGGCGAGCTGTGGATATTATTTTTAGATAATTACGCGAGATTTTAAGGATTTCTAACGACGGCATGTTTATAAATTGTGTGTTTTACAGTCGTGCTTGAACGTCGGCGTGTTTTTGTTTTTATACGATTATGGTTTACTTTGATCCTTGCAGTTGAATCATCGCGTAGTAATTTCGTCCTGGCTGTTTATAATTGATAATTGATAGTCGGTAATTTGATAGACGCCGTTTTATGGCTAGCGAATCATATACATTAGTCATTCTTTTTATTTATTATCCTGGGGGACCAGTTTGTTGACTCATTCGATTACGTCACGCTTTTATCTGTTTAATGGTAGGTATATTTATTTGATTTTTTAACGTATGAACTGGGCTTAATGACTTGTTGGTATAACATAATCCTGCTTGAAGGGTTAAATAAAGATTTAGTCAAGGTTGAGCAATCATATGTTGTGGGCATATTTAGATTTTCATAAAATTGTCGATACTGTTAATCGCAAACTCTATTCATTTTTTATCAGTTCGTATTTTTGCGTATCATGCAATTAATTGAGTTATTATTGAAGACTCCTTGATAATTTATTAATTTCTTGACATTATAGAGGGTGGGATGTAGCGAGATTACGCAATTAACTAATTTTTGTTTTCAACAAGTGCGTAACTTAGTTCTAACTTATTTTACTAGTATAACTTAGCCTGCTTTCCACTAACTCCCATACACACTAACTCAGTCTTCGGATTAATTCGGTGTTGTCGAGGAGCTGGATGGCCTCCACGTTTACGTGAAGGTGAAGCCTTTCCTCGTGACTTCTTGCTACTTTCTGGATTCCTTTGCACACAGACTCCATTTTGAGGACCTTGTGGAGATCATCATTCCTAATGTACCAAGGTGCATTGATATCTTAATATTTTGAGCACAGGTGAGCACCATACGTCCACACGGGTTTTAGAATTTGCTGATACAAGACAAGCTTATAATGTTCAGAAAGCGTGAAGTTTCTTCCTAGCAGCCAGTACATCTCTCGGTAACGGATTCCTAGTTCCTCTCTTTTCTTTTTGACATGGACTTTCCAGCGGAGCCTGACGTCTAATGTCATGCCGAGATATTTGGCTGTGTTTGCGTACGGTACTATTTGGTTATTAATAGTAACCGGGATGTGTTGTATTTTCTTGTTCTTGAAGTCAACATGTACTGACTTCGTTCGTGCAGTTTGATTCTCTTTTTCTTTGTCCAGACCTGAAAATGACCAAGAGCTGTTTGGAGTTTTCTCGTCGTTTCTTCATTGCTGTTCCCAACATCTAGGATAGCCGTGTCATCTGCAAAAGTTGCGACAGTATTATTTTCTAGTGCTGGGAGGTCGCTGGTGTAGAGTAGGTAAAGGATCGGCCCTAAAACACTACCTTGCGGCACTCCTGCTTTTATTTCCTTAAAGCACAGAGCATGCATCACCTTGTTTGACTCTAAAGTATCTCTCAGTCAGGTAAGATTTTAACAGTTGTGCAAACTATTTTGGGAGAATACTTCCTAATTTATTGTTCAGTCCTTCATGCCAGACTTTATCAAAAGCCTGTGCCACATCTAGGAAGACTGCAGAACAAATCTTTTTTTCCTGTAACGATTTTTCAATTATGTTGGTTATTCGGTGTATCTGATCAATAGTAGAGTACCTATCCCGAAATCTGAACTGATGGTCTAGAACAAGCCTTTTGCTCTCAATTATTGGTTTCTATCTATTGAGTAGTAATTTTTCGAAGATTTTTGACATGATTGGCAGAGAGATAGGTCTATAAGACGTTGTTTCATGTGGAGGTTTCCCAGGCTTCAATATCACGATCACCTCTGCTACCTTCCACAGTTTGGGAACAACTTAACTCAAACTTAACTAAAAAAACATAGTTTTCAGTAAAATTCCAAATTCAAGTTTAGTTGTCCCTCCCATATTTTGTTACGAAATTTTTGTGGAGAAAAGGATAATTGAAAATTATATTTTATTGAATTCTTGTCCCTGAGTACGACTCCGGACTCAAAAATCTCCTCTTGCATGAGCATTTAGAATAAAAAGTTAGGTCCAAATATAAGAAAAAATGCTGTTTTGTAGATTTCTGCAAATCAATACCTACCAGCTGAACCCAATCTACTAAAAACCTCAAAAGCGTCGAATAGTAATTCTTAATCTTTGTACTTATATCAAAAATTCTGAAACTTTGCTCACACATGTTTTTGAGACATTTACAGCTATTTAAGTAGTGTTGGGGTGCTTCCATAACAAAATTAAAAACTGTAAATAACCTGATGTGATATTCGACTTTCATGCCCAGATTCGTATTCAGCGCAAAGAAATCTACCGAAAACACCTATTCGCTTTCCATTTACAAACACACGTTGTCAGTATTCCATAATTTTCAACTGGCTTTTTGTCGCTAATTTTCTGACGTAAGGTCATAAAATTTGTCTGATATCAATAATGAAGAGACAATTAAGACATCTATCATTGTAAGTAGTACAAATACGGGTATGGTATTAAAAATTATTACCATGACGTCATAAGTTCAAAATAGTTGACTGATGGAAATTGAATTTGATATAAATATATGTGTTTTGATAATTACAAATAGACGTTTCCAATTTTTATTTTGTTGAAGTGAACAAACCGAGATTTTTCTATGTTTCTATACTTTGTGCGCCCACTGCATGTAGAATATTTATTGGGGACATAGAACATCACATTTTATGTGCAAACAAAAAAAAAAACACAAAAACATGAAGGCAACAATGTACCGTTTCTGACGTTCACAAGATTAACAATTGTTATGCATTATCTATTTTATGTTTTGCATAATTTTCATCATATGACATTTTAATCGTCGGGTGTTATATCTTGGAAACTGCCAACTTTTGTCGTAAAACAATTAAACTGAAGTTTATTTCGTAAATAGTATGTAGGGTAGGGTGCCAACTTTTTAATACGCCAAGGCGTGATGCTGAGACCTGTTGATGGGGGGAGGGGTACATAAATATATATTTTGAATAAACTGAACCAACCTTTTAACAGAAATAGGTAGTGGTTATTTAAACTCCATTTTTATCACGTTTTAATTTTCTCCTTGGTTAGGGATCGAGTAATATTGATATAATTTGTTTGGGATCTAAAAAAGCAACACTATGTGATGTGAGATATGAATGAAATTTTACGTAATTATAACCAATAATAAAATTTATTTTGCTATTTCTCTATATTGCAAGGTTCTCTTTTTAGATTTTAGAAAAAAAAAAACTTCAACAGAATTAATAGTTTGGTCTAACTTTCAACCACTGTTTTCAGAGACAATTAAAAATTGTTACTAATATAATAATCAGTATTTTATGTAGAAAAACTCCATTACTATGACTAGAAAATCTATTAATTATACTAAATTTATATAGCAGTTCTACCGTCAAAAGTAAAGATTCAAAGTAAAGAGTCATTTTTAAATCAAATCTAACAGTTGTTGTAATTTATCAACTACTTACCTACACACACAAAATAAATACTTCACTCAAAGCAATGTGTTTCCATTACTTCCATTACTTGGCATAAAAATTACCTTTGATCTAACCAATTTATTCTAATTGCCGGTATAATTTGGTTCTTTTCAAAAAAGTAGAGAATTTCTACAATTATGCCTGTACTATTTTCCTGGAAGTAGTTAATTTTTTATGAGCCAATTATTCTGCGGCAATCGGTCAATATTCGACGCGATAGAGTTGTACGACATACAGAATCGAGTCAAAAGCCGATCGAGTCACGTTTCAAATTTTCTTCAAACGGACGTAAAAGGAGCGCCCGCCCAATAGTAATTGTAAACAAAAAACGCAGATTGTTTACGAGCTCAATTTAACGGCCACCAGCGGCTATTATTTACGACCGATTTTGTTGTTATTTTTGGACTGGTTTTAAGTTTTACGGTACTCGTTATTCCCTCTCTGTTTGGATTCCGTTTCGCCACGCGTCCGATATTTACGCGAAGGCGGTATACAGACAGACGTACCGGCGGTAGACATTAAAAAAGGCGGTTCAAAAAATGTAAAGGAAACGGGAGATTTTCTATTTTGGCGCTGATTTATTCGTTAGTTTCTAAAATCGGACCGGATTAATTAAACATGCTTGCAAGTACGCAAATAGCATCCGCAAACAAACGAAAAGGAACCTCGAAACATCGCTATGAGTCGGGTATTTCAAAATATTTTTCGGACGCTACCGCGCTAACATTGAAATTACTAACGACGTACGTCAGCGTGGCTGCTGAATACCTTGACTGACTGAATGTTTTGGTCCTTCGACCGAGAATGTTGTAGTTATTTGGTCCTTCAAGCTGGATGTGCTGTTATTTAAACAAACGTCACGGAAGGACTACCAGGATTCGAAAGTAAACAAACCCGTCGTGACACCTGTTGGGGATAGTTGGAAGTATAAAGAATAGGTTTAAAAAAAATGTTATTGGTCTCACTACCGCTATTTAGAATAAACTACAAAAAATGGTTTTTACGTGAAAACTCATACTGGTGGGTCTTACATTAATAGAAAAATAAATTAGAAAACGAATGTTATAATCCAATTGAAACCTTAGGCAATCCGTATTCATCAACTTCCAACTGTCCCTAATAGCTGCCACGACGGGTTTGTTTAGCTTTGAATCCCCGCGTTCGTTCCTTGATGTAAAGAATTCGCCTATAAATGTCCTTCGACTCGGTAGCTCAACTGGGAAGCCTCCCGACCGGAAATTCGGATATTGCCGGACAAACTCTTTACACAACAAAATCGTTTCTTTTCTTTGTCATTTTGTCTTTTTACTTCTTCACTTCCGAAGAATGGTGTAAATTTTCTAGAATTTGCAACGTTGGGTCATTGTTTGTGCATACTAGATATTGGATGCAATTTTTTCATTTTATTTCATTGATTGACCCCGCCCGGAAGAAACTTCAGATCCGAGTACAAATTTAGTAGAATGTGCATTTTTGTTTTTTAAATACATTTTTTCATATTTTACACAATAAAGTTTAATTTATTATTGTTTTATTCGAAATCAGTCGAAATCAGTTCGAAACTTTGTCTAAACGTACAAATAGTAAAACAGTAATAAACAAATCATAGTAAAACAAATAATAAATTTGTTTAAAAGAGTAGACGTTTTAATGGGCGGTGTCTCAAAAATTCTATACATTAGAATAAAATTATAAAAAGGCGGGACAAAATTCAGAATTCTAGACTCAAAAAGCGGGACAAAATTCCGAATTCAAGATCAAAACTGATACCGATAATTACAATAAAATTCTAATAAAAAACGTTTCCGTAAACCGGGCAGAAAACTTAAGTAGAAGTAAAAATAAAATTTAAATAAAAAATCTTGTTACCGCATTTGATAAAAAAATTTAAATACGTAAACAAAAATAAATTATGAAACAATTTCTATTTACGTCACATTTATTAACCAGAATTCACCAGAAACATTACAAAAATAAATCCGAGTACAATGTCGTTAGTTAAAGTTGACACAAGTTGTAGAAAAATGTGACATATTTCTCGAGAAATTCTTAGGAAAGCTTGAATAATTACTTGAAAAGCTTGAATAATAATTGTTTGCATTGTCGGTTTCCCTGTTAATATTTTAAATTGGTGTTATAGCCGAAGGTATTGAAAAAACAAATAAGTTGATATACAGAGAAAATGTCTGTAAAGTTACACAAAATGTGATACTGAGATATACCTGTGAAATTACACCACTAATTCAGTAATTTCACAGGATAATTTAGCATTATTACAGCAAAAGTACGGTAATTTCACAGTGGTGATTGTTTACAATTGAACTGCGTTTACTCAGATTGACATTTACGTAGGAAAAAAATGTGCATAAATACACCTTGTATACTATTTTTTTGTTGGTGTTCCTCGGGTTTTAACCCAATTTCTGGGGTTCCCCAAAACTAAAAGGGTCGAGAAACGCTGCTCTAGGCTAATGACTTGGAAATATCGTTATTTTATATAATTACTAGGCATTGTATATAATAACTAGTCAATGTGCAGAATATCTAGGTAAAGTATAAAATAATCCGATTCTCTCACAAATTAACCTACTATCGTTAATCGGTATGTCATGATATTCCCACCGACGTACTATGTACATACAATATCGACGTCAATTTAATTAATAAGTAAATATTAATAATATCATATGTCAATAAGGCAACAAATCACCAAACAACTAATTAAACCCACAAGCAATTACACGCAACATCCCCAGCTCAATCCGTACTGTAAACAGTTACAAAATCAATTACAGACGGGCTGATTCGCCCTCCATTGATTCTGATAAAAGTTTAAAGTTGCGACTCTAGACTTTCGAAACTACGTATCTTCTAGTAGCGTAACACTTCGAACAATTGACGCCGGCCGCAGCAACTAGCGCCACCGTCGAAAAGTGGTGATTAAGGGCGTCCTCCAACTTCCCACCCTCTCGAAACTCGAGTTTCACCCCGGCCGGGCCGGCCATCGGCACTTTCATCGCCCGCCGCGACGACGGCGACGGCTGGCGACCGCAAAACTTAACGAACGTCGGTCTCGTGTTCTAATTTTGACGCGGGAAACACACCTGAATAACGGCGGCGCCGCCTGCTCGCCTTCAGTTGACGCCGCGACGCCCGCGACGCCGCCGTCGTTTTTTGCTAAACCGCGTCATGTGTTCGCTACGAGTCTAATTGATTTTGTGTTTTTTTTTGTTTTTTTGTTCAAGTAAAATAAAATAGAGTTTGTACGTTGACTGTTTGAATTTCCCGCCGTGAATTATGATTGACTGGGTGTCCATTGTGAGACACTCGAGGCGGAGGTTTTCGAATTATATGTACGGTGTGCCGAGTAAAGTGAGAAAGAGGAGACAGAAGCAGAGGCATGAGCAGAATCAGCCGAATCAGAAGAACGGACCGCAGGCGTCGAACTGTTCCTGTTGCTGGGTGGAGGAGGTACAGGTAGTTTATTGTTTTAAGCCTGTTTGTTGTGACTGGGGTTGTGGTGACTATGCTTGTGCCATCTAGGGCATTCGCTAAAGATAACTGGTCTATAACTATAACCTAAAAGTAATGGTTTTAAACAAAAAATCATGTTTATCTTTGAATGCATAATTCTGTGTCTACCTGTGGCTATTGACTTGGCAGGTCCTGGATAATGTGCTATTTAATTAAGAAAAAAGACAATGAACAAGTTTTACCTTGAAAAAAAAAAATACTGTCGATTGTAGTGTTAAGACAATATTCATTAGATATTGGTCAAAACGTAAAAGAAAAAATCTTGGCAACAGTACAAATACGCAGATCTTCAGGCTTACATGTGATCGACACCATGGGAGCTAATTTGGTATTTATAAAACTATACTATTGATAATTGTAGGGTTATGAACTAGTCATTCTCTTAGAGCAACTATGGCTAAAATATTTATCAAGTACATTAGTATTAGCTATTGTATGAGATAACTAGTCGATGTTTAAATTATCATTTTTTTTTATAATAGTAACTAACAACTAGCTAATTTGACGAGACAATTTATTAAAGAAATCGAAGAGCCTAAAATTTATACAAAAACCAGTTTTAAAAATACTGTTTTTGATTCCAAATTAAAAGAAAGGATCGGGTTTCGCTTTTTTTGCGTAAAAAAGAATAGTACGATTAAGCCAGAAATAAAGGTTTACGCATATTTTAATATCTTAATATTTATGGAACTAAAAAAATAGAACAAATCATTTCCAGGCCAGACACATTACTTTATCAGACTATACAGCAGTATCAAACTGTGTCAAACTCTGATATTTTGACAATACTGTCAATAGACTCAAAATATCTGTCAAATCCTGGCTAACTAGTTTTAATGCAGTACGGGCGATCTCTATGAAATAGAATTTGCTCATGCAGCTAAACTATAAATGTTACCAAAACATGTCATAGACATAAATTATTCAGAATGTCGTGGTCGACCTACTTTAATTTATTATTTAAGTATTTTGACGAAATTACAGAAATGGCGGCTCGTTTGCTGTACTTTCTCCGGAATCGTTGCCACAAAAAAAAAAAAAACGGTCACCCACATACATACATACACAGACATTTTTTTCTGTATTGAATAGATCTGTGGATGATTACAAAAAAAGATAATATAAATAAAATAGACAGAAGTGGTTTCAAATACTGATATTTTTGCAAATTCCTTTTTCACGTTCTTCAAATAATAATTTTCCCTCACTTTTAATTTGTCCATGAGCATTGAGCATTAGGGTGGTCCAAAAAACGGAATCTGTTCCTTTACCAGAAAAAAATCCTCCCAAATTTGAGAACAATCGGTTAACGTTAACACGTGCCACCGAGCACCTCAAATTTCCCATTTAAAAAACACTGCAGAAATGCATATTTTTTCCTTTTTCTTTCACGTTTCGGATTTAGAAAAAAAGTTGCGGGAGATTATCAGAAATTGTTCAGAAAGAACTCTCCAAGGAAGAAATCCACAACAACTATTTTTTTGTTCACCACCCCCTAACCTCCTCATAGTACCCTAAATATGAGACAAAAGTTTCCCCAAATTTATAATTTTACAATGTTACGTGTTTTATTATTGTTTTTGACAGAAGTGATTTTTACTGGATTATTGACATATTTTTTTTCATTTATAACTAATTTGAAATTGAACAAACAATTAGCATTTGTTTAAACAAATGAATGTACGAACATATTTTTCTATTTTTTGCAGAAGTATTTAAATTATTGGATTTTTGTCATTTATTAACCAATTAGCAATTGTTTAAACAAATATATATATATATACACTGTTGCGGACATATTTTCTATATTTTAAAGGAAATTTTATTAGGAGCATTTTTGGTCATTTACTAACTAATTTGCTATTGTTTAAACAAATACCATTTGTTTACAAAAATATACAATGTTACAGACATTTTTCTTTTTCTTGAGAAAGTCGTATTAGATTGTTGGCATTGTCTGTCATTAATTCACTAGTTTGCAATTGTTTAAACAAATATATATATATATATATATATATACACTGTTGCGGACATATTTTCTATATTTTAAAGGAAATTTTATTAGGAGCATTTTTGGTCATTTACTAACTAATTTGCTATTGTTTAAACAAATACCATTTGTTTACAAAAATATACAATGTTACAGACATTTTTCTTTTTCTTGAGAAAGTCTTATTAGATTGTTGGCATTGTCTGTCATTAATTCACTAGTTTGCAATTGTTTAAATAAATACCATTTGTTTAAACAAAAATATACAATGGTACTGACGTATCTTTTTGGCATAAAATATTATTGTATTTCTTCTCTTTTTTTTCTTGCCAAATTTGTTAACCAATTTTCAATTATAACCTATAATAATTAGTGTTGCAATCATAATACTTGTTTGATCGATATCGGAAAACCCCGAAAATTACAAAAAATACCATAAATCCTATAATGATTTTTGCCAAGAAATACGTACTAACATTGTATATTATTGTTTAAACAAATTTATTTCTTCAAGCAATTGCACATTAAGTAACAAATTACAAAAAACATGCCAACAATGTAACAATAATAATTTCTACAAAAGGAAAAACAAAACAAAATATTTGTTTAAAAAATGGAACTTGTTTAACGAATTGCACATTCGTTAATAAATCACAACAAATGCCAATAATTAAATATTAGTTTGTACAATTAATATAAAAAATATGTCCGTAATAATGTATATATTTGTTTAAACAAATTAGTTAATAAAAATTAGTTAATAAATGCCATAAAACTGGCAATAATCTAATAATAATTTATGCAAAAAATATAGAAAATTATATCCATTACAATGTACATATTTGTTTAAACAAATGGCATTTGTTTAAACAATTGCAAATTATCTATAGTGAATGGTGATATACAGGTGGGATGTAAATTTTAAATAAATTCATATCTAGTTAAATTTCTAATTAGTGAATAAATGACAAAAAAATACTAATGATATAATAATTACATAATTACAAAATTAGAAAAATATTTGCGTAACCACACATATTTTTGTTTAAGCAAATGGCAATTGTTTTAAACAATTTTTAATTAATTAATAAATGATAAAAATACCAATAATTTAATAACTTTTGCAATAATAATTTTGGGAAATAAATTTATATTATAACTATAGTAATTTCATTTTGATAAAAAATGTCTTAAATAATTAAAAATCAAATCAAAAATACTAGGAAGATAACATTTACTTAAAAAGACAAATAGTTACTTAACCAATAACAGCAAATCAATAATAATCAAGACTTTTATATTAAATAAATACCCGAAAATCTAATAAGAATTTTCAGGAAACAGTTATTTATTGTTCAGTGCACACCGTATCTCTCAATGCACCTGACTGCAAATTTCTCACAACAGCTTTGTATAAGTCAAACTATTTATTGCTCCATGCAACTTAGTTATAAACTTAGACTAGTCTATTCCACTAAAATAAGTTAAAGAACCAACTTTACCGAAGCGAACACACTAATTTGGTCCTTCGAGCCGGATAACAAACTTCTTCCAACAACTCCACAAAACCATTTAGCATCAAATCAATTCGCCCATCCGTACATCTTAACCCGCACATCTCTCTCTCAATTTAACATACGCTCTACGACGTTGTTTATTATATTTAAGCCGGCATTGAAACGCGCCTTAACTCAATTAAGCTCACGTCCGCGACTCGCTTAATCAGGCAGGCGTTGAAAACTCAGTTTCCGCCGTCATCTAAAAACAGAGACAGCGGGAGCAAAACGCGCGCGGCGTGTTCTAAATCAAGTCCTGCCATGCGGCTATCTAGTCGAGAGAATACACACACAATCGTCCTTGCCAACGGGAACAAAACAAGCAGGCTACACGTTCTGTCCGGAAGAGAACAACACAGTGTTCCGTAACACTTGACAATGACCAAGGGAGACATCTGTAGGCAGACGCCAGCGTTACACCTGAGAGCTGGGGAAAATGGATGAATGCGAGAAACTGGGTGGGAGGAACAATGGACAAACGCCTATCATCAGCTTGCGGTGGCGAATGAACATATATGTATGGAGAAGGGAATGGTGTATTGTCTGGTGGAGGAAGTGGAGTGACGGTTGAGTTGTTGGCATTGCTGGATGTAGGTTTTGTAATTTATGTAATGTGTGGTGTTCGGAAAAGTTATTCTTGTAATGGTTGTGTCGAACTTAGATGCTTGGGAATGGGAAATTGTTGGAAAATGGGACAGTTCTTATAGGGTATTTTAAGGATTGTAGGTTTTTTTAGGTCCTGTCAAGGCTATTACAGGGCTTTTGTGAGTGGCTCCACTACCCTTATGGATGAACATATAATCGATGCATTATCTGTTATTATATGATTTTTGAATAGTAATAAAAATATTTACCGATCTCAAAAACTTTGAAAATCTATAAAAAGGAACTTTTGGAGAACTTAGTGATACCTTGATCCCAAATTTTTGCGAAACCTTACGTGATTTACGGGAACGCTTTCCATTAACAAAAACTTACGTTCCCAAGAGTTAATACTTAACAATTATCTTTTCCTTAAACCATTTTTTATGTAGGACCACCCAATTCCATCATCTTTACATGCAGATAAATCTTCTACTAAATTTTAACAATATATACCCTCCCATTTCATTATACCGGGTGATTCAATTTCGAGCCTCACCATGGGGATCTCGCTTATTAGTGGAGATAGAGCCTAAGTTTAAATTTGGCAAAGTTCCGTATTTTTGTGTTGATCAATTATCTGGAAAGAACTTTAAGCTATCATTTTTCATTTTGAAGATATATGTTAAGATATCGTTTTTAATTTTTGATTCAAAACCAAGAGTAGCTAAACATATGAATAAAAGCATTCTACAGCTACCTTTTAACAAGGACTGCAGTATTATTTTTTAATATGAAATAGCATTAAAGATGGCGGCGTAACCATGGCCAACTTTGATTTTTCTTATGGGCGCCATGTTGAATTTTGGTATTTTCCCATAGTCCCGTTTTTTCGCATTTCCGCAATGTATAACATGTTGCTATTAGTTTTTAAAACAATTGTTCAAAACATTCCTTGTAATAATAATAAAAAAAGTTCTTCTTTTTCTCGTTGTTTGTGGTGCTTATCAGGTACCGAATTGAAGCTTGGGTACAGACCGCCGGAGTGACCAAGGGGGCTTTAGATTAACAACATTCAGATTGTAAAAGAAACAAGTTTATACAACAAAAGGCTTACTTTTATTGTGGGGTGGTTCTCCATCTTGCTACCACCACATTATTCAGAAAAATGCCCTGATTATCACATGAAAAAGTTTACTGAAATTACTTAAAAACTAACAGTGATAATAAAATTCGTCATAAAATATTGTCCATTTAGCAGCAGAACAAATTATAATAGTTATTTAACCAACAAGTATATTAAAAAGAGCGATTAATGATCGAGACTGTTAATTGTCGAGATCATTAATCGCTGTTTAATATTCGAGTTGGTTACAAAATTTTTCCGTCGATCGTATTCTTCTAGTGTCGTCTACATAGATTTTTCTTCGCCGATGTCTTTTTAGGTTATATGACAATTTATGTAATTTGACACTGACAGTTCTAGAGAGCGGTATGTTTTGATTGGAAGGTTTCATTTCACATATGTTCGGTTGGCCAATCAAACGACGTCGTTGCGTCTTATGATTGGCTATAACAAATCATGCATTAATAGAAATCGTGCAGTAATAGAGTTGTTTAATACACGATTTCCTATTCACTAAACTGACTCATAAATAAACGATCGACGGAAAACCATATTAAAGACGAAAGATATTACTACTACATGACAAACAAAGAGTTACTTTAAAAAAATTGAAAATGTATATGTTTTTGGAAGCAGCTTAAATAATTGGTTTTCAGAATCGCAATATTATGTCAATATCTATTCTGTCAAAAAATACAGAAGTTTGCTGATGGTAGATGACTTGACAGAATAGATATTGACAATATATCTCGGTTCTAAATCTTTATCATACGTAGCATGGACAAAGTATTGTAACCGTGTCGAAAAAAAGGTTTGAGATTTTAGCGGAAATGTCTTTGTTGGTCCCCTGAACATTTTTGACCAAGGTACAAAAAAACGTTTGTGCCTGTGTGTACCTGTTTTGTGTGGCGACAAATTCCTGAGAAACTACATAAGGTATCGGGATGAAACTTATTGATGAAACATATTTATGTCCAAACTTAGAGGTAAAAAGCTTATTGTTCAAAAGGGCCAAAAGGAACTGGATGTTTACTCTTAGCATTTTCAACGATTTTGAAAATGAGCTGCAATTTCTGTAATTTAGTGAAAATAGTTAATTAATTTATATCTATGGCATTTTTTCGTGAAATTAATAGTTTAGCTGTCTGGGCAAATTCTGTTTGATCGAGATTGGTCATGTCTGCAAGTCATGTGCCTGGCCACATCAGATTTTTTAACCTTTTCTTGCACCTATATCTTTCAATATTTTTAAGTAATTTATTGTTTACCATGTACCTTTCGTCTTAAATTCAGTATAATTTGGTCAGTAAACATTTTGGTATGTACTGATACGATCTCATATGCTTCTCAATCTATTGATATTATTTTTATAGGCTGGCGAATTATTTACGACTTTCAATGATTTTGCGTTTAAAATGATTAGACTACAAGGTGTTCTCTATAGTAAAAATGTCTTGAAATAATCTAACATGTTCTCAATTAGCGACCCAAAACACACATAAGTAATACTTTCCTTGTTATTGGAAATGGGACCAAAAATACAAATTTGCTAAAATCAGGTACGATAGGTACTTCATATGTCACTTGGTTGATCTCGTCGATTTATATGATAATATAATTATCGAATAAGAGCATTTTTTGTTTGTTTTGAATTGATTTAATATAACGGAGTTACAGAATTGTTCTTTTTGTCCCACCAGTGCATCGCCGTAATTATTTATATTCGTAGCCATAACAACGCTACAAAATTGCTCAAATTAAATTACAATTCAGAAAAATATAGTCGGCTAAATTGTAAAATTAAAAATATCATACGCAGTATGTATGGTGCATGGTAAATATGTTTTCGACTGCATACGAAAAAACTGGTCGGGCCCCAACGAGAAAAACACCAAAACCAGACTCGCACTTTTACCGACGCATATACATACATACATATTACGTTGTCTTTTAGTCGATCTAATACTATGCTCGGGAATACAATTGTCATCGCTATGCTTTTCATTCTTAATTTACCAGTAATTATTGCTATTTTTCTCTAGTATACCGTGTTGCTATTTGTGTTCGTGTGACTTGACCATTGTGTCCTGAAAGCTGTGCTCATAGTTCTCCGAAGTACTTCAAGTGTTAAGAGACTCAGAGAATCAGAGAGAAGTGCTGGAAGAAAACTAAAGTAATTACTTCATTTATAATTGTATTGATAGCCCCTCAACTATAATTGTATTGTGTTACATTCAGAAAAAGATAAACACTGATATGTTTATCTATAACCAAGGCGTGGAATATTTTTGTCGCAATTACTTTACTTGTAATTGCAGTAGTACATGAAGCACAATCATAACAATCTATCATTATAATTTCGTTTTGTTTACTTATTTCAATTAATTATTTTTTTCACTAAATTTGGTCACCAATATTATTTATTTTAGTTCAATGTGTAATCTTTTTTCAGAAACAAATAATTTTTTAACTAGAATTTTATTGGAATTAACCCCGGTTGAGAAACGTTGCTATAAAATATGCCATTACTTTTACTTTTTGGTTCACATAAATCGGATTAACAACCACGTTGTGGTCTGTTCCGTTTTTTTGTACAGCCTGTGTTTCCTCAAGAAACCCGTTTTTTTTTTTATAAAATTATTAAAATATTTTTTTCTGTATACTTATATATTTACCTATATTTTTATATCCTTTTTGGGCACCTAAAAATAATCCTAATTTGTTACAGCGTGATATATACATACAGTTTTGAAATTATTATTTTTAAATTCTTCAAATAACAATAAATTTTGATTAGATTTCAAAGCAAAAACAAAATAATAGATGAGTTTTAAGAAGTACACAACAATTAAAAAAAACTTTGTTGACTCCAGGTTAATACTAAAATTTGTACGAAAGAATTTTGAAAAATGTTTTATAATAATTAAAGATGTAAAAAGTATTTTGGATATGATTTAGGTTCTTTTATTTAGAAACCATTTAAAGAATAAAGAACTGTTAACCTTTAATATAGTTAAACTATACTTTGCCAAATAACTATTATTTTACATACAGTTAAGAAGAATTTCATATCAACTTATATTACACTAACACCCTGTATAAATTATGTTGTGTGAAACTAGATTTATGTATTTTATATTAACTCATGTCTTTTGTGATACCATTAGCAACATTAACCATTGTATAAATAATGGCACTATTGAGTACTTTTATTAGTAATTTTATGATTTTTACTCCATGTAAATATATATTTGTTGTAGTTTTTAGCCAATAACAAACAAAAATAGGAAGTTATCAATTTGTTGACTTTATACAGGCTGTCTCAACAATGCGATCTCGGAAGACTGTACCTCTGTTAATTAAGATATTTTAAAACTGATTTCACTCATATGTACAGAACTCCGAGGCGCACATTAAAATTATTAACGTGTATACAGGGTGTTCCATAAGGTAGTACCAATCCAAACTTATGTTGTTTTAAATGGAACAACCTATATTTCGGCACAATTTTGAATTCCTCGCAAAATTTTACGGCAATGATAAATAACTTTACCTACCCTAAACTTTATACTTTTTGATTTATTGGCATTTTTATGGGAAAACAGCAGTCAAAGAAAACCAGTATATCTCAATACCTGTTTTTAATTTTATTGCGCACGCTTTGATTATGATTAAGTAAGAAGCGTTTTATTAGCGTGATAACCTACCATATCCAAATTGTGTACAGGCTGGTCTTACTCTGCAACAAAATATAGCAAACAGTTTTTCCTAAGAAAGTTAATTTTTTTTTATAACACCCTATAGGCTGTTCTATATATTAGATATATCTAACTAACTTTTTGGATTCTACGCATCGTTCTGCACAAAAAAGTACCAGTACACACTAGTGCTAAAATAAACCATTGCAGAGATAACTAGTCTTCTTCATAAAAGAATGATTTTTCTATTTACCTAAACGTGCTGTTTTCTCGAATGATTTCATCTTTTTTAATAAAAAAAAAACGTTTTAGCATATCTGCAATTTAATATTATAATTTAAAATAAAATTTTACTTATACCTTGTAGGCTATGCAAAATTGTGCTAAAGAAGTTATAGAGTTGACAGATATCTTAATAACTTCTTTAGCACAGTTTTTCTCAGCCTACAAGGTATAAGTAACTTCTTTTTTTCAAATCATATTAAATTGCAGATGTGATAAAATATTTTATTTAAAAAAAGATGAAATTATGCGAGAAAACAGTAATTTAGGTAAATACTTAACTGGTTTAATTGTTAATGTAGGTGTAGAAGCACTTATTAATAGAAAAATCGATATTTTTATTAAGAAGACTGGTTATGTCAGCAATGGTTTATTTTAGCACTAGTGTGTACTACTACTTTTTTGCAGAACGATGCGTAGAATTTAAAAAAGGAATTAGATACAGGCTGTTCTATTTAAAAAAAATAGCTTTTTTAGGAAAAACTGTTTGCGTTATTTTGCTGCAACTTATGACCACTCTGTACACAATTTCGATATGGTAGGTAATTATGATAATAGAACGCTTCTTACTTAATCATAATCTAAGCGTGCGAATTAAAATTAAAAACAGTTATTGACAAATTCAGTTTTAAATCTTAGACTACTATTTTCCATAAAAATGCCAATAAATCAAAAAGTATAAACTTTGGTGTAGGTAATGTTATGTATCATTGGCGTAAAATTTAGCGAGGAATTCAAAATTGTGGCGAAATGTAGGTTGTTCTACCTAAAAAAAACATAAGTTTTGGTTGGTACTACCTTATGGAATACAATGTATATCATGTTTTAATTTGAATTGTGGTCGAATTTTGATACATTTCTATCTTTTTAACGCAATTTTTACCCGCACCTTCTTATTTCAGAAACCTCGATATGTGGAAGAAGACATGCCCCCACCACCTTCCCCTCCATCCATACGCGACCACACCAATTTGGATAACGCGTCCAAGCATGGATCCTTGGAAAGACCCAGCAGGCGTAAAAGCTCGTTATCGGCGGAGCAGATTACGTGCGCCAAGGATCTCTACAAAGTAAGTGATTTTCTAGTCGTTAACGATGAAAGTATTAATATATAATGGCATTGCGGTTCAAGGAAACTTATACCGTTCTTGTGCTAACAGCTGGTTTACTTTAGCTGAAGTGTTATGACAAAAGTTGAAAAAGTTGGCGGAGAAAATACTTTTTTTAAATAAAATGTAATGAAACCAGAAACCTATTGAAACTTTATTTACTGGTTTTACTGAACATTGTAATTTAGTATACTTATAATAATCTCAATCAATATCATTGATTTGATATTGTTAGTTAATCGGACAAAGATTATACAAAAAAATAATCCGTAGAGAAAACTAAAACAAATCTATCCGTTTAAAAAATACGTAATTTTGTAATATGGTAACTTTTTATTTGTTGACCAACCAAGATGACGTTTTGTCATATAACATGCACTGTTGGAGTTTTATTGATATTAATTTGTTAATAAATGACAATAATTAAAGAGGCATAGTGTGTCATATTTGTTATTGTGCACCTATTAAACTCTTACTTTGTTTATGCTATTTAATAGTGTGATATATATTTTATATGAAAATAATTTTTCTGAAATTTTTATGTACATCTAACAGTACTATTAGGCATATTAATATAATGTAAGGAATTTAAACCAATTAGAATTAATTGGATATGTATATTAATATAGTAATCTTTTAGAATTTAGAAGATATACCCTGTACACACGCAGGTCAATGTGGCTTCAAAATAGGGCTTCAACATTGTTTTCCCTAAATTTCTCATTATTAAAATAATTTCGCAATGAGTTGATTGCAGTAAGATATCAATATCTTTTTTTTCTATAATTCTATAGTTCCTGGTTATACAGGTATTTTTCGTTTAGATGTGACGTCTCAAAGTTAGCTAAAAAATAAATCATGAATTAGACAAAAATATTTTATTTTTCCAAATTAGTATTAGCAATACATATTTTGGACTGTATAGCAGCGCTATTTAGGGTTTCGTACCATAAATGAGAAATTTAAAATATGGAATTTTGGATATAACGGATATACAATGTTTCTATACATTGTTGTTGCATAATTTGATGGGTATTTTCGTTTTCTTTATTAAAAGTAAAATGCGCATGAACAATTTATCAACCGCACAATATTAATAATAATTCGACATAATAAAATATTTTCAAGCATCAGATATGTGCGTGTCCAGATATTATAGTTGAAAACATTATATTTCCTGAAACAGCATTTCAGGTTTGCAAAACGTAGAAAAAATAATCGTTTCATACCTGGAGAATTTGTTCGGAAACGAATTTTAATTTGATTTTATTGTGAGATAAATAACGTCGAATAATGTTGTAAGCGCTGCACAGAAGAATGCATTGGTATGCCCACAAAAAAAATGTTTTTGAGCACTACGCCGCACCGTACTGCCTACGGTGACTGGAATAACCAATAATAATTAATTTATGTTTTTTAAGATAAAATGTATATTAAGTAATATGATCTCGTGGTAAAATTTTTAGAACTTCTTTCCACTTTTCATAGCGTCTGTAACATATTTATTTATTATTGATGTTTATAGATTCTACCGTTGCCCAAGACTCATACAAACTAATTTTTGCAATGTTTATTTTTGAAATAACCAAAACTAAGACCAACAAATTTTGAACATTTATAAACTTTTAAGAGATGGCCTGCCTTCTTCGGGTTTGTTTACTTTTCACAGTTTAATATCATCGATATTATAGTATGCAACTGCTCCAAGGAAATATAGAAATATAATAAATGGCGAAATCACCACGCAGTGACAAGTCGTAATACTAAGAAATAATTTTTCAAAAACATAATACACTGATAAAAAAATAGGGGATTTAACTAAACAAAATTACAAAAACTCAAAAACTCTTAGTTACTTCTAAGTTACACTTAAAAATGTAAATTAATAACGTCAACAAATGGAAATGACTCATAGGAGTCATAGTCATAGTATCGATGACATAGTCATAGTATCGGGTTTTCTGTGGATTGGTGAGGTTTATACAGTGTATGCCCTCCACGAGCACGAATCTCTTCCTCACTGCGAAGGGATTCTTGGGGGTTTGCTTTCCCATTCCTCAATCAGGGCTTGTGTCAGTTCCTGTATGGTTAGTGGATTAGGGCGCTTGCGAATACGTCGGTCAAGCTGATCCCACACGTGTTCAATAGGATTCCATGACCTGAATTGCACGTTCTTGTAAAAAGTTTCTGGTGATGCCGGCGGTATGTGGTTTTGCATTGTCCTGCATTAGGATGCAATTTCGACCGACGCCATATGCAGCAGGCACCACATGGTCCTCCAAGATGTTTTCGATGCAATTCATGGCATTTAGCTTACCAGGAACCACAACAAGGTCAGTTCTGTTGTTTATACTAATTCCAGCCCAAACCATCACAGGTCCACGACGAAATCTATCCACTTCCTGTATAGTAGCGGCTGCGTAGCGTTCACCAGGACTTCTATATACACGTACTCGACCGTCGCACCGAGTTAAACGAAATCTGGACTTGTCTGTAAACAGTGCTGGTGTCCAGCACAGGTCTTCTTCGTTTCAAATTCGCTTCTTTTAATCTGTTTCTAACAGTTTGATCAGAAATTTCTTTTCCATCTGCTCTCTTCGGTTGATAACTGAATTCATTTGTCATCTTTAGTAGGCTTTCATACGTGAATTCAGAGCATACTTGACATTTTTTCCATTTTGTGTTGCGTTATTCATTTAGATTTGTAAGTGTAACTTAGAAGTAACTAAGTGTTGTAACATTGTTTTTGTAATTTTCTTCAGTTAAATATATTATTATTATTATTATTAAAGCATACCCAGTTTGATTTGCCTAGGCCCTAGAACTATTATTTAAAAAGTTACAGGATTCCAAAAACATGTTCTACTGATACCGTTCGAATAACAAAGTCTATGTGAACTTAGCCCCCCATATTGACTTTTTTAAGTTTTTTTGCTTCAATCGTTTGATAGCCGTTTGATAGGGTTTGATAGTCTATTCCAGAGGTTTGATTGTTTTTCGTTTTTCCGGAAAACGGAAACTAAAATTTGGTGTGAAGTTAGCTCCCCAAGTTCGAATTCTCGGGTTTTTGAACTTGCAATCGACTGCTTATGATTTGGTTAGGTTTGATTGTCCATTCCAGACGTTTGATAGTTTTTCGTTTACCTGAAATCCGCAAAAATTAGAATTTGTAGGTTATGTTATTGTCCGAATCTATTCCTTTCTAAAGGCTATTTTAAACGGAAAATGTTTAATTGTAGTTCCATTTTGTTCGCTTGTTAGTACCGAACGTATAATTCGTTCTTAGTAACGGCATAATTGATAATATTGTAAAAATTAATGATCATTATAAATAATATATTAATAATGTTCGAATTTTCCGGTTTTTAACTTGTAATCGATTGCTTATGGTTTGGTTGGGTTTGACTGTCCATTCCCGACGTTTAATTGTTTTTTGTTTTCCTGAAAACCGCAAATTAGAATTTAGTTTAGTAATTAGTTATCTTATTATCCGAGTTTATTCAATTTTATGGGCTATTTTAAGCGGGAGTTGTTTTATTTCGGTTAGAAAACATATCATAATTCATAGTTCTAATTAAAAGTTGGCATTATATGAAAAAGAATTGCATGAGTTTATTGTTCCCAATATCTAATTTGAATCAGCGCCATCTACAAAGGAACGCTCAAAGTTAACGCTACTACTACTTTATCGGCATCGGTAGGGGAATCCAATCAGCACAAACGTTTAAATTGCTTTGTGTGCTATATTTCATATACTTGACAAGTAAAAAACTAGCGGCTTCTCGGTCAATATGACAGTATGACTTAATTAAAAACTATTTATTGGATATATGAAGTATTTTATCTTTTTCATATAATGCCAACTTTTAACTAGATTCAATAAAAAAAAATCAATTTGGGGGGGCTAAATTCACAGAGGTTATTATATTTCCATTTCCGTTTTGATCATTGAAAATTAAAGTTTAAGAACCTTCATCAATTATTAGTGTATTCTTCCGCAGTTCTGCGAAACAAAACGCTTTTCGCATTAAATTCACATGCGGTTAAACACGCAATAGGCCACGTAGTAGAAGCGTGTTTACGTGTTCGGAGTTGTCGAGGCGGACAGAACACGATCGCCTGCGCCGCTGCTTGTATTGAGGTAGCAGCCGGCCGTCCGACGGCCGTCGGGAATCGATCTACGGCCACCCGCCGCGCCGTGACCTGGAAAAGTACTCCAAAGTAATAGAGCGGACATACGTTCGCCACTAAACGGTAAATTGGCGCGCGCGCTGAAAATCGGCGAGAGTGCACACCACGCTCAATGCTCATTACCGGATTTGCTGATAAAGAGACCTTCGGAAAGTGTTGAATTTTCCGAAAGGAGTTGTGCAAACATGATCAACATCCGGCTCGATGGACCAAATAAGTTGTACCCGTTTAACTCGAAAACGAGATTTCGATGTTTTTGGTTATTGGAGTTTGTAGTTTGACGTTACTTAACTAAAACGTTCTCATTTATTTAAATTTTATTAGGTATGGTTTCTTAAATTGTTACCCCATAATTCTTTTCTAAACTATCTATAAAGCAGCTACATTTTTACAAAATCGCCTGTGTTTGAATTTTATGTTACTTTCCTATATAGCAATACTGCTTGTATACATACTATTGTTGACACTATTGTCCACCTTGTGTGATGAATAATTTTATCAAAAATTAATTTTAGTTCGAAAACATTTTACATTTTAACTCAAGTCGATAACTAATAACCTATGGCCCAAACATTATTATAACTATAGTTTGTTTTAACGATAAATGTAATAGTATAATTGGAGTTAACATTTTTGTTTATTATTTTACTACGTTATATGATATTACGATAATTCTTTTTGTTTGAAGCAATCGTGTCGCATCTGGACGTGGAAATGGGCATGGACATGGTACATGATTAACTAGAGAAATCCCAAATATTGAAAAGTGTAGGTTTGGGAGAAGTTTAAAAACGGTATTGTTTCATATTCTAAAGTTCGATTTAAAAAAATTAAAAAAAAACATGTTGGCAGCATGTGACATTTCACATGAGACGTGAATGACGTGAATTAAATCAGATATTTTTCAGTACAAATTATATGCGCAATTATAAAATAAGACGTAAATATTTGAGCTATGCCAAAAATATTTGACCAACATAAAAAATATTTGAACAATGTAAAATTTAGTTGTGCATTAAAAAAATAAATTTGCAATAAATATACATATATAAATGTACTATCGTGGCCATATATTATGTCCCTTCTTTTGACGTGTATTTTCTAGGAAACCCAGGGGCGAAAAAATTTGAAAAAATTCTGGTGCTGTCCTTGAATAATATGCTACAATTCATAAAAATTAGAAAGCTGTATGTGTTGGCGTTTTCCCGATTTTTCCAAATCAAGAAGAATTGGGGCTGCTTTTGCCACGTAAATTTAATTCGTTTAACTTTACCAATTAATTACTTACCGGAAATAATACATAGATTTGAACGAATTAAAAAGTAATATCACCTGCGGAATGCTAGCTTCCAATGTGCATTTTTATAAAATCATTGGATTAGTGCTTGACCCACAAAAAGCTATATTATGCAATGCCAGCAATTCCTTTATTAGAAGAGTTAGAATAATGAAATATAGACTATAGGCTACCCACTAATTCATAGGTTCAAAGGTTATTACATAATCATGGTTTATCTTGCATTTTCCCTACAAAAGATCGAGTTGAAGCATCTCATGATTGCTGCAGTTGACGCGGCGCTCAACGGTCCTTGGGGCGAGCGGGGTGAAGGGATCGACAGCGACGCTGCCAGTAGTGGCGGATCGCACGTGCATTACTATAGTTACTATAGTATTTACGGACACAATACATAAAACGACACGGCGATTATGCCTCGCCAAAGAAATTTGGATATCCGGCGACAGATTACCGAATTAAAAAATAATGGCAAAATAAGTCAATAAGATAACAGAACCACGAACGGGCATTTGGAAGTCCGATGGGAATTCTTGGCAATTTAAATCGGGTGTCGGGATTACCATTTAAAATTAATGAGTGATCTGAAAAATGTTCTACGTGTCTACAAATTTACGATGCCAAACTTGTAAAAGTTTTTTGATATTTTTAAGTTTTATACGGTCAGAGCTGACGTTTGTAATATATGTAATATATCAAGAGTTATATTTATTTTATATTGCTTCTGCATGCATTTAAATATTATTAATAAATTAGCTGTTGAAACTGTTATAATAGTTTGAATATTTATATAACAAAATCGGGCACACCTTTTAAATATTTTTTGGGTTTATCAAGCAAGCTTAATTTAATATTCACCACTAATCGGAAAATCTGCTAACTCCATATTATTAGATCTATCCGCTTCCATCAAAATCTTGTTTACAACCTTATTGTATAAAAACTGAAGAAAACATAAACGCCAATCGATAGAAGAGATTTCTCTCGTACCGGATAACATATTATAATCAAAATTATGCAAATATTAAGAATTTAATTGTTAGTTAAAATTACTACCTTATTAAGTTATGGTTCTTTTGGTGTATTGATAATAAGCTGCCGCGGTTCCCCCCGCTGTGTCGGTTCTCTCCGAAATGACTGCACCGCTAACGCCTCCTTTCCCCGCAGTACCCCTAAGACCGTAGAGCGTCGGAGTTCACGCGGAGTTTCAGCACGATCTTTTGTATGAAAAATGCAAGAAAAGCAATGATTATGTAATAAACTTTAAACCTATGAATTATTGGGTAGCCTATAGTTTATATTTCATTATTCTAGCTCTCGGCATTGCATAATATAGCTATTTGTGGGCCAACCACTAATACAATGATTAAAAAAAAAATTCACATTGAAAGTTAGCATTCCGCATGTGATTTTACTTTTTAATTCGTTCAAATCTATGTATTATTTCCTGAGTAATTAATTGTTAAAGTTAACCGAATAAAATTTACGTGGCAAAAACAGCGCCAATTCTTCTTAATTTGGAAAAATCGGGAAAATGTCAACACATGCAGCTTTCTAATTTTTTTGAGTTGTAGCATATTAATCAAGGACAGCACCAGAATTTTTTCAAATTTTTTCGCCCCTAGGTTTCCGAGAAAATAGACGTCAAAAGAAGGGACATAATATATGGCCACGATAGTACATCAGAATAAATAATTGTGAATTTATATATTTGATTGGTGCTTTCATATAATAGTTGTACACTTAAACAAATATGTGTGCAATACACATTGTTCATTAAAAGCATTTAGCAAAATACATTTAATAATCTATATGTGTACCATGCGTAACTTGTGACAACACAGTGAGCGCGTATAGTTGGAACAATGGGTAAATGTCTAAGACGTTTTGTCATTTTAAAATCCTTGAAATCCTGGGTTTTTAATTATTAAAATAGTCATTTTTATGAAACGTTTTATTACCGGCCATGAATTGTTACTGAGTTCATCGACCCTGAAGGCGACTGAATTTGGTATATCATTTAATTGTGTAAATGGCATCGGAAACATTTTATGAAATTTTCGAGAAAAAGAAAATATTGTTAAGTTTAAGGAATATAAATTTTGTAAACTGAATAAGAAATTGCGTTTTGAGTAGAATTTATTGCCCGGAAAAGCAATACAATAAAATTATTTAATTTTCTATCGCCCCAACTTTTTGGAAAAAGTGGGGTGAAAATTCAAAAAACGCGATTTTGGTAATTTTTAAAAATTTATACCGCCTGTCCTAGAAACCTCAAAATGGTGGCATAGTAAACCTTAATCTGAATCCTCAATCCTCAAGCGCAGATTTGTATTCAGCGCAAATAAATCAATCGAAAACGGCTTTTCGCATTTCATAAACAAGTTCTTAATACTACCCTAATTTTTAGCTGTCTTTTGCCCGAAAGTTTTCTTATTGAAGGCCATAGATCTTGTAAATTACTTCAAAATAATTAACAGATTTATCAATATCAGTCACAAAAAATAAGTGGTTGCTATTTAAAAAATCATAAGTCGAAAACAATTGATTTTTTATTTAACATAATGTGTAGGGAGTTATTTGAATTAATTAGTTAGTATATAATAAAAAGTACGCGCTATCATTAACTTACAAATCATCAAAATCAGATTACCGTTAATTTTAAGGCGCAGTAGATCTTGTATTTATTATTTTAATGCACAAGATACTCATTTTAGGGCACAATATGAATAAAATATTGCTCCTTAAAACATTTTTTTATGTAACATATTCAATATTCATATTCATATTTATGGAATGCTCAATAGGTATTATTTTAATGCACAAGTTATCCATTCTAGGGCACAATATATATTTTCTTTGTAACATAATCATATTTATTTAATACACAATATTTATTATTTTAATGTACAAAGTATTTATATTAATGCACATATCAGTTTAAATAATGCACGTTTAATTCGCAAATATTTTATAATGAATTATATTGAATTATATTGAGTTATTTGAATATGAATTCTAATTCCTAGTTTATAACATTATTATTGTTTAATCTCTATATCTGTACCATTCCAATTTGACATTTGAGGATGCAATTCAATTTAAAACAACTTTTTTGAAAGATATGTTTAATTAAATTATGAAAAGCTCAAGTATGTCAACGGGGACTCACTTCGTTACAGCTTCGTTACAAAGTATTTAAAAATGAATATCATCTTCAACTTTTATCCGATTCAGCTCAATTTTATTATATGATATAGGGAAAAATTCGGAGAATACGAAAAGACATTTCTGATTAATAGTTAATCAAATATGCTAATCAGAATTCAGTTTTAATAATAAATTCAATGTCTTATTTTATCAATTAGTGAAATAATAAAAATAATAATAAAAATTATTTTCTGTAAATAAATTAAATAAGACAGGCGAAATGACACCCATAATCTACGTTTAACTTTGTTTTCATGATCATGGATCATCAATGCACCTACATGGTAACTGTGCCTGAGTGCCGGATGTTGTAGCTGGCTGCAAATATCGAATCTACAAGTTACGATAATTCATTATAACAAATATTTAAACAAATAATATTTATTAATATGACAAGTCAAACTTAAACAGAAACTGTGGTAATTATAGAATCTTCCCAAAAGTCTTAACAGATAGAAAATATAAACTACCCACAATCAATTGAATAATTTTAAATTTCCACACCTTGAAATTTTGTCTAACCAAAGGAATTCGAACTCTAAATAAGAGTAGTTTACGATCACGAGCAAGGATTCTGACAAACTATCAACATCCTGTTCGCTGGAACAAAAGCCGCCGCTATAGTTACGAGTTACGAGGTTACTATAACAGCTGACGCTAATTCGCGTGCCGTTTCCTAAACTAAAAATATCGAGTTGGCGGCTTTCCCGCGTTTTCCGCCGACTAACGCGTCATCAACAATACAAATTGCCCGCGCCACTAATATATTGTCTCCGGCATAAATATTTACATTTTCGCATTCGGGCACTTCCCTTGGTCCGATCTTTTAATAACGAAAAAAGCGGCAATCGTTACGTTCGACGATCGTTACGGCTGAAAGCATTCTCGCCTAAATGATCAGTAAATTTCGGAGAGAATTGCTTTTTTATCGGTCCATAACGAACTGAACATTTTTGGGGAATTGAAAAGTTTATGGATATTGGCTGGGAAGTATTTATAAGTGGGTAATATTTTGTTGCCTATTTGAAAGGAATTTAAGGTTAAATAAGCTATTATCACATAATCCGTATCGAAGGACCGTAAAGGTATGGACGCATTGCTTACACGTGACGTGTTAACACTTGTTAAAGCATGTTAACACGAGGTAACACGTCAGGTGTAGGTAAATAATGTGTCCGTAGCTTAACGGTTTCATGCTTCTATTGGAAACAGTTGAAGCATTGCATGGGCTTGACAGATTACACTTGTAATGTGATACTCACAAGTAAGGGTTGAATTAAGCAATACCCTTGTTCGATAGACCCTATTTCGCGTTAATTAAATTAATTGCATTATACACATTGTCTATGGCTTTATGTCGTGTTTGAATTGGCACACAACACTGAATGTTGCATAAAATATTCTGACAGCTGTAAAGGATAAATAACTAATACGTAAAACTTGAAACATTGTAACACAGAATATAGAAACGTACTAAATCTTTCGTACTAAAGTTTTCTCAATGGGATTTTTAAAATTAGCATCGTACGTCTGTGGTCTTGACACTTTTGTATATACCGGAAGTTTTGGAGCGGTTCCAAAACTGTTGTCAACTGGTGTCCAAGAGTTTTTTACTTTGATCACGAGTGTGAATGTGATAGTGAGACAATTTTCTAACAAGTAACACATTATTGGGACGAACTATTAGTTTTGAGAAAAGAACAGAGACTGCCTGTGTAACAATTCTGTTGTGTAAGTCTGATGTATGTATTTGTTTTAAATAATCAATTAAAACATTGAAATTTGTCAACTGTAGACAAAGAAAAATAAACAACTACAGAACTGTTCACCTACACTGAAGCACATATTTTTCAGAGCAAATTAATAAATCACTAACGTAAAGAACAGAGACAATGACCAACAACAAAAACCTCCAATTACTGAAGCTCAGCGATATTTTTTTTTTCGAAAACTTCTTCCGCCATATCGAAATCGCACTAATGTTTTAGTTTTTACTTTGCATTTGAAATCACTTAAATGGGAAACACATTTTTATACGTTTTTAACTTAAATGATACAAACCTTCTAATTGGACTGCATGTTTTTATTATTCTAAATATTTTTATATAAATACTTATCTGATATTATTTATGCAGTGGGCTATCTGTAGTTTTAGTATACAGTCTTTTATCATATTAGTATTAACGCTTTGGTACTTGTGTATAAAAGTTATGATAAATTAAATTAATTTTACTCAAGAAAGGGACGTAAATTGACGTTAAATGGGACGTAATGTGTGGGTCAAGATTTTTTTAAGATTATTTGAAACTTTAATGTTCCTCTGTGATGTGTCCATATTGCAAAGTTGGATAAGTTAGTAGGCGAATAAATATAAATATCAATTCCTTTGCTTATTTGCCTACTCATTTACTAGTGCTCGTACTTACTGTTCGCGAGCGAACCGCTAGAGTGCGCGCGGGCGGCTCGCTTTGAAAAATGGTAAAGATCGTTCTATAGCTTTTAGCATTAAACTAACATGTTTAAACATTTTTTCTTGAACTTTTAAACTAACGTCCATATCATAATTATGATTAAATATAATTATGGTCTAAAATAATAATAATTATAATAATAAACATCGAAAGCAGCAGATAGTAAACTGTACGAATTTTTACCTTGGTTGTTCGTTTTGTTTCTGAAATATACCCAAAAGAATATTTTTGTCTATATAACGCCTTATAAGTTGGTTAACTGGTCCCATTTGACATTAGGAAGCTACATAAGCTACTTCCCGGATATCCTTTATATCTTCTCAAAACAACTCTTTTTATTTATTGTTGTGTTTGCAGAAAATCATTAATATACTCAATATAATTAAATAATATATTGAGTTTTTAAGTTTTTAATTACTTAAACTAATCGTTAGAAAATAACAACACCTGGCGTAATATTATTGGTTAAAATCTAACATTGCTTTTATTTCTTCATTTCCGCACAAATGTATCTATAATTTAAATCTGCATGTAAATTGACTTGAGAAGAAAAGCAGAAGTGTGCGTTTCAATATAATGTTATATTTCAGATGAGATTACTAACCCACTTAAGTTCTGAGCTTCTGTGAAAGAACGTGTACCCTACTTGTACAATTCTAGGCGAAAATTAATATGACGCAATAAAATATTAGTAAAAAAAGCTTTATTATTTTTATGAAAAAGCGGACAGAAAACACTGTAGTCAAATTTAAAATTTCACATCCGATTTAAAGAGGTTGTACCGCACTACAAAACAACACTACATAAAACCAAACATACTGAGCTTAATTGTGTGTTAATATTCACGTCAAATACATTAAATCATAGATAAGGGTATATTACAGAGGCTACGAATGTCACTTTTCTCATTTTTGTTATAGTTTTGTTTAACCTTGCCAAAGAAGCCAATAATTGGTAATTTTTGTTATTTTTTATTCCAAATCAGAGCTAAACATCAAAAAAGCAATATTAAAACAGTTGACCCTTCATGAACTTGTGTAAAAAAAAACACAATAAAATATGAATGTCAGACGAAAATAACATATTTTACCGTCGTACGGTGCAGCCATCTGTTGGACAAACACCACATCACTCCCGTCGACCAATCAAATTCAACTGGTACAGTCCCAAGGAGCGTAAGTGTTACGAGTAATTACCTAACAAAATACATTTCTTGAGGTCAAAGCTCAAACGAATGCGAAAAATGAAATTTTACGTGCTGGTGGTGTCTCCATATATATCGAAGACTCAACCTCAAAATTAGGATCGCATGTTGACACGGGAGGTGTGTAGTGGCGCACGGCAAACGAAAGCCGTACGAAAAATAAATATTTACCGTGCTGGTGGCGTTTATACGTATAGATAGCAACAACCGGCTTATAAATTACGACAGCATGTTGTTGCGGAAGAGTATGTGAGCAGCATGAATTGTTGAGTTTCGGCCTAACAAAATATGTCAGAAACCGAATATATACGAGAAATAAAGTTTTGTCGTCCTGGTGGAATCTACGAAGACAGCAAAGAGCGACTCATAAATTAGGAGCGCTTGTTCCTACAAAGGTTTATAGTGCAGTCACCGTACGACACACGGAACTAGAACCAAACAACAACCGCAATGCTTACGATGTTACAACTACTAAATAATTAATAAGAGTTAAATAAATTATTAATAAGTTATGTAATTTGTAATCCAATCAGTCATCTATTTCTTGTCATAGAGTATCGAATGTTTTGGTATTTAGATTAAAAAAAAACTATTAATAACAAACACTTGTGCCATTGCAAGAATTCAGGGCAATAGCAATCAATGTAGGAAGGTTGGCTTTAGTTCGAAATGTTGTTTTTCTAAAGACAGACGCGTGAAAAGTGAAGCAAACTAAAATACGGCTGCATTTTTTGTGGGCTACTTCTCAAAATTTGATGCGGTCAGCATCCTAAATAAAACAATAAAAGAGGGTATGTATGGGTCAACTGGTAAGAAGGAAGGTTAACTTTATTTTTATAGAAAAGATGGGAAAACAAAGTAAAAAAACGAATTTTAAGATAACGATTTTAATTTTCTGAGAGCGTCACCTGAATTGATCAAGAGAGTGACATAATTAGAAATTAAATATCCATATGTCAATTAAAATAGGCGACGCTATACAACAGATAAAATATTACAATTTGTAGGAAATATTTTTCATACAAATTGCTTTACAAAGCTTTATTAAGCTATAAAGAAACGTGAAATAAATTCGTACCTTTTTTTCAATGCCTTATATTATTAGAAAAGTTGGAAATATCACAACGATATTTTATACGACTCAAAGTTCTTAAGAAATATTAACGTCTTAGGAAAACTAATAAGTCCATATCAAACTTTTAAAATTCTGCATAAATATTTCATAGTTTTTGTAATCATTTTATTTTTATTATTGATATTTTTTGAACTTATTAATTCGTTTATTTATATTCAACTATATATTTATGTATTAATTATGTAATGTTTTAACTGCTGTTAAACTTTTGAAGGAATTGAGAAGACAAATTCACGGAGAAAGAATGTAGTAACTGGGATTTTTTTACAATGAAACCGTTTCTTTAAAAACATGGTACTGGGACCCTATTCTTGTCATCTTTTTGAAGTGAATGCGTGACTTTTCGAATGGAGTAGGGATATCACCGGTTGCCCTCTGGTTCGTATCTAGGTTGTTGCTAAGAACAATACCGCACGCGCCACGCCCATACTTTTCAATCAAACGTATGGGAACGTATGGGCGTGGCGCGTGTGTTATTGTTCTTAGCAACAAGCAAACTTGCTCATAGATGCGGGCAACCGGTGATATCCCTACTTTATTCGAAAAGTTACGAATTCGCTTCAAAAAGATGACGAGAATAGGGTCCCTGGTTACTTTGATTACTTGGTTATCCAAGAACAAAATGACTTCACACATTTTTGTCTGGGTATAAAACGTTTTACTCGCAATGACATTTACTGTCTAAAAGACTGCAAGATAAATGACGGACACTGTAACAGTTTTTTATTGGATGAAAAGGTTGAGAAACGCTGGTCTAGATGGTCAATGCATACTCGATGGAAAAACATTAGGCACATTTTTCATGTCAAATTTCCATTAGCGTTGTTATTTTTGCACGTTTGACTAGAAATAATAATTCCAAAACCCATGCCTTTACAACTTATTTATTAAATACACCATACTAGTTGTGTGGTTAAAATTTTTTATTGAGATTCCTGAAGAACATTTGAAAGTTTTCCACACAGTTTATTTACTCGCCAATTTTTTAAAAGTAAATACATAATGTTCCTGGAATAAGTGTACTCTAGTAGAGTCTGCAATATACAATTATAACTCTTCAAAAGCGTATAAAAAGGCCCATAAAAACCCACACCTATACATATCCAACTGGAAGGACCATACTTTACCATATTTCACACCTATTTACAAAATTACCGATAGCACACAACAGCAGCCGTATTTGCATTCAATTTACCGTCCTTTATGCGGGACACGCTTTTCTGAAAAGCGTAGGTCATGCTCGGCGTGGTCGATTATGGATTTCCGTGCGAGCGACGCCGGAGACACCTATCGGGGAGTTGCCGCAGCGGCCCCCTGGCGGTGATAGCGCGAACTGCGGTCACGTTTCGCCGCATTGGTGATGACAGTTTCGGTGACCGCAATCAGCGTGTACGATGTGGTGTCCCTTTGAGAAAAATTGTGCTTGTGGCGGTGTTCTCGGGCCGTGACAGTTCGCGTACCGGTCGAAAACCGGCTCGAACCGGTCGCGAAAAACCGTACCGCACCTCTCGGTAATTATCGATCTCGCGTGCGAGAAAACCGAAAGGAAAAACAAACAACAAAAATGAGCGTCGACGACTTGTTTTGCTTTAGTAATGTGGCATTTCTTTGTTGAGGTATAGTAAGATATCGTAAAGCTTTTGTTTTTTTTTTTTTTATTTGTTTGGTATTGCTAAAGAGAGTGATTATTGTATATCAAAACTATATAATTATTCTGGTAGTTTTAGCTAGCTACACTTCACTTAACTTAAAATATGTTACATTTTGAATCATAAATTCTACTGCTTCCCCTACTGTTTTTGATGCACTCTTATGCAGACTTAACTTACCTGAAAAGGTGAATGAGCAACAAGTTTTCAGTACCTATCTACTTGGATGGAGTATTATAAATTATGAATTCGTTGCCCTATTGAAATCGATATTTTTGTACCGAGCACGGAATCGACAAATTATTTATGATGCGGGGATATTTCCAACTGGGCAGGACGTCACAACTGACATTAAACTACATCACCTTCTTTTTTTTTTTCATTAATTGTCTTCAGAACAAATGCGAAATTATTTAATTAGTAATTCAGAAATTTAGAAAAGGTTAGAAATTACAGTTACTTTGCTGCTACTCGAGCAAGTCTAATAATTTAAGCAAACTCAATTGGTGTGTTAAAGTTGACATTTTTTCAACAATCAATTCATAGCACTAACTTCTAAGACTACTTTAAGTTATCTGCCTTATGGTACGACATATGATCTTATGATCTTATTTATGCAATTCACGACAACCACAAGGCAATCATACTGAGTGACCTAAAATAGATATCTAGTAGGATGCTTCTTATTTTGTCAATAATAATTTTTTTAAATGCCACACCTTCAATGTGGCCTGACAGATAATTACAGTACATATTTTTTTCATGAACATTCATTATTACTTTGCTTACTACACGTATTATTAAGAAAAAATCCATAAACTTTTGATATTTTTAGATATTAAAACATTAAAACATTTCACAGATGTCCAGTTACTTAATTTGTCAGAAATACAATTGATTGATATAATAATGTGGTGCGTGTTTTTTTTTTGTTTCGTAGTCTTCTTCAAAGCTAATTGAATAAACTGCGCACATCTGGAGCTACCGCTCGCATGTGCTTTTCCACCTGACCGCGTTAGGATCGATTTCCAGACCCTACTAATGTCAGTACCGTCCTCGCGATTGATGTTGTCAGGATGTTTGTAGATTTCGATGGCTTCTCTAATAAGCCTTCGATGATAATTACCTACCCTTGCCAACATCTTCACGTCATCGAAATTAATTGTGTGTGCCGGCTCGTGGCAGTGTTAAGCAACAGCGGACTGTTGAATCTTGCTTAGCCGGGTGTCTCTACTATGCTCCTTGACTCGACATTCGATACTTCGTCCTGTCTGTCCTACATAGCATGTTCCACACTCACATGTTATCTTGTATACCCTTTCGTTCTTCAGGAGAGGTGTGATATCCTTTGGGTTAGGCAAAAGATCCTTTACCTTTGCTGGTGCTCTGTACCTTACCGTGATACCCGACTTCTTCAGTATTCTCCAAGTGTTTCCGCTCGTTGTCCAAGGTGCCGGAGTCGCACACCTTCTCGGCTCTGTTGAACAGAATGTTAATAACACTTCTCTTCTGTTGGGGATGGTGGTGTGATTTGGCGTTCACGTACCGATCGGTATGTGTCTTCTTACGGTAGACTGTATGTCCAGGTGTATCCGTTGACGTTCTGTATACCAGCACATCCAAAAATAGTAGCTGATTATCTTCTTCTATTTCCATCGTGAATTTGATAGAAGGATTAACATTGTTCAGGTGGCTAAGGAACTCAGTAAGGTTATCTCTACCGTGTGGCCAAACCACAAAGGTATAATACTCTACAAGATCCGGTACATCGGTTGGTAGACCTAGGGGCACAAGTGTTGTCCGAAGGCCTTCGACTGCCTCCTTAACCGGAACACACGTAAAGAGTGATGTTACGTCGAAACTTACGAGTATACCCTGCGGTATACTCGTAAGTTTCAATAACAATAACAACTTCCTTCAAAATCTGAATAAAATGTTCACAGTTCTTAACAAAAGATTAGTTTGTGCTATAAGCGGTTGGATGGTTTTCGACAAGTATTTTGCCAACAAATAGGTTGGTGAGCCTATTGCGCTGACGATTGGTCTCAAAGGTACGTTATCCTTGTGGATCTTTGGCAAACCGTAGATCCTCGGTGCCCTAGGGGCTTGAACAAAAAGGCTACTTTGTTCCTGTTCGGGAATCGATGATGATTTAACCAATTCCTTCACTCGCCTTCCTATCTTATCTGTTGGGTCCTTCGCAATTTTACGGTACATATTAGGGTCCAATAGATCGTTCATCTTCCGGTTGTAGTCCTCCTTGTTCAATATCACCTTTAATAAGAAGTTCCCTAATACTCAGCACTAACAATCTTCGACAACAAACTGCACTTGTTGTTTCATGTCGTAGTTTTTCAGGTGCATATTTATCTATAATTAGAATATATTTGCTTGAAAACGAGTTTAATCATTGTTTGTAGGTATTAACGAATTGTAATTGGCACCTTGTTAATTTAGACCAACATTTCGGGACATTGGCGCTCTACCAAATATACCTCGCCCAGCGAATCAGCTGATACACGTCACCATTTCAGACCATTTATCAGATCAATATTCACAATCTTTATCAGCTGACCGCAAGATAAGGGGACTGTGATCACAAGTGACCACAATGATGTCATCGTTATATGTTATTTTGTCACTATAACTACTTCTTTCTAGCTAGACCGGAAGTGAAACTGTTTTAGAGCCCCATTTACGTTACGATTGATTACAGACAAGTACTATGTCGAGAACCAAGAAGCACATTGTGACGTAGATCGGCTGATGCACTGGCTCAGGTATACCTACATAAATGCATTTTGCGAACATGATATTAGTTGACATGTTATTATGAAGTTTTTCGCATCAAAGTGTTGTACAACTTTTACGTTGATGTAGGTACGGGTTTAAGTTATTAACCAACTTAGCAAAGTTAAACTTATCCCGGACTAGTAGTTTATATCTCATGGATCGGGTTTCGGCTTCAGACAGCCTACTATAGTGGTTTCAATCGTATTTCAAAGGGAAACTTGAAGTCGCGCCGAAGCGATAGCAAAGGCCTGCGGGCAAAGCCAACTATGCCGTGAACAAAGGGGCCTTAATCGGATTATGTAGGTGCTCTGTAATGTGAACACTATGGTGAGTTTCAAGTCAGTTTCAAGCTATAACTATTTTTCGTCAGATAATATAAAATGTGGTAATTTGCCTCGTTTCCAAAATTTTGTCCTTATTGTCCTATATTCCACATATTTTTATACAAAATTGAATGAAACTGATTATAAATATCGAGTACAAAATTCCCTTTTTACAAATTTAATATTGTCACCGAGTGATGAATGTTGTTAAGCTCTTGACCTACTGGGCTACTGATACAAAATAAATGTGTGGGTGATAGTAGCGAATTCTTTAACAGGGGATAAGGTATCGTTTGTTGATGAAGATCAAACAAATTCTTCCATTGACAAACATTTCAAAAATGTTTACTTATATTCCAATATTTGTACGATTCATACTTTATATATTTATCAAACTCCAAGGTTTATTTTCTACAGAATATCAGTGATCAACGTTGATTTTATTCTGAAAGGCATGGCAAGTTCTATTTGGTAATCATAGTCTCGAGCATGACTCATTTCTGAAAGAAAAACGGGGGTCAAAATGTCAAAATAATCTCGTCGATAGAATATTCTTTTAGTAGCCACAAATGACAGCTTGAACCTTGAGGTTCCAAGTCGTAAAGTAACGTGAAGTTTTTTACCTAAGTTTTGTCCCGTTGTCCCGGGACACGTATTTAAGTATTTTTCAAATCCTTTGATTTAAACGATATGCAGGCTGTATAAAAAAAAAAAAACGGAACAAGCTATAACTTGGTTGTTAATCATCCGACTGATCCAACCAAAAAGTAAAAGTAATTATTTTCTAGTGTTAACTAGTGGGAAGAATATAAAGGTATATCTTTCTCTCCAACTTTTTGTTGAGGATTTTGTTCTTGAATGCAATGATTTAAATGGTTTAGAAATGGTTTTGGCGTTATTGGTAGATTTGTTCTTATGAATACATTGTCGAAAAGTTGAGAATAAAATAGCAAAAACAGTGATCTTTTTTACTTATTGCGGCTAAAATCCATGTCTTAAACAAGATATCAGGTGAACGTACAAAGCTTCATGTTTGAAATTCTTTTTGTGCATTGGTTTACTATCATAAAATCACAATTTTTACAATCTTACTCACGCGTTTTCGAAAATATTACGTGTTAGGAAACTTGTCCGGCTTCGTGTACAGAACAAATGAATCGGGTGGCATTTTTCGGCCCGACAAATTAGGGGTTCGCACGACAAATTTCGGTACCTTAACGACAAAGTATGGAGTTGAACGACAAAATGTGTGTTTTAACGGCAGAAAATGTAAACAAACGACATAATATATGTTTTAACGACAAAAAATGTAAATGAACGACAATATTTGAATTTAAACGATAAAATCAGCGAACTATGTGATTTAACCTCAAAGACCATAAATGACAGCAGTATGATTAGCAGCGCTGCTAGGCCAGCCATACAAAACTTCTTCCATACTCATACGGTGTGCTACCGTTAAAAGTGTGGTTATGTGTATTTTGTTTTTAAGCTTGCAGAAGGACGTTGAGAATAATTGAAAATTATTCTGTGTATAATTGCTGTATGTATAATTGTTATAATAAGATGGTTGGAGTTAGAGATAATATGAAAAATAAATTACAACTAGAAATCGAACAGTTGTAGGCAATTGCTTGTTTGGTTGATATGATCTTTTTAACTAAAATATTTGTCAGTAGCAAAAGTTCAACTTTTATTACTTTTTTATTTACAGTTCAAGTTCGACCATATAGTAATAACAGGGTCTTTACCCGGTAACATATGTTATTATGTCAATTAGAGTGGTGCTTGTTTTTTGTACTGTTATTTTATTTATACAGGGCACTCTCAATTTGTTTATTTATTTCAATACTTAATTGCTGCGAAATTTGAGATCGATCGTTACAGTACAAGTAACACAAACCCCAAGAGGCACAAACTCGAGTATACGTTTATTTTAATCATTATAAAAAGCAAATATTTTTGGTTTGTTTACTACAATAAATTTACATACCACTGTTATTAACTTACATAAGAAAAATAATCAATATGAACTATTGAGTCTGAGAATCTCACATATTTCCAAGTAGATACTTAATTTGTCAAAAATACAATAATCTAAGCTAAGTGCCATCAATAAACACAATCGAACAGTGCTCGATTTTCTTCATTGTTGGCCAGGATAGTCACTTAGCTTCGACCGTTGTTTTTTTGAGAAATTAAATACTTGCAAATATGTGAAGTGCTTTGATATCGAGAGGCATTGTAACCTAACTATGAACAATTTGTAAGTAAAATTGTGAGTAAAACAACTTCATTAAAGGACTGGACCGAAGCATGTCAATGGCTACAATTAAACAAAAAAGTTCTTTAAGTGGGTACTAAATATTACACATGTTCTACTAAATCAAAAGATACAAAAGTATTCAAATACACAATAATTCATATATTTGTTTATTTTTTTATAGAATATAGGATATAGGTATATTTATTGTACTTGAATTATTGTTTATTTGTTTCTTTATTTAAATACAATATTATAAATTTCATTTGTGTTCTTATAAAATTTTTGCATACCTACCCCACAGTACAGCTGCTTTATAAAACCAAAATTAAATCATTAAAACTCAAAAATCACATCAATATAAGCAATACTGTTCGCAAACAGCTTAAAAATGTAAAATCTAAACTCTCGTTAAGTATCCCTAATTTGTCGTGCTGAATACATACTCTGTCGTGTTAACAATTGTCGTGGGGAATTTGTCGTGCTGAGTACATAGATTGTCGTGCACAATTTGTCGTTGAGAATACCTAATTTGTCGGGCCGATATATATTCCCCAAATAAATCTATTGAAAACGTCTATTGAATATGCACTCATAAAATATTTGAGCAGCTATATTCAACCGAAAGATTAGAAAAACGTTAAACTAAACCTATGAAGTGAAACCCCATGTTTTGCTTATTACATATGTTCCACTTTCCTTTATTTTTTTGATTAATTAGGGACATATATCAAGAACTTTGTATACCCTAATGTATGACGTGTTTCTTGGTAGTAACTCACGGCGAGAAAAATTATCCAATTAACGTAGAGGAAATTGCCTTTCATTCTTTGGAAAGATGGACAACACCGCTGCGAAATTTATTAAGTAATATAATGTACTAAATCAGTAAACGAACGATTTATAGTCTTCTTCTTAGTATTACACTGTGACCTTTTGAGAACTTACCATCGATAATACATTAACAGAGACAAGGACATTTACGTTACCCCCACTCTCAGCGTTGAGGCGACCAATTAACGGCGATACGCGTTCTCTACGTAGGCCGGTCTGATGCCTTGTCATTATCTAACTTATTGAGAACGTGAATGTCCTTGTCTTACTTATGCCTTCTCAATTCCAAACTTTAAACATAAATAAATGCAATTTATTCTGTTGTTGTTATAATCTGTTGTTAACCAACCGCCATGCTGTGATTTTTTTTCTATTAAATATAAAATCTCCTTTGTATTAAAAATTATAAAACCAATTTTTTGATAAAATGAACCGTTCCAGTTGACAGAACCCAAGTTATTCTTTCCTTTATAAACAATAAAACGTGTTTGTGCGGTCTGTCGTTTCGCGGATCGATCCGTGCATGGCAGTAGTTCGGGAAAGCGCCGTCGGCGTCGCTGCGGTTGCGTACGTGCCCTGACGGCGAATCGGCGAGTTACGTCGTACCGGGCGATAACCGTAGATGGCGTAACCCGGCATGAGTTGATGCGCGGCCGTTCCGCGCGGTATTGCCATGCCACCGAGGGATCTAACAACCACTGGAGACATGTGCTCCTTATGTCCCCGCAAGAAGCCGCCCTCGAAGAAATTGGTACGCTTCGATTCGTTCGTGGATACGTTCTCCATTTCGGACACGAATTCTTCCACGCATTACAGAAAGGTAAGGATGGAGGAGAAGGGATGAGATGATTATTGTAGAAATAGCTGATGATTTAATGATGATGATGATTTAACAAGAAATTTATTTTTGACGAACGAATATTTTTGTAAATCAATTATAGAATAAAACCAAGTAATCTGGCAAATGCGAAGGGATTAATCGAAAATATAGGGCCACAATTGCTCTCCTTTTTTCAGTTGTAGGACACCGTCATACAGTTCAAAATTGTAGGTATTATTAGGTCGAGCTTATCCGTTCTAAGCTGCGTTCACAACTATTCACTAAGTGAATAAGTGGTCATATTCATTAAGGAGCTAATATTAGTGGAATTTTACGATGTATTGTGATACATGGAAACAAAAAATACATCTTTATCAAGTGATTTTTTCCGAAATTATTAAGTAATAATGATATGTTAAATAACTTAACAGTCAACGTACCAAAAATTTAAACAAACTGCCCAAAGTGGGCACACAATTCACCTTGAAACAAGCTTCTGTATGGCGGCGCCCGTAATTTTGACTTAATCTGCGACGTCTAATGTCATCTTAAGACATAAAGCCTTCGAGCGACCGCAGCATTCTGTTCACAATCTCCGTAAATGAGCATCATGTCTACATAATCAGTACTTTTAAAATTATCTATTTTGATCACATAAAATAACAAAACTCGACACGGACAACCAGAATGCAAATACCGGACTCAAACACGGCTCAGCTTATCACAGAGTACGTCAACTACTATTAGTAGTCAGCCCTACAAGCGTGAGGTGTTAAATTCTGCATTTTAAATAAATAATTACCCAAAACTGTTTCCAGATAGACGAATACTTGAATTTTTTACACCAATTATGAAATTATATGTAAAACTTTTTAAAGAAGAAAAATAAGAAGAACAGTAACATATTGTGTAACAATTAATATTTTTATATATGGTATCGTGTTTTTTTCTCTAAAATTCAGTAGGTTTTTTTTATATAGATTCTATGCTTAATGTTTCTGAAAATGTTTGAGAAAACAATTAATGAAAATCTGAAATATTTGATAAATCTGGAGAAACGGATTTTGTGAATCAAAACTAACTGGTCGGTTTCAATATACCGGGTGATCTCGCTTATTAGTGGAGGTAGAGCCTAAGTTTAAATTTGGCAAAGTTTCGTATTTTTCTGTTGATCAATTATCTGAAAAGAAATTTAAGCTATCATTTTTCATAATGAAGATATCCGCAAAAAACTGAAATGTTAAGATATCGTTTTTAATTTTTTATTCAAAACCAAGACTACAACATTTGTGTACAATGTCCGATACCTAAAATGTACTTCGATTTCATCGATTTCAAACTGAGGACACCGATGGTCAGCGCCAGGTTATTTTTTCCGTTTTTCACGTTAACAGGTAGGTACTATTGATAGGCCGAAAAAATCACAAAATGCAAATACAAAAACACCATATATGAACATATAAACAAAATACATTTCATATCCTATAATGAAATAATTATAATTATAAGTTCCAAACAAAAAAATACCCAAAAAAACTAACGAAATGCAATCATACAATTCAATAAATAAGTCCAAAAGCAGATAGCAAAATTGTAAAGTTGTTCATTAAAAAATTAGCTCACTTATATCACCAGTGCTGTCCAAAACGTTTGAGCGATTATACTCTAAATTAAGTAGAAAACTGTATATGTCACTTAAATTGATCATTTCAAATAATAATCAACATAGCAACGTTCCAGAAACGTTCTGTTATTGCGAATATTGTATGGTTTCAACCTTCACACTACAAGCAATTTGTTTTTAAAAGAAATGTTTGAATTGGCTAAATATTATTGGAAATACGAGTGATTAAATATTTGTACCTTTTTTTTTGCCCAGTGTGTATATAAATAAAACCATATGCACTTTTTACGCTAAATATGTTTTTTAAATAAAAATGTCTGCTCAGTTTTCTGGAGACTATCATACAATCATGAGGACCTGGCAACATAACTAAATAAAACTGTAAATTATTATTATTCTTGACATAGCTAGTAGTATCTAGCGTTAACTAAATGATACAATGTAAAGTTACAAATAGTATAAAGCGGAAATATTAATTAATTGCGTTGTGCTGACGGAACGCGACAGCATTTACGTATATAATTTCCTAAATGAAAGTCCCAGTTTCATAACGTTAAGAAGGATTTTTCCTGAAACTCGAGTGACCAATTTTAGAATAGCAGATGTTACAACTCTAGCATCTTTCGCATTTTTTTTAAATGTCTAGAAACTTTTTTAAACAGCTTTTATCTCAAATTACGTTACTAAGTTTGATGTGCACTTTAGTATATAATTCAATATTACTTACGTAACTTTAAAATAGTAAAATTTTCTTCACTTTACTAATTACTACCATTAGTCTCCACCGCTATAAACTACGAAGGAAAACTTTAACACGCTCCGCGAAACAAAACAACCAAACACACACAAAAAAAAAACAACAAGAAACCTCATCTATCACCTTTGAAAATTTCCATAACACAAATTAAATTTTAAATAGAATTCTACCTCGCCGGGCTCTCGCGTCTACAAAACCAATTACAGCCGTTTTGCGCCCTTGGAAAAAAGTGCGCGAGGCCATCTCCGGAAAACAATGGCGCGACGTAATGAGAGCAAAATGAGAAGAGGCCCTACAAGCTTCGAAAACTGGACAAAAAGAACGCGCGAACGCCGTTCAATTTGAATTTCAGCTGATATTCCCTACGAGAGGTGGTCGTGTGATAGTCGCGGAACCGAGCCGCGTTTAGCGCCATCTGTCCGCTTGAGCGATGACTGGATATTAAGCTGTCATTTCCCGTCGCGGGGCTGAAAAGCGCGGGATTAGCGGTCACTCTAACAGGATATCGTAATGGAATTTTTCTTTAGAGTCGAAGCGATTGTTTATATGGGGAGTTTGCTGAAAAGATTGATGGTTTTATCAAAGCTTGTTCAGTGTGGACGCAACTTATTTTTTTAATGCATTTGACATTTATATATGTAGGAAGAGCGGCATTAGTTCTTTGTAGAGACTGTTATTATTGTACCCATACTGTAAAAGTAACAAAAACTGCAGAGGGGTTTTGTCAGCTACTAGTTCACACTGTTCATTGAATCGTAAATACAATTCACCTAATTCAAGATAAAAGGGATATAATTTTTCATCTAGTGGTACATTTTTGATAGTTTTGTTGGTGTTTGATAAATTGATCAAAATGTTTGCAATTTTAGATATTAGTTATACCTTACTCTCTAAATGTACAACATTTTAGGTAAAAATATTAATATCTAACATAATTATTCACTCGAAACTTTACATGTTTGAGTACATGAATCAGACATATTGTACCACGTAGCGTGATAAAGATACATTGTATTAGTATATACAATATTTTTAGAATTAAAATCTCCACCCAGAATAAGACTTCTGTGAACTTAGTCAACAGGTTTACATATTGTTAACCTTTTATGTTGTATCTTCGTAAAACGTATACATAACGCTGCTGTTGTAATCATTCCATTAAATGTTTTGACTTTTACAGCCGTCACTTGAAACTCTTTTCTACCTATTTTATAAATTTATATATGACTCTCTGGTGAGATGGGTCTCAGAGATCAGTCAGAGTAGACATAATATGTGTATTTTTTGCAGGTTTGATATGGCTAATAGAATATGTTGATGCAGTAGTAATCCATTTGCATTAGTAACCCATTTGCATTCCAGCACATTATTCTTAGATTATCTTCTATTATGATTTTTAGCAGTTGCTTTTTATAATAGACTTGTTGGTTTCCTTTTGTTTGTCAATTTTTTTAAGAGTAAGGTGAAGTTGTGAAACTTTGAAGAGATGTTTAAAATTTGTTGAAAGCATCTAAAAATAATAATTAATGTAAATTCGTAAGAAATCTGATGTGGCCAGGCACATGACTTTAACATACAATATATAAAATTAATAGTTTAGCTGCATGAGAATCTACTTAATTGAGATCTGTCGTGTCTGCATTAAAATAAAACTAGTTAGCCAGGATTTGACAGATAAATAATTAAATAAATACATAATTCCTTTATTAACATAAAACAATATTAAATGCAACAAAATAATATTTACATTTAGGGCGGAGATCAGCACACTTGTTTTCAAAATGCCTTGCTCTTCCACTCACCCCGCAAACTAGAACTAAGACATAGTTGTACCAAAATATAACAATAATTCCGAGAATTTATCAAAACAAAAGCAAACAAAAAAACTACTCTAGAGTCTAATTACACGTAATTGCAGCAAATCCAACTCAACAAAACATCGCACATCCCCATAAAAATTAAAACAGCCTCCGATGTGCGCTCAATGCCTAAAGTCCCCCCTGTTGAGCAGACAGACAACACTTCACCTTTCCCCCAAAACTGTTTAACGATAATTTTTTCATATCTTCCCTGGCACCTTTGTATATGTGACTGACCTGGTAAGAGAATGACCGTTTATACAGCTCAGCGCGATGGGCAGGTGGAGCAAACAAACCCCTGAATCTTAAATTAAGGTTATGGACATCCGTTCTACAGCGTATCTTCCGCATGAGGTATTGTGGGATCCTCTTGCATAGCAACTTATGATATAATATTGCTGCATGCAACACCCTAGTGTTATCCATGTTTAACCACCCCAAGTCGCCCAGCCCATTCGATACATGATCATACTAGTTATGCAGTCATCAGACAGTTAGTCGATCAGTACATACAGAAATTAAAACCAGTTGTGGCGAAGCAGCTATTGTTTGTCATACTCTCCGAGAAATTCTATTTAATAAAATCTTGACAGAATAATTAAATTATATTTCGCATTTTTCAATTTTTGTATGCTTTTCCTTATTTAAAAACTAAGAGAAAATACAGAAATCATCTGTTATTGATGAAATTATGGTGTAAAAATAACAAACAAAGGTATTTATAATCATATACAAGGGTGCCTTTTCTCGTAATCGCCATTTCGCGTAAAATGCTTCATATGGACTTATTTATTTTTCGTATGTCTTTGAAATGTTAACACAACCATATTTTTTGAATCGGCTATAACTTCATAAGAAATTGTAAAGCCAATAAGTCCAAATGAAACTTTTTACTCACTATTAATGATTCTTATTATTCTATTAATTTTCTTTTTATTATTGAAACCGTTACAGAAACTGAGTGCAACGAACTACGGCAAAGATTCTGTGAAAGTAACAGTAATACTGTAAAATTAAAATAAATTATATTATTAAAGAAAAAATCTGTTAAAGAATAAGAAGAAACGAACGCAGTTATTTGAGTTTTTCTTTCTGCAACATGATGCAATATGAAAGTTAATTCATATTTTATTCCAGCTTGGCATAGCTGTATTACTGTACAATACGTCCCTGTGATATAGTAGTTTTTTTTTTTTTTTTTTTTTTGGGGATGTTGCCATGTGCACAAAGCCAGTGGCTTGTCTGTGCGGCAGTCTGTGCAGCGTTATTTTAGCAATTTCAGAGACAAAGTTTTTCAATTTTACAGTAGAACTGATTTTGTACAATTGAGTTGCCTACCTTTATAGACACGTTGCTGGTTACTTCATACAGCGAAAGTGAAAACTTTTTACTCACAATATTTATTTTTAAACAAAATGTGGAATAAATGTTCCAGAAAAGATCAAACGCTGTGTTAGTGCAACTGTTACGACGTCATGGAATGAAACCCGTTCATTATTAAACCGTAACAGTGTCAAAATGTGTTTATTATGAAACCAAAATAGAAAAACATATATGTTTCTCTACTTTGGTTTCATAATGATATTTTATTAATTATTCTTATAAAAAGAAACGTCTGCAGATCTGCAAAATTCTTTTTACTTGCAAGTTATTTTCTTCTATATATCCAAACTTGACAAAGCATATAAATTGTGTTACGTCCAAGAAATACATATTTCTTGTATGTATCTTTTTCCTACGTTATGGCTCCAATTTATCGCTAGAGACCCCAATTCACTTTTACGCGTCGCTCACTTTACATATTTCCGTGTTTTTTATGGTTATTCTGTCCGTATCGACGGAATTTCTTTGCCGGAGTCAAGGGTGGAAAAACGGAAATAAATCACCGGTACCGGGTCGGGGGGTTGTTCCGCCGAAACACGACCGAAAGATTGAAAGTGGAAAACGCGGTATTTTTTATTTTCGTTTAGGTGCTAAATTCCGCCCACAAATTGTACAGCTGCGTGGAGGAAGGCTGAAAACGTACCTTAACTGTTATTTTATTGTGATGTATTAGGTTAATAGAAATATTTTAGTGGGTGCAGATACGCTGGGAGAATTGAAATGGCGTGTCGGTTTGAGAGACTTGAGGTTTGACCTTTTTCATGTGTGACTCCAATTTTATCATTTTATAGGCTTATAGCAGTATAAGTTTGGGTTAAAACTGTTTTTTTTTAGATTTACTACCTGCTGAATAGTGATAAAGAGGATCTGCTTTTTCTGAAGTGGTACTGTAATAATTAGCATTATTTTTGTAATAATATATTTATTGGTCTGCGGTCTGCGAGAGACATTCTTATCGATAATTCGATACCATAGTCTTGACGCTCGATTACGCGGCTGTAATCTGTATTTTTTGTGACATAACTTATTCTACACGAGGTCCCTGTGAAACATTTTATGGTGTTTATTCCCACGCATTTAAGGGCTTTCTTTGGTAATAGATTTATGCCTTTTGTGATAAACTGTGTAGTATACTGATGAGCGAGATATTTGTGCTTTTAGGGCAACTGGCTTGCCATCTACACATTTCATTTAACTTGTCATGTTGTCCTTTTTCTCCTAATATGGAGTCAAGGAGGTGGAAGTTTTAATAAATAGGTGAGGCGTAGATTCGTTGGCATCCAAAAGAGATACAGAGTAGTTTGAGATGTAAAAACAAACCAGTCGCAAGCACCCCCCTTGCTTAATATTAAAGTGTAGTTTTTTAGTGTGTGCTTTTGTAAATGGTAAGCCGATCATTACTTCTTTACTTTGTGTTTAATTTTAATTTACGTGTTTTGTATAATCTGACAACTCCTTAAAGAGATTTGGTAGATTTAGAGTTTCAGTTCATTGTTTTAATTCTTTTGTTTTAATTGTAAATAAATATTTGTTATTATTTTATTGAGATTTGGGTATTACTTATGAGCAAGTTTCTTTTAGTATTTAAAGTGAGCAAACCAGCTACAATTTAATGGTAGAGATTTTGATTACATTTTTATTGACTTCAAATAGTGATTATCATGGTAAGAGTGATGGGCTTCATCTGATAAAATAGTGCGTTGGTCCTACTGCAATAACGTACGTGCTGAGCATGTTTAGAGAGATAAATTTCATAATGGTTAAGGTTGTGGTACTTAGATAAAGTTCTTAAAACTAAAATTATGGTTACTTAATAACCAGATTTTACCCAACCGACGAACTATTACAGTACCACTATACCAAATTTAGAGTTTTCTTTACCTTTTTTCAGTGATGTTAAATAAAAAGTGTTACTGATGTTACTGGGAAGGATCTTTAATATTTCAATTACATTTTAACTTTCTAAAACATTGAATATAAAATAAAGCCTGAATATATGTAAGTATGTACATACATCATGCTATAAAAAATAATATTACACAATTGTCACTACTAAGAGCTGAAGCTGTTTCTTATTTCTATTTATTGAAATAATTTCACAATGAGCTTCAATTTACAGTTAAGTAAATAGAAATATTTTTTTGGGCTTAATGGGAAATATTTTAAAATAACTTGCCAGGTTGCCCACGTATTTTTCGTTTAGATATAACGATTAAAAGTTTTCTCAAATATATTTTTTTCTATATCTTGAAAACTAACGACTTTTTACTAATATCATATACACTATACAGGGTCCTGCAACTCAGCTCCCGTCTTCTGTAGCTCAGTGACTAATTAAACTAAGAGTTTGACATTATGCAGGCTTACCCTGTACTTCAAGGTACATTTCAAGAAATTTATGCACTTAATTAATTACTAACTACTACTTAATTAAGTACACTCAAATCTAAAATACCTCTCTCCGTTATATTTTATGAAATAAATTGGTTTGCAAAGCCACGTATGATGTTTATTACCTAAAATCGCCGTTGGAAACGTTGAAAAATGAGTTATTGCCGAATAACTTTTAAAATATTGGGAATTGTGATGTGGTTGTAATTTTTGTAAAGAATGTTTATTTTTTAATTCTGCACCGTTTACCTAAAAATATGTATGGGTTCCAATTTAAAATAAGATTAATAACACGCTTTGAAGTTTGACAAGTTTGACACTAGATTTTGGTCACCCTGTATAATTTTGATCAATGACACTTGGTGAACGAAACTACTAGATCTCACTTAATAAACATGTCGCAAAATTTTATTAGTTATTAATTGCATTTTCTGGTTTTTATTGATTTTTAAAGCCAACCATGCAAAATCATTTTTTTTTGTTTTTTTTTTTATTTTATTGCGCTACAGTCACTCAACCGATATCAATAAAAGTTTGGTGATATGTAGGCAACCATAAAAGGCTTCCAAATGTATACAAAGAAAAATGTACAGCATGCAATTTAAAAAAAAATATATATTACCATTGCGTTGCACATTTTTGGGACAGCCTGTATAATGGAAAATAATTTTTTTTAAGTGTACCTTGAAATACAGGGTGAGACTGCAAAATGTCAACCTCTTAGCTTAATTAGTAACTGAGCTACTGAAGACGGGAGCTGAGTTGCAGGACCCTGTATATTCTGGTCAATCATGAGTTGGCCTAACAGCCTTCCACGGGATGACGTTGAGTTTTGGGACATTGTGTATACAGCAGTTAGTTTTGCATCAGATGTCGTTCAACTTACCTGCTTTTAGGAAAAGACCAAATTGCAAAACCTGCCATTTCAACATGTTGGCCAAATATCTCGCTGGAGGGCAGTAACAGCAAAATATTTAGGAGTTACTATCTGTGGTCAAAGTTGAATTAATTGTATTCAAAAAATAATAAGGTATGGCAAAAATAACGGTACAGAAAATATTTTTGTTTTAATTGTCTACTCCGCAAACTTTCGAATTACAAAAGTGAACTTTATTGTGATTGAACGACCTTTAAAACTGTATACAGTTTATTTAGACATCATAAAAAACATAATAAACATCTGTGCAAAGACATTTATCAATACCCCATAAAAATAAATTTTGATAATCAGTCCGATTCTGGCAACCATCGTGATGGATTACGTGTTGGACCAAAAACTACCCCAGCCATTTATTCAATATTTTTGCCATATACCCCACTAGAACATTAAAAGCCCTTTGTTTGCATAGAATCCTAAACTACCCAAGCAAAACCAGACATTTCATATGAACAACGTGTCAACATAACAATAACAAAAACCATGACTAGACATTCAATTGAACGAGCAATAGAACCACTAGACTTCTTGTACAATTCTACATTTCACCTTTTTACAACGCTCTAAAAGAGTTCCACGAACCTCGATGTTCGCAATAATGCCGTTGAAGTTTAGAGTCGAGTGCCTCAAAAATCACAGTCGACTGCGCGTTTATCGCTTCGAAAACGTCAAATCATTTTCGTTTATTATCGAGAAAGAGCCGAAAGTTGATATCGTCGCACAGCGCTTGCTTTAATCGAGTCGGGAACAGTTCCCGCGGGACGCAATCTTCCTATCTGGATTGCTTCGCGAATGCATAAAATACAATTTACAAGCGTCGACTACATCTAATGGTGTTATCTCTCGAAATTAACAGTAAACATCGTTTTCTTTTATTGAATACGAATGGTGTATACTAGCGAAAGTAATCTTAGGGACAATATCAAATATTACCTAACTACTGGTTTGTGAAACCATCCTCTATGTATTGGTCTATAAAATTATTCCAAACTTTCTTCAATTACGTTCAATTGAATAAGTTTTATGTATTTCCAGGAAATGTGACACAGATTTGTGCATGCACATTTATGTTAATATCGCTTTTCTATAGTTTATTCGTATGCAAAACCAACAATTAAAAAATATAAAACAGAACTAGAGAAGTAGGACATACTGACCAAGTTCAGAGATTATTTAAGACAATAACTAATAGTCATACCACATCAAAGTTAAAATTGCAGGTATAGTTTTATATCGTTTCACACATTCAGATATTGGTAGGGACGAAAAACAAATTGCTGGGAATTGATATGGTTTTGTAACAGAGTACTTGAGAACTTGTCCAATTTTCTTAATTACTGTACCGTGTGTCTCCAACTTAGACGATCAAAACATCCTGTTGCCTTTGCTGGTATAATAACCTGTTCCATATTTTGTTTTTGTGGTAAGCAGCGAGTTTTCATGACCAAACTGAAACAAAACAAACAAAAATAAAAAATATATTTAAAATAATACTGTACATGAGACCAAAAATAAAACCAGCACCGCAGTTTAACACTTTTATTGAAATCCTATGTATAAAGTAGCACCCTACTTTATACACATGATTTCAATAATAGAGTTAAACTGCGGTGCTGGTTTATTTTTTGGTTTTATTTTCTGTGTATTTTTATTTATATTTAGTTTTTAAGTAAGTAAGTTTTTACAATAAAAGATTGTTCAGGTATATTTTCTTTCTCATTTCTGTATCTACCACAATGCAGAACTAACTATGCTATTAGGACCAATGACATGTTATGTTCTTTATTTAAATTAGTATCCTTTAAAAAATGTAAGAAACGATCTTTGAAATAAAAGAAGAACAAACATTAACTAAGAAAGGTAGCTTCAAACTTATTTTATTTTCTTGTACCTGTTTCCATGTTGACAATGATGATGGAATAACTATTTAAGATGCAAATTTGTTTCTACTATTCACGTGTTTATAATGCAAAATCATGTCATCAAGTAATGTGCTTATATGTTAAGGGTCACTGGTGCGTTTTTCTTAGTGTCCCACTGCTTTTCTGCTCAGGAGCCCCACAGCTTTTTTGCCCAAGGCTCCCACAGCTCTTTTTGCCTAGGGCCCCCACAACTTTTCAGCACAGGGGCCCCCACAGTCCTAAATCCGGCGCTGCTGATTGTAGGTTAAGAGGTCTTTTTGAAAATAAGACAAAAGACAACATTTATTAACAAATCAATTTACAAGGTCATCTGGTCTATTGAAGTTTAAACACAAAATAACAGAACCCGACACGGACAACCAGGAACGACGCAAACACGGCTGGTTCACCTAGTCGCGGAATAAGTAGTAACTACTTGTCTTCCTAAAACCGTGAAGCACCAAATCTTGCATTTTCTATAAATAATTAATTAGTCAAAACTGATGGCAGATACAGAAAAAAAGTGTTGGGATTTTTTACTCCACTTATCAAGATCCTATATCCCTTAGAAGCTCTTATTCTCTTAGCTCTTATTTCGTATACACCCTGTAATAAGAAGGCAACATACAATGACGTAGTGTTACACCATTAGTGCAGGCAAACCAACTGATTTAGAAACTAAAATCACTGTTAATTGTAGACAGGACTATTATTGAAAATTGTGAAGGGACTTATAGTGAAAAAATACATAAATAATACAAAAAATGTATAAAAACATAAAGAAATAAATGCACGGAAAGGGGTGGTATAGTGCTAATTTGGGGGGGTTGAAAAGTGGTGCAAAATATATTATTGCGTTTTCCGGCTAAACTTGACGTTGTATCAAAAAATTTCTTACAAAAATGCTTTAGATTTTAAGATAATCTATAAGGGTCACTTTCTACTACGCCGTCAACATTTCCGAGAAAAATGCGAACGCCAATGCAACAACGATTTTTTTGTTTTTATGTTGTATTATCGCAAAAGTAATGCAATTTTTATGAAATTTTCTGAGAATTTTATGACTTAAATAAGCATACGTATTTTATATACAAAACCATGCTCAAAAATAAAAAAAAAACCTAAAATTATTTTTGCGACAATAGACTTTTCAGTAAATACAAAAAAATACAAAGGAAACTGTCTTTCATTGTTTGACCGAAAACTGACATTTTTTTACATTAATGCTATAAACATTAAATTATAATAATAAAGATTCACATAAGCTACTAAAATAATCATTTTTCTCCTTAGAATGAAAAAGAATACAATACAACAGTTGTAGATTATAAAAAATTTGCAACTTTTATAGATGTGACTATTATAATGTCAAAAATTTCGTAAAAGATGCGAAAAATTCTTTTTTGTAGTATTTTTTAATTTTAAGTATTGCATAAATAATTTAGTTTTGACAAGTAAGTATATTTCAGTTGAATACCGAAGAATCAGTACAAAGAAGCGATTGTGCATATAACTTGGGCATTGCATTTGTTTTATTTTACGTTCATTATAAGCCAGTTTAACATTTTCAAGTTCTGTCTATAATTAGTGCACACTAAAAAAAAGGAATTAAACTATTCTTGTTACAGAAATACTGAAAATGATAGGAATGTCTTATACATTCCTACTGAATTAAACTGTTGATTCAGGTTTTACTTGTTAAAAAAACGAAAATTCTTCATAACCTAATTTCATCCTTATATAAGATTCCCAAGCTGCTTTATACGGTTATTCCTGTATATTCCTACCCTTCTCCCCACTTGCAGTAAACTTAGCCAATTACTGCCCCCAAGGCTCCTGCGACCGCAAATTTTATAACGGTCCCTGTGGGAAATCAGCGAACTTGAGACCTAGTCTCAAATTAGTGCTCTTTAAGAAGCAAATCCCGCGCTCCTCATAGTCGTATTTTACTTCATAGACCATCATAATCTACCGACTTATCCGCAAAATTAAATCGAATTTCTTTTTGGAAATTACTTATTAAGTGTGAACGCACCTTGAACAATTACAAATTAAAGGCGCGTCCACAACACCACAAAAAAAGTAATCCAATTTTGACGCTTTTTAAAGTGACGCGATGTCAACCCTTGTCCTTTCGCCTCTTGTGGAGCGTAATGAAACCTAATTTATATTAATGCCTAAACGGTTCGTCGGGTGACCAAATTTTAAATTAGACCCTAATTAGCCCGTCCCGTTTCAATTCCTCCAGGAAAGTGCCTAATTTCGGGTAATTTAGAAGACACCGTCTCCAGAATCCTAACTGTCGTTTTTCATCTGTTATTAATCCAATTAATCGTCATTGTGGTCAAAGTATCCTTTATTCCACATATTATATCAGAATTATGACGAAACCTTGTAAATATCAATGTATTTTTACAGTAAAATGTGTAGTGTATCCATAAAATGTCTTGTAATTTTCCATTTAGTTTTTTTTTCTGTGAGTTTATTAGATAGATGGTGCCATCTGTATCGTGTTATGGTTCGCGTAAGAGTCCTCGTGAATTATTAATGTTAAGGGTGAGGGGTTAACTGGCTTCCTGCGCCCTTCTTCACCCTGAAAAACTGGCTCAGACACGCATTAAATAAATAAGAGATTGCCCGAAGTGCTCGTGAGAATTCTAGATAGTGGATGGGGCTGGACGGACGAAAAGAAAAACTCGGAGAAACCGGATGGGGGTGTTCGGAACTCACCCCTGGGCACTGACTTTAACTGGCGGGGTTAATTTCGCTACGGGGAGTACCCGCCCCCTCCACGACGAGATGAATGTTGACGTTTGGATCTTCCTTTAAAAGTTTTTTTACGGTCGAACTAACTGAAGGAAACTGAAAATATTTGATGGCGGAAATTTGTAAAACATTCATTGCTGTTTAGTTTAGGCATGATACAGGTAATTTATTTAATGGAAGGATTTGACGATTATGTAGTAAAAGTAGTAAAATATTTTAAAATTGGTGTGGGCTCGTACGTTTATGTGGAAATTGTATTATAGGATTTTCTCTTCAAATTTCAGAGCAAAATAAGTGAAAATCTTAATTAATTTATTTTTATAGTTATTTTTTATGTATAAAAACTGATATTATGAATTATTGTTCCTAATATTATTCTTTTGCCTTAAGCTGGGCTGTGAAATAAAAATAACAATAAATATTGGACTTGAATTACACTGTGTTACAAAAAAAAACTAGATATACTTTTCACGTTTTTGGGTACTTGAACGTGTATAAAATAAAATTCATACCTCCGTCATTTTTTCATTCGATTTCCAATATAAAAAATGCAAATGATATATAAAATATATATATATATATATATATATAAAGATATATAAAGTTTGGTCAGATCCAATAACATATCGAAAAGTTATGGACGTTCAAGTTCAGGAGTTTCCAATTATTTTGAGATTTATCAACTTTAACAAAAATATGATGCTTGTTTGAATCCGTAATATATTTTTGCTATTTTTGTATTGAAAGCCCATTTAAATTTAGGTCTAATACGCGTTTATTTATTAAAATCGGTTGAAATTGAACAGAATTATCAAATTTTATTGACCGGCTAGACACATCACACTACTAAGAAAAAATATACAGGACGAGTATTTATTCGCAATAATTAGACATTAATAGTAGCACTTATATTTACAATGTTATTCTAAAATTATGACACTGTTTTTTTTTTGTTTACCTTTTTGTTGTTACCTGCCAGACTATCACAATATGTTTTTAAGTACATTAAAGTTTACTTACCATCAACTAAAAAAGCGAATGATAATTAACCCAGGTGAGGATAATTTTTGGAAAAAACACCTCCGCCTGGACTTGAACCAGGAACCATCCAATTTCCGGTTGACAGCTCTCCCAGTTGAGCTATAGAGGCTGTGGAAATTTATAGGTTTTATTTGTCACTTCAGGACTTACAATCCCAGTTTCGAATTAAACAAACCTGTCGTGACACCTATTGGGGCCAGATGTTTTTGTTTATTAATTTTGTTTATTAATTGTCTGTGTTCCTTCTTACAACTGTATTTATTTTGGAAATCGAATGGAAAATGACGGAGTTCTGCATTTTTATACAATGCAAGTACACAAAAACAGTTTTTTTGAAAAAAATATAGATTTTGGGGGTGTTTATTATATTATAGTTTATTATATTATAGTCTGCCTTTTTTTGAGATTTTAATTGAAAAACAACTATAATGTAATAACTACTTTAGCGACAAGGAGAAAATATTATACTGCTGTATTTGAAAATGTGTTGAAAGTTTTAATATTTGTTTTCGATAAAATCATAAGATGGTTTTTAATAATAAGACGATTATTTGCAATTTCATCCCTTAATGGGTAAAATTTTGTAAACATGTTTCTTATAATAACCTAAATAATAACAAATAGATATCAACAGAAAACAATCTTCAGTTTTCATTCCACCAAGTGCTATTAACTTGCCATGAAACAGTTCAAAACAATTACTGCCCTTGTTGATCTTTCCGTAGTACATATTCGCAATATTTACGAAAAGCTAGTAAAACTGTTTAGTTTATAAAGAAATTTCTATTACGCTTTACGTAAATTATCATAATACAACAACGTAGAAATAACAGAAATACCAAGCATTCATTTATATTCAAATTAAGTCTACTTTCAACTTAAGGAATTTAATATACAATGGTAATAGGAGTTCAGTCTAATGTTAAAAATGAAAAATCTTTTTCCTGTATAGTAGCAACTTTGCCTTGGTAATAATTCAACGACATCGAATGACATGGCGCCATCTGGCGTTTGTCGGACGAAAACAAACCCTCTTTTGTGTCAAATATTAGTCCTTGTGTAGCAACATCTTCTTTTTAACATGAAAGCCTGGAATGTGCGAACACGTCAGACGCCTTAGGAAGCCGCATTTTGTCGAGATTCTTCTATGTCGCGATAATGCTGTTAGAACGCGAAGGGAGGCGAAACGTCCACATGTATGGCGAGCTTTCACATACAGCGTCGACTGGGGCTTTCCAATTTGGAGATTTCCTTTATGTGGCCCGTTCGGAAAAAATACATGTATAAAACCGACGACAAAAGAACCGCATAAGGAAGGAATAAAGAAAAAACGTGCTGAATGGTGCAGAAATAAAATATAGAAATACGATTGTCGATGCCAAGGTGCTGAGTAGGTATGTATTTATAAGGAAACGCTTTTAAGCGAATTTGTGGTGTTATTCGGGGCACGTTTGAAACTGTGATGTGTATGTAAATTTTACCGGATGCGTTCCTCAAATATTGTAAACGTTAACAGGTAATATTACATGTCTCATACTGGATATTTTGTATATAAACTAATGTTCTACATGTCCAGCAAATTACACATTAATAACACGGGTCCAAATGCAAAACCTTGCGGAACGCCATTTTAAGTTTTTAAAAAATTTTAAAAATTCTTTTAAAAGTTTTTTAAAAAAAATAGGTATATAATAAATTTGTAAACTTATGCAATAATAAGATTAAATATTGTTTTTATTTTAAATAGGTACATATAACATTTATTATTTAAAACAACGTAACATTGAACTTGGAACCTTTGGTAATAATACAAAATATATTCGGCTCAAATAAAAACACATAAAAATACCGATATTCATAAAAATCCGCATTTACACTCAACAGAATTGACCCGGGTATTATTTGTATTATTAGCAAAGTTTCCATGTTCAATCTACCTTATAATTTCGATGGAAATAGCTGACCGTTGCGGTGTAAATTTGATTAAAAGTGATGAATAATATTTGGTTGCCTACTCCGATTTTATTCCCACATTTAGATTGGCTTATTTCAGGCAATTTTAAATACGTCTATCGGTTGCAAAAATATTGATGTCTGTGTTTGAAATCTCGTAACTCGGCAATGACTGAACAAAAATAAATAAATTGTGTTATACGCCTGCACGATTTCTACATAACATGAGTGACTATGGAATTTTTCTGCCCATCTGTTTACACATGAGCGCGACAGAAGTGTAAAAATATATCCGCTTTGAGCAGTTTTAAAATAGCACCACATCTTACCGATTTTTTTTTTCACCTCTCTTTGAGATTGTTATCGAGCAATTTTTGGATTTCTGCAAACAGTATCTAACATTGTATGGTACGGTGCTCGATAGCTTGATCAATTACAATAATAAGGGTTTGGTGGATTTTTTTTTTTAAGTAGGCCATTGATAATAATATTTCGGCATTTTTGCCGAATACGTTCAAAACACGTACGCATCGCATCGTGTAGGTACAACTTTACTCAAGAAGTTAATAAACATCGGAATAATGGTCTGACAAAAAAATAGGTTTGTTTGTTACGTTATTTATTTGCTTTTGATTGAAACAGGCTAAAATTTCTATCTTTCAACATCAACGCTGTGAAAATTAACAAATACTATGTCTGTTTCAAGTATTAAGCGCACTAAACAAAAATTTACTACTGTATTTACTACTGTATGAGCAAGTAGAAGGTGCTGCCATTGGATCACCTCTTTCACCGGTAATTGCCAATTTCTTCATGTACCGTGTGGTTTGGCCACAGACTTGCAGATTGCAGACTTACAAGCCTCAAACACAGGGCTCAATACTTTGGCAACGGAGAGTACTGTAGACTTTTGGCCCCTTTTGTTAAATTTAATTTTCAATAAATGTAAAGACATTAATTGAAATTAGATTTTAAGAATTTAGAAAATTCTCATCAATTTCGTCAATGTAGGAGTAATGTAGGATAAAGGAACACTAATCTGTGATTATATGTCATGCCGAAAGTACAACGTTTGGCTGTCATATAAATACTATCCATTAATACCTATACACATTAATAGCATAACACAGGTATAAAACGTCAACCTTGCGGTACCGGTACATAGTATTTTAGTATTCAGAATATTCAGAGAGGACGTATAAAACTTTGTTAGCGTATTACGCTCAACAGATGTCGCTTTTATGGCGTAGCCGCCTCCGTATGCATACGGCGGTTTCCCGTAGATGCGGCTGGCGGCGGCTTTTGCTTCGTGACTTCGGGAGAGATGACGGTTTTAATTAAGGGATGGAATTTTCATTGAGGCGCGAACGGGGGCTGTTCTGGCGTGTTCTAGTCAATTTAACACTTCAGCAAAGGGTGTCATTACGGCCGCCAGCGCGGTGTAACAGATATTTCAGAAATCCTGAACGCGGGTCGCCTGAAATTGTCGCCTTTACACGGTTTACGGCGTGCGAACTATGCCGAAATTATGTCGGTTTACGTGTCGTGTAGTTGTATTTTTCGTGTTTGCGTTTTCGTCATGTTTTCGATTATTTGTTAAGTATGTAGGATAAAAGTAGTAGGATAAAATACTATTTTTTTATTTAAAAATACGTATCATTTCGCCGAAGAAATCCAATTTTAATCCTGTTTCTTTCCTTTAAAGTAATAATTTTGATTTGGTTTTTCAATTATATAATTAACTGAAAACAAATTGTTGTGATACCAATAAACGTTCTTTCTACAAAAGATGAACTTTGAACCTGTGTTATTCATGTTCAATCTTGTGGACATGGCATATCGTTAGTTCAACATCCGCCTCCTCGGTATAATTTTGTCCTGTTGACGTTTATAATATTTGGGAAAGGCATCCGGTCAAATTTGCATACGCATTACAATTTTCAACGTGACTGGAATAGCACTCCAAAATAATATTTGCCATCCCCATTTTCGTCTAAAAGCGTTTCCTTATAAATACATATAATATACTCAGCACCATGGCACCCATAATCGTAATTCTGTATTTTATTTCTCCACCATTCAGCACATTTTTATTCCGTATGTGGTCCTTTTATCGCTGGTCTAATATATGTATTTTTTTGAGTGTGCCACCTGTAAAATGACAAAATTGAAAAGCTTTCACCTTGTATGAAGCTCCCTTGTTTCTAAGTTTGAAGAGAAATTTGCAGTTTTGTTGTGATAGACTACTCAAATCATTCTTGTGTAGGCACACATGCACTGCAATTTTTGATTTGTGGTTTGTTACTGATAATAGATAGGTGCTCGTGTCAGGTTTTGTTCTTACCTTAAAATGTGATACTACCAGAAACCTGAATATTAATATTTTGTTAATCAAAATCAATAACTTTTGTAATCATTAACAGATTATCAAATTCATGTTTCACATTTTTGCATTTATGAAAAAATGCTTACTTTCATATTTTATCCCAATATCTGAAAGTTACGACTAAAACTTTTCAATTTTAGCTTATATGCTGAATAATGTTTGTAATTGGTGCTAGACTTTGATAATTTTGTACCATATTGTAATCAATTCATTAAAATTGTCACGCACTTTTTCAATTTTATAAATAAAATTTTAGAGGATTAATTTACCTGGAGAATCAAATTTGTTGTTTTGTTATCAGGTATTAAATTACAAATCCTTTCAAATTTATTCTTAATTTTTAACTGGAAATGATTTTAGAGGTTTGTGGAGGTTTGGCGGTCTTTTAAACCGGTTTTAGAGACATTTGAACAGCGATTTTTAACAGCTAAAATACTAAAATTATAAATGCTAAAAATAATCAGGTGCACTATTAAAATATTACCATTTTGACTCGAAATAGATATTATTGAGTAATCTACAAATTTATAGAGCGCGTTCTCTGCCCCAGAGTTTTAAATCTAGAACATTATGAATATTATAGATCTCTATATATCTATATTTTATTACTCAATACTAATCACATGATTATACAGTTCCTGGAAATATTTCTTGGATTATCATATAAGACTATACACTAAAATTTCTTCAAAAATTTAAAATTTAACTTCTTTTTTTCTTGTGCCACTATAACTGCAAACCGGCAACATTGATATGAAACACTATAATTATCACGGCAAAAACAAAAAAAAAGGATGGACCATTCAATTCATATGTTCTTTGAAGAACCTGAAGAAATTATAATAGATCAAAGTGTATTATGGATTCCCAGAACAATAAAATAAGTTGCGAGATTATTTTCTATTTATCAATTTAACTTTTTGTCTAAAATAACAACAATATTAAGTAGTTCGTAACTGGACATTTTATTTTTTTTTTTAGCTAATGCATATAACATTTTCAGAGAAAATTGATTTTCAAGACAAACAAAATATTTGTTGGAAACTTTTACCTTTAACCCGACGATATTTTTTACTGCTTTACGTTAATTTGACACACAAAATCGAAATCTGGTCTTACTCATTTTTTTTTTTTTTTGGGAAAATTTGAATTTGAAAACTAGCTGAGATTTGGCCATGAATTTTACGTTTCCAGCACAATAAAACTAGAAATAGCACGGTTAGTCCAAATTCTATACATTTTGTTTTTGGTTTTTCCATATTTAAATATTTGTAGAAGTTAAAACAGATTAAAGTCAAGCTATGCAATTTTCAATATACAATTAAGAATGTTATATTATTGTTTTTCTTTCAACTGTGTATTTTTACAAATATTTGGAAATGTTGTTGCCATTATATTCATTAAGGTTTGTTTTACTTTCGGAGGTGTAAAATTGCGTACCGCTCCTTTCAATTATTTCCAAACCACAGTAGTTTATTGGGACCCAACTAACATCTGGCTTACTTTAAATAAATCATAACAACCTCGTCAGGATACCACAAAAAAAGAGTCTCCATCGTACAAATATGATCTGGTGAATCCCACTTCTAATGTTCAAACCATGCGCTTAATAGTATGCGCCAATGTACCATTTTTATCACCATAGTTACAAATCACAATTATAATACTAACACAGTTTAGAGATTAATATCCATACATAATAATCAACAAACATGACTAACAGCGACAAGCATCAGCTCTATCTAAAACCTGTTTCAGAAGTATGCAGAATTAAAATTATCGTTCGAATACATGGCTTTAAGCGTGAAACTATCCGAAACTATCGACAAACATGTCGATAACGTTAACCGGACGATTTGCCGGTAAAACGGGAAAACTAATCGACCACTTTAGATGATCGCTTGCAACGGCGTCAACTGCAGGTTGCGGACAGGTTTGTTTCCTGTAATAGGACCATTAATGACGCACTTGCCGTGCGAGGGCGTAAGTTAGTGTTAGTATGACGACCCAATTCCATAGTAGTGTTTGCTCTCTGTGCCGGTATGGCGGCGCTGGCGATCCGTGATCTTTAATTAAAGTTTTCGAGGAGTTTCAGGTGGGCTACGAGTAGGGATGCAGGGGATAAAATCGGAAATTGAGAGTCGGTATCATCTGTGCGAGCAATAAGTTAAGCACTACTCTGTTGTAGTTTGGTAATGAGAAAATTTAAGAACGTTGTTTTTGTTTATTTTTGTTGAAGGAGAAATCTCTTCAATTGTAGACGATGATAAGCTTGGGAATTAATGATATAATCAAAATAGACCAACATGTTTTGCGTAAATGACGTACATAATCTGCAAGATAAAAGGTGGACGTCAGGGGTGTCCCACAGCAATGTACCAACACAAATTTATGTTTTTATTTTAAAATTTATTATTTTTTATTTACGTAATGTTCTAAATTAATAATAATGAATAATAATGAGTTCTTGAATTTGATGTAGTAGGCTACCGCCTTAGCCAGCTAAATCGTCATTTCCACTTATTTATTTCGGGACATGTTAAGGGAGAAGTTTATGGGGATGTTCCAATTACTTTGCTTTGCTTTGGTAGAAATGTGGATATTTAATATTCATTTATGAATTATTGTCCATAAGTTACAAATGTCAAATTAGATGCTTAATAAGTGTTTAGCTGTTGACGCAAATTATTATTCGGTATAACCAGGGATGTTAAAATATGGTAATTATTTTTTTTTTCGTAAATTTCCGTCGAAATTTAAATTATTAATTTCAAATATTAAAGTGCCACGTAAATAAAAATTAAAAATTGTAAATTACGTTGGCTTAAATTACCGAGTAATTAAAGATTCAAAATGGTAGATTAAACCGGCGTTAATACCGATTAGTGTAGGTTATTAATGCTAATTATGTTAATAAAAATGTTTGGTAAATAAAGGTCATTATTTTGTGGACAACAAGGAATCTGACTAAGGATGTTGAATTTCCGTAATTAATTTTTTCAGTAAATTACCACTGAAATTAAAATTATTACCCTCCATTTAAAATAACACTTAATTAAAAGTTTCAATTCTTAAATTATATTTTCTTAAATTACCGATTAAATTACAATGATCACATTTTATCCGGATCGCCAACATTTCTTTAAATCATGAATTTGATAGTTTGATAGGTAGATGGCTTCTGATTTAAAATTGGCGTTATTGGCTTCGCTGAATTAAGTAATTAAAAATTCGGAAATTACCATTAATCACGGTAATTTATTTCGTAATTTACCCGATTACGCTCTTTCACCCCTAAGTACCTCCCAAGCAAAGCACAAACAACGGTGCACTTGTCGACTGCTAAGGAGAAATTAATTTATAAGTTCCGGTAAATTAACAACTCTATATAAAATTTTCGGTAAATTACTGGTATATTACCGATGGTAACTTATCGTCAATTTAAGCCGTAAATTACCATTAATTACGGTAATTCATTTGGTAATTTACGCGGTAAATTACGCTTTTACATCCCTGGGTGGGTATAAGTCATACTAGAATCGCAAATCAATAATAACTGTCGAAAAGTGCGGTACCTTTACTTTCTAAAATGAATTCTTTTGTTTATTTATCCTTGATAATTACCTCAATATTTTTTTTTAAATTTACCATTTCGTTTGAATGTTTAATTATTCGGCAAAACTCAACTTCCAAAATATATGTATTATTTACGTGATATAGGTATAATATTTAGGTTAGCTTATGTGTAATTTGGTTATGAAACTATATGTTTTATGGATTTTAGTATTGTATTATCTGATGTGGCCAGGCACATGACTTTATCATACAATATTTGAAATTAATAGTTTAGCTGCATAAGATTCTATCGAGATCAATCGTGTTTGCATTAAAATAAAACGAATTAGCCAGGATTGGACAGATATTGACAGTAGGTATGTATTGTCAAAAAATCTTCCTTTGACACTACCTACTGTCATTAGAATAAAAATATCTGGCAAATCCTATATTAATGCAGACACGATCTCGATCAAATAGAATTTGCTCCTACACCTAAACTATTAATTTTTTATTTAACTATTTTGACGAAATTACAGAAATGGCGGCTCATTTGCAAAATCCTTGAAAAATGCAAAACAACATTCCTATCCGCACTCGAAATACACATTGACTTTGTAACCACCATGGAAACACCCGGCTGTTTCAATATTGTTTCACATAGCGTACGTGCGCGCATGTTTCTCCTCCTCATCGCAGTCTCCATGCATTTGCGTGTTGAATTGACGTTTCGCAACCGCTGACGTTCTGTATACTGTCAAAAGTTTCAAAATATCCTGGCTACCTACTATTAATACAGACACAATTTCGATTAAATAGAATTTGGTCCTGCAGCTAAACTATTAATTTTACCAAAAAATGTTATAGACATAAATTATACAAAATTTCCTCTATTTTATTATTTATCTATTTCCGCTAAAATCTCAATTTCTTTTTCGGCACGATGACAATACTTCATACTGCGTATGATAAAGTAAAAAGTTGTTTATGTCTATATTTTGATTTCAAGGTTATTAGGATCCGGTTTTAGTGTTCCCCCAAGCAAAAACTCGATGGTTTGAGTTTGTGAATGTCGTATAAAATAATGTTTTGGATTGTTTGATTACACTTTGTTACAAAAACTCCTAAAACACTTTACAACAGATAGTCAAAGATCGCTTGCTTAGAGCTAATGTTTTATTGACTAGATTTATTAATTTCTCAAAATCACGCTAAAATTACCAAGATTTAATCATCTTTTTTTCAAGCAATAATTTCAAATTATTTCGAAGAGAAACTAGTTTTCTTTTCATGTTGTAGCGACCGAACTAGATTCCGCAGAAACCTGAAAAACACCTCAAAGAAATCATGCTTTGCACTTCCACCTGATAGTCTGAAAAAAATAATGAGGTGAGGTTTTTATGAAATTCTCAACCATTTCTCGATAGTTTGATGAAGTAATTCACATTTGCTAGTCAAAAGACAATAAAAATAGCATTACAGATTCTTATATCTACCCTCTAATTTATCATTTGATAAACTTTGACATAACGGACCATTTATTGAATTCAAATTAGTTTGCATGGTAATGTTTTCAAAATAACTACAAAAAAATTAATTAAAGTTTTTATACAAAAAAAGAAAAAAATACCGCACAAAACCGCACACTGGGAACTCAGCTTTAGAACATCACTACAACACTGATAAATCCATTTACATTCGTCGCGTTTCCCACTAGATGTAGTAATCCCTCAGATAAGGGGTGAGTCCGACGAACACCAGGTGGATGCTGCGCGCCACCGTTCGCCTCTGAAGCACGCTTTCAGCCTTCAGTCGCAACTCGAACGCCGAACGAACCACTTTGCCGGAGGCGCCGGGAGCAAACATCAAACGTTCGCAAATAAACAGAATCGCAAACACATCGCTAACTTTTTAAACTTAAAAATATGTTATAGTTCTCCTAATAATATTTTGTTCTTTACATAAGTTTTAAATTAAAATGAATAAATTGTTTAAAAATAATAATAACTACAATCGCTAATAGACATGTTAGTTATTTGGAGTGTTTAAACCGCATATAAATTCTGTTTAAATTAAATGTGGTGTAAAGTTGCTCGTGCGAGAATGCAGTTAAAATTGCATTATTAATTCTGTACTAAAAGTTTGATGTGAAACAATGTACGAGCTGCAAGCGCGCACAATGAACGAAATTAGTAACTGAAAATGAGTTTTCGGGTATGAAAAGTGGAGAGAAAAACTAATCTGGTTTGCGGTACAAACAAGGGTGGTTCAACCTGTTTAGTTGTTGTGTAGTTTTTGTTTTCGACGTAGCTAGGCAATGTTTTCGTTGAGAATACTGGCGGTTTTGTTCTTCTTTTTTGTGTATGTTGGCCGTAAACTTGTTTCATAAAGTTTAAGAAAAAAAAAATATTGCAACAGTGTGTCATTATGTTACTACATTAATGTAATTTCTTTTCTTGTTATTTCTGTGGACATAATGAGTTTGCACTTACCAGGTGGACTCTTTTTGTTTGTATTACACTGGAGCTTTTAGTGCAAGATTTTATAGAAATTGTTATGTTTACAATTAAATTTTTTGTTTGCATTTACACAGTGGACAAAACAACGGTACAAATTTTCAATTTCATACTTATATTTCCTATGGTATTCAGGAAATTCAAGCATTTTAAAACATTTCTTTAAATATATACTTGCGATAATTAAATGTATCAATCTATTATTCTACGTTTTGTATGGCTATTTCAGATAATATTTCTTATGGGCTGATTGATTTTGAAATTTTAAGCAAGTTTCTTGCTTCTCTTTAACATATGGTACCACGTTTGTTGCGCTGTAGGTCCTTATTTATTGATCTAAAACTATGATTGTTGGCTTTCACGTTTGCTTTCAGAGATCTGGTTATTGTTGAAAATGCTCTTCATTAAAAAAAAAATTTGTCAAACCAAAAAAAAAAATCTTAAAAATCTACTGTCGTTTTCTACCAAAATAAGACAAATGTCATTACCTACTGATTTTAAAACACCTTTAACTTTGATTGAAAAGGAACAGACCTTTAAAATGATGGCACGACGAGCTGCCATTAGAAGTATAAGGAGAACCAAATAAAATGAGAGATTGAAAATTTGTGGACGTATATTGTTGGACACGACCGTTCCATCTAAAATATTTCGAGTTTTCGATTACTTCCGGTTATACCGGAAATGATGTCAACTTTTATATTTCAACTGGAACACCTTGTATTTTATCGATTTTTTTAAATCTTCTTTAAATTCTTCTTCAATTTCAGTAACTGTTCAAAAACGTTGCCATTTTCCGCTAAATGAAAGATAGAGTTCGAGCTGCTTTAAATGAGTTATATGCTAACTCGATCAGGGACGCCACCAACAATAATATGTTAAAAACAATTGAAGCATGTTTAGCGGTAAACCGCAACATTTTTGAACAGCTACTGAAATAGAATTAAGCAGTTTTTAAATTCACTTTTGTTTTATTTTTATTATGGTGTTTTATTGTAGGCTGATAATTTTATAAATACTAAATTAATTATAATAAAAAATTACCTAAAAAACTTTTTTAATAAAGTTCTGTTTATTCCAAACTGTTCAATAGTTTTCAAACGCAATCTAGATTTGGCAATATTTGCAAGTTCTACTGTGATGTTTAAAAATCGATTTCAGTAGGTACAAGTACATTTTAGGTATAGGTCACAAAGTTGTTCGAAAATTTTCCATAGAATTGAGAAATGTATTCATATGTTAGGGTTGCCATTTGAAAAAAAATCGACTTTTAGTACTTTTAGAAGACTTCTACCTATGTGTCGATAATACGTTACTTTCACAATAATTTTGCCGGACAACGTTTTCCCAACGGTCACAGGAGATAATTTATAAGTAATTGAAAGTAACCGTGCAGCTGTCATTTTCTAATGAATAAAATAAATCTCAAAAATGACCCATGTTAGGTATAGGCAATAATAATAATAAAATGCTTGTATAGTATGTAAATAAATAGTAACATAGAATTGATCTAAAATTGAATAAAGATTTCAAAAATGCGATAAAATACAGGTTGTTCTATTTGAAATATAAAAGTTGACGTCATTTCCGGTATAACCGGAAGTAACCAAAAACTCAAAATATTTTAGTTGAGACGATCGTGTGCAACAATATAAGTCCACAAATTTTCAATCTCTCATTTTATTTGCTTCTCCACATATACTTCTAATGGCAGCTCGTCGGGGGAGATCCTATATAATAATAGGATATTCAAGCTCTATCAATAAGAAAACAAAAATACAGAAACAAGTATCACAGATCAAAACATGTTTCAAGTTGACAAAGCTTTAGAACGTGATAAAACAAACTACACAAACTTCATTACGAAGTAGGCTACAATTTTTTACATTGTGTTGATGGCACATTCTTTTATTCTTAAGACCTTCATTTGATGTAGCTGCTCTTTTTCTTTAGACACATCTTCCTTGTATTCTCCACAATAAACAGTAAAAACTTCATTACGTTATAAAATCCCCAACATTGTATGTACCCAAACCAGGCCACCGCACCTTACAAATTTGTTTTAACAATTTATTACGACCGTAAATTCTTAAAATCCCCGTATCTACATCTCTATAAATAAGAAACCCATTACGCCGGAATTATAAAACCACCCTAAAGCGCAATAAAGATATAATAATAACCTCTTATTTCACAGCCGGCTATCCCCTCTTAAACCAAATGGACCTAACCTTAAAAGTACGAAAAAAATCGTGAAACGTGACACATGAGTGCGACAAAATGGGCTTCAACGATAAGAAGCTGAAACGACTGAAGAAGTTCCGTTTCTTCGGAAGAGCCAAGGTCTACTTGATGGTCCGCTGGCCAAAACTGGTAAAGTCGCGGGAACTTCCCGCTCTAATTCCTTTTTTAATGCATAGATGTCACCATTAGCGTCTAGGGCCGAGTAGCGCCGGTATTAAGAGCATAAATTACCCGTCCACCGCTCCGGACTTCCGGGTAGAGGGGCGGTCACCGGCGTCGCGTAATAACTTTCCAACGCTACTTATTAGTTTACTCGGGGATGATATATTGGCACCCCGAACCATCCCCCGGCGCTTCCGGACGTTTTTCCGCACGTCTGCTTCGCGACGGCCGAAAACTTTGCGAACGCACCTCGTATACGGCGGAAAACTTTGCGACCCACCCCTGTATACGGTTTTTCTTTTAGTTTTTATTTTTCTTAGGTTTTATATTTTGAAGTTAAGGGTGGGTTATACTACGCCCGACTGACTGTGATGGTTGCATTATTTAGTGGTGTTTGCTACCTTCATAATATTTTTTGTGCATTCGATTAAAGTTTCAGGGTTGCCCGAGGGGGGAGGGCGCTCGTTTTGCTGGCGCGCGCTCTCGAGAGCGCCGAGTTTCAATTATTCAATGTCCTGCTAATTTAGTATTCGCGGGAAGCATGGGAGATGACTGGGCGGGAAATTTGAATTTTTAACCTTACTTTAAGGGTACTGACGTCGTATCTCAGGCATCTAGATCCGGGTGTACGTGAGTGGAGTTTTCTTAAAGAAAGTTAGAGTAGATTGGTAGTTAAATATGTATGGATGTAGTAACTACAAGTTGTAGCTATATTTTAGTCTACTACTTTAGGGTGGTACTTAAAAAGTAATTGCGATCGTAATTTTGAAGCGGATGTAGAAGCGACACCTAAATGTAGAAGTTTTTGCATTCAAACCATACGTAAACTGGTCACTTGAATTTAAAATATCGGGATCCGTTATTTTGTTTATTGGACTACCGATAAAATGCAATTAAATATAAGTTGATTTGTATAAGGGTACCTATATTAAAACACTGTGTTAATTCAACTCCATTTAAATTTTATTTGTTCAAACGTCAAAAATGAATACTGACGATACGTAAAATATATTTCATTGTTTTAACAGAGGCGGGATATTTTAATAGATTAATAGAATAATTATCTGAGCACTTAACGTAATTTAATATAGTTTGGAAATTATTTATGTGTAATTTACGTAAATTTCATATCGTATATTTATTCTACTGCGCATGCCTTTTTATTAGAAAATTAAATAACATATTATTTTAATATACATTTATAACAATCTACGGAGTTGAATAACAATACAAACAATTCGGAGTTGAGTGACAGTACAGACAATTAGTTGTCAAACTTATAACCTTAATCGTCAATAATTGACATTCATGACTTAAAGTTTACAATTTGAATGACAAATGTTTTGTATATTTGACATATAACCATGGCAACCCTTAATGCCCTCGCGGGCGTTAAGAAGCAGTTTTTGCCCTGGTATCTAAGATGTAAAATGTCACTTTATGATCATGTAGGACATAAAAACTTTGTATTATTGTGTTGTATTGTTATTCAACTCCGTAGATACGCACGTCACTTGATAACGTCAAAATATTTATTAATATTATTTAAACGGAGGAACAAAACCATTGTAGGACATAAAATGTTGTATGCACGTCGGGCGTTACTTGATTTTTATACCCTCGGGCAACTGAGAAGGCTGTCGGGCCTATCGGCCCTCTAGCTTTTTAAAAGGTCATCTTCGGGACATACACATCCGTGTAATGCCCTTGGTACATAAATAACTATTTTGTCTCCTTTTCTCTTCCTTTGTCGAGAAGCAACAAAGCTAGGGTATCACGCAGTTGCATTGTATTTGTGTATTAACAATATTATCCGCCACAAGCTCTGATTGACGTATTTGAACGCAAAACAAAATTAAACATTAATTCATAATTATTAATTAAGTACTGATATTTGATGAAAATTAACCAAACATTATCAATTATTCCTAATTAATGTAATGACTATTAATTTTAATTATTTTACCTCGTCACGCTTAAATTAGTGGATATATTTTTTTATATTTCGAGCAATTACTAATATTTAGAGAGGCCTTTTCAACGCAAAATGCGATAAAGAGTTCTATTGAAGTGTACGTATGTTATTTATAGAATTTAAAAAGGGAACCCCTTCTATGCATGTTGTCCGTCTCATAACAAACATTGGTAGTTCCTAATGGTAACATTATACTATATTTTGTTATACTTATTATACTATATTTTGTTATACTTATTATACTATATATTGTTGTACTTACGTATTTTTTAATGTCGTTGTCCAAAAGTATTATACTGGTGCAATAATTAAAATAAGGTTCGATTATCGAACGGTGTAAAGATATTCTACCTTTTAGTGTTAATATCGCAATAATTTTCTTCATGGTACTTTGGTTATAACAGTTAAAAATAAAATGCAAGGTTGCAGTAATTCCAAAGTATATTTAAATTAGGTTTTGTGTTTTCTCGCCAGAAAATCTAATTTAATTGTACTTTGGGATTACTGCAAAAATTACTGCAATTACTTCCTGGCGAGAAATGGTCAGAAAACCTAATTTAAATATACTTTGGAATTACTGCAACCTTCCTTTTATTTTTACCTTTCAGTGTTACTTTATTAGATATTCTTCCTAAGGAGCTAACCTTTTGCACACCTTTTTAACTACACTCGGTTCCATAAAAGTAACGCTCTTGATTTTTAATCTAACTTTCATGTCTTATATTTTTGAACCAGCGAGCGGGCCTATTTGTATCTTTTGTGTATTTGTTGGTACGTAATTCCTTTCTCTTACAAAAAAAATCAAGTGGTGGATTTTTTTCACTGTATTTTGGATTGTAGTGGAAAAAACTGATACCATGTTTTTACTCATTTTTGCTGCACCCTGTGTGTTAATCAAAAACTCTTAAATTATTGCCTGTACGTCGTGCTGTAACGTGAAATTTTTTTGAAGATTACGGAGAGTGGACTATTCCTGAATGGTCCATTGTCTTGTTTACGGGTGAATCAAGGTTTTGCCTGAACATGGTGGATGAAAGAAAAATAGTGTGGAGAAGGACTGGTGAAAGGTATAATCAGAATTTGAAATCCTCCCTACACCATAACCGACCCACCATTATAACTTACAGTTACAAATGAATGGAGAGACCCCCTTCATGTTTTTCCAACAACATTTTACAGCAGTGCAAAACTTCATCCTCTTTAATTATTTTTTAAAGACAAAGGAATTGCTACACTGGGTTAGAAGACTTAAAGTTAGGTCAAGAATCAACTAAGTCACTTTTTTGGAACTAATATGAAATATTTCTACTATTTTGATAATTGTGTTATCGATGACTATTTCTGGAGTTGGGTTGGCCGAATTTTTATTTTCCAATATTATCAGCTTTTCTTTACAACAGATTCAAACATAACTTTTTCTCCATATCAATTTGATATCGATAATAGTTCAGAATTAAATATCGCGATTACATCAGGTAAGTGATCGCCTCCAATTGATATTTGTGTATCGTCTGCAAATAAATCATGAGATTTAACTAGTGAACCTCCAACGATAGATAATGTACAAAATAAAAAAAAAAGCAGGCACCAAAACAGATCCTTGCGGTACCTTCAAGCTGTTTGTGAATTTACTTGATTCATTTTCTCGAATCATAACGTTTTATCCCCTGTTTGTTAAATAGTTTTCAAACCTTGTCATTATCAGTCTTTCTTTCAATATCAAGCCTTAAACCATCCAATAAAATTCGTTCGTCTTCAAATATTTTTTTACAAGAACGCAATTTGTTATTTTTGCTGAAAATGAGCGATATATATTCTTATTCTTGTGCGAATTTCCTGATCTTAAATAAACCAACCCTCATAAAACACCCCGGCGATTGTTACAATTCATCTGCAATCAGTAATGGGAGTGGTGGGGCAGTATTCGGCACATCTCCCGATGAATTTTTCATGAGTTTTGTTTCGCGTTTTTTCCGCGCCGCTATGTAGTCTTCGCATCGCTCTTTTTTGTTTCATTCCGCGTCACGATGCCCGGATGATGATGAAAATCCGAAATGGGGAGTGAATAGGCCCAACTTTGAATTGCAAAAATTCCCCCGGAACCGGAATCACTCGCGAACGCCCCTCATTGTCTTCGCGCTTTGTCCACTTTTAATTTGCCGATACTAAAAAATATACCATGCGAAAAAGAACGACTATTCGTTGATTGTTATTCTACGCGGAGGGTAGTATTTTGTTTGACAATATTGATGTTCTGTCCCACCCTCGTTATCGGGGGGGGGGGGGGGGGGGGATTTCAACTCTAATCCCGGAATATGGGTACAGATGAGAAAGGCTCAAGTTGGCTCCGGACCGAGTTACTAAGCCTTCTGGATTTGTATGTACGCGTTCTCGTGGTTTGACGTTTATTAAAAATGATTCCGGGTTTGCCACCTGAAATCCTGTGAGTTATTACCGTGCAAGTTAATTTCAGTTATAAATCATATTTTTAAATGTGTCCTCATAGCCTCCTTAGTCCAGTTTTAGCGTAGTTTTTAACATACTCTACGTATGTGCAAACTTTGGCGTTACTTAAACGTCAGTTGCTTTTGAATCTTTTTATAAAGTAATACGAGAATAATGGTTTGAATATTTGATATAATGTACTTTTTAACACTGTAGTAAAGGAGCTTATCACTTGTCGTAAAAATTGTTTTGACGTCAGATGAAAGACGAACGAGAATTTGGACGTTTTGTCTCTTTAAGTCAAAGATTGAATATTTAGTTTATGCCAGATTGCTGTTTAGGAATTACAAAGCAAAACTAAAATACACAAATAATATACCTACTCTCCTGGTATACACAGATCATAAAACTGCTTAAAATAAGAAACTACGTTTTGGCTGTTGACCGAACAGGAAAGAAACATTTTACCAAGATACTTAAGGACATTCTGTTTACATCTATAATCTCTACAATGTATACTACTCGTACAATAACAATTTAAAAATAGGTAGACTATTCCGGAATAATGCAACGTAAACAACAATGTGCTGAATAAGTGATGCATAGGTATAACATACAGTTATAATGGACCAATATTTTAAATTCTCCAGAAAAAGGCATTCAGGTTTTGGAAAAACAAAAAAGCGCCTCATTTATCGTTTAATTTTAAGGGTCAATCAATGTGAACTGGTCCAGAAAAAAATAGGTCGGTACCTTGACTAATTTCGACTATTTTTTGTAAATGATGAATGATGCACTATTTGATGATACAGAAGATCACTCAGTGTAAAGATATTATTTTTCTTATTTCGTCTCTGAAAGAAAGGACTTAATTGCCTGTGTTTATGACATTCAGTTTTACCAGATGACACAAGAACTTCTTTCAAGAAGTCTGAGAAAAACAAAGTTTGTTTCCTGTCAAGAATGTTTTAAGAGATCTAACACATTTAGAATTAACAACTGCGACTGGTCGCTGAGATATCTCCCAAAAACTTTGTGATGATGTTTCTCAACTCGTGGCATATTACACGTTAATTTTACAACAACAAAAAACTATTCAAGTTTTAAATATGCGTGTGTTTAGTGAGATATGTTAAGCGAGATATGTTTAAAAAGGCTATAGAATGATAGTGTATATTTAATAAACGTAAACTTAGAAAATATACTTTTAAGTAGCGTTCCTCGAATAAATAGTTTGTATTATGAATTATAGTGTGCCTTAACGTCATGTAACGTCATGTGGTTTTTCTCTCATTTTAAGTACAACACAAAATAATGTTTTTTTATTTACTTTTAAACCTGATTTAAAGATGAATTGATTATGAAAGTTTCAGATTTTGAATGCTTTTTTAATATCAAGGAAATGAAAAAGACATATAAAAATGGGGATGTTTGTATCGCAAGCCTGCACACAACATTATAACCCAAAAATATTAAATTAACAAGTCAAGTATCCCGTCACATCGGATCAAAATCTTTAAAACGCTTGCTGGAGACTATTGACTAAACATTAAGATATTGATTTGTTCTACTTTACATTCACAATGCACACATTTTAACGCTATTATCGTTTTTAGTTACTTTTTTTCTAAGATTGATCACATTGAACACATTGATCACAAACTGCAGTTTAGAATCGCTTGCAACCCCACAAATATCAATGTTCTATACATATTTAAACATGCGTAGCATGCTATAGTATGGCATACTATAGTAGTGATCACATCCGTAAACATTAAATCCCCTTTTCAGATATAATTCAAGGACCAGGTTTACTTTAATAATGTGTTGTGCGAAGATCAAACCTACATCGTAGATATGAACGATTTTAATTACTGCATCGGGATTATATAGTTTATTGAATATCAGCATACACGAGGCAAGCTATAGTATAGATGATTCCAACTAAGAAGAGCACCCCACGTGACTTTTCGCCAAGGTGCGCAATGGACAAACATGTATTCAGTGGCGTAGATAGTTCGGGAGATTGGGGAGCATTCTTAAAATGTGTTCTGAGATAGAGATCGGACAGACATGAATTAAGAGATCTGCAATGAAAAAAATAATAACACAATAAATTTAAACGCTTTTAGTTGATCTGAATTAATGATAATAATAAAATTGCTGCATTCATGAGTGAGTGAGGTTATGTTGTATATTTACAACGCGATAACCTGCGCTGTCGGTATTGTCTTTGATTGTTGGAAGGTGACCTAATAGTGAAAACTGGTCAGAAAAATTATTAATAATTACCACGACCGAAATTTTTGTACTTCCAAAAATGTTGGTCAGGAAAGTCTAACCTCAAACTTCATCCTGAAACGAACTTGAACTACAATTCTATTGTTAGTACAAACATCTGGACATCATATTTTACAATTTTCTAGGTAGTTTCAACGTTAAAACATCTACCATAAACGATACTTCTGTGCTTTATTTATTTTACACTCCCGTTTTGGTACGAAATGCCAATGCACTTCCATATAAGGCGCTATAAAGGTCATTGGGTGCCCTTCTTAGTTGAAAACATTTCTACATTCTACATGTTGAGAATTCTTAGTCTAATTTAATTTTAATTTAATTTTTTAGTATAATATATTTTAGGAAATTACTACACCGAAATTAGAATTTGGTTTCAACTGTATGTGCGTGTAAACTTGTATATAAGCCAGCGGTACTAGGTAGAAGCCGCTATTAATCTACGTCTAAGTCATCACAATTCTTTAGTAAAGTTCTTATTCTAATTAAGTAAGTATTGAGTGGCCGCCAAACACGTCTATTCTGATGACAGGACAAGCGACAATTAGTACAAACAATATAATAACGAGTAATAAGAAAATTAATAAGTATATGACACAAGACAAAAATAATAATAGAATAACAATACAAAGTAAAATATGTAAGTGCACTATCAATATACAAAAAAAGACCACCCAACACATCCGCAAAACAAAACAAACTACATTATAATTATTAGACCCCTATTTTAAAATTACTTTTTTAGGTTATGTTTTTATATCTATATCATTTATTCACTGGGTGTCATGTAAGTTTTTATCACAGTAAGGTTAAAAGTGTTGCTCCAAGCTCTATTGTGATCATAGTTGCGACGTCGCTGATTATTTATTAAAACTTGTAGGCTAAAGTAATAGTGTAAACTGAGCCACAATAACAATATCATTGTTTTCTGTAAAAACAAAAATCAGTAAATTTGACAGTTTTCGTCAGATTTGAGACTAAATGGACATTTTTTTCCAAAAAGTAACTACTTTTTTTGCAAGAAATACTGTTTTAGTATGGGTAAAAGTTGAATTAAAAACTAGTTTTCATAGTCTTGTACTTTCCAAAATTCTATCTTTCTATTAATTTTAATTTAGATTTGTAGATTTTGATACCACATTCCAATTTTATATTGGGGCATAACATTACCTTTAAAACAATTTCAATAGTTTCAATTTAAATACAAAAAATTGATAGTTTCCTCTTAAGCAAGTTTAGCTATTTCTTGTTTTTCAAACATCCTTTATGTTTGGGCTTTTTAGAATACTTAAAACTCACATTATCGCAAACTTATTTGGCGTTAGCATACAAAAGAAGACGAATACAGACAATTTCTCTACCATCAATTATTTTTAACCCCATATCACGCTCCGCACAGCATCCCCAAAAAATATATGATAGGTGAGGAAATTGAAAACAAAATACCGTGATAAATCTCGCTGTTCCCGCTCTCGTTGTTTTTCACGTTAGTGCCCGCGCCCAGCAGATGTTCACAGCGCGCGATAGCCGGAGAAGCCTGCGAAGCCTGCGGATCCTGCGGAGAAAATTCGCCGGCAGGACGGCCGACGCCTGCAGCGCCACTTCATCGAGAGGAAGAGGAAAAAAAAACGAAGAATAAAAAAGACGAAGTGCACATCAAGTTGTCCACGTGATTTATGAATAACATAAATCTAATTTATGGAAGGACTGGCTAGGCCCTAGGGAATTGGGTGGACGTAACATAAGGTTCGATTAAACGGCCTCTCTGTTTGCGGTTAACGTTAAGACGGGGTTGTTTTCGCCCCCCTGAAGCGCGCTCTGGCAAACATACTTCAGGAGGGTGGTGAAAGATCTTAATTTGTCAAGAGGGTTAATGACGCTTCTTCATTTCGAGGCAATATTGTGACAATCTGCTTCATTTCCTGCTTTGTGCAAAGGCCAGGCGTGGCGTTTGTCCTTTCGTATATGACATTAAATATCAACAGGATAACTACTATATATCTCATGTCATGTTCTGTAGTATTTATTGTAAAATTGAAGTAAATTATGATGGAGTTATGTATGAGCTGAATATTTAGAGACAAATTTAGTTAGATTGGTTCAAAATGATAAAGATTAAGTAATAATTTTGAAATTTGTAGGAAATTAAGCAAATGTTATTCCGTCGCGTCCGCCAATTCTTGCTATGAATATTTAATAAACATCGACATCGACAAAACTAGTTGTAGACGATCAGTTGCAAGCGATCAAACAACAAATCATAATAGATTTGACGGACAGGTGGCCATCGGTGGCTGAGCGTCTACGACTGGTTTCTTTTGTTGTCAAACCCACTTGCTAAAACTTTTTAAATTAAATTAGTAACGTTTAAGGTAAACCTATCAAGGCATCCTTTTAATTCGTTCTCTAGTCGTTATAATTTAAGCTCCAGGTTCTTCAGAAGATAACGCGTTAAAGATGCATTTTTTGAGATACACCGTTCGTTTTTTTTTTTTAATATTTAGTTCGGTGGTGATCTATCCATCCACGAGCTTACATTCAAGCAAAATCCGTTTTTTACCTTACAAAATCAACGCTGAAATAAATTGTTTCAAGCTAAAACCGTTAAATCCAAATATTTTTTCGAATAGTTTATTTAAGGGTACCAGCGTGTGAATTCGACGTAAAAATGCGATTGTTTCCAAACAAAATTTTTACACAGTAGTACGTTGGTACTTTTTATGTGAAAATGTATCTACATGCCAAACATGTAACCATATACAGGATGCCCCAATAACAGAATGGATTTTTTTCACAATTGTACTGAGTATTTTTTAAGTTAAAGAAATTATACATTACAGTGATTCATTAAAATACTATAATTTTTTTTAATTTTCTTTACTTGGCGTAAGTTTGGTGTTTGTGTTCGAAAAACTACTAAACTATCATAAAGGCCCAATTCAAATTTTCATTTGAACTATTAAATCCAATCTAAAGTTGTTAATTAACACACTAAATAACTGGTTTCTTTCAAATTTTGCATTTGTTATCCGTTAAAAGATTTAAAGTTAAAAGATTTTTACGCAGTAAGAATTTGAGAATGTTTCTGGGATTTTGCTGGAGAAGTTTTTGGGGATTTATGGCCAATTTGAACGAAGAGATTCATAACTAGTTTCAAACGATTAGAAACTGTTTTGAATTAATCTAAAAAACAATAAATTTTATTAAAAGTTAAGTTTCAATTCACAGACAATGAAATTTTTAATTGACGTTTTTCTGCCAAGAGATGGAAAATATGGGACGCCTTTCTTACATGCTGACATGAAGGTGGGAGTCTCACCAATAACCAATCGCAAATAGTAATATAAAAAAAGCTTAAGTTTGGTGTTGTCTCATCATGTTGGATAAACTCTGAAGAATTGATTAGTTAAATATTAATAAATTTAAATAAAATAAATGTGCTAAAATATCAAGCAGTTTCAATTTCATTTAATTAAATCCATACATTTGCCACTTACTATGCATATTATTAATCTATAATAATTTTGATTATCAGTGATAGTATTTGCTTGTGTTTAATGAAATACATAATATTATGTTCATTTAAGAACTGCACTTGTCTATTAAGTTCGCAAGTTTTGCAAACTTTAGTTCAAACTCGTTTCCAATAAGTCTATAGATTTCTTAAATATTGGTTTTAGGTGATAAATTAACTAAATACAGGGTTGCTAATAAATAACAAACTTGTCTACTAACCTAGAAAATATGAAGTAACTATCATTGAAAATAAATAACTCTTAGATATTTGCAGTTTCTACAAAATTCATTTCAAAGCACAAGCAGCGTATGGCATTACTTTTAATTTAATCTATTTTTTTCTCTCATTCATAAGTTGACCTATGTGAGTTGCGACGATTGTCGTTGTATGGTGAGGTTATGTTTCTAAAAATTATCAACAGTATGTTAAAGTTGTTGGAAGAAGTTAAGCAGAATTTTGTTTCGTAATGAAAACTTTACAAAATAGGTTTACTTTCTAGGAATTGCGGTTATACAAATTGAAATAAAATAAGTGCGGTCTACAGAAGCATGATTCCCCTATAATCAGGAAAAGTGCCTGTTTATCCGAATTTTTTTATAAATATTTATTTCTAAAATGTTCTTCAGAATGCACAATTACAGTACACGCTTGCTAATGCAAATTTATTTTTCCATACCGTCATTCGGAGGACAAAGTCGATCACTGCTGCACCATGTATTTTTCAGTGGCAGATAGTATGAAAAGTGACTTGCGCTAGTGTCTGGAAATACAATTCATGTTGTTGTAATTTGTGACAGGAAACAGGCCTTATTTATGCCGTATGTTTGCGTAATGTTGTTTGATTTTATTTGCTTGTTGGATGTTTTACAGCGTAGCACTTCGTAAAACCATGAAACTAAATTTAATCTATTGTCAGTGTCGCAGTCAGTACCTATAATGTAAACATGTAATTATGCATGTAATCAAATAATCGTCACTATTCACTCGGACTAGACGACATAACCACCATAACCTCACAACCATACTTCTTCTTCTGCTTCTTCTTCTTCAAAAATAAACAATGCTGTTTGGGCAGTAGTAGCCCTTATCTCACCAATAACCAATCGCAAATAGTAATGTAAAAAAAGCCTAAGCAAATACTGACATCACTTTTCAAAAGAAAATAGAATAAAAGACTGTAAATTTTAGGATTTTCTAAAGCCAAGAAGTAGGAGATATTGAAAGGAGGAAATAAACCCAAAGGAGGAAATAAACCCAAATATGATTTAGACTACCAAAAATACCACAACTACAAGACGGAGAATTTGACAGACCAATTCGCAACATATGCTCAGGAAAACCACATACATTTTGACAGGCCGATTCGTCGCTGAATTTATGAATGAGATGTGTGTACTGCGCATGTCTACAAACTTGACGTTTTTGGGACTTATTGTGCAGTGATTTGGGTCAATTTTTGCCTGTAGAGTGCGGTCTTCTCATATTCCTCCCTGCTGCTAAGTATTTATATATCATTATTATGGCCAATCATGGCATTTATTATGACATTTGACATGAATAAAATGTGCTATAAACTCCTTACATAATTTGTTCTATGTTGCGCTCGTTAAAACTCATAACGGAACAGCTTTTGGTGTCGTTATGAGAAAACACTAGATCACAGACTTTTAGTAACTTTTAGTTTTCCAAGATTGATGATATTGACGTCAAGTGTCAAATAAGGCTGACATGTCAATCGCTATTGGCAAGCCTCAATCGTATTTGTGAATTTTACCACAACTACCAACTGTTAAAGATAAAACTACTCTAGATTGTAAGATGACAACCACAATTTTCGAAATTTATATAAAACTAATGTCGCAAAATAGAAAAAAGAGTATATAACACTCGTTTTATAAGAGGTATTACCGCACTCGTTCCATTTTGGCACTCCTCGCTACGCTCGTCGTGCGCCAATTTTTGTCTTATAAACTTTGTATTATAATATACAGACTATAAGTATACTGTAGAATAATGACACTGTTTTTGCGATCAAATTTCATGAAACACAACCTCAAAGTCCTAACATCTACTCACTACTGATTCAATTTACTCATACAGCTTCAGACTACTTAAGATAGCCTAAAAGGGCTACACAAAGCACCGTAATAATTCACTCCATAAGCCAAGTTGTACTTTGAAGACAATGGAAAACAGCGCCGAACTAATGTATAGTGCAGGACCGTACAAACAGGAGCAAAGGATACTTTAGCGTTAGCGACAGGACCTTATTCATTTACATGGGAGCTAATCTGCGCTTATCAGAGACTGCAGCCATATTTTGCAAAGAGGCCCGAGTCTGTCGGAGTTGCGATTGTTGGATCCGACGTACACCATTCAGCCGGTGGAGATAGTGCGGAAGTTACCAACAGGCTCCTTTGTTACTCTGGAAGACGTACGGCCAGAGTACACGCGAGATCGGTACCTAATTTTGTTGCTGTTGCCAGGGGAAACCGAATCTCCGGGACGTCATAACTTCAGAAGTGGTTCGTACAGAAAAAATCCAATTACTTCGTCGTAATGAGCATCGAAAACTCTTCTACCTTAATTGGGTCGGATGTAGTGGGTTTTTTTATCGACTAGCCAACATTTCGTGAAGATATGAGTATAATATCGATGTGGGTCTCGATCTCAGAAGCTGGATCTCAGATTATCTTAGGATTTATGTACTCTAATAGATTTTCGCGTTTCTATATGTTGTGAAATTGTGGATATAAGCAATCATAATGTAAATAAGGTAAACGTCCCAAATTCAGACACTGTCCTCCGTTTGTTTAAACATCCGGTTTGTTGATTTGATGTTACACTTATCAACCCATAATCGTTTCTTATTCTACCGATGCACTATGTTTTAGAAGTACACAATTGTTGGTCAAAAGTCAAATTTTGTTTTGAATTCAGTTAAATTCTGTATCTTATATGAAAGTAAACAGCTTAATTCATTAAACACGCGTGGAATTGATGCTTAATTACAGCGCAGTCAGTCATAATAATAAACCAAAATGGCGCATAGTGCGCTTCTACCACTATTCATCATTTTAAACGCGCTCAGCAAAAATCGAATACTGAGTATTCGTTTATTTAAGTTCTAAAGAACGGAAAGTGATATCTTGGACTATCCTACTGTAGGTAGGTATTTCATATTACGTAAATATGAATGAAGAAAATTTTAAATCACCACAATTATAAAAGACACAGAACAGCGAATTAACCTAAAATTTCGTTAGACATTCAAAAAAAATGCTTGCACGAAATTGCACTTATTGTAGGATATATTTATGATTCCGCCATTTATCTACAAATTATATTTTGCTGCTAATAGCTAATTCTCCGTAATTTATTTTTCTTCGGTAGCTTGTTCTGCGAGAAATCAGTATACTTGCGTTAAACGCAATACTTGCGCCAAGTTTCAAATAAGTTTTTGGCTGTTAGTTATTTCTATGAAGTAACAACACACAGAGAAATGTTTAAGACATTCGTTGTCTTGCCGAAATTTACTCCGAACAAATCAATAAAGTTTTCAATTTAGATGAGCTTTTTGAATCAAAACTCACAAATTTCTCCTTTGAAGCGACAACATTTTGTTTCCAAGTAAAACTACATTGGATAATTTTAAAAGTTCTTATGAGTTCTTTTAAGAATATAGTGTGTTGCATTGAACAATTCAATATATTCCAATGAAAACAACTATTGCATTGAAACAAGATCATATATGTAAAATATGTAAAAGTTTTCAATTTAGATGAGCTTTTTGAATCAAAACTCACAAATTTCTCCTTTGAAGCGACAACATTTTGTTTCCAAGTAAAACTACATTGGATAATTTTAAAAGTTCTTATGAGTTCTTTTAAGAATATAGTGTGTTGCATTGAACAATTCAATATATTCCAATGAAAACAACTATTGCATTGAAACAAGATCATATATGTAAAATATGGTGTTCAAAACAAGTAAACTTAGTTGGTTGATGCAAGAGACGTTTTGTGTGAACCAAGTAACCAAATGCTTAGTTTAAAATATCGGGTGGTTTCATTGTGCGGAAAACTTAAGAGTTTGCGCGGTTTGTGGCACCAGACTGACGCGACGTAGAACGGCGACAGTTTTTAGATACGCAGTATATGAGGACTACATTCTCCAGTCTCACTCACAACCCTCACAACGTTAACTCCATGCAAATATATTGGTTATAGTGGTAAGCAGTGTCGCTTTGATATACGCTTGATTGTATCTGCAGTTTTACATGTGATAATGGCAGCGTGGATGATTTTTCAATTTCATCAGATCATCTTAAAACGATATTTGACAGTAAGTATATGCGTATATCTATGCTTATGCGAATTTTAATACACTATGTGCATTCTATGTTTGCAGACCATAAAATAACTGTGCAAAACATAACAAAACTTACAGAAGAAGAGATAAAAGAACTTATTCCGGCTATTGGAGATCGGATTGTTTTCCGGGAAGCGGTGAAGCTAAGAGGAGATTTAGAAACATTAGGTGAGAAACCGTATTACAATGGCCAGTTGCAGAAAGGCCCATCAAGTCTTGTTGATTGCTTAGCTCTTAACTGTACTAATTACTGTATCAGGATGACATTTTTTTGTATTTTTGATTGTATTTTAAATGTATTTTTTTTTCTTTTATAACAAGTTATTGGGTTTATATCAGTATGGCACCTACTTGTTTGAAATGTATTTTTATTTTTATAATAAATTAATGTATTGGTATATATGAACTTTTTTTACCCATTGTCTTTGCTACATGACTAAAAAAAATATATGTCTTACAAAATAATTGCTTAAAGAACTTTGATGTAATACCACATATTATGTTTTGATTAGATTTGTCAGCCAGAAGAATTATTCTTGCTAGTAAATATGATTAAGAAAGTAATGTGCTATTATAATCGTGTAGTTCTTTCTGCATTTGTTTTGATAGACTTATTTTTTATGTAACCTTTGCAGCAGCGGTAGATAGTTTTAACAAAACAACAAAAACATTCACTTCAAATCAATATATTATGTTGAATGTAAATTACTATTACTTGCTTTGTATTTTTAACGCACTTCGTTTAAAATGACAGTTACTTGCTTTGAGAACAAAATACTCTATTCAAAACACTAAAGGTGTTGAACCAAAATTACAGATGTTTCTCTGAAACGTTGGTTCTTCCAAACAAAATAACCTATTACTTATTCCGATAGCTCTATTACTCTCTTTAAGACATCATATGGTTGCATTAAAACAATATTAGTTTGGTCCAAATGTTGAAATATTTGAAATAATACTACAAAGTTTCATTCAAAACAACATTATAGTCCTTTCGAGTTGATGACTATTTGGTGCAAGTCAATAGTTTACTCGTTGCAACTAATTTTATCTCGAACGAAGCACTTAACACATTTGTACTGAGAAAATATTGTCTCGGTTGAAGTGGATAGTTATTTCGTGGATATGGAAATCAATCGTTGTTTTGATGCAAAGCAATTTTATTTGAATTGAGCATTCCTTTCTCTGTGTGAAGCAATGCATCAAATTAAAGATAAATACTCTTTATAATCGTCTCTCTAAACCCCTTTGGCCTAAAAGTAACAAAACTAAAGACAAAATTTTAAAAATAACTTGGAAGATATAGTTAATAGAGCCATAGACCCAGTAATATCGAGCATTAGTTTAAAAACTCGCATAAAGCGCCAACAAATATCAAAGATTCCGCTTCCGAAACAAGTTATTTCTTTAGTACGACCGTTTACGTTAGAAACTGAGCCTTCTTTTTCCATGACTACACAGAAGCGATACTGCGAGAATCAAGGCACAGACAGTGAAGAAGAAAATTATACGAACGAGTTTATCAGTCTATCATTACTTGATAGTTTAGAATTAGATTTAAGCGGAATAAATTTTAAGTTCACATTTTTTTTAGTATTTATTTGTTTGGTTGTTAATTTGTATTTAATATCTGTTAATATCTACCTAAAAATATGTTATATTATAACTAAAACTTACTTAACTAACGCGTAGCTTTCTTGCAAATTTTACGTTCATGATAGTAATAAAAGCAGAATATTCCATACAGGCAACTTTTCAGGTAAACAAAATAGTTTTTGAAGAAAAATTTGCAGTCGGTACCGATTTATAATGATGATTACGCGTCCTCTGCCACGTTTTCAATAATAATTGCCTTTCCGTTCCAACGCTGCCAGTGATTACACATACATTTGCTGCCTTCCGCAGATTTTTCCTCTCCTGATATTTTTAACTTTACAATTTTTAAAGTGTTCATGTATTCATACTTAAATTATTCTTACTACGTTATGTTTTTTAATCTTGTCGACGACTTCGACTAATTGACTATTTGGCGGCTGATGATGGACCTGTGGTCCAAAACGCGTCCCAAGTAAATTAAATAAATTAATTTGCATCGAAGAAGAGTTATTTTATTTACATCCTTAAATTTGTTGATGCATTATGGATCTAAATCTCGTTTTCAATAAATTAATTAATTTTTTACAGTAATTATCTGCCATATGTAGTTCGCAATTTTGATTTTTTGTTCTTTTGAAATTTAGAGTTTAGGTTCATAATCAGCTAACATAGAACCCCTCTAAAGACCAAGTTTCAAATAAATTAAAGCACATTTTTAAGTGGTTGTCCGCCATATTGCAACCGCCATTATGTTTTCATCAATTAAGAGTTCAGATTAGTCACCGACCTCAAAAACTCCCAAAACACACGTTTGAAGTGAATCAAAACATATTTTAATGTAGTCGTTCGCCATATTGGACCCGCCATTTTGTTTTGCAAAGTTTTGAGTTCAGATTCATAATCAGCGACCTCAAAAACCGAAAAAAGGCCATGTATTAAGTAAATCAAAACATCTTTTAATGTAGTCGGCCGATTCATAATCAGTCACGAATTGAATTAAATCAAAGCATATTTTAATGCAGTCGTCCGCCACTTTGTTTTTAGCAATTTAGAGTTTAGATTCGTAATCAGCAATCTTAAAATTCCTAATATACCAAGTTTCAAACATGTTTCAAACAAGTTTCCGACAAGAGTATCGGAATTACGGATATCAATAATCCCTAATTTCTATACACTAGCAGCAGAGAGTAGCGATTTTGACATTAATACACCACCTTTTGGAAATAACAGTTGAATTCATGCCATATCATAGCCATTTTCCTTTTCGCGTTGCATAGTTCTTTGCAAAATGGTGGTAGCAAAACCTCATCGCTGACAGAACAACAAACAAATGCAGTTTTAGCGATGAATTGAGTCGAATTAGAAATCATCGAGAAGTATGTCAACTTTTCAGTGAAAAGTAGTATCCTTACCGGCAAATAAACCAATCAACATATATCAGAATTGAAAATTAATTTCTAGAACACAAGATTCTTCCAAAAACTGGCCGCCACAACACATGATCAACCGAAGATGTGAAGCTTCATATATTGGAAATAATTGAAGATAATCCGCATTCAACTCTTCGAATCATAGCTTTAGAGTATAATTTGAGACATTTTGGCACTGCAATTTTTTTAAATTATTTTTTTCCTGTAGTGTTATTGGTCCATCAATTAGCAGAAAATGACTGATCATTTCTAAAGAAGCAACTATTTATTAAAATTAAACCCGTTTTTCCTGATTTGCTTCTTATGTAACCTTTTCCATATTTTATTCGTTTGAATAAAAAATTAAAAATCTTACTAAAAGAAAAAAAATAAAGGTTACCATTACAAGAATTAACGTCATAACTTGCCCAAAAAAAAATCATATTCGCTATATTGATGCCGTGCCCGAATGCTAGAAACTGCTAGAATATGTGGGTAATATTTAGGGTTACTAACGATATTGTCTGTAATGAGAGATTTTTTTTTATTAATTAACAGCACCCCGCAGGTACTTATGTATAACACCTAGTCTGACGACTATCTAGCTATATTAATCTAACCTAAATTGCTACGTATAAAAAGTGTACGATATTAAGTGTTCCCCATTGGTGTAACTTAAATTTAATTTGGATGCTGACGCTTTAAACTTCACACACTGCACGTTGCTCTGCTTTGTTCACCTATCAACAAATCACTCACACAACACTGTGCTCTGCTTTTTGAACTTCACTTTACCAACTCGAAAGGTTTGGTTCTTTTGAGTCTTCGTACACTGCCACAATTGTCAAGAAGCTGGATTGCCTCGACATTCGTGTGCTGGAGAAGTCTGTTGTGATGATTCTCTGCAAACTTTCCAATTTCGTTCGTTACTAATTCCATTTCAAGATCCCTGTGGAGATTTCTGTTTCTTATATACCACGGTGCACCCACGATGTTTCTTAGCACCTTATTTTGTAAGCGTTGAATGATGGTGATATTGCTTGGCTTAGTGCAGCCCCACAGTTGGATACCGTAGGTCCACACAGGTTTAAGTATCTGCTTGTAAAGTAGGAGTTTATTATATGTCGACAAAGACGACTTCCTACCAATAAGCCAGTACATTTTTTTGTATCTTATGCCCAATTCTTCTCGTTTCTTTTTAACATGTGCTTTCCAGCGGAGCTTGGTGTCTAGCGTCATACCGAGGTATTTTGCCGTGTTTGAGTAGGGTACGGTGGTGGTATTTATTGTAACTGGAACGTATCGTATTCGCTTGTTGGTAAAGTTTATGTGAACGGATTTGGTTTCGTTCAATGTAATTAGCCATCGTTGCATCCAATCACTAATATCGTTGACAGCATTCTGCAGTTTTAGTGTTGCTCCTTCAACATTTGTATCTACTGCCATGATAGCAGTGTCATCAGCAAACGTGGCAACGGTAACACCATCTGGTTGCGGAAGATCATGTGTATATAGAAGGTGACGAATTGGGCCAAGCACACTACCTTGTGGTACTCCAGCTTTAATACATTTGAGGGTTGAGTACTCATTATCTTGCTTTATGCGGAAGTATCTATCAGAAAGATATGATCCTAATAATTTGCTATATTCGAAGGGTAGTAGCCTATCCAGCTTATAGAGTAGACCTTCGTGCTAAACTTTGTAATGAGAGATGAGATAAAAATGTCAATTCACCAAACACAAATTTATTAGACCGAAGACATATTCCATAGATCCATCGTTCCCAAGTTCGCTTAACCATACAAAAGACAAACGCGCCCCGCGAAGCATCCGTAACCCTTCAACAAACGATTTTTGACTTTCCAACCCTCCACACACACACACACACACACAGCGACCGACAGTCCAAACTTTTCACGCCTTTCATCTACCGCACAGTAAAAATCGAATATATCATTTCCAGTCATAACTTCGAGCGCACAGTCGAAGTTGAGAAATGCGACTTTCCGCGCGCAAAACCCGAAGACAAATTGCCGTCGGGCTACCGGCAAACAAAAGCGCATCGAAACGCCGCTCCCGTGCCCATCGGGGAATTTATGCAGCCAGCCGCACAGATAAATCAAGAGCGCCGCTGCGAAGATAGAACCGTTCGACACATAGCGAAGCGTTTGGTACGCAGCCCGCTAGATGGCGTTCTTAATTACCAACGGTAATTAATCGTTTCCGACGCCCGGAATGCGGATTCCTCAGGGAGGTAACTTTGACCCACGTACATCAACGTTTGCCCCGGAATGGTATTGGCATTCTACTGGTTCGTTGCACCGAGGGGCGAGACGAGGAGTTTCGAATAGTTCGCAAGTGAATTATTTCTGTTATTCGCTAATTATTATCTCAACTTAAAGATAACAAATGCATTACTGGAGATTTTGTTGATTTAGGGTTATTTTTAATAAAATGTTGTTGGAAACGTATTCTATGGGCTAGTTTTCATTTGCTAGCGGTATAAGGTAGCTGTGTTGTTGTGTTTGGCGGCAGTTTGACGTAATTAACCTATACATGTCATTCAAAATTATGCCAGACTGGCCACAATGGACGCTGCGCGCCGGTAGCATATGAAAACTAGCCCACAGAATACGTTTCCAACGGAGTGTTATGGTAAATATTACTTGAATGGCAATAGTTGGTGATTCGCAGTAAATAAATACGCACAATTGAATGCTAGTAAGCTAAGGTATCACTCTTGATACACCAAACCAGGTGATATAATAACCTTATGATAAATAACATTATTATGATAATAATTTTTTTAAATTTTAGAATGTTGCATGCTTGCAGATCCAATCGTTGCCTTTGACAAATACTTGACCTCCAACCACTAAATCTTAATTAAAGTCAATGTTATACAAATAATTGATGATATATAATACTGGAAAAAGAAAGAGACTTTGAGATAATTTCTCGTCAAAAGTTATTACAAAAATTAGAAATCATAGGAAAAGAATTGAGATAATTTGAAAACTATTAACCAACCAAACAGGAGACAAAAGGTTAGGATTGGAGAAAATAACTCAAGTGAATTAATAAACAGCTTGGGGTACCACATGGTTCTGTTTTCGGACCTGTTTTATTTAATTTGTACATAAACGATATTGCTTCACTAGTAAAGTCTTGGGATATGCACCTATTTACAGACGAAACACTAATCATTTGGAGGCCATAACTTACCTGACGTAGTCGCAACATTGAACCTTTGAACACGGTATCGATATCAAATTAATAAAGTGATATTTGAATGTAATGTAAACGAAAGCTATGATATTGGGAATTGGAAATTCCGTAAGCACTACAACAAACATAGGTAACGGTAACGCAGTTGCTGAGATAGTAGACAAATTTAAATAACTAGGAGTCATATCAGACAATACGTTGAAATTTACTGGTAATATGAATTATACAGTTAAAAAGGTGAGCCGAAAGATTACGCTAACTTAAGCTACTTAGAAATAATAGCTAATAAACTAACATTAAAAGCTAATAGATTTTTATAACATTGTTATAGAACCATATTTTAATTATGTTTTGCAGCAAGTACAACGAGTGCTGTGGAGTCAGTAAAAAAATTCTCGACTCCGACTCCGACTCCAGATATTTCTCCAGGTCCGACTCCGACTCCGACTCCGGACAAATTGCAAACAAAAATATTTTCAAACAATTCTGTGTAATAAAAAACTTACGTGTAAATAATCACAAATTTGACGGAACAATACAACCCAGCAATATGAAATATGCTATGAAATCACAAGCAGCGCCAGTAAAAAACCGCAACTGAAAAATCCGCCATTTGTAGTAAATTATTCAACTCTTTTCTGATTAGAGAATATGCAACTACTTTGTCCATTTAAGCAACTTTCTATTTCTAACGATAGTAAAAGCACTCATAAGACACAGTGTATAAATACGAAATAAAATTTCATTGTACTAAAGACAAAATTAAGTGCAAAATACATTTATAAAATTGTTGTGAGGAAAACAATAGCTGAAATTAATTCTCCTGCAAAGATGCCTTAAATCATTTTTAATTATTTTGCAAGATAAGCATGCATAATTAATTATGGCTGCAACAGGTATAAGTTCTGAATAAATGATTATTAATACATTGAACTACGGCCATACTTCTCAATCTTATTTAAACTCCCTTGTTCAAATTTCCGTTTTTAAATTTCTGCCGGATTACTGTTGTTAATTGTCTTTACTTTCGCTTGGAAAGTTTTGTAATCTGATTATTTAGATATGTATGTAGGGAGGTACTTTGTAAAAAATGGAGTATATTTTTTGTGCAGAATTTTATGAAGATTAATTTTGTAGAGGAGACAAAGTTTCTTAATTGTGACGGTCTTGCGGTAAAAACGAAAAGGTTGTTTGCATGTAGGTTTGCACACTGCACAGATACAAGAAGTATAGTGCAAAATTTTAAGCAGTATAAATTCTGGTGGGGAAATCGTTCACTAGCTCTAAAAAGCTCAATTAATACCTATAATTTGATATATGAACGAAAGCCATGGAATTGGAACGACTTTTTGAAAAGTTACGAACAATTTTCTGACGCGACTCACCGAAATGTGTGTCTTCGGCGGTAATTTCAAATTACATGTAATTTGACATATAAAAATGTTGCGTATTTTTCGACAATTCGATCAAGTAGTTAATTAAATTAACCAAAATGGTTAGTCCGAACGGAATTTATCGAAATCACGTTGAAAAGTGTTAGTTTCGCTGTTATCTCATAGTGCTGCTAAAAACAGCCCGCTTAATGCACGATCTTATTTAAAAAACTACAGAAATTAATCCAGTTTACCCAGATCAAAGTTATATTAAATTTCAGTGCTGTTTTTGTCAGTGCTAATAGATTTAACGTAATACTAAAATAATACAACGATAAACCGTTACCAACCTACCAACCATAATAATTCTTCCTTGCTTTTTGCAATTTAAGCTCGATTCGAATGAATTTTCGCGCGCCAGCCCAAAACTGCCGCGCTCGGATCATTATAACTCATTGGAATGGGGTAATTTGATAATATCCTAGGCTTCGCAATAATTCCGCAAAATCTACGCAATCACGAGCCGTTCCACTCGAAGCGACAGTGGCGCTATTGTCCGGACTTCTCCGCGTGAAAGCGCCACCCCTCGCCGTGCCCGCAAAACTGATTCCGGGATGAAATATTAAAAGTTCGCTTTAATTGAGCACTATACAGCCTCAGCGCCACATTTAATGCTTGAATCGTGTAGCAACCCGTGTCGGCTGTGAACAGCAACGGGTGAAGTATGTAGCGCCCCCTAGCGGCCGTTTCGCTGCGCTAATCTGCGACGAGACTTTATAATTTTCGGTGATTGAATGATTTTGCATCAATCATGTCATTCGTAAATTGCGTACATGTATAGAAGTTTTTGGTTTGCGTGGTATAGTGAAGTCAGGTGTGAAGTCTTTTACTCAAATAAAATTTTATTTATGCCATGGTATTGTAGAATACTATATTATCCGTTATCCACATATTATCCACTTTATTATCCTTTGTCCATTATCACAAAAAAATCAATAAACATTTGTGTGAACTGTGAACGTAGATACCAATTTTACTGATTTACAATTAAGAAGATACTTCTTAGCACTTGGTTTGATAACTTAGTCCTGAAGATGCCTCTTGCAACAGAGCGCGAAACGTCTACTGCTTCAAAGTCCTCAACGCTGTTTCCACCCGGAAATCAATATACCTTAATACTAACTTGTCAGTGCTGCTTTAAAAAACAATTTTACGCAAACTAATAATTCGAAATAAAATTCAAAATAAATAGTGTTTGTTTTTTCTTAAGCAACAAATGATCAGTATCGAAAAAATGTCATGGCAAGTTCGTCATAATACTATAAACAACAAATGTTAAAATAGCAGCAAGATCGTTCCAGATATCTTGTGGCTTCGTACATCTTATAGAGTTTTATTAGGTTAATAAAAAATATATGAAATATTCCTCAAAAGATAATTGTTTATTGAAAAATATGAGTAACCAATAAAGTATGTATCCTGAAAATATCAACAAAAAATAATAAAACTAATAAGAAAATTCCTGAAAATATCAACAAAAAATATTAAAACTAATAAGAAAATTATTGCGCTGAAGTTAAAATACTTTTTTTAATCATATACGTTGAAAATTCGCTGGATAATTTCACGCGTCAACTCGGAAATATAAAAAAACTATTTCCGAGAAAAATGCGATTGAAGTTCGCGGTAGACAAAAATCGTATTTTTACTTTAGTGACTTTACTTACTTACTGTACATTTTTGATGTTTTTTCTATTCAGCCATGCCTGGGCCATAAAAGAGGTCATTTTCGGAGTCAAAGCCCCCGCTCGGCAGGGTGCCTTTGTAATCGAGCATGATCCGAGCGGACCTCCCCACTGTGCCAGGCGCACTGTTACTTGCTTAGCGCGCCGAAGGACCTTAGCAAAAATACCTATATCTAAGCAACCGCTTGAAATTTAGCTTTGAAATTTCAGCAGCATATTCTTGAAATTTTCTATTAATTAAGAGCACCCCACAGGTACTGGGGATAACACCGAGTCTGATGACAATCTAGCTATATTAATCTAACCTAAATTGCTACGTATAAAAGGTGGTCGATATTAAGTGTTCCCCATTGGTGTAACTTAAATTTAATTTGGATGCTGACGCTTTAAACTGCACACACTGCACGTTGCTCTGCTTTGTTCGCCTACCAGCTATCACTCACATAACACTGTGCTCTGCTTTTTTAACTTCACTTCACCAACTCAAAAGGTTTGGTTCTCTTGGGTCTTCGCACACTGTCACAATTGTCAAGAAGCTGGATTGCGTGTGCTGGAGAAGTCTGTTCTGACGATTCTCTGCAAACTTTCCAATTTAGTTCGTTACTAATTCCATTTCAAGATCCCTGTGGAGATTTCTGTTTCGTATATACCAAGGTGCACCCACGATGTTTCTTATCACCTTATTTTGGAAGCGTTGAATGATGGTGATATTGCTTGGCTTAGTGCAGCCCCACAGTTGGATACCATAGGTCCACACAGGTTTAAGTATTTGCTTGTAAAGTAGGAGTTTATTATATGTCGACAAATACAACTTCCTACCAATAAGCCCAATTCTTCTCGTTTCTTTTTAACATGTGCTTTCTAGCGGAGCTTGGTGTCTAGCGTCATACCGAGGTATTTTGCCGTGTTCGAGTAGGGTACGGTGGTGATATTTATTGTAACTGGAACGTATCGTATTCGCTTGTTGGTAAAGTTTATGTGAACTGATTTGGTTTCGTTCAATGTAATTAGCCATCGTTGCATCCAATCACTAATATTGTTGACAGCATTCTGCAGTTTTAGTGTTGCTCCTTTAACATTTGTATCTACTGCCATGGTAACAGTGTCATCAGCAAACGTGGCAACGGTGACACCATCTGGTTGGGGAAGATCATGTGTATATAGAAGGTAAAGAATTGGGCCAAGTACACTACCTTGTGGTACTGCAGCTTTAATACATTTGAGGGTTGAGTACTCATTATCTTGCTTTATGCGGAAGTATCTGTCAGAGAGATATGATCCTAATAGTTTGTTATACTCGAAAGGTAGTAGCCGACCCAGCTTATAGAGTAGACCTTTGTGCCAAACTTTGTCGAAGGCTTTTGCAACATCCTGGAATATAGAGGAGCATACTTTTTTTCTTCTAAAGTTCTTTCTATGATCATTATTATTCTGTGCACCTGATCAATTGTGGAATGTTTGTTTCTGAATCTAAACTGATGAGTGGGTTTGATGTTTCTTTCATCAGATTGACTTCAGTCGTTTTGCAAGTAGCTTTTCACACAGTTTTGACAACGTGGGCAGTAAAGAAATTGGCCTGTAGGAGGATGCTTCATTTGGTGGTTTTCCTGGCTTGGGAATCATCACTACCTCCGCAGTTTTCCAAACAGATGGCACATATTTAAGCCTGAATGCTGCGTTGCAGAGGTTAGTTATCTTTACTATGGCTTTTTAGGCAATTCTTTAATAATCTTACCTGTTATCAGATCAAAACCAGGTGCCTTTGTTCTTTTCAGTGTTTATTTCATTTATTACCTCCTTAGGAGTAACGGGAGATATTCTATTTCCTTGGATTATTGTAGAATTAGTAATTCCTTCTAAAGTTCTGTCTTCATTTGGAGTAAAGGATTATTCCAAGTAGTCGGCAAATACTATGGCTTTGTCTCTGTCATTTCTAGCCCAGGTTCCATCCGGTATTGTTATTGAAAAGATATACTTTCGATTTATACAATTAAAAAAACGATTTTTCGGCCCATCAATACGAGGCTGCCCACTCAATGTTTCATGTTCAACCTCTACCATTGTTGGCAAAAATATTTACTCGCTAATTAGCAATTTATCTTCATGAAAAACTCGTTTTTTGCCGAAATTTTTCATCATATGTCGTAATTGACCGATTTTCATCAATCACCTTTAAAACTGGTAACGCGGTAGGGACGGGAGTTTCCTCGACACTTTCGATTGCCCCTTTCTCACGCCAGAGGTCGCGTCCAACTTTTTATCGACCAAATTGGATTTTAATCGCCTAGACAGCGACTAAAGTGAAGGAAGTTGTGAAAAATTGGATATCGCGGCAAGTATCAAGGAATTAATTAAGATGGCGCTGCAGTAGCCAGCGTAGCCCCTTGAAATTGGATATGGCGGGGCGACAACTTAAATGAAAAATACCCTCCCGTCAACTCACGTAATTAATTAACAATTTTTGACGTTTCATTCTATCTTCTAAGTCTTGAAGAGTTGAGCCGACTTTTTCCCTTTTGCTGCGCGAGTCGTCATGATTCATCTTAAAATTGCCCCATGAAAAATATGTTGCAGCGTCGTAAATTGTTTATGACGTTAAGTATTTACTATGTAAGTTATTAATAATAATTAACTGAGATAATAACTACAAGGCGTACAGTTCTTATTGTTTTTCATGTAGATTTTCTTGCATCAATGCCTCGAATCTCGAGCCGGTAAAGCGTCAATTACATTGATCGAGTTTCTAAGCATTGCGCCGGAGGCTGCAGCATTTGAGGCTGAGTTTGGGTCTCCGGCAGGCATTCAAGTATCTCCGGCAAAATCAAACATGAAGGAAATAGTTTTACATTATTGTAAATAATATATCGTCGGCTTAAAGGTAAAATGGTAAAAGTCACTAACTAACAATTTGTTATATTTTATTGAAGCACGAATTAATTGTGGCCAAATGCTGATAAATGCGTATCTAAACGAAAATACGATCAATAAGTGTTATTAAAATAATTTCAATAAATTCTTAAAATCCAGTAATTCTCTGGAAAATGTCATTATATTTATTGGTATTCTATTGTAGTCAGGTTTTTGTAATTATTTAAAATTGTAGTTAGTTACTTTTAACCAGACGATGAAGAACTCGGTTTTGAATTGCAAAATATATACACATATTTATCGTAAACTAAATTTCCGACCTTCAATAATTATTGAATGAATACGGAATCGACATATTTTATAAATGACACCATTGGCTTAATAACACCATATAATAGTATGATGGCCGTACATAGGAAAATTTTCTAGAAAAAGATAGTTGAAAATTAGTGTTACATTGTGTTTTTTACACAGATTTTGTGGTGTCTGGGAGAATTACTGCTAAAATTACAGTTTTGACATTTGACCTCACTTTTCCGGATGTCTTACGTAATTTTGAGTTCGCATTCGTATTCAGGGCAAATAAAGTTCCAGAGTACATTTTATATTCCATTTACAACCTCCATGCTACTCAAAGTTATCAATATTTGCAATTTCAATTATGGTCTTTAAGCCTTAAATTTTCTTCCGCTGCCATTAAGACAATTAAATATTATATTAAAACAACTTTCAAATATGGGATTGCCATTACATCAAAATGTTTATTTTTATAGTAAAAAAACGACGTATTCAAAGACGTTTTTTCTTAGCCGTATAAGAAAATTGAAAAATAAATAAAATAAAAAGCGCAAAATATCTGCAATCCTGTAGAACATGGCGTTTGGAAATGGAAACTGCATAGGCGATTATGATCTATTCTTTGGTACATGCGAGGTGAAACGGCCTGACTTCTTTAATCACAGAATCAAGTTGACCCTATTTCCCTATGAATTATTTGTATATTTTTACTTTAAAATAATCTTGTCGACTATACCTCCCTTATCATCTCCGGCATTCTTATGAGAGTAATCTGGCAACCCTGTTGCTGTGGCAACCTGTTGCTGTGCTTTAAAATGAAGTGGAACGCAAATAATATTGTGGAATTTCTTAATTTCTACCCTTTGTTACAGAATATAAAAGACAAAGACTATTGTAACACAAAATTAAAAGGTATAATTTTCCAACATCTTTATAGTGAACTTAATGAAAAACAGTTAATTGGGGGGAATGAATGTGAAGTAGGGTGGATCGAAAAAAAGTTGTTTTTTTTTTTCGAAATACAAATTTCAGGTTGATAAAAAGCTGTCCCAATGGACGTACATATACTACAAAATAAATTGGCGGAATTGAAAAATATTTAGATCTCCGGCAGAAGGCCTAAAGTTTATAATTTTCTTTAAGAATTAAAATTTTAGTTTTCAACGAAAGACCATTTTCGTATATATTAAAAAATGTGATTACATGTTGGCAAAAGTTTATTTGTCAATAAATTTTTTATTATGTGTGGGGTTTGAAAAAGAAAATCCACTTAATATTTTATTTAAAAAATATGAAAAAATCTAATTTTTAAAGAAAATCATGATATTTAGGCCTCCTGCGGGAAACCTAAATATTATTCAATTGGGCCAACTTTTCAATCAACTTGAAATTTTGTATTTCGAAAAAAGTTTTTTCGATACACTCTAATGTGAAGCAATTGAAGGCTAGAAACAAATCAATTAAAGATGTCTACAGACAAGAAGTACACAAAATTGAAAAAAGCAAGATAAGTGGATAAAATAACGACTCCACCACGAAGTAATTCCGTTCACATTTTGTAGACACTGAAACTAGCAACCACAAGCTACTCGCTGCTAGTTCACTAGCAACTATGATGACACATGGCTAGTTGACTAGCTAACAATCTCACACGTCAGCAAGTTATCGAGTAAAGTAGCCCGGATTTTAAGTTTACTCGCAGATAGTTTACAAGCTGGGAGTAACGTTGTGCACATGATGACACTGGGCGAGTTTACTAGCAACTAGCGAATTCGCCAACTAGCAGCTTGTAAACTAGCTCAATGTAATTGAGCCTTAAGACTTTACATTTTACAAGCTTATTGGTTTCCAGTCCAGCACAAGTTTTCTTCCTTTGTAAGATGGAAAATTCTAACCAAAAACTCAAATCTTCAAACGAAGTCGCAAATCTCTTGGTAAGCAGCGGCATCTCCGATATATCAGTGGGTGTATTTTAATCATAACCCAGAAGATCTCAGAACTTCGGTAAAGTCCTGTAGTACTGTATTTATTGACACTGACTTTCAGCAAGACGGTGGCCCAGCTCACCATTTAAACATGGTGACTAAATGGTTAAATGTACAATTTCCTCAAAAATTGAATTTGTATAGTAAGTATGCTAATACTTGCTACAAATAGGATTCAGATTCAACACCTATCTAACATTAAAACCACACTCGGACATTTTGCTTTTTTATTGACATGGTTTCGTACAATCAAACGTCAAATTCAGATGAAAACTTTACACAATCGGACATGTTCCACGTGAAGAAAATGCAAAATAAAATATGGGACCATATGCAATCTCTTCTACAAGCCCTTCAGATAATTCCTGACGAAACCTTGGCTAGGCTTATTGACGCTTGTGTTACTAGTTTTGGTGCACTCTATGAAGTTGGGCCTGTTGATCAGTAATAGGCGCATCTTAGAGAGGTCTGGCCTGATGGTCAACACTGTCTTATTTCCCTTCGTCTTTCTAGGCGACGTTTTTATGCGTTTAGTTTCCGATGGCTAAAACGTACGAAATAGGTTAGAGAAATATCGTGTCTGATAGGACTGATTGAAAATACATGGGGGAAAGGCTTGCTTACCATAATGAGTATTTAAAATAATGCTAAAATGTATTGAGATATCGCGGGATACCTCAAACGTATGAAGTTGACAGTTGTTGTTGCTTTTCCCACGGTTGTCATCACTGTTGCCATGGCAATCTTTGCCTTCCTCCGCCAATGAAAATAAAGGATAATATAGAGATAATATCCATGTGGTACTTGGATGGATTTTGGGGAAAACCAAGAATAACCAACGATTTCATTTTCGTGCGTTTCAGTCCTACTAATATATATATATGCAATAAAAAAAATGTACTAACAATATGTAGGTAATATGTATGCCTCTAATAATGAATATCTGCCAGTTGAATTTGAATGTTTCCACGCACCAATAAACTAATACCAGTCACTAATTATTGCATGTGAACGCTACGTATCACTTTACGCTCTGACAGTTGACACGACTTCTTTTGTTTTTAATTTTTAAGCTTATAGAAGGGTATCTCAAATCATGGTTCATACTAACAAAAAAATCACCAAAAAATCTAACTAGATCATTTTTGATGGTAAATTTTAATTACATTAGTAAAGGTACAGTCCGTTATAATTCTACATAATTCGAGAAGCATATTTTGTCTGTCTAGCATTGATCTAAATTTTTCTAGTACCCATCACAAAATTATAAGGGTTTATATAGGGGTTTGACATCACTGCGAATTTATGCCCCACTCCAGACCGCTCAACTCAAATAAAACGAACAACGAATACTGCATTTGTTAATCATGTTTTACATGCTTATCAACTGATAAAATACTGCTGTTACTGGATCAACTTATAAATTTGCAACTGTCAGTCATTATTTTAAGACAGACCAAACTGAATACACGTTCCATTATAATTTTTTAAAGACAATTAAAGTTAAGGTATGACTAAGGTCTTTTGCGAATGAAAAATGGGTTTCGTCAACATCTCCAAAACTATCAATCTTACCAACACAAATTATGCATCATATTGAAGACGAAGAATGTGGATACATTATAAACAGAGATTAATTTGGATTAGTAAATATTAATTGTTATTTCTTAAAGGATAAAACAGATCGATGAATAAATACTCTGATCTAAAAGGAGTAAAAGCTGGGGTACCCCAGGGTAGTCTATTGGGACCAATTCTCTATCTACTATATACAAGTGACCTTCCACAGCTGGAAAATGTAACAATCGCCATATTCGCAAATGACACGGCTCTAATGGCAGTAGGATCAACTATTGGAGAATCTACTAGGAATATTCAACAAGCTACTAATAAAATATATTAATGGACCTAAAATGGAAGACCTAGCTCAACGAACTGAAATCTGTCCACATTAACTTTACAAACAAAAGAATCGAGGACATACCTCATGTAAAGAGTAACGACGCCATAGTTCCATATGCGAACACTGCACGGTATTTGGGTATGTCTCTGGATACAGAGAGAACTCTACTGGCTTCTGGGAAGAAACTCTCAGTTGTCAGTACAGAACAAACTACAAGTTTACAACCAAATACGAAAACCGATTTGGTTCTACGGCATCCATGTTTGGGGTTTCGCGAAAAATTCCAACATACAAGGAATCCAGACTTTCCAAAAGAAAGTACTAAGGAATATGGTTAACGCTCCTTGGTACATACGGAATAGTGACCTGCATCGTGATCTTGGTGTCCCACAAGTCATCCAAAAGATAAAAAGATTCGCCACTAAACATGAATCTCGCCTAAGCCATCACGTCAACGTAGAGGCCCTGCAGGTACTGCACAACCAGAATCTCGTGAGAAGACTAAAAAGAACTAAACCCTTTGAACTAGTGATTCAGTGAAATGTGAAAAGCAGAGCACAGTGAGGGAAGTTCTTGTTTATGACAAAGTAAATATAGGACATCAGTGGATAGCCTTAGAGACAAGTACCTAGTTTTAAGAATTCAGATTTAAATTGATGGTGAATCTTTTAGATTAGTTTCAATATGTAAGGCACCATATGCCTATTAAAAAAATCTTAAACATTGAAAAATGTAGGTTTGGGAGATGGTTAAATGCATTGCATCGAACCCCTGTCTCCTTTCTTCCCCTTCTATTTAGTTGTCATGCAAGACTTTCTGAACAAAGTAAAATAGTTTGCATCGGAATTTATTTTTTTAAACCATTGAAAATAAACATTCTACTATTACATAAACTATTACCAACTAGGCTCAATTCATAATTTCTGTTTTCAGATTCATGCTCTATGAAAAAAGCACAGGATATCTACACTCAAAGAGTGATGGATTATTTTACTTATGGAAACATCATTAAAAATCGGAATTTTGAAACATAAGTACGAGGGAAAATCAACGTGTAAAAATTATCTGGCTTCAATTTAAAAACCTTAAATCATTTATTAATTATTAGTTAGATAAATTTTACACGTTGATTTTCCTTCGTACTTCTCTTTCAAAATTCCACAAGTCAGCTCACAGATAAATTGGGTTATTTATGGATTAATATTATTTTATGTATTTTTGTATTTTGTTCCAACATTTAAATTTAAAAACCTAAATCATTTATTAATTATTAATGTTGGGAACAAAATACAAAAATACATAAAATAATGATATTGATAAGTCATCAATTACCCCATTTACTGTGACCTACACATGTGCCAAAATAATACTGCTATTCAACTTTACAAGCGCTGAATATCAATTTCCAAAAGAAAATTCTACACTGTATATTCTGTATATTTTCTTGTACCATAATCATTACCTATTTACATAACACAGTTTTTTTTTTCTATTTTCAGGGAACAGATAGTTGGCAAGGCAACGACAGCGACCAGGTGAGTTTGCGCCACGAAAAATCATTTCCCCCAATCTCCATAATTTCCAACCAACGAGTGTCATCGCGAAAACAACGAAATTGCTGAAAAGCGCCGCAACGGCAACACCGATACCAAAAATTTACATACATCAATAAAGAAAAACGCCTATCCGCCGCGAAACCGCGAAAATTCAATTTCAGGTTCGATCTTCAGCGCTATCGAAATCGGTTTTCTTTCTCTCCGCCTGAAACCGACTGAGAAAAGTTGAGTTAATTAAAACGGTGTAAAATATGCGAAATTTGCACGCGCTGGTGTATGAGTGACAACCGTCTCGTCGTTTCAGGACTTTTAGCACGTCATGTGTAATTAGGATGATTTACGCGTGGTGGCGCTACCGTCGATTACGAATTTCGTATTCATACGAGTCGTTTAGTGCATGTCGCACACCGGGCAGGTCGTTATCCAATTTTCTCCTGAATGTGGGCGATTTTCTTCGGTTGGTTGAGGTTGAATAAAAATTATACCAACTGCAGTGCATAATTTTGTCTCCAATTTATACTGCGCTCCATAGAAAGTTAAACATCCCGTATATATTTTGATCATTTCATAGTTTAATAATTTTTTAATCATTGGTATATTTAGTTATCGAGAAAGAGAATGATTAAAACTGACAATTCTTAGTACCAGAAAGAATAACATAGTGCTTGCACTTCGTTATTAAAAACCTGTTACAAATTTTCCATAAGCCAGGTTCACACTAGGGAAAAATCACCAGTTATTTTAACGGGTAAATTAAATTTTAATTATTTGGAGGTTAAACGTATGTTATAACTCGATGCTCTGTATGTTATAACTCCATATGTTATGATTAATAGTATAACGATTGTATCTCTTGCTAAGACTGTAAAGCCTTACAACGTGCAATATGTCAAAATGAAGCTTGTAGAACATATTCTTACATAAAGCAAATTAGTTTTTAGGTGAATGGCAGGTATGGGGAAAATCTAAGTCCCATGCTATGTTGTGAAAAAAATAGGGACCTTTTGTGTCAAATCTCAAGGCAAAGTTTGGCCAAACACGTTTACTCTTGCACGTGAATGTAGTACACACTAATTTTTGGGTCTCTGTACAAATATCACAAGATTAAATGTTCATTATGTTATTTCATTAATGGTCCCAAACCATATTTATTATGTAATATTATTTATTTTCTTCTACACGTGAACATTACGTACCTTAATTTAGAATATTTCTTACTAATATATCATGTGTATGCATTAGGGCTTCCAATCCCGGACAAAATACTGATTCCGGGATTTCAGGATTAAAGATTTTGTAATCCCGGGATCGATCCCGGGATTCATGAAAAAAAAAATAAATTACCGGATCAAAACGCCTGGGATGCCAAAAGTTACCAAATCTAGCCAATAAGAACCGCAGTAAGAAGCGCCTAAAATATACTTGATTGGACGATATTTTTTACCCTGAAACTTAACCCTCGAAATTTTCAAATTTTACCTTACAAGTCACCGTTACCGCTGTCAAAACATCGTACCTAAATATTTCGTTAGTTTAAAAGGTAAATTTCTTAAACTGGAAGAAACATGAAAATCGGAACAAGAAATGACATCGTTCGCTCGATTGGAGTGAACTATCGAAAGATTAGTAACAACGATTAAAACGATCATGTTTGGTACAATTTGGGTTTCATTTTACAGTAAAATATATCGGGATTAATTTGTATCTTTATTTTATACTTATTTTCAATATTTTTTTTCGCTGTATTCTATACCTATGTAAAAAAAATATATATTCTGTATAGTATATCATTGAATACATGTAAAGAAATCCGCCACTAATTTTTACGCTTATGTTTCTGTTTCTGTTTTAAATGAAGCCTGTATTTTTTGTTGAGGCAATAAAAAGACTCAAACAAGCTGAAAATGATGTTTGGCTCCATACTGAATCATATTTACTTCTTACAAAATCTGTTCCTCCTATTATAGCAACATGTTGGTATAAACGAACATTTTATCCTTGATACTCAATTTAATCAGATATCGTGCTGTTATAGATTGTAGTTCATACTTAAAAAATAGTAGCTCAAATGATTTATTGTAGATCAGTGCCCACACTTCAACAATTAATAAAGAAATAAGAAAATAATTTAGATTAACTTTTTCGAGATCCCGGGATTCAGACTTATAATATCCCGGGATCCCGATCATTATTATTTGTCGGGATCCCGGGATTCCAGGATTGGAAGCCCTAGTGGATGCATGTCCGTGATTAATTATTCATTTGCTTTCATAAAATACTATTCTTTGTCCACCACTTTTGTGTCATGTTGGTAACGCCAAGGTAGCATGTGGTTACCTCACACACCATAACCTTGGATGCGCTAATGTAGGGCGCAGTAGTTAGCATTAACGATGTCTTTTGACAATATCGTAATTCAATATCGTAGTTGTTATATCGTTATATCGTGTTATATTTTTAAACCCTATGTTTAATACGTTTCATATCGGTAATGCTCGATGCGATTTGCTCTTGTTGAATGAAGAAAAACCAATGTATTGATAAAACATGTATTATCAGCCTGAACATATCCTCACTTTTATTATAAGTATTATCGTATGAGAAGGCAGTGTCGTTCACTTTTATATAAGTAGTTATTTCGGTAATGGTTCCAAATTACCGCAATGATAGATTCACGTTTCCTCGGATGGGCCGACTGCGCAGTATAGAAATCGCAGCGACATTAACTACCTTCTTTCAAAAGTGCTTCCGTTGATTCCAAATTTTGAATCCTTATCTTGGAATTATTAGTCAAGTGGGCATGGGAAAGGGTCTATGGGCGGAATTGGTGGGGCATTGAAGAGGAACGCCAAACGCTTTCTTTTGCAACGGCATTATTTTACAATCTTTAATAAACTGTTTTAATGATTAATGTATTTGTTTTAAAATTCACAAAAGAAAAGGATCTGCTCCTGTTTTTTTTTTTATTTGGCAATAAATTTACAGACACAACATTATAACATTTTTATAGTACATACGAGAACTTTTGATACTTTTCGGTATAACACAACACTATTATAATACATAATAAGAATATAAAAATTGAGTATTTTTCTTTTCTATGAAATAAAACAATAAGGTGGTGTTTAAAAAGGAAATGCAATCAACATTTTTAATCATCTATACGACAAGATACTCATTGGAGCTTTGACAGAATTGCATTTTTTTAACAATCAACAGCTTATTGAAAGTTATGGAGTATAATCCTTCTTAAACGCAACCGAAATGGCATGTTCGAGTACTGTAGACTCGGCTGCATATACAACGGGTTTTCAATGTTTACAGTTCCCTAAATTACCGATATATTCTTCTCGATCAGGCCACATTTGTCTTTCCCTGATTCTTATTCGGCACAAATTTCACGATACGTAGATGACTATACTCCTTTTCCGCCTTACTGTTCAAAACATCTTCGAAATCCTTCAACGAGTTCAGCGTAATTTTAGCTGGTCTCGGTTTCTTTTTGGGTGCGCCAAATCTGTGAACTCCACAGCATTTAATATACTTGCCGGTCGCATGGTGCATGAACGTTTGAAATGAGATTATATCCGATAGGTCATCGGATGCTTCAGCCATGTTGTATACCATTAACTCGTACGTACTACTTGTGCTGAGATTATTGATGTATTCCAAATTATTCTGTTTTTCGTTTTTTGGCTGAAGATTATTACTTTTTTCTACGCGCAATATACTGTCTAACATTTCTCTCTCCTTTAAAAGACCATTAAGGACCTTTTCCTCGATGGCAACTTCATTTGTTAAGTCGGAATTGAAGTTGATCTGGGCAAGCATATCCAGATCTCTAGTGTGATCGGCAATAGTCTTCAAGAATCTATCAGGGATACTCGAGTTATACTCGCTGATCAACCGTTTACAGTCCGCTGTTATTCTATTCATGTTCTTCAAGTTATCACTATATCGTCTATCTGCTTCCTCTTGAGTTTTAAGCAGTGCGTCATGGTCACTTTGATACAACCTCGTATTGAAGGTAACCGTCTTTAAATCGAGCATCATGCGATCATTTTCTTCTTTGAGCTTCTTAAATTTCGACATGTATTTGTCTCGGTTGTTATTTCTTACTATTTTGGGGATTTGGATGCTTATACTCTCCGCTCTCTTGTTTAGGTCATCTAGTGCTGCCTGGATTGTGAGAAATTTGGTCTTCTTGAGTTGTGTCAATTCTTTCTCTAGCTGATCTTTCTCAGTTTTGGCCTCGCTGCATTTCTTCTTGAGTGCTTGTTTAGCTTCTTTGCTTTGCTGACGTTCGTTGATCAGCGTTTTTAAGTTACTGGCCGATTCTTTTGTGAGATTTTCTTCGGTTTCAATAAGCTTTTCGGTCAGATCGTTTATTGTTTGTTGGAGATTGGAAATTTGTTGTTGTGCCTCCTGCGTTTGTAAACGTTCCCTGCTGAGCTCTATTCTGGTATCAGCTGCTCCAACGGATTCCTTTTTAAGCTTCTCTTCAGTTACTTTAACCGTTTTGATTAGATCGTTTATCTTTTGTTGGAGATAAAAAATGTCGTATTTTGCCCTTTCGATAATTATATGGCTAGCAAGCGCATCAGCGCATTCTTCCATAATAATCTTTTCCTCTGTATCTTTAATCCTTTTGGTTAGCTCGTTTATCGTTTGTTTTAGGTTCACATTTTGATTCTTTAAATGACCTACTTCGTCGTTGCTTAACTGGAAAGATTTATCCAATCGCGAGATGTTGGCAATAAGACTTTTGTTAACATTTTCGATATATTCAAGTTGTTCAAGATTTGCAAATAATTTATCAAGCAGAAACAACATAAATCCGAAGATCAAATACGTCAACGTAAGTACTATTATCGGTCCCCACTGTTGTGTCATTTTGGTTCTGTTTTCATATTTTCAGTTTGGATACGTTTGGACTCACGCTGGAATGAATGTAGTCGTATTATGTAGCGGAGTACAGTGTGTTTATGTTAAAAGTGCCCACCTTGAACTATTACGACAACCACATATTTTGAAAAAAGTACATCGATACAAGTTTTAGGGACCTCTGGTTGAAATCAATGTTTCAGTCATTCACATTAGGTCGTTCTGCTATTTAAATATATACATTAGGGTGGACCTACTCTTGACGTTACTCTTAACAATTTTTTTCCAAAATTAGATGCACGTCACCCCTGGAATTTGTTCAACGTACTAAAAAACTAATCCCTTCCATTTTTTTAAACTACGTTCTACAAAAAATTATATTAAAAATTAAAAATGTCTGAAAAAAATCAAAATTTTTGATATTTTAGAAAAGTTTTCTAAAAATTTTTATTATTCTTCTTTATCCTTACATTGTCACAGGAAAGCTATTCACATGCGCAATTTTAACTCGATTGGACATTGTGAAATATGCATTGTAAATATATATGTAATATTTATGTTTTCGATACCCAGTTCGGTATTATTACTAAATCTTTTTAAAAAATACTATTGTTATGATATATATCGTCAATACGAAGATTTAGAATATTTGTAATATTTGTTACACATTTTTATTTTTTTGTTTTTGCTGTTTATTACTGATAAATTTTGGAGCTCTTTCACCATCGTTTGTTGTAATGAGAAATGGCCGTATCGAAAAAGTATAGCGCCGCACATCTCTAGCGACAAATACCACAAATTGTTTTTGATTTCCCTACGTCGTTTTTATAATCATTTATTCTTTCATATCCGGTAATGTTTTTTATCAAATTTGAGTCAATTCGTGGCGCTAAAATGATCAATTGTAAAAAATGTGTGGTACTTACTTTTTTGAATCATCGTGTATATATTTATAATAAATATAAATGTACTTCTAATACTAAAAGTTACTATATCTGTGATACCTGTGAACTCATTTCGAAACAAAAAAATATGTATGGCCAAAATTAAAGCTTTAGCCATCCACTGTGCATGGTGAAATGCGCCAGACATTTAAAAAAGTCCCACTAAGAAAGAATATCAATAATTCTATGAATTCTTTGTAGTCATCCATTTTATAGCTTATTTGATACATTTTATAGATGCGTCAATTTTCTCTTCTACATTCAAAATATTCTGTATATCGTAATCGTCGCTGTGCCTGGGTTGTAATATTTTTTGATAATAACCCAAAAAACAATCCATTTGTTAAATATTGGCACATGCATTATGAATTTGAATACAGCAAGTAAATGTGCTGGAGACGGCATTGTAAAATTCTAAAGTCTCGTATACATTATTTAGTGTTTAAGTAAATATTGTTATTAGACAACGAAAGTACGATACTTATATATCATAACAATTACTATCTTATTTAAACTGTTAAAAAAGAGTTATACGTCAAATTAGAAAAAAATTGCTGAAATTTTCAAACTTCAAGTAGACTGCTGCACCCTTCCGGTCATCCAATTGAGTTTTTTGCAGGATTGATTTTTATAAAGACTAGAACAAACATAAAGGGTGGCATGAAAAAAAAAATCGATGGTCAAAAAATAAAGTCCACCATAATATACATAGAATTGTTCAGAATAAAACAGATAGATGAATGCTCGGACAATAATATACCTTTTTATATTTTAAGTACAAAACTTTATACATCTAATTATAACAAAATTGCAGACATTTTCAAACTTTTGATTTTATTTTGCTCTTATTTGTTTATTAAATCAGATTTATCTTCTGTTAAATTTTTAATGAACTAGCTCGACAATTTCTCCAAAATCTGGTGTCTTTACCTCTAAGGTTTTTCAGTGTGGGCAGTTTTGACATAAACAAGTTACGGGCGAGGTCAACTTACGTGTGTGATGTACATGAGCAAGCCAGGTGAATAAAGTGTTATCTTTATCGTAGGAAAAGTGGGGTTAACTTCTTGCAATTGGAGGTATAAGCCTCGTGGAACTGATGATTATCCATAACCAAACAATATTAACTATAAACGAGATACCATTGATTCCGATAGTCAACAATACTCATAAGACAGCGTGCTGTCAAAACTTCTAAAACTAGAAAGTCTACATATGCGATAGACATTACACATTAATTGTAACCATATGATACTCATCCGAATCGGTTTTAGTAGTTCGCCACCTTAACAGATGGCGCTTAATGCTAACCATATTTGTTTTATTTATTTATCCACATTTGTACCCGCCGAAGTTGGAGTATGTTTATTTTTGTTACGACTTTTAATAATATTAACACTTCCAAAATTAAAACAGTCATGGTACTGTATTATAACAGATTTATTGCATACTTTTGCGCTTAGTACTAAAATAAGCGGATAGATGACGCCGTTGGGGCGTATTTTATTGGTGAAGCGAAATTGTGCAGTCTATATCTTGGTGAAACTGTGATATGCCAACATTAAAACAGAACAGAAAATACAAAAACCATGCTGTTTGGAAATATTATTATTATTTAGTTGACTGTTTTCACTTTTATTAGCAACGCCACTGCTTAACATCGAGATATTTTGTGGTTTAAAAGTGGATCGCCATTGCGTAAGCCATGTTGCCTAAATTCGAAAATACATTGAATTAAAATCACATAGTATTATCCCCTAAATATATTTTTCGTCCAATTATGTATTTTGTATAAATAAGTAATATAACTAATCTTTTTACAAAAATAAATTACGTTAAATCTACTAATAGCTAACAGTGAAAGTTTTCTTCGATTGATGAATTTATTTTTTCTATAATTGGGAAAAGCAGGTATAAGTAAGATATTAATTTACTATTTTTTTTTTTAATAAGCAAAAAGTATCTGCACCCATTTTGTATTATTAACAACAACTGTACATAAATTTGGACAATATTATAACACTAAAATAAAATCACAACCCAAAGTCAACCTCGCATTTATTAATCATTTTTATACTAACAAAAGTACCATATTGTAGATCTACATATAGACTATTCGATATAACACAACAATATTATAATGATATAGGTATAAATTGAATATTTTAAACAATATGCAGAACATCTATTATTCCAAATTCTCGTATGTTTATGAAACAACACATTCAGGTAACGTTTAAAAATGTAATGGAATCAAATCAAATCGATATTCATAAATATTCGTCATTAGACTTGACAGAATTTAGCCAGGTATTTTTTAAGTAGGTAGGTACTGTAGATTCGGTTGCATATACAATGGTAATCAATGTTTACAATTTTCTAAATTACCGATATATTCTTCTCGATCAGCCTACATTTGTCTTTCCCTGTTTCTTATTTGGGACAAATTTCTCGATACGTAGATGACTATACTCCTTTTCCGCCTTACTGTTTAGGACATCTTCGAAATCTTGCAAGCAGCTCAGCGTAATTTTAGCCGGTCTTGGTGTTTTTCTCGGTGCACCAAATCTGTCAACTCCGTAGCATTTAATATATTTCCCGGTCGCTTGGTGCATGAACGTTTGAAATGAGATTATATCCGACAGGTCATCAGATGCTTCAGCCATGTTATAAACCATTAAATGGTACGTATTACTTGTGTTGAGATTGTTGATGTATTCCAAATTATTCGGTTTGTCGTTTTCAGTCTGTAGATTATTGCACTTTTCTACGCGCAATATACTTTCCAACATTTCTCTCTCCTTTAAAAGACCATTAAGGACCTTATGCTCCATGGCAACAACATTTGTCAAGTCGGAATTAAAATTGATCTTCGCAAGTATATCCAGATCTCTAGTGTGATCAGCAATGCTCTTGAAGAACCTATCAGGGATACTCGAGTTATACTCGCTGATCAACCGTTTACAGTCCGCTGTTATTCTATTCATCTTCTTCAAGCTATCACTATATCTTCTATCTGCTTCCTCTTCAGTTTTAAGCAGTGCATCATGGTCACTTTCATACAACCTCGTGTTGAAGGTGACAGTCTTCAAATCGAGTATCATGCAATCATTTTCTTCTTTGAGCTTCTTAAATTTCGACATGTAATTGTCTCGGTTGTTATTTCTAACGATTTTTGGGATCTGGTTGCTTATGGTCTCCGCTCTCTTATTTAGGTCGTCTAGCGCTGTCTGGATTGCAACCAATTTGGTCTTCTTGAGTTGTACCAATTCTATCTCTAGCTGGTCTTTCTCAGTTTTGGCGTCGGCGCATTTCTTCTTCAGCGCTTGTTTCGCTTCTTTGCTTTGCAGACGTTCGTTGATCAGCATTTTTAGATTACCGGCCGACTGCCTGGACTCTCTTGTGAGATTTTCTTCGGTTTCGGTGAGCTTTTCGGTCAGATCTTTTATTGTTTGTTGGAGATTGGAAATTTGTTGTTGTGCCTTATGGGTCTGTAGACGTTCGTTGGTTAGCAATTTATTGCTGGCGGCCAGTTGTTTGGATTCTTTGGTGAGATTTTCCTCGGTTTTGGTGTGCTTTTCGGCCAGATCGTTTATTGTTTGTTCGAGATTGGAAATATGTTGTATATTTTGTGGAAGTACAACCATAGTCAACCATGATTCTCTTGTGAGACTTTCTTCGGTTTCGGTGAGCTTTTCGGTCAGATCTTTTATTGTTTGTTGGAGATTGGAAATTTGTTGTTGTGCCTTATGCGTCTGTAGACGTTCGTTGGTTAGCAATTTATTGTTAGCGGCCAGTTGTTTGGATTCTTTGGTGAGATTTTCCTTCATTTTGGTGTGCTTTTCGACCAGATGGTTTACTATTTGTTCGAGATCGGTAATATGTTGTATTTTCTGTGGAAGTTCAACCATGTGGGTTTGATCGATTGTTTGTTGGAGTGTGGCAATTTTATATTTTAAACCATGGTACAGATTTTCCGTGTATTTCAGTTTCCTTTCTAACTCTTCACGGATGTGTTGAGTGTTGTAATAGTCTGCCCCAAAATTGTCAGCCTTGAGGTGATAAAAGTCACGCGATGATGTAAGATCACTGATGCTGTCTTCTGCTTCTTTAAGTGCATTCCTCATTCTCACATGATTAAACAAAATGTATGCGCCGATCAAAGTCACTGCACCAACTATTTCCAGTGTCCACTCTGCCATTTTGGTTTGATTAATAGTCAGGCTGAAATAAAGAGTAGTATTGTTTAGTACAGTACAGTGTGTTCGTGTGAAAAAACTTCCCACCTTGCCTTTAGATTTAGACCACCACACGATTTTACCGGAAAAGAACGTCGATGCAATATGTTAGGGCAGTGGTTCTTAACCTGTGCTCCGCGGAATACTGGTGCTCCGCGAGCTTGTTGCATGTGCTCCGCAAAATTATGAAAGCCGAAATTGTTGATTCATTTACCGTATGTGATTGAAATAATAATATTTGTATTTGTATATTATTAACATACAAAACATTCTAACTTCAACAAAACTAACAATTATAGTATGTATATTATAATACAAGAAGACACCCAAAATAAGAGATGGAGCAGGGCAGAAAGACCTAGGTTCGAACACCAAATGAAATTTATTAAATGAAACTAATTGTGTAATAAACCTATACAAAGCTGGATGTTGGAATAAATATTATTGCTACTACTACAATACAAGTTTTAGAAGACAAAAATTGGCGCACGAGTTGTTTCGTTACATACTATTTTTTCTACGTTGCGACATTAATTTTCCATAAATTTCGAAAAATGCAGTTGTTACCTGACAATTTAAAGTAATTTTATATTCAACAGTAGTGTAAAATTCACAACTACGACTAACGCGAACCAATAGCGATTGAGATGTCAACCTTATTTGACACTTGACGTCAGTATCATAAATCTTGGAAAACCAAAAGTTACTAAAAGTTTGTGATCTAGTGTTTTCATAACGACACCGAAACCGGTTTCGTTATGAGTTCATAACGAACGCAAAGTAGAAAATTGGTTATAGGTAAAAATTGGTATAGCTCTGCTACACATGCCACATACAAAATTCTGAAAATATGAAAACATTTTGAAATATATTTCCTAAAATAATGATAATAAATATGATGTTTTGATAATTTATATTTTTGCCCTCATCTACATATCATCCACATGTTATGTGCAGATTTTTTAAACCTTAGATTAGTATAAAGTTGTATTAAAAATGAGCTTAGCAAAACTACTTGAGTAGGTGGTACGTAACTGCTAATATAAAAAAGCTAGCCAAATTACCTTAATATTTGACAAACTAAGAAGGTTTTGAAAGTTTTATTATATTGAAATTTATATTACCGCGAACATGTCAGATGCTTGGAGGAACTATCACAATATCCCAAATAGGTGGTGGCATTTATAACCACCAGGTGATAGTTCACGAACAAAATTTCGTGGGGCAAGAAAATCAAAACATACATACACACAAAATGTGGAATTATGTGAATACGGACAAAAATAAAACTTCGGAAGGAATTCGGTACATCGAGAGTGCTTTTTCCCTCAAACATTCAAGAGTTGGTTTATATAAATAAATTCAAAAATTCCCGTTATGTTCTAAATTTATACAAATATATAAATTTATTTTTCTTTTCTATATCAGACTAATGATTTTCGCCGCAAATAAGCTTCATTCGAGTATTCATTTTTTCAATTCGGTAAAAAGTTAGAGCTGATAAAAATATCTATAAAACCGTATTTTAAACGGCTACAACTTGTTAAGGAATTGAGAAAACCAATAAGTCAATATGGACCTTTTTACTCGGAATGACATTTAGTTTTTAGAAAAAAATCTGTAAAAAGTTTTATGTAGATTTTATTTTGTTACTTAAATTTATTTACGTTTTATTGTTGTAATGGGTATTGATTATGTTTTTTTCGTTTTCGCATTGTTTGACATGTATTTTATCTTTTATTTTTCTTTGTTTGTTAACGTTTCAAATGGCTGTAACTTCTTAAGGAATAACAAAAACATATAAGACCATATAAAACATTATACTCAAAATGACATTTGATTTCTAAAAATTAATTCTGCTGAAAAAAGGAGACTATTCATTTATTTTTATTATTTCTAATTAATGTTATTTTATACTGTTATTTAATAATCGTTTTAATTTTGAAAAGTTATGTCAATGTTTTTGGTGCTCCGCGAATTTATCGTATGATCAAAAGTGCTCCCTGACTTCAAAAAGGTTAAGAACCACTGTGTTAGGGGGAACTGAAGAACACACCTTACTGAATTCAATGTTCAGAAACATTGAAAGTTAGGCGGTGTTGTACTGACTTGCTTTGAGTACAACTTTATATTGAATGGTGTTATTTGTGAATTAATTTCATGAATGGATCAAGAATACAATCTTAAAAAGAAGAACAAACCTTCGATTTTAATAGTCACTGAACATAATTTCTAAACGCTAGCTGGACTTGATCGTTTGATATCATTTTCAATTAGACGTATGCGACCTGGCTGGTTTAATTTAATTTTACGTGTGCGTGTACTCGGTGCTCGGTAGCAATGACACCTGTTAGCTAGCTTCGATAACTACCCATTTGCTATAAAATCGATATTTCTAAAATAAAAGAACGAACTTTAATGACAATTAGACAAAAGTATAGGTATATGCTTTAAAATCTTAATAGAGAAAAATATTGTTTACGAAATTTTGACAACAAAAAAATCAGGTTTTTGTTAATAACGCACCTTTGGTTTATTTTTCAAAACTTTGTTTTCGTTTGTTTATTTTTGCTGCTATTTTGTCTTTCGTTGTTCATTAATAGTTATCTTGTGTTACATTTTTAACAAACTAAGGTTGGTTTGTCGATATTGCTATTTATCTCTTGTTGGTGAAACCCGACGTAACTTGACAAGTAAACGTGTTTTTCCCCAAGATCTGATAGTCTTTAACTCTAAAGTTCTTCAAGGTGGTCAGTTTTGACATAAACAAGTTACGGACGAGGTCAACTTACGTGTATTGTGTACATGACCAAGCCAGGCAAAAGAATTATCGTTATCTTTGTCGGAGAAGAGTGAGGTTAACTTCTTGCAAATAGAATTACATCCTTCGTGGAGTTGATGATTATCTATAACCAAAACAATATTAACTATGAACAAGATGCCATTGTTTACAACGGTCCACAATGCGCACAAGAGAACGTACTGTCAAAACTTCTAAAACTGGAAAGTGAAGTGAGCCTGTGAGCATATGCTATGCGATAGTTAACTATATATAACGATAAGTCATAAGATACTCTTCCAAATCGGTGTTAGTAGTTCGCCACCTTAACAGATGGCGCTAAGCGTATTTATTTTATTTATTTAACGACATATTTACCTGCCGAAGTTGGAGTCTGTTTATTTTTGTTAGGAATTGTAATAATATTCACACTCCCAAAACTAAAACAGTAGTGGTACTATATTATAACAGATTTATTGCATACTCTTGCGCTTAGTACTAGAATTAGCGGATAGATGGCGCCGCTGGGGCGTATTATGTGCGTGAGGCGAAATTGTGCAGGCTATATCTTGGTGAAACTGTGGCAATATGCCAACATTAAAACAAAACAGAAAATACAAAAACCATGCTGTTTGGAAATATTATTATTATTTAGTTGACTGTTTTCACTTTTATTAGGAACGCTACTGCTCAACTTAGAGATATTTTGTGGTTTAAATGTGGATAGCCATTGCGTAAGCCATGTTGCCTAAATCCGAAAATACATTGAATTAAAATCACATAGTATTACCCCCAAATTGTCCAATTATGTATTTTGTATAAATAAGGAACATAACTATTTTTTTAACAAAAAAATACGTTAAATCTACTAATAGCTAACAGTGAGCAACAAAAATAGGAAATAAAATCATTAAAATTGAAACTGTTTGTTACTTTAATAAATCTGTGAATACGTCGATTTTTAATGATAAATTTTTTTTATACCTACTTCAATTTTCGACCTGTAATTGTGTTTGACATATGTGTTTGTAATACATACAAATTTTGAGGGTTTACTTTACACAACAAAATTTTCGAGACTGTTTTCAGTTTTCTACGATTGATGAATTTATTTTTTCTATAAGTGGAAAAAATAGGTATAAGTAAGATCCATGAGTAAGATATTAATTTACTATTCAAAAGAAAAATAAACAGAACGTATCTGCACTCATTTTGTTTTATTAGGCAACAACTGTACATAAATTTGGACAATATTATAACACTAAAATAAAATCACAACCCAAAGTCAACCTCGCATTTATGAATCATTTTTATACTAACAAAGGTATCACATTGTAGATCTACATATAGACTATTCGATATAACACAATATTATAATGATATAGGTATGAATTGAATATTTTACACAATATGCGTAACATCTATTATTCCAAATTCTCGTATGTTTATGAAACAACACATTCAGGTAACGTTTAAAAATGTAATGGAATCAAATCAAATCGATATTCATAAATATTCGTCATTAGACTTGACAGAATTTAGCCAGGTATTTTTTTAAGTAGGTAGGTACTGTAGATTCGGTTGCATATACAATGGTAATCAATGTTTACAATTTTCTAAATTACCGATATATTCTTCTCGATCAGCCTACATTTGTCTTTCCCTGTTTCTTATTTGGAACAAATTTCTCGATACGTAGATGACTATACTCCTTTTCCGCCTTACTGTTTAGGACATCTTCGAAATCTTGCAAGCAGCTCAGCGTAATCTTAGCAGGTCTAGGTGTCTTTTTCGGTGCACCAAATGTGTCAACTCCGTAGCATTTAATATATTTCCCGGTCGCTTGGTGCATGAACGTTTGAAATGAGATTATATCCGACAGGTCATCAGATGCTTCAGCCATGTTATAAACCATTAAATGGTACGTATTACTTGTGTTGAGATTGTTGATGTATTCCAAATTATTCGGTTTTTCGTTTTCAGTCTGGAGTTTATTGCACTTTTCTACGCGCAATATACTTTCCAACATTTCTCTCTCCTTTAAAAGACCATTAAGGACCTTATGCTCTATGGCAACATCATTTGTCAAGTCGGAATTAAAGTTGATCTTCGCAAGCATATCCAGATCTCTACTGTGATCAGCAATGCTCTTCAAGAATCTATCAGGGATACTCGAGTTATACTCGCTGATCAACCGTTTACAGTCCGCTGTTATTCTATTCATCTTCTTCAAGCTATCACTATATCTTCTATCTGCTTCCTCTTGAGTTTTAAGCAGTGCGCCATGGTCACTTTGATACAACCTCGTATTGAAGGTAACAGTCTTCAAATCGAGCATCATACGATCATTTTCTTCTTTGAGCTTCTTAAATTTCGACATGTAATTGTCTCGGTTGTTATTTCTAACGATTTTTGGGATCTGGTTGCTTATGGTCTCCGCTCTCTTGTTTAGGTCATCTAGTGCCCCCTGGATTGTGAGCAATTTGGTTTTCTTGAGTTGGGCCAATTCTTTCTCTAGGTGATCTCTCTCGGTTTTGGCCTCGGTGCATTTCTTCTTGAGCGCTTGTTTCGCTTCTTTGCTTTGCAGACGTTCGTTGATCAGCATTTTTAGGTTACCGGCCGATTGCTTGGATTCTTTTGTGAGATTTTCTTGGGTTTCGGACAGCTCTTCGGTTAGATCTTGTACGGTTTGTTGGAGATTGGAAATTTGCTGTTTTGCTGCTTGGGTTTGGAGACGTTCGTTGGCCAGATTCGTATTGATACCAGCCGAATACGTGTATTCTGTTATAAGCTTTGCATCGGTGTCGTTAACCCTTTTGGTTAGATCTCTTATAGTTTGTTTTAGGTTGAAATTTTCACGTTTTAAATGTGCTAGTTCGTTAGAAAATAAACAAGAATTTAAATTATTAGTAAGAAACGCGATCTGTCTCTTCGCTTCATTGTGTCTTGCAGATAACCTTACCAGCTTAAACAAAATAAATGCACCGATAAATGTCAACAGAGCAATTATAACCAGTTTCCAGTCTTTAGGCTGTTCTTCTAAACACGTATCTCTAACAGTCTCAAGTGAAGCGATGTATTTCTGCGCGTCTTCAAGACTTTCAGATAACGTCACAATCTTAAATAACATAAATGCGCCGATTACCAACAAAGAAGCAACTATTTGCAGTTTCGACTCGTCCGCCATTTTGGTTTGGTTTCAAGCGTCAAGCTGGAATAAATGTAGTATTAAGGAGGAGACTGTAGTTCATGATGAAACTTCCCACCTTGAGTAAATAGGACTTAAGGTCCACACATTTTGAGGGAAAGTACGTCGATGCAATTTTTAGGGTCTGCTGATTGAATTTAATGTATCGGTCATTCACAATACAGTACAGCGCAGGCGTTATATTAATTCACATTAATCGATATTGAAAAAACATGGAAAGAATAATAATAATAATAATAATAATGAAATTTGTAAAAGCTAAAAAAATCATCAACAAAATCCGGTTTGCGTCAATAACGCTCCTTTTCATTTAATGTTTATTAGTTCCAAAATTTGGTTTAAATTTGTCTGTTTAGTTTTTGCTTCTTATTTTTCTGTTATATAAGCTATATGTATAAGTCTAGTCCAATCAAATGTGTTTTAGGCAGGAAAAAAAATATATAGAAGCTTTTTCTCGCTTGGTCTATATGTTTTTTGGGATGCTGAATCCGAATTTCAACTTTGCTACTTCCTACGGATATGGCTTCACAATGAAAATCGCAAAAAACTCAAAATTTTCGATCTTTCTTCAGTTTTTTTGCCAAAAAGTCAAAAACTATGCCCTTTTCGAGGTAGACCACTCGGTAGGATAATGAAGCACAGTAAATTGCCTATAAGAGGCGCCTCTCAAATGCATGGTTTAGTTGAACGGTTTGGCCGCTAGACCGAGTTGGAAAAAGGCAAAATTTTCCTACTTTGTGGAAAACCATGTTTTCTAGTTTTCGCTTCAAGTTTTTTGCTTGTACCTCAAAAACTATGCTTCTAATTTAAAAAAAGCTTGGATGCCGCGGAAACTACATTAAATTCCCTACAAATTGCACACCTTAATCACTTATTTTGACCAAGCCGTGTAGCCGCTAGAGCACATTGAAATTTTATGTCTTATTTTATGTCCTATTACGCGAAACAACGAAACAACATCAAAAATTCAGTATGAACCAATATTATTACTATTTACTTATTAAAAACCATTTAGTTGCTCTTTATAACTAACAATTAATGTAATTACTTATTAATTATATATCAACTTAATTTTTACTTTTTAAAGATTATTTGTCCAAAGTATAATTGTGTATTCAGGCACAAAATACTTAATACTTATATAAAAAATTTCACTAAAACATTTTGTTATAAATTGATTTATAACAAATATATAATAAAAAAATCAAATGTGTGCAAAAATGAAAATTACCTTTGGAACCTTTTTTTATTTATTAGCCACCTTTTTATTTATTCGAAATGCATTGGGTTTGACTTTTCTGCTTTAAAAACACATTTGAAGTTTCAAAGCAGGGTGGCTGGGGGTGAAGGCATGAAACCTAAAATTCTCTAGGTACCATTTTTGAACTTCCCCCTCGATATCTAAATCGACGTGTTTCCACTCAAAGCAATAATCGCATCAGGTCAAGAGTTATTAAGGGTGGATACTTTTGAAATGAACACACTGTATATTTTTTCCTGAAACAGCTAATTTGACTGGACTAATAGTAAATTAGCTTCTGTTACATTTTTAACAAACTAACTCGACAATCAAACTTGTTTTTCCAAAATCTGGCCGTCTTTACCGCTAAAGATCTTCAAGGTGGGCAGTTTTGACATTAACAAGTTACGGACAAAGACAACTTACGTGTATAGTTAGTGTACATGAGCAAGCCAGACGAATGAATCATTATCTTCATCCTACAAAAAGTGAGGCCAACTTCCCACAAATGAAGATATAACCCTAGTAGAGGTGATGATTATCCATAACCACAACAATATTATCTATAAACACGGTGGCATTGTTGACAACTGTCAGCGAACGAGATAACGTGCTGTTGAAACTATCAAAACTAAAAATAGAAAGTAACAATGCAGGGCATTATGTTACGATAAGAGTTTAGTAGTTCCCAACGTTAAGAGATGGCGCTTATTGTTGATATTTTAACATGTTATTTACTAAGCTAACATTTTACCTGCTGAAGTTGGACCTGTTTTTTTTTTAATTATTAGTAATGTTATTCATCTTAACATTTTGAAAACTAAATAAACAGTCATTGTACAAATATTATATCACATTTATTGCATGCATTTGCGTTTAGTTGTACAACCAGCGGATAGATGGCGCTGCTTGGACGTTTTTCATATCACTGTTTTAGTGTTTTCCTAAAACTCAAAAACAATGCAGTTTGGAAATAATACGATTGCAAATATGTTATTATAACAAATTGGTTGATAACACAATATAAATAAATAATAATCTATTAAATAGAAACACATTTTATTTTGAAACAAACAAACATAGGTACAACATAAAATATTTGCAGTAAACAGAAAAATTATGAAACTAACATTTTCGAGAAAAATATAGTACAAAGTTTCTAACTTATCTCCATATTACGCTCTCCATATTAATCAATTTAATAGAAGACAATCATATTTTTTTCAGTCATTAAAACAATTAGAAGTCATGTGAAAAATAGAACATTGCCTAAAAAGGTGTTGTGATGAGTAAAAACAATTGAAAGTCGTGTTGAATTTGACGTACAAATATGTATTTTAAATATTAATCATATATACATACTTAGAAATATACTTGACAATAGCTTAGACTATGTTAGATATGATAGTTGTATGTTGTCTAAGTGCAATGATTAGAAATAGATTACACAAAATTGAAAAGCATTTATTTACGTTTTGTTAAAACGATAAGTGTTATCAGGTTATATTATGATCACGTTATTAGGAAATCACGATTTAAATCATCACTTGTTAAGCTTATCAACATTGACATTTTTGTTAGCCTTCCTCTTTTTCGGTTTAAACTTCTCCACCTTAACATGCCCATACCCATCAAAAATATTCTTGCTACTAAGAACATCCTCCAAGTCCTGCTGTGTTTTGAACGTAATCTTAGTGGGCCTTGGTTCCTTTCCTACGTCACCATACCTTTCGACATTGCTAATGAACATTTTTCTCGTCCCTTCCTCCATGTTACGAACAACCAGAATGGGTTGCTCACTTGTCAAATTGTTGAGGTATTCCAAATTGTTTGGCTTATCGTTTCGAACCTGACTGTTATTAGGATTGCTTCTTTCTACTTTTAGAATATTCTCAAGCACCTCGCGCTCTTTTATAAGATTACGCAGCACATCTTCTTGAATGGGTGCCTCCTTCGCAAACTGTGTGCCAAAGTTGACCTTCTCCAGGGTGTCCATATCTCTAGTGTGATCGGATATAGACTTTAGGAAATTATTTGGGACAGTGTTGTTATAATCGTTGACCAGCTTCCTGCATTCTTTGGTTATACCATTGATTGTTTTGATGGTACCCATGCACCATACGTCGTTTTCCTTTTGAAGCTTGAGTAGTGCATCATGGTGATTTTGGTAGAACCTCGTGGTGAAAGTAACACTGGTCAAATCTTTGATCATTCGGTCATTTGTATCTTTGAGGATGTTAAATTCCATGGTGTAATTTTCGCGGTTGTTGCTTTTGACGTTTTTGAGGATTTTATTGGTTATGGCATCCGCTCGCTTCTTTAGATCTTCTAGTGCTGCTTGAATTGCTAGGAATTCCGTCTTCTTCAGTTGTGTTAATTCGTTTTCGGCAAGCTCTTTTTGGACTTTAGCCTCAGAGCATTGTTTCTTGAGAGCTTGCTTAGAATCTTTGCTTTGCTTACGTTCGTTGGTGAGCATCTTTACAGCTCTAGCAGCGTTTTTGGTTTCTTCTGCGAGTTTTTCTTCGGTTTCTTCAATCTTTTTGGTCAGCTCGTCTATGGTTTCGTGTTGTGCAAGTATTTGTGTTTGCAACCTTGAGACTGCGTTCGCGTTTGCTGTGTTGGAACTCATTAAAGTTGTCTTGATGGTACGTAGTTGGTCGTTTTCCCTTTTTAAACAGCGATTTTCTTCAGTCAAACTCCAAAGTTGAGTTTGTCCATATTTAAAGGAATCTCTTTGTGCCAGGATGTCTATGTAGAGAGCCTCCAGCTCGTTGAACTTGTTGCGGTGTTCCTCGACGACACTTTTTGCAATGGTAATTGTACCATCTTCGTTTGGTGTACCATCGATAACGCTAGATGATGAACCCATGCTCACTAGATGCACACACTCACATGTAAATGTCGAGACACAGTGTACCCACATATTTTCGATAATTCCTAATTTTGTATTGGTTGCGATAGCATTATCATCAACAGATAAGAGTCTTGTTTGCTTGTACATTGTATAAAAATGGGGGAATACCAACGTAACAAATATTAAATAGTCAACTTTCGGCCAAAGGTTATCACACGACTGTCTTAGCGTATATAGGTACTGTGTTTTCAATTGCGTAATCAATTTTCAAACCAATCCCAGAATGAAGTTTACTTTAGTTTGTCTGATTCTATCGGCAAATGGTGATTTTTTTTATTGGATTCCTGTGATGGATTCGTCCAAAATTGGCTAGCTATACGTGATAAAAAATTATGTTGTATTTAGTCAACTTGAAATACATAAAATCAAAAGAATATCAAGTTATTTTATAAGGTAACGGAATGTAAGGGAAGGAAAGTAAAATAAATAAGAATAAAAAAATAAATAAAGAGACGAACGAAAAAGAGACGTGTTTTAGGTAAATGGTTGTTTTAGGCAAAAGGCTTTTTTGTAGGCAAAAGCTATTTGCCTGGGCAAATAGATATGGAACCTTAATTTATATATTTTGATGCTATTTGCCTAGACCGTTGTCAGGCAAATAGCAAATACGTCATAATTCATATTTAGTCGTTGATTAGTTCTGAGTAAACTCGTATTCTAATCGTCATGATTCTAATGAAGTTACGCCTGATTTGTTGTGACAAGCGTCAATATTCATAGTGCGGAGATATACGATTTCATATGGATTTATTCCACTTAAACAAGACTTTTAAGTTAGTACTGTTTAGTTTCCTATTTACCAGGAAAAACTTATACTAGACTGGAAAACACTAAATTTCTGAATTCTTATCGACTGGACGATTGTCTGCATCGATGCAGATAATGATATCACCTAACCCTTCTTTTGCATACGGAAATCATGCGGAACAAAATATACAACTCAGTGAACATTTGGTGTGTTGAATCGTTTTGCATGTCTTTATAATGGTTCATCGATATGCTGCGGAGGTTAATGTGATGTTCCAAACACAGTAGCCGAACCAAGTACTTATTGTTGTGATAAGAAACGCAGATGAAGTTAATAGCGCTGTCAACCATCACATAACCTCACATAATTTGAAAATCCAACGGTAGGCCGTTGCACACGCACCGGCAAAACCGGACCCGATTCCGGCGCCGCATGCAATGTAACCAGATCGATTACGGTTACACTCTGTTCGCTAAAACAAGTCGCTTACGTAATTGCTGCAATACGTAGGCAATGCCTATCGCCAAAGATTATCTGTTATGCAAATGAGCATAACTGACAGAGAGGAAGGAAGAGACACCCATTAATTGATGACGCTACGGACTTCTCTACCCGTACGGAATGTATTTTAGCGTAGCGAAACATAACCGATCAATGTATATACAAATTGCTATTTGCCTAACAACGGCTTGGGCAAATAGCCTTCGCCTAGGCAAAAAAGCCTTTTGCCAAAAATAACCATTTGCCTAGGACACGACGTTTTATCTGCGACTCATAAACAACTGTCATCCACTTAGGTTTTGACAGACTGACGGTACGTTCGTATGAATATTGAAATCAATATTCAAACGAACTTATAACGTCATTATTATGCAAAACCACTGTCATCATAATAATCATAATAATCATCGGTGTGTAACATGGTATGGAGTGTATACTCAGATACGTATGCAATGAACTTATTATATGTGAGATTATACTTATTATAAAGATAAAGAAAAGAGTCCAGTGCTTGTCTAGTGTACTCATCTCTAGTTACTTTGAAACTTTTTACTTTAACATACGCAGTATAATAAAGTATTGTAATCGTGCCGAAAAAAAAATGAGATTTTAGCGGAAATAGGTCTTTTTGGGTCCCCTGAACATTTTTGACCAAGGTACAAAAAAAATGTCTCTCTGTGTGTGTGTCTGTATACCCGATTTTTGTGGAGACAATTTCGGAGAAACTACTAAAGGTATCGGGCCGAAAGATCATATTTAGAAGTTTCATGACTAAGCTTAGAGCTGAAAAGCTTTTGGTTCAAAAGGGTCCAAAGGAACTGGGTATTTAGTCTTGCATTTTGCAATGTTTTTGCATATGAGCCGCAATTTCTATAATTTCGTCAAAATAGTCAAATAATAAATTAAAGTAGAGGAAATTTTGTATAATTTATGTCTATAACATTTTTAGGTAAAGTTAATAGTTTAGCTGCAGGAGCAAATTCTAATTGATCGAAATCGTGTCTGCATTAATAGCAGGTAACCAGGATATTTTGAAACTTTTGACAGTATTCAGAACGTCAGCGGTTGCGAAACGTCAATTCAACACGCAAATGTATGGAGAATGCCATGAGGAGCAAGATTGTAAGACGGTATGTTAACCTTAAAACTTATTTGGAATATTGAGCATAATTGTTTTTGACCTTTTGTAGTTAGCACTGAAGACGTGGTAATACCCGAAAATATAGTATGTTAGAAGCGAATATAATATATTAATCATCAGAATCAAGAACCTTTTTACTTTAACATACGTAGTATGACAAAGTATAGTAATCGTGTCAATTTTTTTTTTTAGATTTTAGCGGAAATATGTCCTATTGGGTCCCCTAAGCATTTTTGAGCCGCTTTATCTGGAATTTCGTCGAAATAGTTAAATAATAAATTAATGCAGAGGAAATTCTGAATAATTTATGACTATGACATTTTTTGGTAAAATAAATAGTTTAGCCGCATGAGCAAATTCTATTTCATCGAGATCGGTCGTACTGCATTAAAACACTATAGTATTAAAACTAGTTAGCCAGGATTTGTCAGATATTGTGATTCTAATGACAGTAGGTAGTGTCAAATGCTGATGTTTTGACATTACATGCTGTAAATCTAATCAAAATATCTGTCTAGTTCTAGTAGTTTTATTTTAATGCAGACATGGCCGATCTCGATCAAATGGTATCTCATGCAGCTAAACTATTAATATATGGTATGATAAAGTCATGTGCCTGGCCACATCAGATTTTTACTAGTTACTAAAAGTACTAGTATTTTTTATTCTTATTCTTGACTTTATACTACATTGTCACCACTGTAAAAACGGCACTGAATTTCGCTTAATTTTTAACGAATTTATATACCTTTGCTCACTATACAGGAAAGTGTGAAAAGTTGGTCGTAAAACTGCTATATCGGGAACCTAATAATATCTCACAGGACCTAGTTTCTTATCTGCGAAATCTTTCAACTAGGGTATAAAATAAATTTTTTTCTTGTCCGTATCACATGTTATTCTCACACAGAACCTATTTTCTTATCTGCAAAATCTTTCAACTTGGTATAAAATACCTTTTTTCTTGTCATTATCACAATATAACATGTACATAACATATTTTATACCGGTATTCGAACAAAGGGTAACGATATCCTTATTATCAGTAGATAAAACGTCAAAACACTCAGGATTTTATTGTTGCTGTATGTATGTTCAATTAAAAAAGCTGTATTTTGGGATTTTTCATTTTTGGCAGTCATTTATAAATCAAACCCATTGTTTTACAAAAAAAACAAATTATTTTATTTCACAATTATGACATTAATATATGACATTAATATTGTATCTACATCTTATCTCGAAACGTAAAATAAGTAACAAAATATGCATTTTTCTGTGCCTATTTTCTATTTGGAATATATTTTCCCACGCGTATGCACCGATATTGCCCGAAACTACTTGGCTTGCTATTCAGGACATCGTCAAAATCTCGCAAGGATTTCATAGTGATTTTTGCAGGTCTCGGAGACTTGCTTAAAATTCCAAATCTTTGGACGCCAAAACAATCGATTTTTCGGCCAGTTACGTTACGCATGAATGTCTCAAAGCAAACTATATCATCGTAATCATCATTTTCTTCCGCCATATTGTAAACAACTAAATCGTACGTCTGGTTAGAGTCTTGGTTGGTGATGTAGTCTAAATTGTTTGGTTTCTCATTTCCGACATGGTTGGCATTATTATTGCTCTTCTCTACGTTTAGAATACCTTCTAGTATACCTTTTTCGTGCGACAACCCACTCAAGATATCTTGTTGCATGGCCTCCTCTTTTGCAAATGCAGAACTGAAGTTGACATTTTCCAGCATATCCATATTTCTTGTATGCTCAGCAATTACCTTTTGGAAATTATCCGGAACTGTAGAGTTGTAATCGTTGTTCAACTTTTTGCAGTCCTTGGTTATTTCATGGATTGTTTTGAGGGTACCCATACATCTTTTATCGGTTTCGTCTTGTAGCTTTAGTAGAGCATCATGCTGGGTTTGGTACATCCTCGTGGTAAAAGTAACAGTCTTCAATTTGTTAATCATGGAATCATTTTCATCTTTAAGAGTCTGGAATTTCGTTGTAAAATTTTCGCGGTTTTTCTTTTTGACGTTTTTGAGAATTTTATTGCTTACGGTATCCGCTCGCTTGCTCATGTCGTCTAGTGCGGTCTGGATTGCAAAGTGGTCGGTCTTCTTTAGTTGTGTAAGCTCTCTAGTAAGTTCATTGTTTTGGGCTTCAAGTTCGTTGCATTTGTCAGTGAGAATTTTGATACTTTCAGGGTTTTCTTTAATCTTGATATTAAGCTCTTTTATACTCCTTCGGTTGTCTGAAATTTGGGTTTTCAACTCTGCTATGTGAGTATTCAGTTGGCTGTTATGTTTTTTGATGTTTGAAGTTTCGTATTTTGCTGCTGCTATTTCATCTTCTACACTTCTGAGTTTGTTCTTCAGCCCCGCAATTTTAGTCTCCAAGAAACTGTTATTTATTATTTCTGCCGACAGCTGATTTTGGGATGTCTTTTTTTCCAATTCGAGGCCTTTGTTGAGTTGTTCTGCTTCCTCGAGTTTGTTTTCGGTTACTTTATAGGTTATGTTTAGACTGCCTATAATCTGTTGTTTCTCAGAAATTTGCGCTTCTAACTCTGCTACGTGTTTAACCAGTTGACTGTTCTGTTTTTGTTTGGTTGATGTTTCGGATTTTGACGCTGTGGCGTCAATTTCTAAGCTGCTGATTTTGTTCTTCAGTTCCACGACTATAGTATTCAAGGAACTATTATTTACCCTCTCTTGTGATAGCAAACGTTGAGAGACGTTGTTTTTCGATGTGAGATGATCGTTATGATTTTCGGCTTCTTTAAGTTTATTCTCGAGTTCACTAAACTTCTGATATAGATCTTCAGCGGCACTCTTTGCAATGGTGATTGTTCCATCCTCGTTTGATATAATGCTAGTTGATGATCCCATATTTACAGAATAGATGCACAGTAGTACTAAACGTCATTGGCAAAAACGATTGTAAGGTTATCAGTAGTATTACTTATGATAGCTTATCATCGATGGAACGGATGATAAACAAAGTTTAGTTTCAGAAAGTAGGACATTTTTTGGCACACAAACTGTTGTTTCTTCCTTTTTACTTTCATAAACACCATTTCTTTAAATCTCAATTCAAACGAAAATGAATGAAATCGTACTCTCGATTTTTAATCGTTTATCCCTGCGTACCGTTTCATAGCTTTCTTTTTCTTCTCATAGTTTTACTGAAAATTACGTGTCCGCGTAGCAGTAAAACAGGTATACCGTAAAACATAGGTATACTAACAAGTTTCGGGTAGCCCAAGTTTCTATTCGGATATCTAAGCACCGAGTATAATCAGTGTGGTTTCCGCAAGTAAGGTGTAGTTTTATGATTAAAACATCTTCTCGCTACACAGTAGCCATCTTCAGGCAAAAACTAAAAATGGAAAGAACAGTTAGAAGGCATAAACGGTCACACGGTCTATAAGAGTACAAAAAAATAAACAAGTTAAAAAATTTTGTGATGCCTTATTTAGGTGTTTAAATTTACGTACTAGTCACTTGTCACAATGAAACACTAGACAAAAATTCAGGTTCTTGCAGCATTCCTGGTCATACAATCAATTAAAAATACAATTAAAATACTGGGACGAGTCTATATAGAATACGTTTGGTTATGTGTATCATGTGTATTCGTCGACGTTTCAGGTGGCGCGTCATTCGCTAGGTGCGTTCAGTACTATGCGGGGGGAGGCGATGTATTAGGTGCGTTCAGAAATGTTGTGAGGGATTAGAGGTCGTGCAAGTACGTGAATAATAAAGCTTCTTTTGTGGTGGGTAGTTGATCATTTAACAGTGTTGAGTGTAATGCCCATACGTTTATATAAGGATTTATATAAGAACGAACTACACCAAGAAGTTTTCATAACAGATTATAGGGTAGGAATTACTTTTTGAGCTAAAAGTTTACTGTTTGCTTGAAACTTCTGGACAATCCCCCAAGAGACCGGTAACTGTTAGTGTTTCACTTAAACATATCATTTTTAGAAGTTTTCACCAGACAAGAATGAAACTCTACTGTCTACACACTGACCAACAATAAACGTAATATAGTTTTTCTGTTGTTGTATAACCTGAAACTGGCTGCAGAAGTTGCGTATTGGATGCATGATGCGCCTTTGGCTTTAGCTTTTCCCAAAATTAAAAATCTCCTATTGATATTTTTACGAAAAACGCACTCAAAAGTTCTTTATGAAATTAAAACGAAACCACAAGATATTTTGAATAAGTTTCACTGTTGGTAGTAACTTTAACAATTATTTAAACATTATGCTAACATGCTGCAATTGTTTTCTGCTTATACAAGCTTTTGAGAAGATGCTGGCCGCTTGAATAAATGGTTGGAGACATGCTAATGAAATTAGCTGGGTTGTCGAGTTTTTAGAAACTAGATCTGATTCAAACATTTAAGTATTAAGCTAGCTGCCACACGTTTGTTTCAAACAAAAAGAATCGTTGTATTAGTAGGTATCGTAGTTAAATAATAAGAAGATTCGTAAAAACTGCAGCCAACTATCAACACAATAAGTACAAGTTGTTAAACAATAGTAAAGAACGTAGTTACAGTAAAGTTAATAATATGGTAACATACAGGGCACAGGCGGGATGTAAATTTCAAATAAATCAAAAATTACAGCCACAACCTGGATTTGAACCAGGGACCTTTGCGTTTCTAGTACAATGCTCTCCCATCTGACAAAAATGCGTCGTTAAACATTTTCATTTGTAGTTACAGTAATGTTTGGGTCACACGTTGTTTGTTACAGGCTTGAGTCAAATAAATTGTAACACGAAAACGTAAGTTTCTTTTTAACATCTTCAAAGTAAACCATTCAATAAAGATTGTAAAATTGTGCAAATAATACATTCCACGAGGACAATAATGTGACGACGAGGACACAAGCATGATCACGAGGACAATCCTCGCGAAACGAGGACGGGTTAAAACCCTGAGATTTGTTTTAGTAATAAAAGGTAACGTAGTGTGAATGACTATATACTACATATTAATTATTTTGTAGCGTTTTCGTTGTTTTATTTGTTGCAAATCGCATTGATAGAGACATATTCGTATTTATTAGTTAGGATTCTAAAATTGAGACACAACAAACATGGAATTAAATAATTAAAATATTTAAAAAATACCCTATAGCCCATATTGTTCTATCGTCTGTTAATGTGTAATTAATCATTTTTATTAAGAATATTATTTGTATTTATGTATATATTTGTTTCAGAATCATTGAACTTTTATACTAGAATTTTTGATTTGTCTGATTGCCAACCAATATTGAAGAATTTTTATTATTTTGTAATATTCTGGAGTAAACATTGTTAATTTTTTATAAGAATTTCTAGCTCGTGCTTACCGAGCAAGGCCTAATGTATATTGCGCAACTGGCACCTTTCAAAACCAAAAATACAAGCACAAAATGAACACAATTGAAAATTTAATTCTATAATCGTGTCAATCGAGCATCCAATAAGAAGTCTTAATAACAAATTGGTAAGCAATAAAAGGTGAAAATATTATTTGAAATTAGCCACATAAACGGAAAACAATGACTAAATTTAAAGAAAAGTTGACAAATTTGAAAATTCTGTGATAACGATCATCGACAACGAAATTCAAAATTTCTATCATTACTATTATACGTAAACACTTAAAAGGCGACAATACTAAGTCAATTAGTTAATAATAATTGTTGTTATATATAAGCTGTATGAATGGTCTGTATGACCATTCATGTATGAACATTATCTATTGGCGATAATGTTATCATAAGATTTAATAAAAACAATAATGAAGGTATTGCCTAGTGACGTACGAATTTCACTTAAGTACAAGTTTTTTAATTAGGCTTCTAAAAAATGGTCTCTATTATTTGTAATACTCGTTAAATATTTTAATGCTGAAATAAAGATAAATAATCATCATAAAAATATTTATCATACTGTCATATCTTTTATTTTCTTCGTAATACAGCATTCACAAAAAAATCTTTTTAAATTACATTTTAAGTACATATTATACCAAAACAAGGCCACATAATTGGTGACTTTACATTCTTCTATGTCTATTTTCGTGGATTATATTTTCCTACGCGTATGCGCCCATATTGCTCGAAAATAGTTGCCTTGCCATGCAGAACATCTTCAAAGTCTCGTAAGGATTGCAAAGTAATTTTAGCAGGTCTGGGAAACTTTCTTAGAATACCAAATCTTTGGACGCTAAAACAGTCGATTTTTCGTCCAGTTACGTCACGCATGAATGTTTCAAAGCAAATTTTATCACCGTAGTCATCAGTTGCTTCCGCCATATTGTAAACAACTAAAACGTACGTCTGGTTCGAGCCTGGATTGGTGATGTACTTTAAATTGTTTAGTTTCTGATTTCCCACCTTGTTGGTGTTATTATTGCACTTCTCTACTTTTAGAATACCTTCTAGTATACATTTCTCATGTGACAAGTCACTAAAGATTTCTTGTTGTAAGGCCTCTTCTTTTGCAAACGATGAACTAAAGTTAACCTTTTCCAGCACATCCATATCTCTTGTATGATCAGCTATCGCCTTTAGGAAACTATCCGGAACACTATTGTAATCGTTGTTCAACTTCCTGCAGTCCTTGGTTATTACATGGATTGTTTTCAGGGTTCCTATACATATTTCATCTGTTTCGTCTTGTAGCTTCAGTAGAGTATCATGGTGGCTTTTGTACAACCTCGTGGTATAAGTAACAGTCTTCAAGTCTTTTATCATGGCATCATTTTCATCTTTCAGGGTCTGGAATTTCGTCGTGTAATTTTCTCGGTTGTTGTTTTTGGCGTTCTTGAGGATTTTATTGCTTATGGTATCCGCTCGCTTGCTCAAATCTTCTAGCGCAGCCTGGATTGCAAACTGCTTGGTCTTCTTTAGTTGTGCCAGTTCTCTAGCGAGTTCATGCTTTTGGGCTTCGAGCTCAATGCATTTATTGGTGAGCATTTGGTTACTTTGGCACGTTTCTTCGATTTCTTTAGTTAGCTTCTTTCGTTCGATTAGGTTCGTATGGTAGTCTGAATATTGGGTTTCCTCTAAACTTCGGTTTTTGTTCCTCAAGTCCACGATTGTGGATAAACAAAGATTGTATTTGTTTATTTCTGCTGACAGCTTAATTTTGTATGTGTTTTTTTCCAACGCGAGGTTATTGTTGAGCTGTTCAGCTTTCTCTAGCTTGTTTTTGATTTCTCTAATGGTTGTGTTTAAAGTTGTTATAGTCTCTTGTTTCTGGGAATGTTGGATTTTTGTCACTTCTAAGGGTTTAACCAGTTGGCAGTTCTGGTTTTTTAATCTGCTGAATTTGTTCTTCAATTTCACTACTATGGTATTCAACGAAGTGTTGTTCGATCTGAGAAATATGATCGTTACGATTGTGACACACTGTGCGACAATGATTGTTCCATTCTTCGTAGATACAGCGCTGGCTGATGACCCCATATTCACCGAACAAATGCACAAACTAAATGTCATTGGCGAAAACAATTGTTAGGTTATCAGTAGAACTACTTATGATAGATAACAATATCGTCGACGGATTCGGTGATCAACAAATTTTAGCTTAAGAATGTATAGTGGATTTCCGTATTATACATGCTTATCTTTTTAATTTACGCAAATCTAATGATAATAAAAAACGCAGAATATTGGGGTCCCTCTAGCTTAATTTAAAATAAGAATGTTGACACTACTTCCGGTATAACCGGAAGCAACCGAAATCTGATTAATTTCAATAATTCGTGTTTTTCTCAAATATGTTATACTTATTACAAAAAAAACAGTAAGTTTGAAGGTTTTTGTTTAGTTTTCCTCCTATCAAAATTATCAACTTCAAAATTTCAATATTTTGTAATTTATAAACCTTGGTATTTAAAGGTTTGGGATATTTCTGAACTATTGCTATTACAAATTATCGACACGAATTCCCTAATATGATTTCGTGATTTTTTCTTTTACCTCCTTTGTTAACACCGCGGGCTTTTTTGAAGGGGTTAAATCTCATAGTATCTTAAAAAATACAACTGTGTATAATTGTTAAAACAATTATGATAACTTTATCATTAGATATAATTAGATAATAATCGACATTCCAAATAATATTGTTGCTATAGGAAAATGGTACTCCCATAAAGAAAGAAACCGATAACTACAGAAAAATGTGCTATTGTTTAATTCTAATGTAATAGTTTCAGTAAATTATCGCTGTTTTAGTTAATATTTTTATTAAAACGACCATAATCACATATTTTTTTATTTCCTTGTCTAAATAACAAATTATACAGTTAACATCTATTCCACTGATATATTACTTGTACCAATGTTATCTGGTAGTATAAATCAAACTATAATTTGAAAATAAATCTTCATATAAACTAGTTATTAACATTTTTCTTGGCTTTCTTCCTATTTGGATCAAATTTTGCTACCCGTATGCGTCCATACCGTTCGAAGTTGCTGTTCAGGACATCTTCATAATCTCGATAAGAATTGAACGTGATTTTAGCAGTTCGGGGCGTCTTGCATTGAACACCAAATCTTTGGACGCCTAATAATTTCATTTTTCGTCCAGTTACCGTCTGCATGAACGTCTCAAAGGAGACAATATCGGAGTAGTGGTCACTTGCTTCCACCATATTGTAAACTACTAAATCGTACGTCTGCTTTGAGTCCAGGTTGTTGATGTGGTTTACATTGTTGTGGTTTACATTGCTTGGCTTCTCGTTTCCAACTTGGTTGTTATGATTATTGCTCTTTTCTGCGTTTAGAATACCTTCAAGCATATATTTCTCGTTCGATAGACAACTCAAGATTGTATCCTGCATGGCTTCTTCTTTGGCAAACACTGAACTAAAGTCAACCTTCTCAAGGACATCACAAGCTCGGTTGTGGTCAGCGATCGCCTTTAGGAAGCTATCTGGGTTACTGGTATTGTAATCGTTGATCAACTTCTTGCAGTCCCTGGTTAGTTCATGGATTGTTTTGAGGCTTCCCATACATGTCTTATCGGTTTCGTCATGTAGCTTAAGTAGTGCGTCATGATGGCTTTTATATAATCTCTTCGTGAAACTAACCGTCGTCAAGTCTTTTATCATGCGATCATTTTCATCTTTGAGGGTCTGGAATTTCGGCGTGAATTTTTCACGATTGTTGCTTTTGACGCTTTTGAGGATTTCGTTGCTAATGGCATCGGCTCGTTTGTGTAGATCGTCCAGCATTGCTTCGATTGAAAACAGTTTGGTCTTCTTTATTTGTGTCAGTTCTCGCTGAAGTTGATCATTCTGGACTTTAACCTCGGTGCACTGTTTCTTGAATGCTAGTTCTGAATCTTTGTTTTGCTTGCGTTCGTTGTCGAGCATTCTTTTAATTTGGTCCGCTTTGTCGGTCTCTTGGGTAAGCCTTTGTTCGGTTTCTTTAATCTGTTTGGTTAGCTCCTCTATGGTTTTTTGGTGGTCAGCAATTTGAAGCGTTAGACGAATCATTTCACTGATAGTCGCCGCGTTGGAAGTCTGCAATGTGTCATTTGTAGCATGCAGTTGTACGTTGTTATCCGACAGGTCGATGCTCTTGACGATGTTGATCAAATTTTCAGTTTTTAGAGCTCCTAGTTCACTTTCTAAACGACTGGTTGCGGTAACCAGCTGCTCGACTCTGTTACGCAACAAACTACTGTTTTCCCTCTCTTCTAACAGCAACCTTTCAGAGATGTAGTTTTTCGATTTTAGGTTGTTGTTAAGATTTTCTGCTTCCTTGAGTTTGTTCTCGAGTTCACTGAACTTTTGGCGGTGTTCTTCAACGAGACTATTGTCAACGGTGACTGTGCCATCACCGTTTGCTATGGTACTAGCAGATGACCCCATGTTTACCGAACAAATGCACGAATCTAAAATGCATTGACGACAATAATGGATTATTACCATTCGCAAGTGAAACGTTATCGTTGTCAGATAAGGTGATTAGCTTTGCTACAAACACTATAAGATAGGAAGATAGGGGATTTCCATGTAAAAATAAAAATTCGGCGTTTGTTTAGACATTCTTTTCAACATTTTCAAGAAAATTTAGGATAACTAAAAAACTTTAATGTTTTTATCTGATCTAATCAATTAACAGGTTTATCATTTCACTTTTTACAGGAAATAAATATTAAAAATACAATGATTAAGCGAATTATAACAAATTGCATCTTCCCATGGGAGAAACCACAGTCACCGTACTAAACACGGACGCTACGTTGTTCCGTGACTCTCACTGACCAGTAAGGAGCACTTCCCAGGGTAAAATGTATTAACAGTAGGTGTATTATAGTATTTATTTAAAGTGCGCAAAACATCAGCAATCATTACATAGTAATTACACTTTTGCAGATGTTGGCTTACAACATTTTCACAAAAACAATACCAAACCCAATAGATAGATGCTGATATCAACATTAAATGTGGATATGTAGGCTTCTGAACGTGACTCTAGCACTCAGTAATTTCTTAATAATAGGGTATTTGACTGTATTAAAAATATGGCTTTAGATTACAGTTTAAGGAAACTATTTGTTATTACTTAAAAACATATGCTTTATTTCTATTAAAAACCAAAACTAAAATTGAATTTTATTCACGTCCTATCACGTGATTGAAAACGCTCTGTACTTTACTCAGTCTCCAGTAACGTTATTCGTTAGTTTAGTACGCTTATGCTTTTCCCGTTTGAATTTACTACGTTAATTTACAAACAATAGAAAACAACTTTGTTAAAGCGCTTAGTGGTAATCTACCGAAGGATAACGCTTTGAAGGTGTGATTCTTCTTTAAACATAATCCTTATTTTTAAACCCCGGAACTAAGCAACGTGTAAAAAGTGAGCATAACTGTAGGTTAGGTTAGTCCTAACGTAAAATGTCAGATTATACCTGGATCGAAAATACTATAGATAACTTATTCTAGTCAGCTTTACTTATGTCGAAGTAATCATAACAACAAAAAACACTTGTATTGGCCGCTATTTATTTCACTTGGATTTCTACGAGCCAGTCTCAACCACCATCTTGCAGTTTCAAATCCTTCGGAACAGCTACAAATAGTCTATCCGGAGTTTTTATTAACGTATTTCTGCAATGTGGATTTATACACCATTTAAAACCCATTTTTATGTAGAAATTGTGAAAACAACACGTCATACAACACAATTACCAAACAGCGACGATGCCGATGCTTACAGATCATAATGGCCGATTGGACAGCTGGTATCGTGTGACGTCACAAGAATCACGTGATCTACGTATAACAGAAAGTATCGTTTTGGCGGGACTTTTTGTGATTCAAAAATTCATCCAATAATAATCAAATACCCTATCGCAGCTGTTTTTTCTTAGTTTTTAATGTAATCTATTGTTTATTATTTGTTGTACGCAATGATTTTCAATTAGTTGTGACTTTTATATGTTTTTTTGTACATGTTCGCACAGATCACTACTAGAAAACGTCTGTGCAAGAAGTTAAGAAGATTTAAATATCACCCATTATTAAGGTGGCCAGAATTGAATGTAGAACAGCGGGACAGTAGCGGAGAGGGGGTAGTAAGTAAAACAACTTTCTAGCGTCTTCAGAAAAGTCAAAAATCGACAAATTTTAGGATTTTGCCAAATATTTAACACAAAAGTATCATTAATATCACTTTTAGTTTGGTTAGGTACGTTTTTTTTCTTTTAATTATCATTATCATATATTTCTTTAAACTTTTGTGCTTGTGATAAAAAAATACTTGTTTGTGTAAAATATATTTAATTTATTTGTCATTATTCGTCATTAGATGCAGCATTATTACTAATTAATTCTTTTGCTATATTTATTAAAAATAAAAAGGTATTGTTTGGTACAAGAACAAGTTTTCTTTGTTGTCATTTCTCATAGGAATTCAAGTGGTATATTCTTTCACTGAACATAAATTCTTCAAATGGCCTTTGTACGAAATAAATATTTTAAATAAATAGATTTGGATGAACTAATAAATATAGTAAGAAGACTAAGAAAGATGAGTTATATTCTTATGGTTAATAAAACAAATCTTAAGGTTCAAGACGATAACAAACAAATGTTTTAATCTAACGCCTATTTTGCTAAACTTTGATGTTAAGTAACTGTGTAATGTTTGACCAGCTTCCATAGTTTTGACGATGCATTTTAAAATAATTCACCAAGATTAGCACATACTGCCTATTGTGACTTTGAAACACCATTAGACAGAGTAGAATGTTGCACAATCTTTAAGAATTCTTTAAGATTCTGTGTGTGCACAGAATCACATATACATTGCTTATCTTTTTAATTTACGCAAATCTAATGATAATAAAATACGCAGAATATTGGGGTTCGTCTAGCTTAATTTAAAATAAGAATGCTGACACTACTTCCGGTATAACCGGAAGCAACCGAAATCTGATTAATTTCAATAATTCGTGTTTTTCTCAAATATAGAACATATAATGGTCTACTTATTACAGAAAAAACAGTAAGTTCGAATGTTTTTTGTTTAGTTTTCCTCCTATCGAAATTATCATCTTGAAAATTTTATATATTTTATAATTTATAAACCCTGGTGTTTAAAGGTTTGGGATATTACTGAACTATTCCTATTACAAATTGTCGACACGAATTCCTTAATAGATTACGTGATTTTTTCACCGCGGGACTTTTTGAAGGGGTTAAATCTGATGGAAACTTAAAAAATACAACTGTGTACAATTGTAAATACAATTATGATAACTTTATCATTAGATATAATTAGATAATAATCTACATTACAAATAATATTGTTACTATAGGAAAATGGTACTTCCATAAAAAAAACGATAACTACAGAAAAATGTGCTATTGTTTAATTCTAATGTAGTTTCAGTAAATTACAGCTGTATTATTTAATATTTTTATTAAAACTACCATAATTACATATTCTTTTATTTCCTTGTCTAAATAACAAATTATACAGTTAACATCTATTCCACTGATATATTACTTGTACCACTGTTATCTGGTAGTATAAATCAATCTATAATTTGAAAAAAAGTCTTCATATGAACTAGTTATTAACATTTTTCTTGGCTTTCTTCCTATTTGGATCAAATTTTTCTACCCGTATGCGTCCATACCGTTCGAAGTTGGTGTTCAGGACATCTTCATAATCTCGATAAGAATTGAACGTGATTTTAGCAGTTCGGGGCGTCTTGCATTGAACACCAAATCTTTGGACGCCTAATAATTTCATTTTTCGTCCAGTTACCGTCTGCATGAACGTCTCAAAGGAGACAATATCGGAGTAGTGGTCACTTGCTTCCACCATATTGTAAACTACTAAATCGTACGTCTGTTTTGAGTCCAGGTTGTTGATGAGGTTTACATTGTTGTGGTTCACATTGTTTGGCTTCTCGTTTCCAACTTGGTTGTTATGATTATTGCTCTTTTCTGCGTTTAGAATACCTTCAAGCATATATTTCTCGTTCGATAGACAACTCAAGATTGTATCCTGCATGGCTTCTTCTTTGGCAAACACTGAACTAAAGTCAACCTTCTCAAGGGCATCACAAGCTCTGTTGTGATCGGCGATCGCCTTTAGGAAGCTATCCGGGTTACTGGTATTGTAATCGTTGATCAACTTCTTGCAGTCCCTGATTAGTTCATGGATTGTTTTGAGGCTTCCCATACATGTTTTATCGGTTTCGTCATGTAGCTTAAGTAGTACGTCATGGTGGCTTTTATATAATCTCTTCGTGAAACTAACCGTCGTCAAGTCTTTTATCAAGCGATCATTTTCATCTTTGAGGGTCTGGAATTTCGGCGTGAATTTTTCGCGATTGTTGTTTTTGACGCTTTTGAGGATTTCGTTGCTAATGGCATCGGCTCGTTTGTGTAGATCGTCCAGCATTGCTTCGATTGAAAACAGTTTGGTCTTCTTTATTTGTGTCAGTTCTCGTTGAAGTTGACAATTCTGGACTATAACCTCGGTGCACTGTTTCTTCAATGCTAGTTCTGAATCTTTGTTCTGCTTGCGTTCGTTGTCGAGCATTCTTTTAATTCGGTCCGCTTTGTCGGTCTCTTGGGTAAGCCTTTGTTCGGTTTCTTTAATCTGGTTGGTTAGCTCCTCTATGTTTTTTTGGTGGTCAGCAATTTGAGTCTTTAGACGAATCATTTCACTGGTAGTCGCCGTGTTGGAAGACTGCAATGTGTCATTTGTAGCACGCAGTTGTACGTTGTTATCCGACAGGTCGATCAAATTTTCAGTTTTTAGAGCTCCTTGTTCACTTTCTAAACTGACTGTGCCATCACCGTTTGCTGTGGTACTAGCAGATGACCCCATGTTTACCGAACAAATGCACGAAACTAAAATGCATTGACGACAATAATGGATTATTACCATCCTCGAGTGAAACGTTATCGTTGTCTGATAAGGTGATTAACTTTGTTACAAACACTATAAGATAGGAAGATAGGGGATTCCCATGTAAAAAAATCCGAAATTCAGCTTTTGTTTAGACATTCTTTTCAACACTTTCAAGAAAATTTAGGATAACTAAAAAACTTTAATGTTTTTATCTGATTTAATCAATTAACAGGTTTATCGTTTCACTTTTTACAGTGTTAAAAACATATGCTTTATTCCTAATAAAAACCAAAATTAAAATTGAATTTTATTCACGTCCTATCACGTGATTGAAAACGCTCTTTTACTCAGTCTCCAGTGACGTGATTCGTTAGTTTAGTACGCTTATGTTTCTCCAGTTTGTATTTACTACGTTAATTTACAAGCAATAGAAAACAACTTTGTTAAAGCGGTTAGTGGTAATCTACCGAAGGTTAACGGTTTGATGGTGGGATTCTTCTTTAAACATAATCCTATTTTTAAACCCCGGAACTAAGCAACGTGTAAAAGGTGCCATGTGAGCATAACTTGGTAGGTTAGGTTAGTCCTAACCTTAAACTGTCAGATCGAAAATACGATAGATAACTTATTCTAGTCAATTTTACTTATGTCGAAATAACACTTGTATTGGCCGCTATTTATTTCATTTGGATTTCTACGAGCCAGTCTCAACCACTTTCTTTGCAGTTTCAAATCCTTCGGCACAGCTACAAATAGTTTAGCCGGAGTTTTTATTGACGTAATTCTGCAATGTGGATTTACTCACCATTTACAACCCATTTTATGTAGAAATTGTGAAAACATCACGTCATACAACACAATTACCAAACGGCGACGATGCCGATGCTTACTGATCATATGGGCTGATTGGACATCTACTATCGTGTGACGTCACAAGAATCACGTGATCTACGTATAACAGAAAGTATCGTTTTGGCGGGACTTTTTGTGATTCAATGTTTAATGCGGATTTTTATGAAATATTGAGGAAATAATTACGAAAAATAATGCTTTTCCAAAGTAGAGTGAATGAATAAAGACACTAAGGTGGTGTTCCAATAATAGTCAAATACCCTATTGCAGCTGGCGTGTTTTAGTTTTTAATGTAATCTATTGTATATTATTTGTTGTACGCAATGATTCTTAATTAGTTGCTGTGACTTTTAGATGTTTTTTTTTGTGCGTGTCCGCACAGATCGCTACAGGAACAAGTCTGTGCAAAGCTTTTAATTGTGGATAAGACTCCATCTAAAACTTAAGAAGGTTTAAATATCATCACCCATTATTAAGGTGGCCAGAATTTAATGTAGAAAAGCGGGACAGTAGCGGAGATTAAAACAAAATGCTAGCGTCTTCGCAAAAGTCAAAAATCGACAAATTTTAGGATTTTGCTAAATATTTAACACAAAAGTATTATTAATATCTCTTTTGGTTAGGTTCGTTTTTTTTTCTTTTAATTATCATTATCACATATTTCTTCAAATTTTTTTACTTGTGATCAAAACATACTTGTTTGAACAAAACATAATTAATGTATTTGTCATTATTCGTCATTAGATGCAGCATTATTGGAGATTAATGCTTTTGCTATATTTATTAAAAATAAAATAGTATTGTTTGGTACAAGAACAAGTTTTCTTCGTTATCGTTTCTCATAGGCATTCAAGTGGTATATTCTTTCATTGAACATAAATTCTTCAAATGCCCTAATAGATTTGGATCAACTAAACTTATGGTTAATAAAACAAATCTTAAGGTTTAAGACGATAACAAACAAATGTTTTAATCTAACGCCTATTTTGCTAAACTTTGATGTTAAGTAACTTTTGTAATGTTTGACCAGCTTCCATAGTTTTGACGATGGATTTTAAAATAATTCACCAAGATTAGCACATACTGCCTATTGTGATTTTGAAACACCATTAGATAGAGTAGAATGTTGCACCATCTTTAAGAATTCTTTAAGATTCTGTGTGTGCTTCTTTTGCGACTAAATACAAAGGTTTATAATTCTAATAAAAGTTTAAAGTTGGCAAAAATTGTAGATACGTTTTTATCAGCGCAATTCTGATTGCAAATGACAGAAAAATGTGTAATTAATATTTTTCTTCTGACCACAAAATATTTTTAAATTGAAATGCCTTTCAACGAACGATTTGAAATACATATAGTGTTTGATAAATTAATCCTTGATACAAAGAAAAAAATTGTATAATTTAAAATAAATATGCATTGACTCAAACAAGTCTGTTCTGATTTCTTTGATGGTATTATAAGTAAACGGATCTTCGAAACCAAAACAAAAATTTTACTTAGAGAAATAAAATTTTCCTAATTTCTGTGTAGCCTTTGTTTATTTTCGATATTCTTATTTATGTATACATAAGAACATTCAAAATATTCACATAATGGCACATAATATGCTCAAAATCTTGCACAACAAAAACTAAAAAAGAACAAAGCAAAAATGAAAAATGTTTTATTTAATATTTATATAAATTTTACATCATAAACATTAGAATAGTATCTTATTTCCTACTTTAGATTGTAACAGTACTATCTTATTATCACAGACTATACCGACGTACTATAAAAGTTGTTATCTAATTAGTAGTTATCTAGTACTACTTTCCAAAATTACATCCTTTTTTTCCTGTTTGAATTATACTCGACCACATCTATGTGTCCATATTGCTCGAAATGAAATGACGGATTGCTGTACAGGACATCCTCAAAATCTCGCAACGATTTTAGCGTTATTTTAGCAGGTCTGGGCATCTTTTTTTGCACACCTAACCTTTGGACACCCAAACAATCGATTTTACGAAAAGTTACATCTCTCATAAACGTCACAAAGGAGACTATATCGGAGTAGTCATTGTTTGCTTCCACCATATTATAGACAACTAAATCGTACGCTTGGTTTGAGGATATAAGCTTATCGTTGGCATTTACATTGTTGGGTTCCTTATTTGCAACCTGGTTGGTATGATAATCACGTTTCTTCTCTGTGTTTAGCATAGCTCTCAGCGTATCTTTCTCCTTGGATAGACCACACAAGATTTGTTTTTGCATGGCTTCTTCCTTTGAGAACGCTGATCTGAAGTTGACCTGCTCCACAGTATCCATCTCTATTGTGAGATCAGCAATGGCCTTTAAGAAACTATCCGGAAAACGGGTGTTGTAATCGTTGCTCAACTTCCTGCAGTTCTTCGTTATCTCATGAACGCTTTTGATGGTGTTCATACGCCTTTCGTCTGTTTTGCTTTGAAGTTTTAGTAGTTCGTCATGGTCGCTTTCATATAACCTCTTGGTAAAAGCAATAGTCTCCAATTTGTTTATTATTTGGTCATTCTCATCTTTAAGGGTCTGAAATTTTGTCCTGTAACTTTCACGATTGTTATCATCGACAAGTTTTATAATTTTATTGCTTATTGTGTCCGCTCGTTTGTTTAGGTCTTTGAGCGTGAACTTAATTTTGAGAATTTGAAACTTTTTTTCTATTTTTGCCTTAATACGTTTGACGTTGGTTTCCTTTTCCTCGCGTTCCTCGGTGAGTAGTTCCATAGCATTTGCCACGTTTTCGGTTTCTTGTTTAAGCTTTTCTTCGGTGTCCTTGATCTGTTTGGTTAGTTCGTCTAGAGTTTTTTGGTAGGTGATATATTGAGCTTCTAGTTGTGTCTTCAATTTCCCGTTGATAGTTTGTAGTAGTACTAGTTGGTTGTCATCAGAATTCATGGTGATATGGATGGAACCTTGCAAACTTAACTCTTCTATGCGGCCACTCATTGCCTTGATATGCTTCTCTTTGATTGATGCTTCGAGTTTTAAAGCTGCAACTTCGGTTTCTAATGTACTGATTTCGTTTTCCATTTGTGTGATTCTAGTATGCAAGGAAGTATTTTCTGACCTACACGTTTGTAGCATAAACTCACTAACTATTTGATTTGTCGATTTTTTATTGTGTTCGTTGGCTTTCTTGAGTTTGCGCTCGAGTTTGACGTACTTCTTAAGATGATCTTCAATGAGACTCTTGGGAATGTTGATCGTACCGTCATCATTCACTGGAGTGAATATGATATAAGATTCCATATTCATTGAACATGTGTACAACACTAAAATGCATTCCGCAAAAACAATGGTACCTAATAGTGTCAATTAGAACTAGTCGTGATAACGTTATCAAGATTGGATGACATCGCAAATAACTACATACCTGGAATTGTACAGGATAGAAAATGTAGTACTTTCTTAAGTTTACGACACACAACAAAAGGATCTCTCAGTTCAAGCATACGATGTTGATTCAAAACAACGGGTGTGTTGCGCATACCCAAGAATATATTTTGTTTATCGAACAAGAATAGAGATCTTTTTTTTTAAGATTTTCAATTAATAATATAACGTTTGAGAACCTGATGTTTTTAAACTAATGATGCATTAGCTATAATTTAAGAATTCGAGTTTTTAATCAAAGTGTTACAAAAGGAGCCTTTTTTACAAATTATTATTATTATATTTTTGCGAGTCTTGTAGATATAATATTAAGGGCTTTCAAATCTGCGGTTATAAATTAGGTACTTTCATAGATATGAAGAAAAAATTGTATTTTATTTATCCTATCATAAATTACCAATCTTATAACACAATCAAAGATAATTAAATTAATTAATAAGACATATGCACAAATTATATTCATTTCAATGTTTTAATTGGGGACTGATTAGGGCTTCCAATCCCGGGATTACGGGATCCCGACAAATAATGAGATTTTTCGGGATCCTGGGATTATAAATCTAAATCCCGGGATCCTAAAAAAGTTAATTTGACCGACCCACAATAAATCAATTGACCAGCTTTTTTTAAGTGTGAATATCAGTCTATAACAGCACCCTTTCTGATTAAATTAAGTATCAAGCATAAAATGTTCGTTTACACCATGTTGCTATAATAGGAAGAACAGATTTTGCAAGTACTAGATATAATTCGAAATGGAGACAAACATGAACCTTTTCAACTTGCTTGAGTCTTTTTAGTTACTACAGAATATAAAATTAGTAAATAGGTAATAAAATACTCCTTCAGTTTAAGGATTTTACCATAAACTAAAAATGTAATATTTTGGTACGATGGCAGATAGATAAAAAAATCTATAATGTATGCTTGGGCTATTTGAACTGTATTTGAGAAAACCGAAAAACGTACAAGTATCTAACATTATTTTTTTTTTCATGACAAGGAATTGAATATTTATTATTCTAAGAAGTTGCACTGAATATTTCATCAATTTTGAACAATAAACAACGCCTTCACATCAATAAACATCCATGACATATGAATTCTAAAGTTATGCAATTTTATCTTAAAGAAGAAAACAAAAATACGTCAAAATGATTTGTTGGCACCAATATGGAAAATTGAAAAGTTGGCTCGATCAAACAATTTCTTTTGCCGTGTTTTTTCTTGATACGTTTTACGAAAATGCATAATTTTTGAACAAGTTTAAGATGTAAGTAACTGCAAGTTATTATCTAATCCATTTTATTTATTATTGATGTCAATGCGCACACTTTGACACGTTTTACCTGTTAAACCGTCAAGTTTGGTTTTCTACTTGTACATTTTGAAAACGTTGATCAAGTTTCGGGGTAAAAGATATTATCCAATAAACCATATTTTAGGCGTATCTTACTGACTGGATCTATCATCTCAGGCGTTTTGATGCGGCAATTTTCGCTTTTCTCATGATGATCCCGGGATTACAAAATCTTTAATCCCGAAATCCTGGGATCAGTATATTGTCCGGGATTGGAATCCCTAGTACTAATGTACTCCGTGCGTTTTAGTTGCAGAACACAAAGCTCCCAAGGACTTTCTTCAGTTATTTATGCTCAAAATCTAAGCAATGCATCAAGTTATAAATTATGGAATATATAGTTTTAATAGACACAGGACAAAATACAATTGCCCAAGAAACCACCTTCCTCTTCAAAATTTTACATAAAATATCAATATTTGATATATTTTTCCCCTCAAAACCATACTGCTATAGTTATTTATTTTGACAATATCAATATCTGTCAAATCCTGGCTAATTCGTTTTATTTTAATGCAAACACGATAGATCTCGATCAAATAGAGTCTCATGCAGCCAAAATATTAATTTTATATATTGTATGATAAAGTCATGAGCCTGGCCACAACAGATTTTTTAAATGAATTTGACTGATCTTTTATTTGTCTTAATGGCAGCATAATATTTTTATTGCCTTACAAAACAAAATTTTCGAGAAAAGACAATTGAAGGTTATAAAATAAAAGTGACAAAATCTCCGGAACGGCTCGATCGAATTTAACGAAATTTTGGAATTAAGTATTTTGCAACCATGTGAAGTCACTGGCGTTATTATCGTTGATGCACCGTTTATAGTCTCTGAGATATAACCTCAGACTTTTGAATTTGAAATGGAACATCCTGTATATTTTGATATTTTCTGTTACTGTCTTCCATTGTCTCTTCAATGTCTTCTTACGGTATTACAGTATTATATCAAAAACATATAGAAATGAACAATAACGTTTATTACAGTCCAGAAACAACTGTTCCAAAATCATTTTACCCACCTTGATAATTTGGAGAATTTGTTCCACAAACAATAATTATGTCGACATACCTACCAGCTACTATCAGTAACCACTGTCACTAAAAATGGGTCATATTTAAACTGTCAAAAAAATTCCAATTATCAACAAGTTCACTGGTATCATGTCATCATTTTAAAGATGTAACTTGCTGTAACTTTTTTGTTTAGACATTTTTCTTCATGTTAAATTGAACATTTTATTAAATAACATAAATCACATTGTTTTCTTTTAAAATAGCCCAGTTTTAACTGAAAGTAAACAATTTAGTCAGATGCTATATCAAGATTTTATTCAAAACGATATTATGGCACATTTTGTTTATTGCTCATTTAGATAACAACTGTATTATCTCATTAACTTAGAATAATATACTAACACACATTTAAATCACTTAAGAAGTGCAGTTTTGTAATCTACAGTTTATGTTGACAAACAGTAAAAGCTTTAAGCGTAAATGCACTACTTAAATGATTCAACCAGTCTACAAAATCTTTAACTTTAGACATAAAAATATTTAGTTCTTCTTCATCCAGTTCATGAACAACTCGGAAGAGATAATATTGTCACCAAATAAATCGTCCGTCTGATTTGAGCCTAGATTGTTGACGTAGTTTAAATTGTTTGGCTTCTTACTTTCAACCTTGTAGGTAGGATTGTTCTTCTCCGCATTTAGAATACCTTCAAGCATATCTTTCTCCGTCAACAAACTACTAACAATTTTTTCTTGCACAGCTTCTTCCTTGGCAAACACTAAACTGAAGTTGAGCTTCTCAAGGGTATCCATATCTCTCGTATGTTCAGCAATCGCCTTAAGGAAGCCATCCGGAAAACTGGAATTGTAGTCGTTGGCCAACTTCTTGCAGTCCTTGCTTATTTCATGGATTGTTTTGAGAGTTCCCATACATCTTTCATCGGTTTCGTCTTGCAACTTAAGCAGCGCGTCGTGGTGGCTTTGATATAACCGCGTGGTAAAAGTAACTGTCTTCAAGTCTTTTATCATGCGATCATTTCTATCTTTCAGACTCTGGAATTTTGTCGTGTAATCTTCGCGGTTGTTGTTTTTGACGCTTTTGAGTAATTTATGGCTTATGGTATCCGCACGTTTGTTTAGATCATCGAGAGTTGCCTGGATGGCTAACAGTTTATTGTTCTTTAGTAGTTTCAGTTGTCTCTCAAGTTGAGTATTCTGCACTTGCAGGTCCGTGCATTGTTTCTTGAGTGCCTGTTTTGAATCTTTGTTTTGCTTACGTTCGTTGTTGAGCATTCTCATATTTTGGCCAGCTTTGTTGGTCTCTTCTGTAAGCTTTACTTGGGTGTCTTTAATCTGTTTGGTTAGGTCTTCTATAGTTATTTGGTGGTCAGCAATTTGAGTCTCTAGTCGCAAATTTGTACTGGTAGTTCTGGAAATCTGCAATGTATCATTTGTTGCACGCAGTTGGTCGTTGTCATTCGACAGGTGTACAACTCTGAACGATAACTCACTATTCTTACTGATATAAGTGAAATTTTTTAATTTTAAATCTGCTACTTCACCTTCTAAACTAATTGTTTTCTTCCTCAGATGCCGGACTTTGGTGTGCAACGAATCATTCAGCTTATTGTTAAGATTTTCTGCTTCTTTGAGTTTGTGTTCGAGTTCACTGAACTTTTGAACATGTTCTTCAATGTGTTCCTTGGTAAAGGTGAAAGTGCCATCACTATTTACTGGAGCACTAGAAGAGGCACCCATGTTCACTAAACGTACGCACGAGATTAAAGCGCACAGGCAGAAATATTGGTCGTATTTTCATTTACAATCATTTGTGATAACCTTATCGTAGTTTGACTAGGTCATCAATTTCATATTTACATACACAGAAAGTGTACGTACTAATAGCGTAGACAAATAGGGGATTACCCCGTGTAGACAATAGCATTTTTTTCAATTCATTTATTATGCTCTTCCAGTAGACATTACTAGAAACAAGTAATACCGTGACTTCATTTTTTTTTTCATTATTACAAGCATGTCATCATTATTGCAGCAGTGCGGTTATAGTTGCCTACATCTCCAGTTATTAAGGTAGACAAAGTGTAAACTTTACTGTGTTAGAATATAGAATACTTAAATAAGTTACTATAAAATAAATAAATTAATATACTGAGCATCTCCGTTATTGATAGAAATTTAGAGATGGAAATAAATATTTTAATATAAATAAATGATCAGGGTTTTACAAACATTGCCCTGTATATCATATCATATTCGGAATAGGTCCTAAAAAACTTGCCTTTCCGCTTGTAGCAATGAAGTTGTACTTGTTATGAACCAAATCACATTGTTTTCTTTTAAAATAGCTCAGTTTTAATTGAAAGTAAACAATTTAGTCAGATGCTATATCAAGATTTTATCCAAAACGATATTATGGCACATTTTGTTTATTGCTCATTTAGATAACAACTGTATTATCTCATTAGCTTAGAATAATATACTAACACACATTTAAATCACTTAAGAAGTGCAGTTTTGTAATCTACAGTTTATGTTGACAAACAGTAAAAGGTTTAGCGTAAATGCACTGCTTAAATGATTCAACCATACAAAATCTTTATCTTTGGACATAAAAACATTTAGTGCTTCTTCATCCAGTTCATGAACAAATCGGAAGAGATAAAATTGTCACCAAATACATCGTCCGTCTGATTTGAGCCTAGATTGTTGACGTAGTTTAAATTGTTTGGCTTCTTACTTTCAACCTTGTAGGTAGGATTGTTCTTCTCCGCATTTAGAATACCTTCAAGCATATCTTTCTCCGTCAACAAACTACTAACAATTTTTTCTTGCACAGCTTCTTCCTTGGCAAACACTAAACTGAAGTTGAGCTTCTCAAGGGTATCCATATCTCTTGTATGTTCAGCAATCGCCTTAAGGAAGCCATCCGGAAAACTGGAATTGTAGTCGTTGGCCAACTTCTTGCAGTCCTTGGTTATTTCATGGATTGTTTTGAGAGTTCCCATACATCTTTCATCGGTTTCGTCTTGCAACTTAAGCAGCGCGTCGTGGTGGCTTTGATATAACCTCGTGGTAAAAGTCACTGTCTTCAAGTCTTTTATCATGCGATCATTTCTATCTTTCAGACTCTGGAATTTTGTCGTGTAATCTCCACGGTTGTTGTTTTTGACGCTTTTGAGTAATTTATGGCTTATGGTATCCGCACGTTTGTTTAGATCATCGAGAGTTGCCTGGATGGCTAACAGTTTATTGTTCTTTAGTAGTTTCAGTTGTCTCTCAAGTTGAGTATTCTGCACTTGCAGGTCCGTGCATTGTTTCTTGAGTGCCTGTTTTGAATCTTTGTTTTGCTTACGTTCGTTGTTGAGCATTCTTATATGTTCGCCCGCTTTGTTGGTCTCCTCTGTAAGCTTTACCTGGGTTTCTTTAATCTCTTTAGTTAGGTCTTCTATAGTTATTTGCTGGTCAGCAATTTGAGTCTTTAGTCGCAAATCTGTACTGGTAGTTTTCGAAATCTGCAATGTTTCATTTGTTGCACGCAGTTGATCGTTCTCATTCGACAACTCACTATTCTTTTTGATATAGGTGAAATTTTTTAATTTTAAATCTGCTACTTTACGTTCTAAACTAATGGTTTTGTCCTTCAGATGCCGGACTCTAATATGCAACGAAAAATTCAGCTTATCGTTAAGAGTTTCTGCTTCTTTGAGTTTCTGTTCGAGTTCACTGAACTTTTGAACGTGTTCTTCAATTTGTTCCTTGGCAAAGGTGAAAGTGCCATCACTATTTACTGGAGCACTAGAAGAGGCACCCATGTTCACAAAACGTATGCACGAGATTGAAATGCACCGGTAGAAATATTGGACGTATTTTCGTTTACAATCATTTGTGATAATCTTATCGTAGTTTGACAAGGTGATCAATTTCATATTTACATACACAGAAAGTGTACGCAGGGCCGTGTTAACACAAAACTGCGCCCGGGGCGAAAACAGAGCGAATGCGCCCCCCGCCATTTTTGCCAAAATTATTTAAATTGCTAATTAAAAAATTGCTGTAAATGTAATCAATAAAAAATAAAAGTCCGAATAAAGAATAAATAATATATTGAAATAGGTACATACGCTTACATACGCATTCTACCGAAAAAAATAAAACATCTTTCTACACATAATAAGATAGCATTAATGAATAAAAACAACATGTTACTTAATGAAAAGCACAATAATCTTTGTATATTGGGTACATTCTATTGTAACATTTTCAAAAATCAATCTTCTTATTGCATATTTTGGTTGCACAACATTTAAAGCATCCACTGTAAAAATGTCAGAATTTAATTCGAAAAATTAACGATTCCAGCGCCAAAAGTCGAGCGGCTCGCCGAGACCGATTATATCTCGATTATCGGAACCTTTTTTAACCACCTCTAATATATACCATCTTTCAATATTTTTCAGAAATTCTTTCCTGTGGTATCCACATTTCTCGTCTTTAAAATGACGTATCATCTATTGTGATAAGCTTAATAGTTTTGGAGATATCGATAAAAATATGAGTGGACAAGATTAAATGTTTGGGAATGTCACTACATGTCTGTGTATATGTCGATTATTTTTTCGAATTTCTTAAAAATTTCTTAAAAAAATCATTAATTTTTGAAAATGCAAACCAGAATGTACCCGTATTGATATAAACTAAGGATGAATATGTCTCCATGACTGTAGCTAATGCAACTTTATTTTCCTAGCCTTCAAAGCGGCAAAATCATCAATTGTTTTTTCCATATCTACTAATCTAGCAACACTATATTCGATTGAAAGCAAACTCAAATTGGCAAGCCTGTCCTGAGCTTGTACCTCTTAAATAATTTTTACCAATTTAAGTTTACTGAAAGACCTTTTAGTCGGTGGCGTTAGTGTAAAAATATTTCAGTGCCGGATACCTTTACCAAATTTTGCACACATCTTGAACACATATTAAGGTTTAAAAAACCACCTGGAGACACTCTCGTGGTGGCCAAGATCATCCCTTGATGACGTCATCAAAATAACGGATTTAAGTATAATGTTACCGCACGTGTCTTCGTACATTTTTAACCAAATTTGAATTTTAATATATCATTTTAAAGCTCGCGTAACGCTCTTTGAAAAATGTTTTATTCAATGTTGGGGAATGAAAGGTGGTTTTCGCACAACCCTTTAAATTTCACTATATATAACATTACTGCTATACTATGCAACTGAGGTAAAAAATTATGACGTACGGATATATTTTTTACCTGAGTTGCCTAATATGGCAGTATTTAAAATAAAACAATATTCATTTGTTTTCAGGATTTTTCAAAAACATTTCTATTTTCATTTTTGGTCACGAGAAAACTGTAATTTTCTGGTAACCAAAAATATTTTGTTTCGATTTTTGGCAAAAAAATTAGTAAAGATGGATCTGCTTATTGGAACACAAATAATTTGCACGTATGTGAACCGTGTGATTGGGTCCAATAACAAGGAACTAAACGACCATATATCTCCAATTTTTCATGAACAAGCAGATGCCCGTCTATTTCTTCACGTGTGGTATGCCAGCACCTTTGAAGGACATACCCAAATTACCATTAAAACAGTGGACAGCTATGTAGTTGTCAATGCGATGTACGCCTGCTCTTAAGTTAGATAAAGTAGAGGAATTATGGATTGAATATCGAACAGGACAACACCTGCAAATCGTCCAATTAACCAAATGCAGTAAAAACCTTCACCTGGGGTATCAAACCTGCTTCCTTTCTTTGATGCTTTTACTGGGGCAGACACTGTTTCAAGTTTTAGAGGTATCGGCAAAACCACTGCATGGAAAGCGTTGTTAGCATTTAGAGAATTAGACGAAGCTTTTGGTGACTTTCTTAATATGCCTCACACATAGTCTCTATCACAAGACGAGCATGCTTTCAAGCTTCTTTAACGTTTCGTGCTGCTTATGTATCATTCATCAAGCTCATCTAAAACTGTAAACAAAGCAAGATCGCCTACGTGTGAGGTTTTATTAAATCATCTTAAAAGGACAATACTTCAATGTTTTGTATGGAGAAATTGCCTTCAAGTTGATGCAGAACAGGCAGATCTAAACGATTGGGGATGGAAGAAAATTGGCTATAATTATAAGCCTTTTTGGTCGACAAATCCAGACATTTCAATGGAAAAACTACAGGAGCTAATCGCATGTAAATGTGCGCAAGGATGCACATCAAGATGTCGTTGTGTAAAATCTGCGTTGTTACACAATGCTCTGCAAATGTGAAGGTCTATGTAACCGCGAATTAAGTTTCTGTAAATCCAGAATTCGTAGTACAATATTTGTTTTATTATTTTTTGCCTTAAAGCTTATATACAACACTGTCAAATAATACATACATCATAGTATCGTAGTGAAATACTTCATTTTATGAAAAGCTGAGTTAGTTTGGACTATTTCGTGAACAGCCTGGCCGGAATTTTACGAAATGACTACGGTTTCCACTAAGTGGCGTATTTAATGTTTCTAGAGGTTGGCAGAAGTTTACAGGGGTTTGGTGGAGGCTGAAAAAATATTACCATTTAAAAATGTGTCCGGATACGTTAATACCAAATTGGCGTACGGAGATATTTTTGACATAAACTTAATTGCTTATAGCAATATAGAATTGCTTATAGCAATATAGAATTGCTTATAGCAATATTGAATTGCTTATAGCAATACTGTAATTCCAACTATTTTTTGGAATTTAGAGAGTTGTGGAAAAACTACTTTTCGTACACAAAAATTAAATAAAACCTTCTTTAAAGCACGTGACCTGTACTTTAAAATGACATAGTAAAACTCAAAATTGGTTAAAAATTAATAATAATACGTGTGATAACATAATTCACCACTGAGCTAAATCCGCCATTTTGATGACGTCATAAAGGGATGATCTTGACTCACAGGAGAGTGTCTCCAGGCGGTTTTATAAACCTTAATATGTGTACTAGCTGTGTGCAAAATTTGGTGCTGGTATCCAGCACTGAAATATTTTGGTGCCTAATGTTGCTAACGCCACAGACTATTTCAGCTGATGTAGCAGTTATCGGTGTACTAAGAAATATTCGATATGCAGTTACCATGTTCTTATAATTGGCAGTTTACTCAAATTCATGAATTAATTGGAGGATTTCTAAGTGTCATCATTTAGAGACCGAAATATAATAAATAAATACCTAAATAAATAAATTTCATACACAAAATGTTGCTCGTTTGAATCACTTCCATATTTCCTTGTAAGGTTCAGAGTATGTTTTTTAACAGTTTCTTCATTACGTGAAATAATGTTCGAACCACTAACGAAAGCAAAATCTTGTGAAATCTAACAAAGTTTTTCAAATCTCCATGTAAGTTGCTCCATTATTGTGTCAATAGCCTTATATTAAACGAAATTTTTCTGATTCGTTTAAATCGGTATCCCTACTTTAATACTGTACCCATGTTTAGTACTATTTTTGTAGGTTCAGTAATAAATAATTCCACATACGTGCAACAAATAAAAATAGCTAGGTACTTATATTTTATTTTATTTTGAATTTATAAATTCGTTTTAATAATTCCTTCATTATGTAATTTTTAAAACACGTTTTATAAATATCCTTCCTCCCTTCTGGGCAGGATTTTGGCGCCCCAGAAACTTGGCGCCCGGGGCGGGCGCCCCCTTCGCCCCCCCCTTAACACGGCCCTGAGTGTACGTACCTACTAATAGCGTAGTCAAATAGGGGATTCCCCTTTGTAGACAATAGCATTTTTTTCACTTCATTCATTATGCTGTTCCAGTAGACGTTACTAAAAAAAAAGATATACCGTAACTTAAATTTTTTTTTTTCATTATTGCAGGTATATGTCAACATTATTGCAGCAGTGCGGTTATAGTTGCCTACATCTCCAGTTATTAAGATAGAAAAAAGTGTAAATTTCAGTGTGTTTAGAATATAGAATACTTCAATAAGTTACTATAAAATAAATAAATTAATATACTGAGTAAGTCTTCAGAGACGCATTGGTCGATATCTCCGTTATTGATAGAAATTTAGAGATGGAACTAAATATTTTAAACAAAAGTTGTTGAGACACTCATTTTTACACCCTCGAAATGATTTTAACTGTACCGGACGTTGCATTTAGACAACACAGAAAAATGAACAGGGTTTTAAAAACATTGCCCTGTATATCATATCATATTCTGAATAGGTACTAAAAAACTTGCCTTTCCGCTTGTAGCAATGAAGTTGTACTTGCCAAAAATATTGTCTTACAACTTAGTCAGAAATAACTTATTGCAGTTAACAAATAATTTGAATTTTTTTTTGAAAAATAATTATCTTATACACTAAGATGTTTACTTGGAATGAAAACTGAGCTATTTTAAAAGAAAACAACGTGATATAGTTCACAACAATAAATTTGCGACAATACTCGCCTACCAATTTACACTATCGCCTTTCGGTTCAATTTGTTGTATAAAATATGTTCTTTTATTAGCCGTACTTTCGTTATACAAGGTGAGTAACGCACTGAGAAGAAAAATGAACATTCCTTACAAACTATGCTAGCAAGAGAGGTTTTAAATATAAATTAAAGATACATACCTGATTGTTATTTTAAAAAATGTTCAATTTAAAATGAAGAAAAATTATCAACATAGAAGTTACAGCTATTTGTTTGTCTTTAAAATGATGAAATAACAGCAGTGAACTTGGTGAGAACTGCAATTTTTTTATAAAATGGATCATTGTTGAGTTACCAGCGATAAATCAATATTAGTAAAAAAATTCCGGAGCACCTAAATAATTCTCAAAGCGCAAATAATTTCAAAAAAGTTTTCTGAGATAAGTTTTTTTTGTTTAAAGCAAACCATCATTTAAATATACAATTTTGAATATACCGACTGTTTATTTTAATATCGAAATTTTGTTACCTTTTTGTATATATTTTTTTTTTAATTTTAAGGTTAATTCTAAGAAATTTTTGTTGGTATCATTTGTTTAAAACATGGACCATTTTTGAGTTACAAGCATTTAAACAAAACCACTGAACTTCAAATTAAGGATATGTTCCCACATACATAAACATTTATTTTTTATTATTTTTTTAATACTATTTATTTGGTTTATTTTTCTCATTTTTTTATTTACTAGCTGTTTGGTTAAAATAAAAGTTAATGAACTCTAATTAATTGCTTATAATTACAAAATAAGACATTTTATAAAAAATATTTCGATAAAAAATTCTTAGAAATAATATTAGAATTAAAAAACGCAAAAATATACAAGGCATTCTATGAGAAAAAAGATTGCTAAGTTTCCATAATAAAATATCAACTTTTGCTAACAGTTTTCTGAAATTTTGATGAACTGATTTATTATAATAAAAAAATAAATAGATCATAGTCTACTCTGATGGAGAATTTATTATTAACTCAACAGAAACTAAGAATTTCTTTAAAAAAATACTCATTTAGTCACAGAGATACTGGTTATGCAACCAGTCGCACGCCATGTTTAATTGGTTGCATAATTATTCCATATAGCGATTCATTTAAGAATACATAGGTATTATGTTATTGGTTTTGACTAGATTAATGATAAATAAATATAAAACTTAGATAACTTATACTAATCTTGCTTAAATATAGCAACTTTTTGGTGTAAACTGCAAATAAAATATTTTTTTAAATTATAAATCATAAAAAATTACAAGATATCCTTAAAATCTAGCGCTATTTCCGTATAATAATACAAATAAAATATTTATAAATCTACTAGTTATGTAAATATAAAAAAAAATAAATAAAAACAAAACAATCCAAGAAAATGCTTCACAAATAGGTAAAATCCTCGGCCCATATTTATTGATAATCGCCAATTACTCACTACCGTTCGTTAACCGAGCTAATTATCGACAAAACACTAATAATTTCGTTCCAGGAAACGCGCCCCCCTCACAAAAATGCGTTTAAATGCCAATCGCGCGACATCGGGCGCGCTCGGCTCGAATTTCGAAGGCGGTTCGCCGCTGTGCGTGACGTATGCAACGGCCGGATCGCGTCCGCCATGCAACCGAAGCCCTAGCACAGCGATCAACAAGTGTTTTTCGAAAAATCTAGGCACCCGTGCTTCCTACCCGTCAAACCGCGCGTACGGTCGTCGTACGAAACAAGACGCGAACCGGCGAACGAAGTGTGCTGTGCATCCTTTCGTGTAGTGAGTGTTGTGTTTCGAACGAACGGTTCTGTGACTAGAAAAGGCCCTTTTCGGCGCAGATAGTTCGGTGAATAGTGATTGTAAGTGCACCTGTTGCTCTCCCGGGTTCGTTTTCGCACAATAGGTCCCTTACCGGTGCATGTTTTGGCACTTTTTGTGACAGTAGGCGTTTCTAACCTATAAATTTTCGCTACCATCGTTCCGCGTTGATGTTTTGTAAGTACGTACGGATACGCCGGGTTTATGTGATTCATAGGTTCGTTGTTATGTAGACGGCATTCCTGAGAATTGAACCTTTTGAAGTAAATACTGTTTGCTAGTTAAATTTGTACGATTGCGATGGGTTTAAACGTCATTTTTTGTAGGTTAGATCAGTTATCTGTGTTATCTGGCTGATTGGAATGCAGTTACGGCATTTTGTTGTTAAACAATGGTCTAAAAATAGACTTGTTTCGAAGTACGTAACTGTACAGTCGGGTCGTTACACTTTGATGATGCCACTTTTCTTTGATCTTCTACCTGTAGCTAGCTTCCGAGGTAACCTGTATTTTTGTTTAGTTCCCAGCTAAATAAACAATAAGTCCCAGGTTTTTCCTGTTTCTTTTAATCATTATCTGAGCGGTTTTTCAAGCGCATTGTTCGGTGTTAACAAGCACGGGAATTTGTCAACCTTGGTAATATTATGCAATAATAGTTGAGTTGTTTTGAAATTGTATCTTTCGTGCTTCAAGAGTTTTACTTAAGTTTACGCAATGCGCCGGTAGAGGACCTTTGTTAGAAGCGTGACATTTCTATGTTGATTATCGAGTAACTTTGTTGTCTTTTAACGTGTATTGTAACTACCTAATTATGCTACACTTTGAGGTATTTTGCTTAGAAAGTTGTTGTGTGTGAGTAAGTATTGCTAATATTGTAGTTTGTTCAATTGAATTTGGATATTTTATTGTATTAGTCAATGGAAGAGATAATTAACAATACAAATTTTACTGAATACCTTACAAATAATGTGACCAATTGTGAGTCTCTCTAATATAATAAATAAAGAAATCCAAATAAGAAAAGCACAATTAATTTAATGTTCTTAAATTTTTCTAAACGATTTTTTTTGTAAGATATAGGGACGAAATTAGAAACAAAATGTTGCGAATTGATATGGCTTCGTGAAAGAAACTTAATTATAGATACTTGTTACCACACATGGTGTCTCAAACTTATACTCAAACACCACTTTTGGTCTACTAGTACAATCAGCTGTATTTTTTTAATTTTTAAATTTAATATCATAATCTTAAAGAATTTATTTACATTGTGCCAAAAAAGTTAATAAAACGGTAAAAGAGTACAAAAGGTACTGAACATCAATCAATGTTTAGCAAAATTAGTGCAAACTTACCTTTCTAAAAGTAGAGAATTAAAATGCACCGGTTATGGCAAATATAATCATTGATTTTGGACATTTTTGCAATTCTTTGTAATATTTTGTAATACAAAATTGGGTGAATTGTGCCGCCCCACAATTTTCAATATAAATAAGATAAAATTAAATAAACTATATCGATAATGGATAATCTAACACTAAGATTAGACAAGAGGATTTTGGGAGCAGAACTTGTTAGTGTAGTCACCATTTTATTAACCCATAAACTGTCCTACGACAAAATATTTACAGATAAAACAAATTTTCCTTCATCATAACCTCTAAAAACAAAGTTACTCGTTTTTCGGCAAAAATTTGTCGGTCACATGATTAAAATCTATTTCAACCAAAAAAAATTCGTCCTCTTTTGCAGTGTTAGCTGTGATGTGCGAATCGCGTCTTATATGACGACAGTACCAATTAGGCAAGTGCGCGTAGTGTAAAATTTCTATGATGGAACATATCTGGCGGATGCTGCAGTAGGATCGTAGGAAGCCATGACCTCCAGACGGAAGAAGAAGCCTCAGGACGGCGGAGCCTTCATTAAAAAGGTGTCCTCTTTGTTTAATTTGGATACTGTGAGTGTTCTGCACATTCCTCTCTCTCTCTCTTTCTATCTTACTCTTTATCCCACGAAACACCTCCTATTTCTCTATTGTTTCTATTATTTAACTAATACCACTTTTATACATCTGCAATATAAACTAAATGCGCCCTGCGAAAAATGTCTCTAAAGATTATTTAATTTCGGTAATATCCATCTCGGTAGGCAACCGCATTTACTGTGATGTATGTTGGGTAGCCTATCTACTGAACAATCTACGCGTTACGTCCAAATCTTGGTTCGTACGCTTTTAAGCGACCAGTAGTTTGCAGCACTCCTTATATAAGAGATTCGGAAAACCCAAGGGTACCTTACACATATTTTTTGATTTGTATGTGATACTGTTTCGTCGGATGATAGTTTTTAAATGTGTAGTAGGCGTTTCGGCTGTCGTTGAAGTGACATCCTCGGGAAATGAAATTTAAAATTGGTACCGGTGGTTCCCCCTGGCTTCTAGTTCGTCTAGCTCCGTCGACGAAGTTATAATTTGGTTATTCATGGAGTGTAGAATTAAATTTGAGCTCTCAGATTGCGTGGCGACCTCTCTGTTCCGATCCGAATAGTACGGAGAAAAAGCTTTTTATTGGAAGTGAAAGCTATCTTATCTGATCGATTATGTCGCATTAATGTCATGGATTACTGTGCTATTAGTCATAGATGACATAATTTATCGTTGCGGTTACTGTTTTGGGGTTTCGAGCAAAAAGATTGAAGTTGTTATGAGAAATGAGGAAAATGTTTGTGATTTATTAGGTACTAACATTTAATATGCAAGTAGTTCTTTTTTTAATTTTTATGTTGTTTGATGACATGTACAATAAATTAAAATTTAACAATTCAAAAAATCAATAAATTTTTAAATTTAGACGTCAGAATACATATTTCATAAAAGTCCATGTACTTAATTTTCCAAAAGCAATAATTGAAGTTATATTGGCCAACATAATTGAATCTTCTACATTAAGCTTATTATTTTGTTTTTTTTTGTTGTATGGAGGTCTTTTTGACGACAAGCCAAAAATATTTTTTGTTCACTAGAGTCAGTTTATAATCAATCCTGCATGATTTCGGGAACTACATACTCATTTCTTATCATCGAATATTTCCAAATTCAAGTTTGTCCCACAAATTTCACGTCCATTCTCCTGACAACTTTGATCCTTTATTACTGTTAATTTATTTCGCTCGCGTAAATCAAACTGGGAGGTACTCCTGTTTGATGTAAAATTGATAACAACCATCGCAAAAATCGTTCAAATGCTTTCATTGGTCAGTGAGAGTCACGGAACAACCTAGCTTTTGTGTTCAGTACGGCGACGGTTGTCGCTTCCTTGGCAAGTCGCAATTTGTTATAATTCACTTAATAATTGTGGTTTTACTTTCTCTTTTCTGTAAGAAATTTGTTATTTGTTTAGTTATTCCAAATTTCCTTGCAAATGTGAAAATGTGCAAGTATGTATTAATTAAATGATAGTTATTTAATCAACAAGTATATTAAAAAGCGCGATTAACGATCGAGACTGTTTAATGCACGAGCGGTTAGCGAGTGCTTGTATATGCTCAAAAGTAATATTTCAATCAAAAATATAACCTTAGCGCTGCTGTTGACGAAATAGCATTCAATTAAACGAAACAACCATAAAAATTGAACAATTGGTTTAAAATACATTAATCTTAATAAAGTTGACATACATGTTAGGTGGTCCGATATTTTAGCTGCAGTTAATATCAAATGTTTTTCCCAGTAAATAGTTTTTTAGTTATTAACACTGTAAAACTAAATAAAGATACGTTTTGTAGTTTTCGCGGGACTTAAAGGGGTCCGTCTGAAGAAGGAAAATCACGAAAATCACGTTACAGTCCAACACTTTAAAAAGTTTCCCAATTTCGTTTTTTAATTTAACAACAATTTTGTGGTATTTGACAAAACGACAAAAAGAATATTTTTATAATTTTGTCAGAATTCAGAAACTGTATGTTTCTACAGTCACCAGTAACGATTTTTTAGTATCGTTCTAAATCTTCCCATTTTTTTTATTTTTACAAAATTCCCCCCTAAAACGAGAGTAACGACTTGCCAAAACGGTTTGAAAATTATGGGTACAATTTCGTTCCCACTAAATCCGACAAAGTTAACCGGCTCGGTGGCGGCGTTACGTTTCGCCTCTGGTGAATTTAAATGCCGACAGAGGTCGTTGGTGGTCGCGTAGTAAATACTCGTGATCTACGATTACGAACACGTCACGGCATAGAGGGCGCGCGAACTCCAAACGTTCGGTATGCAACCGGCACGCTTATAAATCAAGCTGGCAACGCGAATACTCTACAGAGTGATCCAGAATGAACGATATTTCTTTAGGTTTTCACGAGATTTAGCACCGTTTACACAGGGCAAGTTTAGTGGTGGAAAGTACTGTCCGACACTAAAATTGCTATGTCTAAACCATAGAAAAGAAGTTGTTTCTAGTTGACAACTAGTACTTTCCTATGATTTCGACAAGGCAAGTTTAGTGGGGGACAGCACTTACCGCCACCAAACTTGCCCCGTCTAAACGGTTCTTTTATATCATAGAAAAGTACTTGCCGTCAAGTAGAAAGTCTACTTGCCTCTAGTTTTGACATGCCAAGTTTAGTGGCGGATTGCACCTGCCGTCACTAAACTTGCCCTGTCTGAACGGCGCTTATACCATACCAAACTACTTGCCGTCAAATAGAAAGTTTACTTTCCTAAAGTTTAGACATTTACCGCCACTAAACTTGCTGTGTCTAAACGGTGATTATACCATAGAAAAGTAGTTGTCGTCAAGTAGAAAGTCTACTTTCTTATGGTTTAGACATGGTAAGTTTAGTGGCGGACAGTAGGTACTTGCCACCAGTAAACATGCGTCGTCTAAACGACGATTATACCATAGAAAAGTACTTGCCGTCAAGTTGAAAGTTTACTTCTCTAGGGTTTAGACGTGGTAAGTTTAGTGGCGGACAGTACTTGCCGCCACTAAACTTGCCCTGTCTAAACGGCGCGATTACCATAGAAAAGTACTTGCCGTCAAGTAGAAAATTTACTTTCGTCTTGTTTAGACATTGGTCAAGTTACATGTCAAGTTTAGTGGCGGACAGCACTTACCGCCACTAAACTTGCCGTGTCTAAACGGTGATTATACCATAGAAAAGTAGTTGTCGTCAAGTAGAAAGTCTACTTTCTTATGGTTTAGACATGGTAAGTTTAGTGGCGGACAGTAGGTACTTGCCACCAGTAAACATGCGTCGTCTAAACGGCGATTATACAATAGAAAACTTACCGTCAAGTTGAAAGTTTACTTCTCTATGGTTTAGACGTGGTAAGTTTAGTGGCGGACAGTACTTGCCGCCACTAAACTTGCCCTGTCTAAACGGCGCGATTACCATAGAAAAGTACTTGCCGTCAAGTAGAAAATTTACTTTCGTCTTGTTTAGACATTGGTCAAGTTACATGTCAAGTTTAGTGGCGGACAGCACTTACCGCCACTAAACTTGCCGTGTCTAAACGGTGATTATACCATAGAAAAGTAGTTGTCGTCAAGTAGAAAGTCTACTTTCTTATGGTTTAGACATGGTAAGTTTAGTGGCGGACAGTAGGTACTTGCCACCAGTAAACATGCGTCGTCTAAACGGCGATTATACAATAGAAAAGTACTTACCGTCAAGTTGAAAGTTTACTTCTCTATGGTTTAGACGTGGTAAGTTTAGTGGCGGCCAGTACTTGCCGCCACTAAACTTGCCCTGTCTGAACGGCGCGATTACCATAGTAGTACTTGCCGACAAGTAGAAAGTTTACTTTCCTATAGTTTAGACATTGGTCAAGGTTCATGTCAAGTTTAGTGACGGACAGCACTTACCGCCACTAAACTTGCCGTGTCTAAACGGTGATTTTACCATAGAAAAGTAGTTGTCGTCAAGTAGAAAGTCTACTTTCTTATGGTTTAGACATGGTAAGTTTAGTGGCGGACAGTAGGTACTTGCCACCAGTAAACATGCGTCGTCTAAACGGCGATTATACAATAGAAAAGTACTTACCGTCAAGTTGAAAGTTTACTTCTCTATGGTTTAGACGTGGTAAGTTTAGTGGCGGCCAGTACTTGCCGCCACTAAACTTGCCCTGTCTGAACGGCGCGATTACCATAGTAGTACTTGCCGACAAGTAGAAAGTTTACTTTCCTATAGTTTAGACATTGGTCAAGGTTCATGTCAAGTTTAGTGGCGGACAGCACTTACCGCCACTAAACTTGCCGTGTCTAAACGGTGATTTTACCATAGAAAAGTAGTTGTCGTCAAGTAGAAAGTCTACTTTCTTATGGTTTAGACATGGTAAGTTTAGTGGCGGACAGTAGGTACTTGCCACCAGTAAATATGCGTCGTCTAAACGGCGATTATACAATAGAAAAGTAGTTACCGTCAAGTTGAAAGTTTACTTCTCTATGGTTTAGACGTGGTAAGTTTAGTGGCAGCCAGTACTTGCCACCACTAAACTTGCCCTGTCTGAACGGCGCGATTACCATAGAAAAGTACTTGCCGTCAAGTAGAAAATTTACTTCGTCTTGTTTAGACATTGGTCAAGTTACATGTCAAGTTTAGTGGCGGACAGCTCTTACCGCCACTAAACTTGCCCCGTCTAAACGGTGCTTTTATACCATAGAAAAGTAGTTGTGCCGACAAGTAGAGAGTTTACTTTCGTATAGTTTAGACATTGGTCAAGTTTAATGTCAAGTTTAGTGGCGGACAGCTCTTACCGCCACTAAACTTGCCCCGTCTAAACGGTGCTTTTATACCATAGAAAAGTAGTTGTCGTCAAGTAGAAAGTCTACTTTCTTATGGTTTAGACATGGTAAGTTTAGTGGCGGACAGTAGGTACTTGCCGCCACTAAACTTGCGTCGTCTAAACGGTGATTATACCTTAGAAAAGTACTAGCCGTCAAGTTGAAGGTTTACTTCTCTAGGGTTTAGACGTGGTAAGTTTAGTGGTGGACAGTACTTGCCGCCACTAAACTTGCCCTGTCTGAACGGCGCTTTTACCATAGAAAAGTACTCGCCGACAAGTAGAAAGTTTACTTTCCTATAGTTTAGACATTGGTCAAGTTTAATGTCATGTTTAGTGGCGGACAGCACTTACCGCCACTAAACTTGCCCTGTCTAAACGGTGATTATACCATAGAAAAGTACTTGCCGTCAAGTAGAAAGTCTACTTTCTTATGGTTTAGACGTGGTAAGTTTAGTGGCGGACAGTAGGTACTTGCCGCCACTAAACTTGCTTCGTCTAAAGTCTAAACGGTGATTATACCATAGAAACGTACTTGCCGTCAAGTTGAAAGTTTACTTCTCTATGGTTTAGACGTGGTAAGTTTAGTGGCGGATAGTACTTGCTGCCACTAAACTTGCCCAGTCTAAACAATGTTTTAGGATTAAAGCCAGACAAAAAGTTTAATATTTATCTTTCAATTTAATTATCGTTCAATTTAATTATGTTATGGTTCATCTTCAATTCAAGTTCACTAAAAGCTGGATGTTTTCTTTTAATAACTCTTGAGTGTTATGGCAGAATTTTCATTAAAACTCTAAAAATATAGCTCTGTAATGGAAGGTGGTTTACTTTCGTCTTCACCTGTCTGCTAATAAATTCGATTTAAGTGAACTTTTCGGCTTTATCATTTGAAACCTCCATCTCTAGGTAATACGAAAAGTCCTCTGGAGAGTTACAACTCCTTCTAAAGGACACATGCGTTATCCCTTTGGGAGTAATTCGGGAACTCGGCAGTGAATTGGGACCGGGCTAGATTTGTTGTTTTTGTTCTCCGTATGTTTGGTTTGCCTCGTTTAAAATACGCATATTGTCGTTAGGTTTTTGTTTATGTTGTTTTTCTTTTCTTCTGCCAGTATTATGTATTTTAAGGGGAGGTTCTCATGTAGAGACCTAAAAAGTATCTCAAGTTTGAAACAGTTTTTCAAACAAACTGTAAGAGATATCAATATTATTTCTTTTGCCATAGATTTATCATACTTTAGCGTACAAAAGGACATAGCGCCATAAAAAACTATATGCAGGAAGTGGATACTATTGTAAGAATTGGAATTTTAAATGGATTAACTCTGATTTTCTGTGTTTGAGATATGACAAGTTTATGACACTTGACACACGAAAAGATATCCGGAATGCCTAAAAAAATTACAAAACAACAAAAAATTGCAACATCTTACTTGTAACTGTCGGATTACAGACGAGTATTATCAAAATTTAACAAAATTTTAGGTGACCCGGTTTTAAAAGTATGTTTGTGAACAAAATAATCATGCATTATTGAAAGAAGATAACTTTTTATTTTTGTTTAATATTAATATTTTGAAATTTCATTTTGTTAATTGAAAATTGTTATTCATGCAAGTAGATATCATGGTGCATTAATTGAAACTGGGCTGATTTTTATAATTAAATTAAATAATTTGAGAGTACAATTTAATATAATATGTATCGTATGCACATACAATAAAGTATTGATTACTTTTTAATTATTTTGTTGGCAGAGATAGAGTATTTCAATTTGCGAATAAAAACACAAATAACGCCCTTTCTGAAACTAGTTCCCTTGCAATAAAGTACAAACGTGTTGGTAGGTCTTTGCTTTTCAAAAAATGTGTAGCTCAAAATGGCACCTTTTAAATAACTTTATTTATTATTCATTAGTCAAATTTCATGGAGCTTTAAACGCGTTAAGAGAAATTGCATAGCTTTCATAGTCATTTCCTGTAAAACCGGAAGTAGATCAATTACCTAACCGGCTTTTTTGATTATTAATGTCCATCTTGTATTTACATTTTTTAAAACGATTTTCAGATGTCATCCCACTCAAACGAACAAATTCTCACAGATTATATTGCCAAAATGCTGACATAATCGACTGATTTTCAATTGTATAAAGTGATCGTGGGCAAATTTGCATGTGCATGCATGCAAATGATGGTTGTTGTTGTTGTGCGAACGCACTTTTCAATTATAGCGGCAAGTTCGTTATTCGGCCCGAATTTGACTCAAATGCAGACCTATGTTATTTACAATTTTGGAATACACAACTGATTGGACCGTTGATTATTCCATTCTGTTCACGCTGTCGCTCGTTACCGACCGAGGTTGCCTGTACTCGCCCGCTCAGTCGGTAACGGCCGTACGAAATGACTTTATAATTTAATATGTACATACACACGAACCGAGAACAAAAAATGTGTATTTTTGTTGTTGTATTTTTTGTGTTATGTATATTTTTTGGGAATTCTATATTTTTAAAGTTACAAGCGAAATGGAAAGGCTATAACTTTCAACCATTACAATTATCAAAACACTTTATTTAAATAATTCTGTTTGTCTTTTTATGGAACTTGTCTCAAAAAGTTTACAACAATTGGGAAACTTTAGTGGATCTTCTAAAACTAATACTAAAATCATAAAATTTTATAATTTATGCACCGTATAGGGGGTAGTTCTGAAACTGTGAATTTGTGTTCAAGGTACTTTACTTTTACTGCTTTCTTACTATGTATCTCAAATAAAAGCGTTATTTAATACCCAAAATTTATGAAATTTTCAGTGTAATTTCTGAGATAATAACGATTTAGGCTGGATGAAACTTAATTATTTTGAAAAATAAAAATTATTTTTACTTATACATCTTGGCCTTTTTTTCAAATATAAAACCTCTAGCCCAACTCATGATACAAAAATAGGTTTTCATTTAAGTACAATTTTAACCCAAACATTATGATTGCGGTAATAAAGCGTAATTGTCAGAAATATACTTATTTACCCATATTACTGCTGCCTGGTGTAGACAGTAGACGTCAGGAGCTTTAAACACCACCTATAACTGGTGTCTACGGATTGACGTATGTGGGGGACAGGCTGACCACTCCTAACAAAAAAAAACGTCGAAACGAAATACTTCGTGTCGGAGTGCGATGTTTTTGCACCGAAACCTTAACGAAAAATGCTATTTTGAAATGAGGGTGGTCAAAAACAACAACACAATTTTTCAATATAGATAACATTAATTAAAAATTATTGTTTTCACTTTTCAAGTTGTAGGTACATTATTAGTTATATAAGCTAAATGAATAGTCATTTCAAGAAAAGAAACGTCTGACAACTAACAACTGATTCCGAAGTGATTCCCACTGCGAAAAACGCAAAAAAGAAACAAAACTGATTGTTAAAAACTAGACAATTCACAATCTTTGCACACAGAATCACTTTCCACAGATGAAAGCATCATTTGTCACCTGGTATTTTTGCTGTTTGCCGGGTACTTCATTAAATTTATCTTCAATCATTATATTTTTGATAAATTAGGGAGTTCATCAAATCAAAATCTTGAAAATAAAAACTAAACGTCTTTCATGTAACTTCGAAAGGTTATTGATTTTTAAAGTTAAGGTAAAATTTGTTGACTGTAAATTTATTGTGGTAAAAAAAGTTTTCTTTTACTTTTTACCTTATCATACGCAGTATGATAAAGTATTGTAATTGCGCAGTCCAAGGTACAAAAAAATGTCTGTGAATGTGTGTGTATCCGATTTTTGTGGCGACGATACCGGAGAAACTACTAAAACTACTAAACTTTTGGTTCAAAAGAGACCAAAGGAACTGTATGTTTCCTCTAAGCATTTTCAAGGATTTTGACTTGAGCTGCCATTTCTGTAATATCGTCAAAATAGTTAAATAATAAATATAAGTAGAGGAAATTCTGAATAATTTATGTCTATAAAATTAATAGTTTAGCTGTATGAGCAAATTCTTTTTGATCAAGATCGGCATTAATACTTAGTTACCCAGGATTTCGACAATTATGTTCATTCTGACAGTAGGTAGTTTCAAACGCTGTTTTTTTGACAGTACTTACTGTCAATATTATCAATCAAAATATCTGTCAAATCCAGGCTACTTGTTTTAATTTAATGCGGACACGATCGATCTCGATCAAATAGAATCTCATGCAGCTAAACTATTAATTTTATATATTATATGATAAAGTCATGTGCCTGGCCACATCAGTATTTTTTTAATGCAGTTATTTTTCTTAACTTTAAATCCGAATAATAATAATAACCTCTTAATATTTTTTGATTATAACAAATAGTGATATTGGGATTCTACAAATTAAGAATTACGCTAATACAGCATTATATTTGTTGTATTATTATATCTGCTGTTTGACTCTACGTAAAGGTGAATTTGAGGCAAATATTTTAACTGAGGTAAAATTATTTAAGAGGGGATAAGGATATAAAAGGACACTAGATTTGACATTTGTAGTAAAACATTGGACTAATATTTAGATGACATCACACAGTAGATTTTTAGTCAGCGTAAATAGATTTTATTAGAATTTTCTTAATTACTTAATTAAATAAAGTTCAATGTTGTAGATTTATTATTGTATCCAACTAAGCAGAAATATGTCGGAATTTAGGAGTGTCTGAATTTGGGACGTTTACGTTTACCTTACTTAAATATTCCAAAAAAAATATTTTTTCTAGGTCGGTGGCTGTGATTCAAAAATTGAACACAATTCTTTTTCAAAATTTTAATATAATTCTATCTTCTCGAAATAATTTTTTTTTGGTAATACAGGTACTTTACTCTCATTTTCTGAGAAGTTAGAATCCATAATCTTTTATATAGAATGAAAATTCCTCAAAACTAGTTAATACAAACGTTTCCAAAGTTTGAACAAATGCTTTGCTGCTACATGTTGTATCTTTATTTACACCCTGTACGTATACTAAGTCGCCACATAGAATATAAAGTTATAATCTCGCGCACTAAAATCCCGTCAACGAATTACATAGATGCAAACGCGGCTTAACTTTCCTCGTATAATGCCGAGATAAATATTAATTAGAACGAAAACGCGAGAGTAATTAAACGATTCTTTTTTTGGCGGCATACGTGCTCGCGCGCGCGTCAAAAAAAAAGATACGCCATAAACCAAAAAAACAACGAGTCGGAAAACATGGTCGAATGTGCTCGAGAGCGTTGTTCATTTGTTTTCGGGTCACGTTGTTAGCGTTCCTTTTCATTACGGCCCGCGTACCGACAACGGATTCGGCGGTCTCTCGGTTCGCGTTCGCCTTTTTTCTCGGCGGGAAATTTGCCAGAAAATCCAGACCGCGAATCGCGCGAGAGCGGAGATCAAAAAGACGTTATTTCATGTCGGAGTGCGCGCTGTTTGAGAGCGCATTTTGCACCTTTATGCCGTCGGATATGACGGTACTTTCGTTACGATATGCGAATCTGGTCGGAAGATTGGAACCGCCGATGTGAAAATGCGGATTGTGATGCGAGTTTATCGAGGGAACTGTGGAAAAATGGTAATTCTAGATCATTGTTAGCATTGCTCTCATTTTACAGCTGGTGTACCCCACAGTCGGCTACATATTATGTAGATAAAAGGAGTTAGTTCTTGCACACTGTATGATGAAAGCTGAAAGTTGATGATCCTGTTAACCTTTTTTAAGTAATTTTTTAAAATTAATTATATTATAATATAATTGAGTATTATTGTATTGAGTTTTATAAAATGTCAAATTGGCACATGAACGAAGGCACCAACATGTATTATAAAACTAGTGTAATAACTAGTTTTTTTACCACTTTGCGCCATTAAAAACGTATGTTATATAAACTATGTAATCCTCAACACTTTAGATGTACTATCGCTAGCAACGCGTATGATTATATGCAGTAAACAAGTTATTGCGGACATAAAATACCGCGACAGTAATCGAAATCGTGTTAGATATGGCGTGGTTTGCAGAACTCCTAATTCAGATAAATGTGGTTATTGTTTCAATGTTACAATATCAAATAACTTGCAAAATAGAGAAACAAATTGCGGCTATATTCTTCTTTCAATTTGTCAGGCGCCTGATGTTTTACTAACTAGATTCATAAAGTTGTTCGCAAAATCACGTTAAAAGTAAAAAATCTGCCCCCAGACCTGTCATTTGCCCGTTTTTCTCCTAGTACATTACAACATTACATTACATCAAAGCCATTAAGGAGTGAGTATACCACACTAATGAATATTGTTTAGTTTGTTTGGAAAAAGCAAAGTTTCGAACTATTTGGAAACTTACCAGAGGACATATTATACTCCGTAAAAAACACTTCTAATAAAGAGATTTTGTAATCGCCCAAAATGCATTCCTAATTCAAACTAAGGTCATAGGTAAAATCTTTCCATTTATATTTACCCCGTAGAAACTTATTTTCATAAACAAAGTTCTTGAGAAATTAGTTTTTTACTTTACCAAAATTAAATTGAACATTCTTAGTTTTGTAGATATTAGTGAAGATATATTAGGTAATTTGATTTATAATAACCTTAAACATGGGCGAAACCGTACAATCAATTTCTGTTGTCTCGTTGTTTAGCTGTAGTTCTTACACGTTTTTGTGTAATTATTTTTTGTTTTCTGAAAGGACTTCGTTGAACGATATATTTCTTTTGTTTGGTGCAGACATAGAACAGCTAACTTACAATTGTTTTAATTACATCTCACTTTCCAGAAAGCCGATAACATAACATTTACTCTTTTTTAGCGGTAATTTTCAAAAAGTTTTGGTTAAAAAAATACAGCATTTGTAACATCAGTTTAATTAGTTATTTATGTACCAAGGGCATTAAACGGATGTTTATGCCCCGAGGGTGACATAAATATTACTTTATGTCACCCTCGAGGCATAAACATCCGTTTAATGCCCTTGGTACATAAATAACTAATTAAACTCATGTTACAAATGCTGTATTTTTTTATCAAAAACTTTTTGAAAATTAAATTGAACTTTCTTAGTTTTGTAGATATTAGTGAAGATATATTAGTGTAATTTGATTTATAGTAACCTTAAACATGGGCGAAACCGTACAATCAATTTCTGTTGTCTCGTTGTTTAGCTGTAGTTCTTACACGTTTTTGTGTAATTATTTTTTGTTTTCTGAATGGACTTCGTTGAACGATATATTTCTTTTGTTTCGTGCAGACATAGAACAGCTAACTTACAAGTGTTTGAATCACATCTCACTTTCCAGAAAGCTGATAACACAACAATTACTCATTTTTAGCTGCAATTTTCAAAAAGTTTTTAATCAAAAATGTAGCATTTGTAACATCACTTTAATTAGTTATTTATGTACCAAGGACGGATGTTTATGTCCCGAGGGTGACATAAATATTACTTTATGTCCTACATGATCATAAACTGACATTTTACATCTTAGATACCGGGGCGAAAACAGCTACTTTAAACTATCAATGCCAAGTATAACAATGCCAAAATGTATTCTGACCGTTTCTGGCCCTGAGTTTCTCAGGTTTCTCACAATTGACAAATTTCAATTTACATATTTCAGTTATTATTCGTTATTCTAATATCTACAGTCAAAAGTTTATTTTTTCAAGATTGTGGTTTACAGATTTATTAAAATGAAGAAACATAAACTAAATATTTTCAGATTGTAAAAACATAATGTAATTGTTTTTTGATCACAAAAACTTCCCTTACTCATGCAATGAGAAAGATACGATATGCAAAATAAACAAAAACAACAAACCTACCAGCCGTACAAGCACACAACTGAGTTCTTTAATCTTGCTTGCCTGGTTATTTTTCATTTGAAAATTAATTTAAATACTAACAGCCGAGGCCTGATCCTCATACTATGATCATTCATCATTTTGCTTTATTAATGTTGAATTGAAAGCCGGTAATATCGGTTGTTGAGAGTCAGACATCAGACTTCTTGATTATGAGATGTTTGTCATAAAAAAATTACATACAATTTTTAAACAATTTTTAGTTACTTAACTGACTTAACTATTAGCACACATTTTTAAAAGTGGCAAATCTAGTTGTTTGATTTATTTAATGTTAGGAATTTTAGTCACTTTAAACGTATTCATTTTGACTTTGTTTCTCTCACTTGACGACTGTACATTTTACAGACAAAAAAGTACCGATTTTTTAGGCTAAACTCAAACCCTTCATCCATTCTGTCTATCTGGCAACACTGTCGGCCATCTATCACGACGTTAAAAGCGAAAAACTGTTGTACCGGCTGATGTACGGTCCGACCCAAAACTCTCCCCCTCCGTTCCTCTCCCCACCCCCTTAGTTTTGGGGGACTGCGAAACGTCTCAACCGGTAATTAACATCCCCCCATGATTTAGGGTGCAGAGGCGGCCTGAAGTTTTGCCGGTTTACAAGAAGCACACGCCGTGTCTGTGAGCTCTTAATAATTATGGCGATAAATTTCTCTAATTTGTTACACTGGACGAGCGTAAACGAACAAAACTTGGCAAAATATGCGCGATTATACGTGAGATAGACTTTCGAACGAAACGTTTTTACTGATAAAAACGTACTTACATGTGTATGTAAATTAAAGTTACTTTCCACGATATAGTATTAATTTCTTACTAATGGAAAAACATTAATTTATTACTGTTATTTGATCTATGATTAGCATATTTTATAATGTACAATCATTTACAATTTAAAATTGAGTGTATGTCCATGTTAGTGTTTGTCGGTTTTTAAAAATCGTTACTTTTGTGTGATTTGAAATCGGATTTAAGTTAAAAACAGGTTTTCGATATTAGTTTAAAAATGCAATTAATATGTAAAAAGAGTTAGGTTTTACATATTATTTATTTGATTACATATTGTCATTTGGTCTTTAAATAATATTGTACATGTATATGTCATTTTGAGAAACATTTTTTTTCTCAATCTTAAAAATCTGATGTGGCCAGGCACATGACTTTATCATACAATATATAAAACTAATAGTTTAGCTGCATGAGAATCTATTTGACTGAGATAAATCGTGTCTGCATTAAAATTAAACTAGTTAGCCAGGATTTGACAGATATTTTGATAGTCAATAGTATCAATCGAAGGTATTGTCAAAGCATCAGCATTTGACACTACCTACTGTCATCAGAATAATAGTTGTTTATCTCACAAGTGCCGAAAGTACGGAATAGCACAACGAGCGGTGATGCGGCGCGTCACCGATGGCGGAGCGTCGTCGTCGCATGTGAGCGAGTCGCGCTATGTAGTTTTCGGCAGGAGTGACATCAACGTTTTTGTGTTGCTTTTTGAGAAATACGTATTTTAAAAAAAATCAAAAATGGTTATATTTCGGTATAGAAAATGTTAGGTTGATACCACTTCTACGAAATGTCAAGTTTAAAAAGCTAATTCAAATTCTGACAGATTTATATTCGTTCATGACACTGTAGATGACGTTCCATGCGGTTCTCCGAGTGTGACAGCGTGGTGACAGCCATAGACATTTCTGTGGTGACAGCACAAAAAAAATATTTGTCAAAATCCTGGCTACTATGCAGTTTCATATCAACGCAGATGCGACCGATCTCGATCAAATTGAATTTGCTCTTGCAGCTAAACTATTAATTTTACCAAAAAATGTCATAGGCATAAATTATTCAACATTTCCTCTGCTTTAATTTATTATTTAACTATTTTGACGAAATTACAGAAATGGCGGCTCATCTGCAAAATCCTTGAAAAAGGCTTAGAATAAACTACCAGTTCCTTTGGACCCTTTTGAACCAAAAGCTTTTCAGCTCTAAGTTTAGTCATAAAACTTCTAAATATGAACTTTCGTCCCGATACCTTTAGTAGTTTCTCCGGAATCGTCGTCACAAAAATCGAGTACACACATACGCACACACACACACACACACATACACACACACACACACACACACACACAGACATTTTTTTGTACCTTGGTCAAAAATGTTCAGGGGACCCAAAAAGACCTATTTCCGCTAAAATCTCAATTTTTTTTTTCGGCATGATTACAATACTTTACCATACTACGTATGATAAAGTAAAAAGTTACAGTTGTTACTATTACCAAATTGTACAGACATTTATTGAAATTACCGACGTTTAAAATACGGTTTTGTTAATATTTCGAACGGCTGTAAGATTCTAAGGAATTGGACAAACAAATACGTCCATATAACAATTTATACTCAGTACGACTTTAACTATCTGAAAATAAGGTTTTCGGGAAAAAGTGGGACAGCCTATATAAATAAAGCGTCATGTATTTTGAAATAAATTCTCACTGTGTCGACATGTAGGTATATAAGACAGAAACAATATTTACACTTGCAATAGATTCGTCCTAGAAAGCAGTATTTTTTCCAAATATTTTGCCCTAAAATTTTTACATTCTTTTTAGGGTGTTCAACTCTATTATAGCAAACCAGCGATATCCTAGATGAAAACCAGGGTTGTTATGTTTAAAACAATTTGTTTTAAACACGTTTTAAACGATTGTTTTAAATGTTCTGTTTTAACGTGTTTTAAACTACCGATATTTGAACAGCTTTTGTTTTTTTTTATAAAACATTACTATACTTATACAATATCAGTAGTTGCAAGTAAAATAAGGAATGAAAAGTAGCCGATTAAAATGCTTAACAAATAACATAATTGCATAATTTAAAATATGATGTTTTATTTCATGTTTAAAACGTTTTTTTGCGAAGTGTTTAAAAACATTGTTTCGTTAAAAAAACATCATTGATGGGAAAATTAAAAGTAATGAAAACAATAACTCAAAGGATATTTCAAGACCTTGGAGAAAGTAATAGTTCAAATACACTGAATGCGTAAATTTTATTATTTGAGCCACCAATATAAATTAAATTCAATATAAAGTCATGCCGAGATATTTGGCTACTTGGTTATTATTATTTTTTTTTCTGTGTCCATGTCTGGAAGTGTCCAAGAGCTGTTTGGAGTGTTCTTGTTGTTTCTTCATTACTGTTTCCAACAGCTAGGATAGCTGTGTCGTCTGCAATAGTTGCCTCAGTATTATTTTCTAATGCTGGTAGGTCGTTGGTGTAGAGTAGGTAAAGGACTGATCCTAAAACACTACCTTGCGGTACTTCTGCTTGTATTTCCTTAAGGTCAGAGCATGCATCTTGTCTGACTCGTAAAGTATTTTTCAGTAAAGTATCTTTTTGCAATTTTAAATGTGATTTCGTTCCTATACGAGAAATGTGTTTACAAATTAATTGTTAACCATTAGCAAAACTAATGAATACAGAAACTAGGAGTAGTATATTCGTACATCTCTTTTTCTAAATTGAACAGAATTCCTTAAAAAATAAAATAAGAAAACTCTTTGTCACATCGCGAAAGAAATAAATAAAGGACGAATCAATCGTAAGGTACAGGGAAATTGCCTTCCGAATTTCTCTAGAAATCCTATCGAAGGACCGAAATAGGACTCGAATGCGGCTACAAACCCCGTTCTGGAAGGGCGACATCGTTCGATCGCAGGACCCCGGGAGATAAATTCGTCGTTCTGCAACAGAGATTTCCTAACAAAAAGTACACATCCAGGATACGTGCCTTCGCGTTAATAGGGGAGACGGCTAGACGTCCTGCCGGATGAAGGGAGCCAGCAAAGGATACATTCAATCGTTTGCCTTGCCTTAGTGCGCCTTAGCGTATCTCTCTGATCAAACATTGCAGATGGATCTCATAAGATGGCACCTTAAATGCATGGGGAAGTATGTAGCTGTGATTTTGGAATTTTACCTGAGGAAAGGAATACAATCGCATGAAAGAGTTTTTTTACTGGTACACCTTAAGTAAATTGGGTTATTCTGCTCAAAGTATAAGAGAAGGCAAAAGACATTTAATGAACTTGGACACGTTTTATCAGATTCGACTGGTAGCAATTTTCATGACTCCTATAGAGTTACTTTATGATGAACCAACAAAACTATCATGATGTATTTTGGCCAAATAAGTTACCTAAGTCTTATTGCCTTATTCCTTCTTCTTAGTCCACATTGTAATCTTTTAGCATTATTTTGGCTTCTGCATTCTTTTTCATGCATTGTTCCTTAGTAGGTTTTTCTTCACTTTCTTCTATCGGATTTCTGCTACTTCAGGCTTGTTATTGTGTACCAATTCTTCCTTCCACACGTGGTTCTTACGTTTTTATTCCTATGACTTCATCATAATTTAGTCTTTATTCCCTTGAAAGTCCAGCCAGTCCTTCCTTCAATACCCTACGTCTTTCTTTATAAACCGTTTTTTTTTTTGTAACCGCCTGTTACACGTTGTCTTAACTCTCGTCGTTGCTTTTACATTCTTCTTCTCTATCGTCGGCGCGTTTATCTTCTTCCCATCTTCATTTGATATTCTTCATTACTTGTTTTTCATTACTTCTTCGTGCACCGTTCCTTCTTGGTCTTGTTTAGTCTTCATTGTTTCATTCATCATCATCTCGCTTAAATTCTTGTATTGTGTTGGGTTCATGGAATATGTGTGGGGCAAGCCGAGGCCTGTATCTGCGAGGCACCATCCAATACAATGTTATCGAAACCAGAGGTTTCGAGACAGTTTACGGGACTACCGGTTAACGTGCCTTCCGAAGCACGGCGGCGGAGTGAAAAATCCGTATGTCTACCCTGTGATTCGAACCCAGGACCTGTGGAGTACAAGGCAAACGCGTTACCACTCGGCCACTCTGCCTACGTGTTGGGTTCTTATATCTTTATTGGTTCAGAGTTTGCTACTGCCTGTTGCGGACCGGTGCTGTCATTCCTTTGTTGGGTCAACGATGAGGGACATTCTGGGACATCCGGAGACATATTTCGTTCCTAGCTTCTTAAAATTTAATCATATTTTGACATCCACTTTCCCGTAGTTGATCTTAGTTTTAGGCAACGTTCTGCCATTTGTTCAACACCAGGAATAGGTTCTAACTTTTTCATTTTCGCCTTCGATTTTGTCTTTACTTCTTCTTCGTCTTGTTTCGTCTTTACGGGTTCATTGTTGTCAACAGTTGCTGTTATTGTTCTGTCAGGTCAACAAAACTATCCTATCCGAGATAGCAAATAGCTTGCATGTCCCTCCACGATGTATCTTTCAGGTTGTCTTTTATTCTTCGATTGTTGCAGTTTGTCTTATTTTGACATCCTTTCTCCTAATAGATCGACAAGCCAGAACCCATGGACAAGCCAGAACTCGTCATCGTAGCTTTCATTATTCTCTTTATCAACGACGTCCCTTATTTTTTCAGCTCCAGCTTGATTTTCATCATTCATTTGTTGGTTTAACTCGTCTGTCGCATTAACTTTTTACACTTCTTCTTTGTTTTTGCATTCTTCTTCATGTATCATTCCTTTTTCGTCCTGTTCAAGCTTCATCGCTTCATCATCACCTCTCCTATCTATCCTACCACTTTTTACTTCTTCAACTACTATCGGAATTTAAGTCTCTCAACAAGATTTTCTATATTCTCTTATTGGATCAGCTCTTCTTCAGTACAGGTTTTACTACTTATTAACACCTTTAGCACGACTCTTTTGTTTTTGCCATCTTCTTCATGCACCGTTTCTTCTTCTTGTTGTTTGGTATTCATCGTTTCATCATCACCGTCTTCTTTTACCATCTTCTGCTCTTTCGTTATTACTGGTTCATCATCAGCAACGGCCTGTAATTTGTCGTCTTTTTCTTATTCCTGATCGTTGCTTTCATCTTCTTCTTCGCCATCTTCATCTTCTTCTCAACTTCAACTCGATTTCCATCACTCAATTTTTAACTGGTCTTCTGTATTTATCGCACTAATCGTTTACTCTTCTTCTTTTGTGTTGTTTTGCATTATTCTATATCCACCAGATCTTCGTCTTGTTTAGTCTTCATCGCTTCCTCATCTGGACGGTATGTTGTCCAAAAAAATGTCCAAAAATCGTATCAAAGACTTCAAGGAAACGATAATTCCGGTCCGACTCGAAGGACCAAACTCATTTAGCGACAATAACCTCTCTAACAATTTTCATATGTAGCTTTTCTTCGCACAATACACTCGAAAGCAGGAGAAAGGATTAGTTTTCATGAACCCTTTTTGGCCGTGCCGTCATTGTCCTGTGCGGACAACAAGCCGACCATTATAATCCGGAAATAATTGTCAATTAAAATTCTGGCCAACACATGCCCAAGCCAGGTCCGCCTAAATCCCTAGCATTGTCTCCTAGCAAACTTTCGAACCGACGAAAAGTAATTTCTGCGAATCCTTGGCGCGGGGTACTTTAATTGACCGGACGTCAGCGTCGGTCGCCCTGACCACGGCCAGCTTTGATTAAAGTCCGGCACAATCGGCTCTCCAGATTTAATTCCGGAATATGCCAGCTTTTTTGCTCTTTCGTATTTGTGGGAGTGTGGCGGCGCTGTAATCGATTCCCGTCTCGACTTCCGGAGGCACTAAATAAAACCAGGTTGGTGACGATTGACCAACGGTGCAGTTGATAGTGGTCCTGTATTATAAATCTGTAGGAGTATGCTTTAAAAAAATCAATATTTTGCATTATTCCAAGAAAACACAGAGAAAGGCTACTGTTTTAGTGTCATCACTATGGTATATGTACTATAAAACGAGTTTTATGAGTCTTCTAACTGGCGCATGAGTTGTTTGAGGAGCGCAGCGACGAGTGCCATAAATGAAGGAATGCGCCAATAAGTCTTAGAAAACGAATCTCAGAAACAGGAAGAAAATTTCTATGTTGAATATTATAAACAATATTCAGAATTAGGGCAAGGTTAAAATCAGAAGGAAAACGCTGTTATAATTATGATGGCCCTAAGCATGTTATAATGAAAATTAAGACATATAAAACTTTTACTGATACAGAAGAACCGTTCGATATATTTATTTAATACGTTTTATTAAAATTGAATGCATGTGTTTTTGTTATTCGTTCAATTTACAGAATATATAAATGTTTTTTAAACGAATTATTTTTTATTTATTTCTGTAGTTTGACGTTGATCTCGATATGTTCAAAGAACGTTATTTTTTTTGTAAATATGTACGTACCTGAAAATTTACTATGAGAATGTTATTTTGTTGGTCCTTTCATTTACAAATGAATTAAAAAAAAAACTAAAATAAGATGTTCAAGGAAAAAGGTAATTTGTCGGGCAATTCCGTCATTCGAAGAAGCAACCCTAGACACGTGTTTCGGACTATTAGTCCTCATCAGTACGGTATAGCCAAGGAGTAAGATGGATACTCAATGGAAAAAACACTCAAATGGAGACCATAAGGGGGGTGCCCAATGTCACCAATTTGGTGCTTCAGTCACAACATCTTCAGGATTCGAGTGTCCATCTTACTCCTTGGCTATACCGTACTGATGAGGACTAATATAGGCAAAACTGGGAGAGCTGAAGATTACTCATAGATTTCAGCTGTTATTTTAGACATACGTTACAGAATATTTCTAAATATTGACGCGTGTTAAAACGAAAAAGCATACTTTTCATACGTCTGCTGTATAATTTAAATGGGCAAGACAAAAAAGTACGTCTGTTGTTAGAACCATAAGAACGAATGACAGCGGTAGCAACCTAACCTCCAATTCGAGCGCGAACGTGTAATGTGAACAAGATGTTTTCGTTGGTATGTTTACACTTTGCTTCTGTTAAACATGCTAATGATATAAATTGATATAAATGATATGAATATAAATTAGATTTTTAATAATTAAATATTAATCTTGAACGAACTACCTAGTAGGCAACTTAATATACACAGCTAATAACCAATTCACGCGGTACGTTCATATCTTGGTTCACACGATTTTAAGCGATGAATCACCTTCAGCTCTCCCAGTTTTGCCTATAGTACGAAACATGTGTCTACGGTTGCTTCTTCGAATGACGGAATTGCCCGACAGATTACCTTTTTCCTTGAATATCTTACCGTCGATAAACCTTTTCCCTAAAATAAGTCTGACAGACTAAAAACAGTTTTGGATCAAGCAGTAAAAAATAACATTGTCTCTTCGTAAATCAGAAGTTTAAGATTTCCAAGCAGAACCTATTTTCGACTTCAAATATTGTTTCTTTGATGAATTGTGGATAATCCGGTTGCATATTTAGCTGATATTTTTGGAACGTTAAATAAATAATAATTAAAGAATTAATAAATAAATTATTGTAAAATTAACGCAATAATAAAAAGAAGTTAATAAAAATAAATGTATTTTGTTGTCAACATTCGAAGGCTTTCTTGTAAAAATCATTATCATAATAACCAAGTTTAACAGTTATTTTCCAGAAAACTATGACAATGAAAATTGAATCAGAACTTCAAAAACTATGAGTATACCAGATAACTTCACTGCCAAAGAGAAACAATTTATAGAAACTTCCTCAGACTGATAGAAAATTTCATTTTCAGATTAATTTCATTTTAAGATTAATGTACACCAATGTTCAGATCTAGAGGAAGAATTATTTTAAAGAAATTGCAGAGTAAGGTCTAATACCTTAATAAATAAGGTATTATATAATCTAATATTTTTAATGCCTTTTTGCACCACCAATTTATGTCAATTATAGTTGTCATCAATAATAATTTAAAGGGCAAACATAGGACAACATTAATTATTGAGGCAAATTTGAACTTGAAACTAACTTTCACTGAGCATGAAATTAAAAAAAAAATGGGTTTAGCAAAATAATCTCAGTCGCATCAATATTTTATATTACAATATTAAAATTATTTTATATTACTTATTTACTTTGCTTTTGTATACCAAATGAAGTTATGTCTTTATAGAACTTTTTATTTTGTCCCAAGTAGACTGGCGTTAAAAAGTTTATTATTGTGGTACAAAATAATATGTAGGTACGTATATTTAAAATCTGATATAAACATTTTACATTTATGTATGTACGCATTTTTGTATCAAAGTTAGAAATTTGAATATTTTTTCTGTGGTACACGGAACCTAAAAGGTTGAGAACTCCTGGTGTAGGTTTATTCTTCGCATATCTCCTTATTCAGGTAAATGTGACCCTTGTATTATATCTGAAAAGGGGATTTAATGTTTAGTTGACGAGAATAATGCACGATAACTGACCAGTCTGTTATTCACCGACTTCATTAAGAGGCTATTGTTTTAATGCGACAAGATCAAATAACTCCCATTACAAAAAAAAAACAAAGCGTGACTTTCTTCTTTAAAAGAAAACAAAGCGAACGCAAAATAGAAAAACGTATTTTATTAAACTGCTGTTATTGCATTTTCATTAAATTGGTCCAACTGCTGCTGTCAGAAACAACTGTATTTGCGCGAGTACCTTTTATAATGGTTTGTTAAGTGTAACTGGATTTGTTTTCTGTCAATTCTTTGACAAAATAATAATTAAAATTCGAACTTCCGGTAAAACCGGAAGTACCTCAAAAATAGCAAACCCCAATCATTTATCAATTCCAAGTTGAGTAAGGGGATGAATCATGATTCACTAATACTGCGTGTGCCTTTTTCTTTAACGCACACGTTTCTTGCATCGTTATTTATATCTTCTTCGCCGTGCTTTTTGCGCTGTTCTTTTTCTTTGTCGGATGCGCGGTCCTTGAAGTAAATCAAGACGTTCCGATTTCTAAGGACGCCGAGGGCCGCTTTCCCCTCCCCCCTCTAAATCCTCTTTTAAAACCGTCCCCATCCCGAGACAGCTTATCTAAATGAAAAGAAACAGTCCGGAACTGCGAACTAAACGACGATTTATACTTGTTTCAGGCTCACTCTCCACTGCTCGGGGCCGGCGACAAACCAGTAAGTATCGCCCACTATAATAATAACGGTTCCTTATCTAGCGCGAAATTTCGCCGAGAGATGGCTCTAGCATGGCTCTTGTCTTCAAGTTGCTAGCAATCGTTTTCTTGGAACGGTTGAGATAAATTAGATACATTTTATGGAGAGCCCAAGTATGCTGTTATTTTGTTTCATATTTTTGTAAAGCTTGAATTGGGAATTGAAAATAAGGGACATAATATGTCAAAAGCAATATTTGCATGTCGTTCTGCTTCATATACGTTTTCAGACACAATGTTTTCTGGCTGGTAAATAAATTTGATACTTTGATATAAGAAGATTTAAGCCTGACAATGCTGAAAATGATATTTAAAAAATTAAAAAAGTGTTTGTTTTTAGCTTAATCTTAAAAAATAATCCATTCACTTTTAAGTCGTAATACCTAATTTGTTAAAAAAAAAAACAATAATCTAAGCTAAGTGAATATCCTGGCCAAACAAAGAACAAAATACGACAAGTGCAAGCTGTTTCTGGCATGTATTTTGTTCTTACAACTGAATCTAAAAGCAGAAATTCCAAATTGTGTCTTAATTTTTGACGAAATAATGAATTATAGGTTTTGTTTTGCAGTTTGTTGGCAGTTCTTTTCTCAAAAACTAAGCGCCACTCAACATTTTTGCTTTCACATTTAGGCTTTACGGAAAAAAAGCATCGTCGAAACAGTTGTCGCTTGTTAGATTTTGTTAATTGTTGGTAAGGGTAGTCACTAGTCACATAGTTTAAATTAATGCATTTTTGACAAAATATGTCCGTACTTGAAAATATTTGAAATGCTCTGATATCAAGGCCATAAGTTAATCGATATTTTTTCTATTAAGTTAATTACTGTGGTATGTAGATTTATTATAGTAAAACTAATTAAAAAGTTTTTTATGGTATTAAATTACACGTGTCTTGATTTTAAGCCTCTTGGGCACGTGTTAATATGTGTTAATCGATCTCAAATTTCACAAAAATTTTGATAAATAAGGACAACTCCGGTATACAGTGATCGCGCGCAAAGTAAGGAAACATGACAAAACATCTGAAACGGTTTGTTATTTGACTTATTTCACCGATACTTTTTTTATGACTATAAGCTCTATGATTGTTGTAATGATTTTGATAGATGTCTTAACTGCCTAAATGGTAATATATAAGGTTTGTGGTCTTACCTAGGAAAATTTTCGGGAAAGAAAGTTGAAAATTTATAATTTTGGATAACTTTTGCTTGTTTATGGTGGGCATTTTGGCTTAAGTTATTTCTGCTGAACCCGAACACGATCTTGAAATTTGTATATTCCGTCAGATTATTGCGTTTTTGAAAAGAAACACCTTTTATGGAGATGCCCGCACACCACTTATGGAATCGCTGTAAACAAACTTTCATTATTTAAAGAAAAAAAAATACAAAGATTTACTATGAGACCCTTTTGCGTTTTCTAAGACCAACGGGTTCAGCTAGTATAAATTTGCAAAAAATCAATAATCTCGTTTCTTTACATTTTGTTATCAATTTTTTCCGAAAACCTTAAGCGAAAGGACATATTTGACCCTGAGTTCGTTTTCAGGGCAAATTATTCTTCCCAAAACGCAATTTCATATACACAAAATCCATGTTCCATAGAGTTCAGTGTTTTTCTCGAAAATGTCCTTGTGTAAGACCATGGTCATTTAGATATTTTAGACATTTAAAACGTCTACCAGAAACGGTCGAAAAAAGAGTTTTTCCCAAAAATCGGTATTTAAATAATTAAAAATTGACGCATCTCGCAGAATTTCTTATGCGTCCATACTTTACGCGCTCACTGTGCTTCTCGAAATTGTAAATTCGGCTGAAGATAAATTATTAAATTTGATTGAAAACAGATGGAGTACGGATTACTGAAATAATAAAATGGAAAAAGGTTACGTCAGGGGAGGGATGTGGAAACAAATCGATTTGGTCTCTAGAAGCTTTTATTCTCTGAAAATCCTAACTTTCCCCCTGAAATATTGGTGCACCATTTTCTTCTACAGGATTAGTTTTTGTCATTTTCCATGCTAAGATTCTTGATAGCCTCATTTTCATTTCTTAAGAGAGTCATGTGGAGATGGCATGACTATTATCACCGTTATAAGCTAAATATTTCCTATTTCGGAAGTACTTCGGTACTTCTTATTTGGTCCTCCGAGCCGGATCAACCGGCAAGTTAAGGAAGGGGTAATGCCACTCTAGCGCGAGAAAAATAGCCGCTTTTGTAGGTATATTTTTTACAATATAGTAAATGAATTACAAAATCTCTTTAAAGCCCTTTATTATTCATATTTTGAGGAATATTCACAATAAGAAAAAGCGAAAAAAACTAAAAATTTTGCACGCAGTTTTTCATTTAGCCATAAAAACAAAAAAGGAATTTATTCTATATAAGATTATCTCGGGAAGTACGGAAATTAGAAAATTCCGCTTTAAAACAAAATGGCGCACGTTTGAACACAAATTATCACTTTAAGGTAGAAAATTAGGTTAAAAAATGTTTATAACAAAAAAAGTTTAGAACTTATCGTAAAATCCGTACGTACTTCTCTAGATAATGTTGTTCTGAAGCTGCATATAAAATTTGTCAAGTGAATTGACGGAGATCAGTTGAAGTTATCTTTCCGGCCAGTTTGAAAAATGCGGTTTTGAGGAAACACGGTTTGAAGTACTGTGTAACTTTGATGTATAGAATTGTTATGTTTTACTATAGTCGGCAATGTTTGGACCATATAATTATCTTTGGAAATTAATATTTTTCTCCTCTTGTTTCTTTCTGTTTGATTTTGACGACAGGCGCGTCTGTTTTGCAGCATCAGCCAGCGATGGCTCTGAAAACATGTTGCGCCGTGCGGCAGCCTTCGCGCAGAAATAATTGCAGTTTGGCCCGATGTTCATACATAATACCTCCATAATCTTCATAAGGCTAGATAATGCATCATTGACAAAACATACTTGCTGCAATATGCACAATTACTTTGCCACTTGAAAGTGAAAATGAAAATGAAATTACCAGGTGGACAATTCTCGTGCTGCAACGTTTCATCGGTCAGAATGTATTGAGCAGTCTCGCCCAGATCTATTTTCGTCACACACACTACAACTTAATAGCTGAACTAATAGCAGAAAACACAGCAGCACAGTTCAAAAGATGATAATTAAACGTCATCCACTTCGACGTTGTAAAAATCTTCAACCGACATTACTTTTTTGCAGGTGTGGACTGTGGATACGATCAGGCAGAGGCGACTCTAGTTCCAAACGATTCAATGCTTGTCATATTAATTCTATTTGAAAATCTGCTGCTTCCTTTCGACTCCTTTCGATCACGATATACTCCGGGAATGTCACTAATTATTTCTGCTATTTTTTACCAACTAATCAAGAACAACACACGCTACATCAGACAGCTATAATATTGTGTTGTTGGCGTCAGTTTAACGAACGTACCGAAGATATTTCCACAAAATTTCTGTGTTTTATGATATTTTATGTTATATTTCACAGCATGGATGTAATTCCTCCAAATAAGATAAGAGCGTATATATATTTTTTCAAAGATGAACCGTATTGTGCCTTGAGATCTCAAGACATCAATTAAGCAAAAAATCGATTTTTCAAAGAATCTAGAGTGGCATTAACCCTTAACGATACATGTTATTTGGTCCACCGAGCCGGATCAACCGGCAAGTTTAATAATATAACCCATCTGGTATATGGCTTATTTACCACCCCTAGTTTAGTGGCTAAACCATTACAGAGACTTTGCTTTCAGCGAAATCCACACTGATTTCAGTTAAGACCCTCCCTTAGCAAAGAGATGACGCCGTCTATACGCTCTGGTTGCAATTGCTCCCCGACCTGATAAATTATTAAGGTGAAGGGACGCGAGATCCGACGCCGTAGCGCGAAATGAGCGTTAGTTAATGAAAGTGTCGTTAGGTGGCGCACCGGTGGTGGGGCGGTGCTGGAGAGCGCGCGCCTGGATTTGACGTTTCCGTAAATGGTCCACGGAGGGATTGTTTTCGCGAATTGCGGCCCGAATTATTATTAATTGCACTTCAAAGTCTGCACGTGGAAGGAGAGCCGTCGTTTTCCGGTGGGTTTTATTGAAGTTTGGAGCGCGCAAAGGTCGGAGGAATTCTGAGGAAATTAGGTTTCGTGGATTTTGCCTAATAGGATAAATCCGGCGGAAGTTTTTAATTGTGTTTGGGTAATTTTTGGCTAATAAGGTGAGGTTATCGTGGTGTGCATAATTCGAGTTACTTTGTCTAGTTATTCTGCTAATCATCTAACCAACGGTACTTTGCAAGGGTGATGTGACCCAAAAATGTAGCTAAAAGTCGTGGTTTTCTTGGATGAGGCTTAATCAGTATACGAATATATTTTTGGTAGATCTAATTTGACGTCAGGTTTACAAAATTCCAAAATAGCGAATCCACTATGACAACCATATTTCAATATTCTGTTATCTTGGAACGTAATTACTAGCTCCTGTGATATTTGAAGTGCCCTAATTGCAAAGCAAATCTTTTCAAAATTGTTTAAATACGTGTAAGCAATTGTTTATGGTACTAATTGGAATATTGGTTTTACAGTGTACATAGTTGGTCATTTTAGATTTGGGTAGAAATAATTCGCCCGCGTATGAAAATAATACCAATAGATCCAGCAAAAGGTTCTGAACATCAGATCAAAATGTTTGCCGAGTATTTGATGATAATATTATTAAAATTAAATATTTACGATATGTGACCCCGCACGAGAGAATGGCCCTAACTGCCATCTCTCGTTTCGATTCTATTGACTTCTGTTTTTGAAGGCACTAAAAAACTACTGAACAGAAAAAATTGAAATAAAGTATGTCATACTCCTGAATCATTTTTACGTAAGTTGTATGACTGTCAAAATTGTTTTCCTCTCGGTGTAAACATGAGCGCGAGAGAAGTGAAAAAAAAAAACTACTCGATTTTTACAGTTTTAAATTAACGCTCGTCTTTCCGATTTATTTTCTCTTAAACTAGTTACTGCAAAAATTTCAGTTTTTGTTTAGGTAGCATTTAGAATCTCTTCTATAGATTGGCGTTTTTTGTTTTCTTTAGTTTTGTGTAGTAAAGGTTGCGAACACATTTTGATGGAAGCCGATATCTCAGGAACGAATGTTAGCAGGCCAACGTAGTTATCATGGAAATAATCCCTATTTACTGCGATACATAACCCTTGAATTTAATTGCATTCCGACTATTTGTTAATTTATAAGACCGAAATAAACATGAACAATAATTTGAGCAGTTTGTCTTCGCTCGCTTGTGGGTTTTGGTGCGAGGCAGTCGAACGAGATGCGGTTTTGACGCGATCAGTGAATCCGTTAAATTCCGTGTTTGTAAAATATTGTTGGATATAATTAATTGTACATCTAAATTCATTATTTATATTTAACTCGCACTACTATTCAAAATTCGGAAAGTAAACTGTTCTGATATTATCGTACTAATAGTAAATAATCTTCCACTGTCCCAGCTATGTTTTCATTTACCGTTACGATTGACGTAGTGCGCGCTGCACAAAATTTGTATCATTCATATTAATTCGGTTTAAAAATTAATTCAAAATTATTACGCAATTATTTTTCTACAGTCGCATTAAATAAAATATTACGATTGATTGCATATCCCGATATCGTGCTAATATTCATTACTGAGATATCCGCTTCCATGAAAATCTTGTACGCAACCTTTATTACACAAAAACTGAAGAAAACAAAGACGCCAATCTATAGAAGAGGTTCTAACCTGAACAAAAGTGAAAATCCAAGCGGTTTACGAGGGAAAAAATGGAAATTAAAAGTGAAAATCGGGGTTCTTTTCTCCTTTCTCACACGCTCATCTTTACACCGAGAGGCAAAAAATGTAGACAGGCATACCTTATGTAGAAATGATCCAGAAGTATGATACAGTCTATTTCATTTTTTCCGTTCAGTAGTTTTCAAACACAGGAGTCAATATTGTCGAAACGAGACAATATTCAATTATTTTGCGTCTGTAATGACTAGACTACTACTAATAAGTATAACTTATTCGGTTTTACTGCTATGAAAGCCTTTTTCTATGCATGTTACTTTTTTATTTCGTAAAAACAAAAAACAACCGGGTATCGTAATATACCTCTGGGGCACATGAAAAGTGAATACACGCAGTTTTGAGAAAACATAAAAATGTCGTTTTTACTTTATCATACGCAGTATGATTAAGTATGGAAACCGTGCCGAAAAAAAAAATGAAATTTTAGGGGAAATTAGTCTTTTTGGGCCTCAGATTATTTTTGACCAAGGTACAAAAAAATGTCTGTATGTATATGTGTGTGTATATATCTGTGTATGTGTGTATTCGATTTTTGTGGCGACGATTCCGGAGAAACTACTGAAGGTATCAGGACGAAACTATATTTAGGAGTTTCAAGACCAAACTTAGAGCTGAAAAGCTTTTGGTTGAAAGGGGTCCAAAGGAACTGGATGTTTACTCTAAGCCTTTTTCAAGGATTTTGCAAATGAGCCGCCTTTTCTATAATTTCGTCAAAATAGATAAGTAATAAATTAAAGTAGAGGAAATTATGAATAATTTATGCCTATGACATTTTTTGGTAAAATTAAGTGTTTAGCTGCAGGAGCAAGTTCTATTTGATCGTGATCGGTCGTACTGCATTAAAACTAGTAGCCAGGATATGTCAGATATTTTGATTGTAGTGACAAGTATTGTCAAACGCTAATGTTTTTACAATACCTACTGTCAATATAAGCTGCATTAGGATATTGTACGCCGTTACAATTTTTACACCCAAAAACACGTACGTGTCATTTGGGCTGTGTACCCGGTGCCAACGGAGTGTATACAATATCCCAGCTTTAATCGACATATCTGTCTAGTTCTACTAGTTTTATTTTAATGCAGACAGCCGCTCTCGATCACATGGAAGCTCATGCACCTAAACTATTAATTTTATATATAGTATGATAAAGTCGGTTTTCTTTATTGAAAAACAAAACAAAATATATTTGGTGTCTAATACAGGTTATCCATGTTTTTCTTATACAATTATTATTTTATAGTATACTCCAGTTGGTATGGTTAGGCTGAATGTTTGGTTTCAACTTACTTAATCCTAGAGATAAGGTTGAACACCCGTCATTACTAACCCAAAGTTTTTTTAATAAAACTGCGGTTCAGGTTCGATCGTCTTCTCCAACAATAAAAAAATAGTCTTGGCTTTGTTATATTTTTGTATCAGAATACCAATAAATGTCTCATGCTTATTTATTAGTGGAATACAGTCGCTGGTGTCCGGAAACTAAATAAATTTTTGTTTTTCTTATGGGCGCCATTGGTTTTATACACATTCGGTATTTTGTGTGAGAATCTCATGACGCCAAAGACAAATTTGAAATTACTGTCACTGGACATATGGGTAGAAAGCAGACATTCTTCCACAATTTCTATCTTCGATGTCACCGTGCGATTTTCGGAGATTCTCAGGAAAACTATTTTTTTAATAAATTTACACTGAAAAGAATGCCAAATTTGAATATGTATAAAACCAATAGTAATAAGAAAAAGCAGGAGAATTTATAGTGAACTGACAAACAAAATCTAAACTGATATTGGCGCTGAGCATACCACTGGAAGAAGGAGAAATACTGTGGGCTACACTATGTGCAGTAGTTTATAGCGCATCGCCTTGTTTTCTTGCTTATCTGCCATAAGTTCACAGATCGTTCGTCGATATCGTCGATATCATCGTAACGGGGGACACAATAAGTGTCAACCCAACGAATATAAACCGTTCTTAAAGTTCACTACTAACAGCTATTCGCCAAAAAACAATTAAATAATAATAATTTGATGGGACCACTAAAACTCTACAGATAACTGTAACGTATAGTTGTGAACTGCTCCATTTACGCCTTGTGGGCATAATACCCGCCTACCCCGGTAGAGGCGCTTTCATCGCGCACCCTGGCAATAGGAATTGTAAATCAAAAAGTGCCTAAGCGCGCGGAGAGGGTGCGCCAGGGGCCCAATTAAAAACCTCCTTAATTATGAATATGACGAGTTTGCAGATTAAGTGAATCTACTTTTCGTTTTGTTTTATTCGTGAGTTTCTTCCTTAAGATGGGGTTCGAAATGAGTAGGCAACCAAATATACTTCGTAATACTATTCTAAGTTGTTCAGCGAAATGATTAGGTATTTCCATTCAAAATAGACGTTGAACCGAACTAGAAACCTTTGCCGATAATACAAAAAATATCCGGGTCAATTCTGTTATGTATACGTGACGAATTCTGTGAAAATCGGCGTTTTTTTGTTGAACGTAAGAAGACTACGACATAACCATCAACAATCGTAAAATCCGTCACCTAGAGCCGACAGAATTGAGCCGGATGTTTTTTTGTATTATCGGCAAAGGTTTCAAGTTCTGTTCGACGTATAAATTGAATGGAAATACCTAATCATTTCGGTGAAATACCACGAAATACTGACCTCAAAATTAATGAGGTATATTTGGTTGCCTATCATTTCGAATCCCAACTTAATTTGTAAGTTTCTCTTTCTTCTTTTGATGCAATTTGTTTGTTATTGTCTCTTGTAATTAATTATTCCTTTACTATTCTCGTGTTAAGTCATCACCCAAAACACACCAAAATCGATCACGTACGCACCGAAAATATTCCACCAAAAAGCCCGTTTTAATTTTCTTGTTTACTCCCGTATATTACGACCTAGAGCAGCGAGAACCGCGCAGAGTAGAGCGCCGCGAACTGGCAGCACTATTAATCTTTGATTCGCAAATTTGATAGTTTGCCAGGGATTCGCGGATGTATTGTGATACACACTCGCCTACGCGCGTCGTCCGTCCCGCCCGACCGTTCAGTTTCAGGCGTAGCGTCGCGACGGACGGCGTCGTCTAGCGTCCCGTAATCGTTCGCGTCAAACACCTACTTTAGTTAGGCCATGGGTTTCAAGAGGAACTCGAAGACGAAAGGCGAGTCTGCTGCTGTCAACGGACAGAGGAAGCGATTGTCTTTGCCACGGGTACGTCTCTGGTGAAGTGGTGTTGTTTCTAACCTCAAATTTTGAGGGTTTACGAGTGGAGCGCCGCCGCGCGGCGGTTGACGTTTAAAAATAGGCTCGGGACCGTAAACTGGATCAAGTTTGCGATGTTTTTAGCGATGACCGGCTTGAGGAGTCGCTCGAAGATATTAATTTTGAGATTTTGTGATGCTGAACTGGTGGCTCGGTGATGGTATTGATCTGGTGCGAATGTTGTCGTTTGATTACACCGTGATGTATTTTTGTTTCGGTTGTGGTGACGGAAAAACGTCTGTTTTGTTGCCAGGATTGTTTGGTTTAAATGTTAGACATCGAATTTAACCGTCGCGAATAATTATGCGGGAGATTTAGCAATTAAATATCGAATAATAACCTTGCAAATTGGTGCTATAAACTCTGGTAATTGTAGCGAATTAAATTTATATGTCCACGTGTCTGGTCAAGCTGCTTCAAATTGCTATGTTTAAAACATGTAAATGCTGCAATTTGCAGGATTAATTACCCAATATGTCTGTGAGCTGGATGTATAAATAATACTTTTTATTCAATCAACTACCACAGATAAAGTTAAATTACACCATTTTAATAGCTAGGAGATACAGATGTTTTGTGATATTCGTAATAAAAAAATTATTAAATAATTTTTAATACAATATATTGCGTAAACGGCTGTAATTTGCAGGATTAATTACAGAACAATTACTATTTATATAAACATGAGATAATGAAATTGTGAATTTATTCAATCTACAACTTATACTGCAACCGTGTTAAGAGTTTAAGTTTAAGAATTTATTTGAAAATTTTGTTTTTGATGTAAGAATTACATTCAATTTTAAAATCGCAGCCACCTATCTTGAACAAATATTTTGTCTACGTTTCGTTTATGTTTACTTTCAATAATGGGTGATGCACACGATATCTAGGTTCGTATATTTTTTATTTATGAAGATAGACGAATTATTAAGATAACGAACATTTCAAAAATGCTATAAAATACAGGGTGTTCCATTTGAAATATAAAAGTTGACATCATTTCCGGTGTAATCGAAATGTGTAGCAGAAACTCCAAATATTTTAGTTATACTTATTTTAGTAGTACAATAGTAATGTTTTATTTACTTAACAAGTAACATATATTTCAAAAACGTAACCAGTCTACAACATGAATAAAAGAAACTATACAATAACCATTGCCATGATATTTTATTAATAATAATTTACTTGGTTAGGAGAGAAATAAAAATAAATCAAATAAAATAAACAAAGTCAAATAAATATTAAAACTTGCTTATATCTGTGGCATTAATTTATTGATTGATATTCAATCTGGAATGTCGCAGTTATATGCAAGAAAATAGAACATTATTTTCTATTACATGTTTTTATCAAAATAAAACAATTCGGTAAAACTAAATGTAAATTTTATTTCGATATAAGTAATTGTAACGTAGTTATTTAACTTAAGTTGCTCGACTGTTTGCAACAGTAGTTTGAAAATCAATCTTTTGCTCCCATTAAGTAATACATTCATTATTATGTGCACCATTATCTGGCTTGATACACAATGGGATATTATTTCAAGGTCTTGAGTAATCATTTTAGCACGTGCAGGTTGTTGCTGATCATAACACAATGACGCAGAATGTCAAATGCTATTATAAATCTAGGTATAGATTTAGAAAAAGTATAATAAATAATACAAAATAAATTATTACGATGCTATTCTAAAGGAGAAGCGACCAATCCAACATTCTGTTACTTCATTCTGTGTACTGCAAAAAATGTTTTAACGGGAACTTAAAAATTAGTTATAACTTATTTGTTCTTTCGAGCAGGATAATCCAGTTATGATAATACTGCGTAACAAATTGAGAGAAATTGTTTCTAACATTGACCAAAGTAGCTATGTTTGACTAAAGTCGACCTGCTGATCACGAAAACGACGTTGAAATATTTCTATCACGTCAAGATTTCGAACAAAATGAGGTAAAAATTCCAAAAATACGTGATTTTGGTGATTTTGTCCCAGAAACTTCAAAAAGATCTCAAACAATACTGCACTGTACTTTTGACAAGTAATCGTCAAAGTTAGGTCACTAATGGCCTTGACCTGCTGACAAAGGTTGTTGATGGGTCGGCGGGCAACAAACAAGCTGCTGGGGTTGCATACACGCTTGAAACTATAGTATTACGTAACAAATTCTGTGATAAATCTATTTTCTTCATTCCCCTGTGATAACATATACCGTGTTCAGCAGAAAGTTGGAAACTATGGCATTTCTTTTTGCAATTAACGTTTAAAAAATATTTATATATATTTTTATGCTTGCATATATCGGCTGTTACAAAAACTGTGTAAACTCTTAAGAGTAAAGTAACTTTAACAAAAAGCTATGCAAAATGTTATTTGAAGCTTGGCACTTTTTCATGCGCTATAGGAAATGAGATATAAATTACACACAATTGACAATCAAATCAAACACAAAAAACTCAATTGTAAAAACTTACATTTCGTCAGGCGTGGCCCGTGGAGAACATAAAACAACATACAAAGGTCACAAACAAACATATATGAGACTGCAGAACAGATTGTTTTTTAAACATATTTTTATACCATTACAGTAGGTATTGTCAAAACATCAGAGTTTGACACTACCTACTGACATTAGAATGAAACTATTTGTCTAATTTATGCTATCTAAGATGCAGACACGACCGATCTCAATCAAATACAATTTGCTCATGCAGCAAAACTATTAATTTTACCAAAAAAATGTTGTAGACATAAATTATTCAGAGTTTCCTCTACTTTAATTTATTATCTTACTATCGAACGTACAGAAATGGCGGCTCTTTTGCAAAATCGTTAAAAAATGCTAAGCGTAAACATCCAGTTCCTTTGGACCTTTTTAAACCAAAAGCTTTTCAGCTCTAAGTTTGGTCATGAAACTTCTAATTATGAAGTTTCGTCCCGATACCTTTAGTAGTTTCTCCGGAATCGTCGCCACAAAAGTCGGGTACACACACACTCACACACATACGCACACGCACAGACATGTTTTTGTACCCTGGTCAAATATGTTCAAGGGACAGATTTTCGCTAAAATCTCAAATTTTGTTTTCGGCGCGATTACAATACTTTATCGTACTGCGTATGATAAAGTAAAAATATTTTTAAATATTACAAAGCATTAAATATGAAATTTTCACCTTCTACGTTCCATATACTGGGTGTTCATGCAACGACGAAGAGTTTCGGATTCTGATTTATCCGAACCGCCTGGCTGTGATTTTATATTTCATAATGAATTTTAGTTTTAAAGTATGTTTCCAAATACCAATTTTTGGTAGTTTTATAATGCGTGGGCAAACCAATATAAGTCTCAGTTTGCCATGTACTCTTTTATACTCTTTTGGCCACGCGTCATAGAATTAATACAGTCAATTTGTGGCCAAAAGGGCCTAGCGGGTAAGTTGTGGGGGAAATGTGATTTGTTCCTTTTAATGTTTTCTGGGTTGCTGAATCTGAATCTGAAGTTTGCTAACAAAATTTCGTTACGCAACATTAAAGAAAATGCAAAAAAAAACAAGGTAAAAATATATTTTTTTTTTGCTTATAACTCGAAAACTATCAACTTTTCCTAAAATCTCTAGATTATTGGATTACGTCGCAATAAATACGCAAACTTTGCAAATAACACGCATTTTTGGGGTTTTAACCCCGTTTAACTCAAAAATGTGATGTAATGGAACCTCTACAATCTAATAATGGAACCTTCTTGACATGACAAATATACCACTAATTATGTTAGCCTTCGAAATAAATGATAACGATTCATGTTAGAAAATCTTCTCACACAGTGGAATTAATAATTAACCATTACGTTCTAGCATCGTACTATATAACTACGTCCATTATTTAGAACATATAAAACATAAATTCCTCTAAAATAAGAAAATATGATATAGATCTTTTGCTTTATCTTCTAGGTAAACGGTGACGATGAATGGGAGGACGAGGAGATCATCCTCGAGAGGGGCAACGCTGGCCTCGGCTTTAGCATCGCCGGCGGTACGGACAATCCGCATATCGGCGACGACACCGCCATCTACATCACGAAGTTGATACCTGGCGGAGCCGCCTCCACGGACGGCCGCCTCAAGGTCAACGATTCCATCCTCCAGGTGAACGAAACGAACGTCATCAACGTCCCCCACGCCGCCGCCGTTGACGCCTTGAAGAAGGCCGGAAATACCGTCAGGCTGGTAAGTCTCAAAAGTTACGCCTAAATGGCGTTTTGAGTTTCTAAAATTTGTTTTTTGACGTGAACACCAATAGGGTACTAACGCGTTTTTTTTAAGTACATATGTTTAGAAAGAATATTTGTTACTGATGACTGATGATACTCGTTTTACAAATAAAATGTCAAACTTTACTTTAATTTAAGAGAAAACGTCGTGTGACATTTGAATGAGAAGTGGTTCTAATGACTCACGAAAACCAAATATAATGAATTATAGAGGATGGAAACGGATACCACATGCAAATATAATAATGCAATTCTGTATTGACATAAAAAAGGAAACGCTGACGGTGCTATATCGATCCAAGTTTTCAAATAAAATCACGTATTTGAAATTTGCATGTTATACTTCTTAGTTTTGCTATATTTCATTATACCTTGCAGTTCTAATGTTTATTATTTTCCACAATAATATTATGCAAAACGAATTAAATGCAAATTTCATGGTAATAACTTAATCAGCGTTAAAAAAGATTTCAGGTCATAATGAATTTTGAAGACAGTTGTTAATAACTGAAAATTAAGACATTGAAGAAATTTCTGTAAAATTGTTATTTTTGTTTTGTCAGGATCTTGTTTTGTGTAAGCCATTTTTTTCACGTCATATTTTTTACTTTATCATACATAGTATGACAGTGTGGTTAAACATGGATAACACTAGGGTGTTGCATGCAGCAATATTATATCATAGGTTGCTATCTAAGAGGATCCCACAATACCTCATGCGGAAGATACGCTGTAGAACGGATGCCCATAACCTTAATTTAAAATTCTGGGGTTTGTTTGTTCCACCTGCCCATCGCACTGAGCTGTATTAATGGTCATTCTCTTACCAGGTCAGTCACATATCCAATGGTCTCAGGGATGATATGAAAAAATTATCGTTAAACAGTTTTGGGGGAAAGGTGAAGTGTTGTCTGTTTGCTCAACAATTTTATGGGCATGTTTTGTTGAGTTGGATTTGCGGCAATTTGACTCTAAAGTATTTTTTTTTGCTTTGATAAGTTCTCGGAATTATTGTTATATTATTGGTACAATTATGTCTTAGTTCTAGTTTGCGTAAGGGGTTAGCGGAAGAGCAAGGCAATTTGGAAACAAGTGTGCTGAACTTCGCCCTAAATATAAATATTATTTTGTTGCATTTAATATTGTTTTATGTTAATAAGGGAATTATTTATTTATTTATATTTTATTTATCTGTCAAATCCTGGCTAACTAGTTTTATTTTCATGCAGACACGACTGATCTCAATCAAATAGATTCTCATGCATCTAAACTATTCATTTTATATATTGTATGATAAAGTCATGTGCCTGGCCACATCAGATTTTTTGTGGTAAAATGAAAGGCCCCAAAATGTTCTAACCTAAATTACTCTTTGATAACATTAATCTCTCGAAAAATTGGTGAATGTGATAGATAGAATTCTCTTAGTAGATGGAATGAAAATTTGGACCTTGAACATTTAAGTTATGACGAGATGCAATCATACTGTAGGTACACAAATTGTTAGTTCTATATGTAATAGAACTGAACATTCGCTGCGCATGGGTGACAAATGGACAGATCCACAAATACGTCTTAAAAACGGTTGTAATTGTCAACTTTTTTTCATCGATCCGTTTTTCATATACAGATGTTCTTCTATTCCCATTCTTTTTAAAATCAGTTAATTATTCAGAATTACATTTACTTTCTGAAAAGCAATTCTGAAAGAAGTTGGACATTCTATATATTATGGTGGTCCTTTATTAAACATTTTGACATTTTGTGTACCTATAGGATCTCAATTAGTTCCTTTACATCCCTATTCTTGGATTCTCTCGTAGAATCACTTATCTGAAAGCAGAACTTTTTAATTTTGTCTAGTTTTTGCGAAATAAGGCATTTTTGTGTTTCTTGTTTAGTTTTTATTGACCTATTTGTTATACTGGACTTAATTCAGAATTTCTTCCTGAATTAGGGATGGTTATCAAGGAACAAACTAAGAGAGTCACGCATAATAAAACAAAATTTTTAAAATAGTGATGCTACTGTTTGAGTTGTGGCTAGTTATATGTAACCGTAAAGTATCGTTTGCATCCACTTAACGTAACGTACGAAAAATTACACTTAACGTACGAAATATAGAACGATTCCATTTACATTCACTTACGTATGGGGTGATTGTCATGACGTACACATGACGGTTGACATGACACAAAATGAAATCTATCTATTTTACCAAACAAAAATGTTTATGTATTCACTAGTTTTATGAAGGTTGCATCATCCATGCTCAAAATCTGTGAATCGATCTAAAAATATTGCAAAACAACACAAAGACAACAAAGTTTAAGTCGCACGAGATATTTTTTAGGTTGTGTTACTGTCACCATCACCCGAATTGTCAAAATCGGCCTGTGATTGGTGCACTTAGCGCACGGATACTGTTAAGTTGAATTGAGCCAACAAATCCGTATGTTACGTTAAGTTTTTGTACGTTAAGTGAATGTAAACAAACACATATAATTCAATGGAGCTCAACTTTCACTAATTCTTAAGTTCTCGTACGTTACGTTAAGTTAAGTAGATGTAAACGATACTTAACTATGGCTATGACCAATGGTTTTTATTAAGACACCGAAAACAGTGTCATAATGATGTTTAAGAACACAACCTAGGAACAAATAGGAAAACATTTTAGTTTGCACAATTAAATCAAAATAATAATGACATGTTTTGGTACCAATTTACTAAAAACATTTTAAAACAAACTCTATTATAAATCCCAATTGACCTGGACACTAAAATTTGTTAATTGTTAACGTAGGACAACTAAACGTTTACTGTCCACGAGAACATTACACGACAAACAATTCACAAACAAGTTTAAAATGCAACGACACATCATTAGCATTATCACGCGAGAAATTGCAGTTGCTTCTAAATCACGCCGGCTCTAGCAGCGACCTCTATACGCCGTTATACCGCATTACGTACCGTAACCTCAAAAAGTGAACATCGCCATAAAAATCCCTCTCGGGAAAACCTCCAAAATGCCCGCATTTTACCTCCGCGAAATATCAAGTAATGTTCTGCGGTACAATAAGACATACGATTTTGCCATACAGGGTGTTGTTATACTAGGAAAGGTTACAGAAATTGTTATTATTTGATATTAATATTATTTATTGTATATTATTTCTTATTATTAGTTCTTATTATTATTTCTTATTATTATTTATTATTATTTTTTATTATGTTAATATTATGGTTAAAATTGTTTTTTTTTTTGTGATTGCAGTGGGTAAGAAGGCGAAGGCAGCCGAGAAATATGCGGGTGCTAGAGATCGAATTGGTGAAGGGTAACAAAGGGTTGGGATTCAGCATAGCTGGAGGAATCGGCAATCAACATATACCGGGTGATAATGGCATATACGTCACAAAAGTCATGGACGGCGGGGCTGCTCAAGTCGATGGACGACTCGCTGTCGGAGACAAGCTGGTGGGAGTCAGGGATCACGTGGTAAGTCATAATTTTATACAGGGTGTCTCTAAAATAAGTTATATCTTTGATGGCTCGTATTCTCATACGAGCAAAAACACCTGGAGTGTCTGTTTTTCATGATGATTCTTTATTAATTTTCTTCCTCAGTGGTTTAAGTACTTGTTTGGTCCTGTTTTTTGCGATAGGTTTTTCTTTTACTGACTTGGTGTTATTTTTTTTGTAGAGGGGTGAGACTAACCTGGAGAACGTGACTCATGAGGATGCTGTGGGAACGCTCAAGACGACACAGGACAGGGTGGTGCTCATCGTAGCGAAACCGGACAGTGCCTTTATTACCATGCCGATACCACCGGAACCGTCGTACTCCCCGCAATTATGTAAGTATCTAACACTGTAATAAGATTACACAAAAAAAAAATCTGATGAATCTATTCTATTGAGATAAATCGTAGGTATTGTCAAAACATCAGCATTTGACACTACCTACACTACATCATTAGAATAATAGTTATTTATGTCACAAATGCCGAAAGTACGGAATAGCGCGACGAGCGGTGATGCGGCGCGTCACCGAAGGCGGAGTGTCGCCGTCGCATGTGAGCGAGTCGCGCTATCTAGTTTTTGGCAGGAGCGACATCAACGTTTATTGTGTTGCTTTTTAAGAAATACCTATTTTAAAAAATAAATAAATGATTTCTGTATAGTAAATGCTAGGTTGGTACCACTTTGACGAAACGTCAAGTTTAAAGGTGCGTTCCGATTGGTAGGTAATAGTAGCTAATGGCGGTGGTAGAATACGAAATTATAGTATTTCTTACATATCGTGATAATGCCACATATTAGTTTGCATGTACATAAACATGAGTCACTAGGAATTTTCTATTGTAAATACTATAACGGCGTCTGCTACCACTGCCATTATCACTAATGAAAGCGCACCTTAAAAAGGTAATTCAAATTGTGACAGATTTTTATTTGTTCATGACACATCCCTACCAACATACTAAAATAAAACTACACTCATCGCTATACTTTATTTATAATTTTCTCAATGTATCGTTTTTAGAATTAGATATAAAGACGGGTTGATAGTTCTTATCAACAAACAATCAAATTGGTGATCTTATTTTATTTGAAATTTGTATTTTATAGTTTGCCGCACTACAGCGGCAACGTTCCATAGTGGTTCTCCAACCTCTGATGAGATCAGCTGTTTTCGAATGTGACAACACAAAAAAATATTTGTCAAAATCCTGGCTACTATGTAATTTCATACAATGCAGATGCGACCGATCTCGATCAAATAGAATTTGCTCTTGAAGCTAAACTATTAATTTTACCAAAAGATGTCATAGGCTTAAATTATTCAAAATTTCCTCTACTTTAATTTATTAATTAACTATTTTGTCGAAATTACAGAAATGGCGGCTCATTTGCAAAATCCCTCAAAAAGGCTTAGAATAAACTACCAGTTCCTTTGGACCCTTTTCAACCAAAAGCTTTTCAGCTCTAAGTTAGGTCATGAAACTTCTAAATATGAACTTTCGTCCCGATACCTTTAGTAGTTTCTCCGGAATCGTCGCCACAAAAATCGTTTACACACATACACACACACACACAGACATTTTTTTGTACCTTGGTCAAAAATGTTCAGGGGACCCATAAAGACCTATTTCCGCTAAAATCTCAATTTTTTTTTCGGCATGATTACAATACTTTACCATACTGCGTATGATAAAGTAAAAATCATCACTTTTCTAGCTTCCAATCGTAAAAGCTTTTATCCGCTATATGATAGTTTAATTGACACATTTCTGTTGTTCGTGTGTGGTTAGTGAAACCAACTTGAATGGTGTTGAGGTCTTTTTTAATACAAAATAATTATACTTATCACTTCCACTAAATAGTGGTGACATTTAAATTGAAATGCAATCTAATACAAGACTAGCAACATTGTGTCATCAAATACAAACAACAAACATAGAACTGTAGAAAGGGACGATTACTATATAACGTAGCATCCTAACATTTTTTTTTACCAACTTGAATCTTCTTATACAAGTTCCGTTTATGAACCCGTCCCGAATAAGTCGTGTAAAGTCCCGATGTCGCGTTTGTTATATTTTTTTATCTTATAACTGTTGTTTACTTTTTATCCAATTTATATAATATTTCTTCCTTTTTCAAAGATGGAACACGTATAACGTCCTGCTTGTTATCAAAGCCCCTGGAATATTAAAATAAATAATATCAAAAATAAAAGTTTTACGGCCACTAAAAAATATTGAAAATTTCTACCTTTGAGTTTTTACAACGCGAAAATGCTACAATATGACTTACAAACACCACTTGTGCACCACTTCCTCTTAACCGCTAAGTCAAGCTTAATTTTAAGCTACGCCTAAATGTAAGCGGTAAAAATGTGTGGCTTAACTTGACATAAGTGTGGCTTAACTTGACATAAGTGTGGCTTAGTAATGAAATTATTGATAAAAATCGCAAAATATAACGCAAAAATTAATTAAATCAATTTCTGGATCAATATGTAAAATGTAAAATGTAAGGAAATAAGAAAATACCTGTCAGTATAATACCCTTTCAAATGATAAAAGTATTATGTATTAGTTTTGAAATTAAAATTATTTTAAAACGGAAGTTCTGACAGATACAATTAACGCCAAGTGCAGGCTACATCAAATTGTAGTAAGTTACTAGATAACCACAATAAAATAAACGTTGCCAAGGTTAGTTCGCTTGTAAGTACATCTTCCTTAAGTGTCTGATATGTCATACAAATGACATTATTCTACTTTGCGTTCGTTATAAACTCATTATGAAACCGTTTTAGGTGTCACATCCTTTTAGCAACTTTTAGTTTTCCAAGATTGATGATGTTGACGTCAAGTGTCAAATAACGCTGACATCTCAATCGCTATTGGCTCGCCTCAATCGCATTGGTGAATTTCACCACAACTACCAACTGTTGGAGAAAAAACTACTCTAGATTGTAAGCTGACAACCGTAATTTTTGAAATTTATTGTAAAATGCTTAAAAGGCCAGTGGTGCATTAACGGTTTTTGGCATTAACGGTTTTCGATAATTCTAAACATCTATTACTATAAGTTTTATTTCTAAAGAAGCGTTTCTATAACGAAATGCTTAATACAATTTTTCTTGAATGATTGTTTGATTTTACACAGTCCAATCACAAAAAATTATTGAAGAAATGAGAAGCGATTCTGTTTTTTTTTCTTTGTAGAATCTGAATCAGAATCTTTAGGCAGATAATTTCTGGTTTCAGATTCAGATATTACGAAATGACACATACTATAGTGCATTTTGTTATTTTCTGTTATTTTATACCTATTTTCTATAGTTAATATTTGTTATAATTTTTTTTTTCGTTTTTTTTTAAGTTGTTCTACTATTGTTCCAATTTTGAAGTGTAGTATCAATTTAGACGTCAATCATCGTTTAAAAGAAAAAAAAGACAATTACGATTAAGCAATGTGTGTGCCATTACTCCTTAATTATTTTTGTTTTTCTATTTCTTAAAATAAAGGTAATTTTTACTTGGATAGGTAAAATTACACAGTATATATTCGCCCGGACGCTAATGCCCTACAGTGCCACCACAAAATATGGCAACACTTGAAAAAAATTATTTTTGATTAAATTTACGTATGGCACTTTTTCCGCATAGTTGGTCGAGCGTATGGTTGGTTGTCTATAGCTCGCAGTAAAAGAATGCATTGTTTGTTCAACACGCCTCTTTGCTTCGCAAATGCATTCCTGAAAATCACGCCAAATTGGAAGGACCGAATTGCAATTTTCCATAAAAAATCGTTGAAAGGTTAGGTAACTGTTACTGCTATATTTTCCTTAAATAAAATTTGTACGTTGGGAATGAATTATAATTTATAATAAGTATGTTTTTCTTCAAAAATTAATAAAACATTTCGTTTCGGAATTTAATTAATGATACATATTCAAATTGTGTGGCCTTAAGTAAAATAATTTTTGGGAAAGAGACATTTCAACATTATAAAATTATCTAATTTCTGGAGAACGTTGATTTTGTGAATGAGAAAGTGTTTATACTCCATAAACTGTTTACGGTATTTGAAATGTTGTTTATATATTCTTGCTCAGCACAAAAGTCTCCATATTAACCATTCTGTTTAACACAACAAAAAATCATAAATAACCTGTAAACATTTTTGATAACGCAGAAATGGCACTAAGCTTTAATTTTCCTTATGCCACACATCTTACAAGCAACGACGATGGGATGAGGGAGAAAAAGAAAAAACAACCCCCCAAGTTACGGTATGGGAGCAGACCATCTGCTCTAGATATTCTAGATATTACGTTCTTTTTTTCGGGTATATTTCCCTTTTTCTGCTTTGATACCAGACTCCAACACAGAGGCAGGATTAATAAGCTAATGGAGAATGTTTTCCACGAAAGAAATCCCCCCGTTTCCCTTTTTGCTTCATCTCTTTGGCTCGACAAAAAATAAATAGCAAATTACATCGCCGATTAAATGTGAATTGGACGATTACAGATTTCAATTTCGAGACTACTCTGCTGCGCACCTGACTATAAACAAGCGGAACGAAAATAAAAACGTAAATGAGAGAGAAAAAAATGCTGAAAACAAGTTCAAGATTTGTAGGTCGAATCTGTTAGCATAATCACACGTCTCGGCGAGTTTGCTCGAAATAATTGGTCGATAATCACCTAAACAAACACTGAAAGTTACACTATACTACGATCTAGTGATTTAGATTGATTGTGAATGGCGGTGCGAGTAAAGTTAAAACATAGTAGCGGCCCAAAGTTGTATGCTAGTGCCTTGAGGAACTCCATATCCCTGTAATCGGAAAATTTATCTGGGAATATTGCTAAATATTTTTAACAACATGGCATCGTTGACAGAACAACAAAGATGATTGAGTATAGAGATCGAATTGGTACTCACGAAGAAGAATATTTCTTCTTTATTCTGTTTAGTTGGATAAAATAAGAAATCTAGAACATTGAATCCTACTGGAAATAATAAAGCATAAATAATAAAGACCAAAATAAAAAATATTTAAAATCTTCATTTATCTTTTTTTTCTATTTATTTCATTAGTTTGTTAACCACAGATTCAGTTTTATTACAATATCTAAGCTATGGTTTAATAATACTCTTTTATAATAGGTGAACGTATGCATCCGTTTTTTGTTGGTTCAAATAGGTCGAACGGTGTATTTTGTGTTATGCGTCGATTATTTTTACTGTTAGGTGTCGCCACATTCGCGTTTCGGTCGCTTCCGTTCATTATGGCCTGCTCGCTATCGTGTGACACGAAACGTAATGAGGAAAACGCGACATCCACTGTACGTAATTTGTTACGGTTTAGCTATTTTTTTGGTGAACCTCAACTGTTCGTCGGTGGTCGAATGCTCTTGTTGAGCGTTTGTGTTACGTGTGAATAACATTGCCGGTTAACGTTTTGAAATATTGGACTTTGGAAATTAGCTGTTATTTTTTGTATATATTTTTTTAAATTCTAGTCTAGCTCTTATGGTGTAATGATTTTAATGGTTTAAAAATAGTGTTGGTACAGAAAGGATTATCGTTGAAGGGATCAGTTGAAATGCTAAATAGCGAAGTAGTTGGTAGTGGAAAACACGTGAAAATGTCTACTAAATAATGAATTTTTATTATCTATTCAAATGTTTTTATTTTTTCTACTTCTTCTCCTTAGGAAGTATGTTGAAAATGCTGTCTTACAACGGAAGGGCAACATTTAACATTGAAACTAGATCTGAGTTTTTTCAAGCTTTGTTTTGTTTTGTACAGCAAAATAACATACATGTACATTGTACATAGTAACGAATAGTGCAACAGTTAGGAAACTTCTGGACTGAATGAATCTGCAATACAATTTTAGAGACTGGGACGAAAATAATTCAGCTATGGTATCATTCATTGATGAGTGAATGTGTCATGTAGTATGTTTTCTTTTTATTTCAGTGAAACTGGTGGTCCCCAAAAATAGCTATTGTTTTTCTTTTATTGTTTACGTCAAAAGATAAACAATAGTTTAGTTATACATCAAAACATTAGTACAAAATTATAGTTTGATACATAGACAATTACAATTTTAATTATTTTTTCTTAAATTTTTTCATATTTTCTCTTTCTGGTTAGTCGAATTTATACATGGTGGGCCATATTGTTCTAAGTGGTTTACACCGATATTCTATTTATATTGTACATTTTTACAATTTCAAGACAACTTCTGTTCCAAGAATATTGGAACAAGTACAAACATACTAGTATGCGGATTCTACTGTTTTGTAAAAAATACCTTTTCAGGTCGATAAAAAGCAGTTATCGCCAAACCAAAAGATTTTTACACAATATGTTAAAGATTACATAAGTAGATTCCAAAGACGGAATCATGTACAGCGTATTTCAATAACAAAATCGATATCTTGGAAAGTAATTATTTGATAGAAGTGGTCCAGGATAGATATAGATGTTTGGTTGCTAGATCTAGTCCAACGTTTCCCACCCGGGGTTCCGCGGAACCCTGGGGTTCCGCGAGATGTCGTCAGGGGTTCCGCGAAAAAATAGTAACAAATAGCGGTGTCGGTCGCCGGTTCATGGGCACACTATTCAGTGTTATTTGTATGTATTATTTTGGCATGGGATTATTATTTGAAATATTGGATTAATGAACAAGGCAATCTGTGAATAATTTTCATTTGGAGCCCTTCTAACCCAATAAACCACTATTATTTTGATTTTACATTCAACTGGCAACATTGTAGAAGAGTATTCATTAACTTTAATTGACAATATTACTTACAATTTCTGTTACATAAAAACAAAATAACCTCTAGAAAACAACAACTGGCAGAGTTATTGGTCAATCTCAACATTATTTGGTTTCAAGATTTTTGCCTTTCCAAATATGTGACAAAATAACCCTATAATTTTAATCTGCTGTCCATAATGGTACTGTAGGAGAAGAATAAAGTTGTGGTTTTCAATATGATCTTGCATTCCAGTTAAGATTACTAACCTATCACCAGACAAGTTCTCAGCTTCTATGACGAAAATTATGTCGGTCCCATTCCTAGAAAATAAATAAATATACTGAGTGATTTTCAATTATAGACGAAAATTTATGCGGACAGAAAACTAAAGTGTAATTTCAAATTTCGCGATTGCAGTTAATTAAACAACAAATAAGTAAGTGAAATTTGAAGTAAGTACTAATTTTGACAATGAAACAAATTTAAAAGTGCACATAATTTGGTATGTTTTTGCATTTAATTTTCACCTCGAGTTATAAATTACCTTGTATCAGTTCAGTTTTCAACATTGTGTATGTATGAACAAGGTTTTTCTTATTTAACAAACTTTACAAGAAAATATAGAGATCATCTGTTGTAGATAAAATTAGCGTGTACTAATATCTTCTACTTGGTTGTTTATTCCCACACTATTTTTTTCTCAGAACGTAATTATTGTTCTGACTTAAATGTTTCATAAAGACCTATTTATTTTTTCAATACCTAAAAATAAACGAAAAATAAAAAAATAACGAACATTTTAATAAACCAGTATTTTAAATGACTGTCACTTCTTAAGGAATATTAACTTGTTATCAATAGGTGCATATGAAACTTTTTACTCAGAACAAATACTTTTTTAAATTTTTTACTGGATTTATTTATTTCGTTATTTGTAAAAGGTACTTTTTGTATTCGTCGTTTTCGCATTCTTTGATTTGCATTTTCTTCTTCCTTTATTTGATAACATAACACAGGAACTAAAAAGAACAAATAAGTTTATATGTATCTAGAGAGAAATAACTGCAATGCTACAGAAAATTTATTTAATAAACTACCAAAAAATCTGTAAAAGAAGAATTAACCGCTGGTTATTGGATACCAGTGAAATTTCTGTATTGTTTTTACAGAATTCACATATTCCTGTGAAATTAGAACAGTATCACCTTAATTTTACAGGCCATTTTTTTAATTTTACATGAATAAGACTTTAATTTCACAGTAGTAAGTAATATTTAATCATTGAACTGCATTTCTTTACAGACTTGAATTTACTTGTAATACGTTACACGTTTATCTGTACGCAAAAAAATATCTCCAAATGCCTGGGAAAGGACATTGTATATTTTTTGTTGTTGGGGATCCGCCATATTCCGCAAGAGTAAAAAGGTTGGGCAACGCTGATATTTTAGTCCAATATTATATACACTCTGTATACAAACTAGTCCTATGTCTTGAAATGTATAGAACCATTCATTATAATAGAATTTAATCATATTGTGTATTCAAATAATGACTTAAAACATATTTCTAGTAATAGTGATGATTAGACTGTGTATTGTAGATAAGAATAGAAAATAATCCGGTAGGTTTGCCCAAAAAAAAAGTCTAGTAGTTCTTAAGATGCTGTGTTTTTGGGCAAATAAAGCAAAAAACTGTAAGGAATGCAATATCGTATGATTATTTTGCAAACACTTCAAAAATAAATAGAAGTATGGCCCTTTTTTCACTTTAGAAAACTGATGTTGACCTCGTTTTCGCAACACTAGCGCCATCTATAAACAAAACCAGTAACACGTCCTTGCCCAAGAAATTCAATTCTCTAAGAAACGTACGTTTTGTACATTTTTTTAAACACAATAACGAATAACATACCGACAAATATGAAAATATGTCATTTCAATTTAGAGGTAATAATAATCGTATGTTCATATACAATGTGTTTAATGCACTCTACTGGCTGCCATACAGGAAAATATGTATTGCCATTAAAATTCTAATGAAACATTGTTATTCAATTTGCTGAGGACCCGAAAATAAGTAAATAAAGTAATATATTTTGACAATGTACGTTTGTACATTAAAAATAAATATGCTTACCCTGGCATAACGTATTATCTGTTTTTACGACCTGAAGTTTTAGGGTTCATTATAACACTACTACTAAAAAAATAATTAATTTGAATAGATTGTTATTTGTTTATGGCAATTCCCGTAAATACAGAAGAAAAATAGCTAGTAACCAATGACAATTTGGAAAACCTTTATTAACATTTTTGACTCAAAAAAGCACAGAAATGAACAGTCTTTTAATCTATTACTATACGTTTTGAAATACTCGGTATAAGAGAAATTTAATAGCAAATTAACTCACCAAAAAGGTGACAATATTAATTGGAATTCATTCAATTATCGAGTGCCACATGCTGAGTTAGTTATTCGTGTTTAAGTTACTAATCGTATTTTCTAATACGTTTCTAAAACCACTGGACGGGTCCGTCTTCAAGAACCCAAATTAATCCCACAACACCTAACGAACTCCTTGGTCCTTCGAGCCGGATCGATGGTCACTAACCCCTTTCGTGGCTTCCACCCATTAATGTTAAAATCTGCAACCACAATACCACCAAAGACTTAAAACCCCAACACCTCAAGAATATATTTCCTCAACCATCATTCTCCCTCTTTTTACACCCCTTCATCATTTTTAAACTGCCCAAAATCCGCGTCTTATTTTCGTATTTTTTTCTGTAAACCGACCGACCACAAATTTACATCTTTTGTATTTTTTGTTCGCAGCTACTAAGGGATCGCATCACGCCTATCCGGAAAGCCACCACTCATCATCCCTCGCGCTGGCGCCATCTACACCGAGGGCGGTGAGCCAGGAAGACATCACACGGTAAGTGACGTTCTGGCCATTAGAAAGATTTAATGCCGGCCGGAAGGCAACCGGAAGACAAGTGAACATTATCGCCGAGATGCGGGGGGCGGTCGAAAGTATTGAATTTCTCTGGTGTTTGCTTTCGTACTTCCGTTGTCGATAGGGAGACAATTGATTAAGGTTATTTCCGGTTTTGGTCGTACTTAGAAAATAGGTGATTGATTATGATATCGATTGGTCGTTTTTTGAACGAAAATGGTTTTGTTTTGGACCAAAGTGTGGATGAAAATAGAAATAGATATGCCTTATTTTTAAACTCTGACATGACTATTGGAAAATCCTTTAGAAATCGTATTGGTGATGCATTCATATTGGAAACAGAAATAAGTGCACTAGAAATAATTGTGAGACATGACGAAGCGGAAAGAGAAAAACTTATCTAAATTTTAAATTAATGGATTATGTGTCAGAAAAGAACTAACCTTGCTCACAGTTAGCAGTGAGCACATACATAGTTAATCGGGTCAATTTCTATTCCCACGCATAGGTTATGTATTCATGTTATTCTTTATTAGTGGTATTATGCGGACTTTTTTCTATAATCGTACAAGATGTGTTTTACAATTCGCAACATATATGGCAAATGAGTAAAATCCGTGTTGCATTATTTGTACCCTATTACGATATAGGTGACCTCGCTTAGAATTTTTTTTTAGCAGATTTTAGATTTCTGATTTTATTCCGTTTCAAAACAAACGTTTTTGTTCAAACTCTACAAAATATAATTTTCATCCAGCTGTGTTATCGTAATAAGTATTGTTTATAGTGTTTATTACACAGTTCCATTTAAATCCGTTCAAAATTTCTTGGGATTGCAATTAACAACTGTCAGTTAGACATCAAAGTAGTAATTAATTCCACTTTGAGTGTTCAGTGTTAGGTATTTTTCTAAGTACCTATTTTAATAAAAAAATACGTTCATAAAAACTCTCACTTTTTTTACCACACATATGAAGCAGTACACCATCTTTTATATACGTTGCCTTGTAAAGCGTTTTTTTGATAAACTCTACTTGTACAAGGTATTTGTACATTTTTATTTTGTTGAAAAGGACGACCTTATTGCAAGATTTATTTAAAAAATCATCTGAATATGTACAGGAGATTTACAGCTGGAGGCAAGAAATAAAAGGGTAGATTTGGCATAATAAATCACGTAAGAATTGTTGCCCAGTTAATGGAATACCGAAGAAATTAATTGTGATGAATCACAATTAAACCACAAAAAGATGGTCTATTCTCTGCTGTATTGACATGTTTTGCGCATGTTTTTGTTATTACCAATATTTTTTCCCTTTTATCCTTTCCTTTTGGTCACTAAACTATAAAGTAAAGAGGTGGAAGACAAATATAGATCGAAAAACTTTTGCCATCGCAGTCTTCAAAAACTTCCTGTCTGTGCTCAATATATTATCATTTGCCAATTAACCTAAAAAAACCTTATTTCAAAAGCTAGCCCCTAAAGTTAAACAAAAATGTAATCATCTTTATTAATTAAACTTACTTGGTCTTTTTGAACTTAGTATTATGAATAACTTTTTGTAATCGTGTCGAAATCGTGTTTTGAGATTTTACCGGAGATATGTCCTTTTGGGTCACTTGAATGAACATTTTTGACCAAGGTAAAAAATGTCTGTGTGTATGTCTATGTGTGTGTGTGTATACTCACTGTATACCTGTTGTATCTGGAGAAGCTACTAAAGGTATCGAGACGAAACTTCATATTTAGATTTCATATTTTTAAACTTGGGACTGGAAAAAGTATTGTTCAAAAGCGTGCTTAAGAAACTGGAGGTTTCCTCTTAGATTTCAACGATTTTTGCAAATGGCATAAATTAGACGCAATTCTAAATAATTTATGTCTATGAATTTTTGATAAAATTAATAGTTTAACTGCTTGAGCAAACTCTATTTGATCGAGATCGGTCGTGTCTGCATTAAAATAAAACTAGCTAGCCAGGTTTTGCCAGATATTTTGATTCTATTGACAGTATTGTCAAAACATCAGCGATTGCGGTGGGAAACACTGCTGTATAGTGTACAATGAAGTCATGTGTCTTGCCACATCAAATTTTTTTTTTTGCTTTCAGAGTTAAATAAGTCCTATTTGGGATGTCAGTGAGATAAAATTAGGTGTACCGGACTAGAAAATAATCTTCTACAGTTAAAAAACAACAAAATAAGGAACACAAAATTAAATTAAAAGTATGTGATCAATCTCATATCGCATATCGGATTCTGGGGTATGTTTGATCACCTCGTTTCAACAACGTAAAATGATATAAAAAAATCAGTCTAAATATCAACAAAATTGACCAAGGCAGTTCCTTAGAATTAGTGTAAATTGGTACCAGGATGAGATTTAAGTAATTCTCCAACATTGAAAAAGACGTATGTATATTCAATAACTAACACTAAAATTAAGTTGACATTCTAAAGGTATAATATTATTATTATAACTTAAATTTACGACATCAATTTGACATAAAAACTGTGGCCGCTGAAAAGATGTTTTGTTTTTAAGAAACATTTATTTGGTTTTATTCTTTTGCCACAAAAAAAAAGGAATTTTCATTTATAACGACATAGAGATCTTACTATACAGTATTCTTCGAAAAGATCTCGTCATTTAAAAATTCCTCATTAATTCCTCCAATCAATTATAATTGCTTATTAATTTAAGAAATCATAATTCTTCCACTTTACACAATAACAATACAATTTGTAAATTTTAAATGAAAACTAACTTTTTGTTTTAACAAACCAAATTCTGGTTTCCCAAAACACTCTTGGGCTAAAATTCGTTCACTAAATCCCTTTCAACGTGTGGCCTGTCCCAAGTTTGACGAGAAATTACCCAACACCGTTCGCAATTCAAGTCCCATCAAATTTTGTCGCCATGACGATTACCAAACATCGTAACCAAAACAATAATCACACACGTCCACCTCTAATCTTTCATAAATACCTATCGCGACGAAGAAACTCGATTACCTCCGTTACGCAACCAACTCGTAAGTAATTATGCCGATAATTGCAGCAATTTAACCGCAACTTGACTCACTTCGGAGCAATTTTTGCGCCGATCCAACGGTCCTCTAACTTCTCGCACTTTAGCCTTTATATTCCTTCGCTTATATTTCATTCATTCCCTTGCTCATTGCCTCCTTGTTCGCTTACGCCTTTTATTACCACACAATGAAGCCAAACAGCTGAACGGCGCGCTGTCGGGCACACCGCCGGAATAACAATTGATCGAGACAAAAACGAACTTAACCTTAAAATGAACGCGTATCCGACCGAACAAACGTTCGACGACAAACGTTCCTCTTTGATTCTCTGTCGTTTTTTCGCGTAATTAAGAAAGTTACTTTGCGAAATTCCCACGGTTGTGACTTCCGGTTGAAGTTTTCGCGTGTCCTCCGCGAGTGTTTTGTTTTTTCGTTTTTTCTTCAGAATCGTCATTTGCGTAAGTATGAAAATGTGTCGATACTAGTTTAATTGGTTATTGACGGGCTTGGTGAGTCAGGCTTATGTCATTTGCGGAAGTTGTTGATAAATTTGTGACGTAAAAGTGGTGCGTAAACGATGTGTGTGTATGTGTGTTTGTATTTTTGGTTGTTTTGATGATTTTCGTGTGAATGTTGCGTTTTGCTTCCGGCTTGGAAGTATTTTGATTGTGTAAGGAACGATGAGTGTTTGTTTATGTAGCTGGGATCGTATTAAACGCAGATGGGGGAAAATAGGATGAAAAGATGTTTGTTTTGGGAGTTTTATGAGGTATTTAGGACTCAACAGAAATAATTCTTGTTGGTCGGATTTGTTATTTACTGGTTTTGGGGATACAGAGTGGGAGAAAAGTGAGAAATAATTTTTTTCGGTGCTCTACAGGTCTATATGTAGTTATATATCTATATTTATTCCTTCTGAACTTCCGGGTTAACCGGAAACTTCACTTCTGGAATTTAATTCAATTTCGAAACGAACGTGTTTATTCATACTATATAAACAAATTGTAAAACTGTACAAACAAACTGTAAGACATTTTTGTTTTATTTGATGGTTACTTATATATACTTTGCGAATAATGGATGCATAAAAAATAATAAATCAGACAGAAAAACTGTGCCGTATTCTAGATATTATTTAGAAAAATGCTCTAAATACGAAGATCGCATGCAGTCGATGAAACCAATTGATAGCTTATGGTTTCAGTCTTTACATCTCACTAACTTAATTGTAACGCACAAAATTTACATTAAAAACATTGAGGAACCTACACGAGAAAATGAACGGATAATTTAGTAGATTACATACATATAATTGATTGCAATATTTTCTTGCGATTCCACGTCAACCTGTCAATTGACATTAAAAATGTCCGAGCTAATGTGAAACGCACGCTCGGTAGACGTAGAATCGCCAAAAATTAGTTGCATCAATTATATATACCTACTAAATTAACCATTTACAAACGCACTAAACAATTTTAATCTGTCAAAATCCTGTAAACCCTCTTAAGTGACATACCTACTCGCATGGTCGCAAGTAATGGCAATTTCTCACTCGAGCGTTTTGCAGCACTCGGCACAGCTCGTGCTGAAAACTTCGTTCTCGTGAGAAATTACTTGCAGAAACTACTGCATTACTTGCTCACAGAATAATATACTATTTTCTACTCCTATTGAGGAATGCGTTCATTATCATGGCAATTTATGATAAGTAATACTAACCATTCCCCACACACATGGCAAATATTTCATTCCTGGCTTCCTCATACCCCGCGAGTAGTGAGAAATATTTCATTCCTCACGGCTTTAGAACCAATCACAGCTCTGGATTTTTCATTTCCATATTGTTTTGATACACTGCTTAGCGACATTGCCAAGGCATTGACAACGTCGCTAAGTGACAAGCGCACCAAACATTTTTAATCTGTCAAAATCCTCTAAACCGTCATAGTGACATACAGCCGTCCCTATATGTACAAACATTTATAAAATTTTGTTGCATGGTCGTAGAAAAAGTATAGTATTCCATTCGCAAGTAATGGCAATTTCTCACGAGAACGAAGTTGCTCAACGAACTTGCTCATAGAATAGTATACTATGTATCGACTGCATTTGATTTTCTTAATACACGGTACTATCGAGAGCATAAAAACTGGGACAGCAAAGTAAAATTAGACACATTATATTCTGAACAATTTTAGTTTTGTAACATTTTACTTATGAAGTCTAAACTTTGACAGTATTTGTCAGCCTACAAACTTTCAACATTTTTATTCTTCGCGGTATTTTTGCCGACACTTAATTCAGTAGCAATTTCTTATTTCTTACGTCAAAATTCAAGATGATATTTATGTGACATGACAAACGACTAACTTGACATTACGAAGCCCGGTTTAATTAGTGCAATTTTGTGAGTACATCAAAAATTGCCTGGACTAACGCGCAGATGACATATGTTTTTCATCTTTTACATATAAGTAGTCTTGTAGTCTTTTGATTCGAGACCATAATTCCAAAATCTCAGATGCGCTGTATCTGGACCTACATCTCGGAAATAATTTTGCACCAAATAGTGGGTAAGGAAGAAAAATATACTTTTTGCGTTTTAATAAGATTTGCACCGTTCAGGTCCTTTGCATACAAATTATGTTGTTACAGTGGACTTTGAACCTCTGCTAGTACACTCTTTACCTCTCTGTATGGCCTAGAGACACGTTCTTGAATAGTTGTCTGAAGCGAAATGTTGTATGAAGGATCATATATTGCCATATAAACTCATACAAGTTCCATAGATCTATTCCATGTTTTCAAAAACAACACAGGAAACCCAGTACTATAAGAAGCCATTTTAACACTAGTTTGAAGCCATACATTATTAAATGTTTGTAAAATGTTTTATTCTAGATTATATCACCATGAACAATTATAATTAGAAAATATAATTTGATGAATAAACACGATATATATTGATAATTAAAAAAAAGCTGAAAACGTTGACAATTTTGTTATGTATTTGTGATAAAAACTCGATATTTTAAAATTCTTAACATCGCACACCTCTACTTCTGTTTAAAATACAATAGTCCAGTTTGATATTTGAGCATAAAATTACATTTAAAACAACTATTGCCGAAGACATTTTTAATTTAAACGTGAAAAACTTATCGGTTACTCTAGAGCAAATTAAACAGTTGTTGTTTTTCAACTACTCTGCGCAGACTATGGGGAATTTTCCTTCGTATCACGTTTGTTCCATATAGGTGTACTCCAGTCGTTGGAAAAATTTCCAGCGTCATCCATTTTAGAACCTAATAATGTTTTACTACCTATGTATACATATTAAACATGTTTTTTATATCGTTGCTTATTTTACTGCGGACCATAAATTAAGAGCTAACTAGAACATTACATTACGTATATTATTGTATTTTACTGCATTTTTTACGTGCCCACTGTATAAATATTGAAACTATTCTTTCCATATTATGCATTAGAAAAGAACGTATTGACCTGTTATACTATTGTCATAATCCTTTGACTATTTAAAAAAAATGAGTATGGCTTTTAATAGGTTTGCAATTTGCTCTTCAAACCTGTTACGTTTTTATGATTCAACATCAACAATTTTATGTTATTCCTACTAAAAAATACGAAAACTTTAAAATTTACGTACCTACAAAAAATCGTTCGTGCTCGCTATAGTTTGTATCGAATACAACTCACAGTGCAAACTTTTACTACCGCAGACCTACAGCATCTAAATTAAATTTTCCTGCACTTTAATAGCTTTTCTATATCCCCATTCAAACTACTGTCGCTCTTATAGTAAACTCCGACCGACAACGACGTTGACATCCTTCTGCATTCAGCATTAATCCAGGAAAGTTATAATGAGAGAGCCGGCGCCCCCTAGTGCCTCTTTTGTTTTGTGTGCGGGGTTGCAGCATCGGATAATAGGTCGACGTCGGCGCTGCACCAAATAGCAAGCAAACAAACAAACAAACAGGCAGCAAAAAAAGTGAACCGGGACGCAAAATGGGAACATTATCGCTAAGGCCGCGCTAACTGAACGCGGAGTGCCGCGCTGATTATCGCGGTTTGCGGTCTCGTGGGGGTTGTTGCCGTCGCCGGTGCCCTCTGTATGTTTTATGCCGTTTCGGCATGTCTGCTCTGCACTTTGTTCCGGTTGGCTGGAGTTAAATCGGGATGCAACCGCGTTTGGAGGATGATCGTATAAAGTTTTTGCGCGTTTGAAGTATATTGCTGATTCTATGAGCTGTTGAACTGGATTGCGATTTGTCAATATTGGGGTTGCATTGTGTGTTAGTGGTGTATTGGTGTAGCTATGAATTATGATTTCCGGATTCAGTGTTAAAAGATCAGTCTAAAAACAGTTACAACTCGCGAAAAAACGGTTTCGAGAAAAATGCGTTTACGGTTTCAAGACCATTTTTTGCAATCATCACTCGAGTACTTATGGCATTTTTGAACACCATTATAGCAAGTCTCTTGATGACAAATCCGTCTTCCCAATATTTATTTTTTTTCCAGTTCGGCATCTGAAAACCACATACAAATTCGTTTACAAAATTTTGGCATTTTCTTATCGCTCATTTTGGATCTACTATTTTGCATGTTTATGCCAGATTTGTATTAAGCGTCGTTAAAAATCCATAAAAGTGCTGTTTAACTAGATTTAGTCAAAATTTCCTTAATTTTCATTTCCTGGTTCGCCATGTTGGTTTCGTCATTTCAAATTTTGCAATTTAATTTGTTTAGGACTTTTAGTATATTTTTCAGGACAGTGAATACAAGGTATTTACCAATTTGCAGATTTACTATTATGTGGGCGATAATAATAGATGAACTTTGAATAAAAATTGCCAAAACTCTCAAAACAATTCTGAAAAACAAAACCATTTAGCTATCTATATTTTAAACGAAATTATTTCCTACTAACCTTTTACTTATATTCATATTACCTAGAAGAAGAAAAAAACAACCAAATGGAGCAAATTTTGTTTATCCATTTACTAAAATTACTAATATTATTAACAGACATAATTTCAGAATTAGTGGAAGTAGAAACCTCTAAGCCAGCATATTTTTTTTACCTACGTATGTCACCATTTGATTTTCAAATAGGACACACCGTACCATTCTTACAAATGTCACACCCTTTGAACATAATGAAATTCTGGAAAAAATATACTACATTTTGGTGAGAAATATACACCATATTTCTCTCCAAAATGTAGTATATTTTTTCCAGAATTCAATGATGTTCAAATGGCGTGACCTTAGTAAGAAAATTATAAATGGAACTTGCATATGCATTTTTAATAGATTTCTTTGCATTGAACATTAATTCGACCTGAAAAGTTTCATATCGTGTAATAGTGTTTTCGAAAACTTGAGGACAACATGTAAAAAACTGTGATCGAATTTTATGGATATATGGCTGAAATCAATGCTCTCAACAAACTTTTAGGATACCGAGTTAAAATAAATGTTTCATGGATTTTTTGTTAAATAAATTATACCATAAAAAAGAAAGAATAACAGAAAGAAACAGCTTCCAATTGAGCAAAAGTGTTTTTTATATATATTATTTGTATCATTTCTGGCATATTTTACTTTTTATTGAAATAAAAATATGTATTCGGCAAACTTTCAGTCCAGATAACTTGCAAACAAAAAAAATTCTTTCATTTCAACTTATGTTGGGTTTTATTTTAACAATTTTATTATACGTCCACTGTATAGAAAACGCTTAAAAAGGAAAGTACGGAAACATGAGAAAATCTCGTTGACGAAAACATGACAAAAACTGGTAAATTGAAAGTAAAAATATAAAAAATGCAATTTTGGAGCCTATAGTCCTAGAAATATCAAGTTTGTCAAAAAAATGTGAACAAACTCTTAGGAATTGAAGTAAAGATAAGGTGTCTCATAGTACCCCTTATCATTACTTGAAATTCTGAAAGTTTGTTCATAATTTTTAATGTATGAAAGTATTGTATCGTGCCGAAATATTTTTTTTTTGTTCTGTCGGAAATAGGTATGTCTTTTTGGGTCCCCTGAACATTTTTGACCAAGGTACAAAAAAATGTCTGTGTGTATGTGTGTACCCGATTTTTGTGGCGACGATTCCGGAGAAACTACTAATGGTATCGGGACGAAACTTCATATTTAGAAGTTTCATGACCAAACTTAGAGGTGAAAAGCTTTTTGTTCAAAAGGCTCCAAAGGAACTTGTTTACTCAAGGCATTTTTCAAGAGTTAAATAATAAATTAAAAAGAAAAATTTTGTATAATTTATGTCTATGAAATTTTTTGGTAAAATTAACAGTTTAGCTGCATGAGCTAATTGTATTTGATTGAGATCGCTTGTACTGCATTAGAACTAGTTAGCCAGGATTTGACAGTTATTTTGATTCTAATGACAGGTAGTGTCAAACGCTGATATTTTGACAATACCTACTGTCAATAGCATCACAATATCTGTCAAATCCTGGCTTCAGATGGTGTGCGGGCGCCTTAATCAGAAAAAAAAAAGAAAATGCAATACCACCTAACGTGGTTTGCAACTTTAACACCCGAATTTGTATTCAGCCCAAAATAATCGATAAAAGCGCCTATTCGCTTTCCATTTCCAAACATAAATTATTTATTAATATTACCCTAATTTTCAACTTTCAATTCAATTTTCACGCAAATTTTTGTTATTAGATGCCAGTAGCTTGATCTGTTACCATTAAGACTATAAAAGAGATTAATCAAAATTAGTACGGAAAATAAAATACAATGTAAATAGACATTGGAAGCAATGGAACCCCAGTGATTTAGGAGTTGTTGGCCCTAATAGTAGACTTAGTGCCTTTGACGGTGGCTATCCAGTCTAATTTTGGACAAAGTCGATTGATGAACTTTTCTGGAATTTTTTTAACACTATTTGATTTTTTAGTAAATTGTAATGGATAATTACCCATTTATATTAAAAAAAGATATTTTGCAATTTAAAATAATTACTAGGTACTATTTAATTTACTTTTCGGCGTGAACAATCAAATTGGGATAATAAAGATCCTCGATTAAAATAGACTAATAGGTCTACCAAACTAAGAATCACACGCCGCAAAAAAACGATAGCCTAACAAGGCACGTCTCCATCAAACCATAAATCAAAACAAAAAATAAAAACCCCGCAATTACGGACGATTAACACACAAAATTTCTCGTTGCATCCGGTCATATTTTTTAATCGATCTCCAGCTACATAGAAAGTCACCGACTAAACTACGAACATCTAGGAATACTCAAACCAGCTCTTAACTCTTGACGGTGCGTGGTGCCGACCAATTAATTAGTGCCCGCAGAGTTGACCTACCGGTGAAGGTACGATAGATTCCAGAGACTTGCCCACCGAGATTCATATCTCGACTTGCTAAAATGTTTAATTAAATAACGATCAAACTATGTACGTACTCGCAACTCGAGAGGCTAAATATACAGGAGGAGGCGAGACGTTAACGGTTTCCGCGCTCAAGAAGTTACAACAAGAGCAGTGCGCGCGGTGAAAATTGTGTTAGTTTAACCAGGTTAGAACTGTTTGGGCCTTATATGGCGAATTTTCTCTTTATATAACATTTATTTTATTACTTGCCACTCGTGAGATTTATTATAGGTGGATACGGCAACAATAAGCGATAGGGTTTGCAGACTTTCTACAATATACTTTTTTCGTTTGTTGGTTTGAAGTGTATCTGATCCGATGATATCGATAAAATTGAGTTGAACAAGATTATCTATACATTAATTGAATCGAAAACACTACAAGTCCAAAAAGTCAGTTCTGAGTAAATTAACAATATAATATTGTCGGTGTAATAATATCTTGAAAAGTATAGCAGTTAGCTATTTTGTGCCAACAAAATGTAAAGTAGTTCATAGAGTATTAAATGTATGTATTACATATTTTATTTATATTTGTATGATTAAAACAATCATCATGGAATGGAAAAACAGCGTACATTTTTAACAATATTTGTTTATTTAGAGCATTTAAATAATATTTTTACTATGATGTACCTATACAGTCTTCTTGGCATTCTGATTTCAAGCCCGCTGTCTTTATTTTTTAAATACAAAATGGCGAATACAATATGGCGACTAGAAAATTTGTAAAAATGTTTGTGTTTATGCAACTTAATTGCTGTCATATTTGAAGACCCTAGACTCCAAATCCGACGTCTAATTTTCAAAATTCAAAATGGCGGAATCAATATGGCGACCGTCAAATATGGAAATTTCGGTGCCATATACCTAGCGTTTCAGAATATATGAATTTGTGATAAGAGTAAAGTACTTTTATTTTCATTGTTATCGATAAACTTATTTGGAAATATTGTTTAGAAGAAAAAAATATATTCAAATACAAGTCACAGCCACCTATCACAGCCACCTATAACAACTGTTTGTTTTTTAAAAAAGAAATTCTTTTATATCAAATATTATTAAATGCCAGTGATACTAAAAGGTTTTTTTAAATCTATTTTTAGGCATTTTAATAAATTTTTAACATTTTTTATTATTTTGGTATGATAACTAATGTTTATTTAGAACTAGCGCAAAATTACTCATTTTCTTGATGCAAAGTAGATTTTTTACCCATTTTCCTTTGTGTATTTCAACAGACCCAGTCTGCTTGAATTTTATGATTATCCTAGAAATGGTTGAATGGCCAATTTGGTTGTCGGGATGTCTTCATTGAAAATATCAGTAACATCGAGATAATCGCTAGCTGTAGTTGGACTACTATTATAAACATGTCCAAAGTCATTAATATTAATCACGCTCCTGTATTAGATATTGTATGATCTATCATTATCTACAGGTTGAAAAATCAAGAAAAAGAGTAATTTTGCGATAGTTGTAAATAAACATTAGTTATCACGCCAAAATAATAAGAAACGTTCAGAACGCATTAAAATTTCTTAAAAATTGATTAAACAGAACCTTTTAGTATCACTGGAATTTACTATATTATCTGTCATAAAAGAAAATTAAAAAAAAAAAAAAAACAAATATATAGTTTTGTTTTAAGATATGTGGCTGTGACTTCATATTTGAATAAATAAAATAAAGGTTATCGATAACTCTTATCGATAAACTATAACTCTTATTGATAACTATTTACTCTTATCACAAATTCATATATTTTGAATCGCTCGTATATGACACCGAAACATATTTGACGGTTGCCGTTTTGGTTTCATACACGCCGGCGCCGCCAACTTTTATAAAGAATACAATTTTCTGAGAAATGGATAATAAATTTTTTTTCCGTATGTTACGGGCTTTTCTGGACACACCGTATATTAATATTAATTAATATTTTTATACATTTTTTTTATAAAATCTTTGAGCTACGAACAATTAATAGATCATTAACGGACAAAAAAATAAAGAAAAAATAACACTAAAACAGAATGAAATTAAATATTCAAGCTGCCAAATTAAAAGAAATGTGTATGTGTGTGGGAGAATATTCTTAATTTGAAGTCCAGGAGTTTTGATTAATTGGTTATAACTAAAAAGTGATATTATTGCATTAAAAAAACTGATTTATACAAAAGAATTAATTCTAGAATTAAAAAATGTATACAGGCTGTGCTATCAGTTACCAAATTGCCAGAATAAACAATAGCTTGTTTAAATCCAGGATTTTTTTTTTCAGTTTTAGAACTATTCAGGTATTTCGGTAATTTCGTCTATTTTTGATTAATTGCTCATGACCCAAAAATAATGCTATTTATTTAAAAAAATCTTACAAAAGATTCTTAGAATTAATCTTAGAAGTAAACTGTAAAATTATACAGGATGTTCTATTTGCATTAAAACAAAAAATCGAAGCAAAGAACAAGTTTTACTAATCAAGGTTCCTCTGTTGTACATCAACAAATGATTTGAGGCAAAAAACCTTACAAAACCATGCAAAATTGTCTCTTTTATCGCTTAATCAAAGTTTAAAGAATATAAGATGCTACACTCCGGGCGGTTCGTTTGATGTTTGTGCACTCGATCTCAGGGACCTTCAGTGCTTGTCTGAGCCGTTTGAGTAGACACAAATCCCTTTAAATCGGTTTAGCCCTCTATCTCCCTGTAAAGGTGGTTCCTTTTTCGACTGACTCTCTTTCACATATGGGGATATAAATTGCTTTATCCCTCTATCTCACTCTCCGAACGTGGTTCCTTTTTCGATTATCGGGTCTTATAATATCTAGTCTTTGGCTAAATGGTATTCTTATGACCTTATAACTATAAGACAATATTGTCCGGTTATTTGATTTCATGGTGGCGTAATAGCTTATTTGATAGTATAAAATAATGGTTGAACTCGACTTTTGTCAACTTCTGTCTTTCAAATGGGGCGGTATAATATATTTTCTCCATCATTTAGTCAAATAGAATGGACTTACATGAGTAATTCCATATCAAATCAACACAGTTTTATTCGTCACCACCTGGGATTTTGATGAAATTTTCTACAATTGTTGTTTGCGTGTAGTTATAAAAAAATACATTTTTTATGATAATATGTTATCCCGTTTTGGAATTATGGTTATGTACAATTTAACAAACTTGTAGGGGATTTTTTCCTTAATTAAAAGTTTAATTTTGATTATTTCAAAATGCTTCTTTTTTTAAATTTTGAATAAGCTTTTTTTTTGGCAAGACATTAAAAATAAGGTCAATTTTTGAGGAAATCAGTGCTTAAAACGCCTATTCACAATATCTGATTCTTCAGTTGTGTTGTAAATATACGATATATTGAAGACTAAAAATGAAGCACAGTTTTTCAGTTTATATATTTTTTTGTATTTCAATAAGAAAACACTAATTATTTTTCTGGTCTTGATTATAAAGCGAAATTGGTCAAATAATAACGACACAAAGAATTTTTATTGGAAAAAAATCTGTTATTCAACGACCAGGCAAGTCCATCCAGCTAATTCGAACAAAAAAGAAAGAAACAAATTTGAAAAACTCCTCCTAGACACCTACTTTTACGGAGAATGTCCCATAACACGCTAAAGCTTACTTTCGGAAAAGGCAAACGCGGTTTCAGAGAATTCACACCAACAGGAAACATTACTCATTAGCGGCATTGCTAGGCGCAGATGGGCTCAAAGCGCTTGGATGTTGTTGCTTCTTTGAAAGTCTCAATCGCTAGGAAAAAATTATATACTTAGCTTCAAACAAGGAATTCACATTTTAAGTGGAAAGTAAAAGGTGATAACTGCCGACACGCACAAATCTCTCTCCTACGTTAATAGTTTTAAACATAGACAGACAAGTTGGCATACTTTGCGGTGACCAGCAGTCAATAGAAGCCTAGACTTTTACCATCCATTGCATCAAGCAATTTATCTAATTGGTTCATTGCAACCGTTCGATACCACTTGAAACAATGGCCTGTCGTATTACTCTACAGAAAATTAAGTGTATGTCAAGGAGTAATGGAGTATTTTGAACTTACTGATCTGCATACATTCAAACTGAAAACCAAAAGAAATGCGGAGAAATGTTGTTAAGTCAGTATTTGGTGGTCTCTTATATGAGTGGTTTCTGTGGTTTCTGTGGCAAACAAAATGGTAATTTGTTTGCCTTCAATCCTTTTACTTCAACATGGAATATTATTTATTGTTCATCATTAATTACTGGGCTTAAGATTTTCAAGCAGATTAAAGACATGAAAATGTCTCATTAAAAGTCATCAAATCATTTCAGCGAAAATAAAGCATTTATGCCAAAACTATGGGATTCCAGCAACGACGTGCTGGTTTTTGAAACCGTCAACTTATTTTGTTAACGGCCTATCCATATTTTTGTATAACATTATTAAATTCTTAGCAAAGTTTCATCCTTACAGTTTTTGTGGTATTACCTTATTTGTCTAAAAGGCAGTATGTTAAGAAACACATTATGTCTACTAGAAAATTGTTGGATGTAGTTTATAATGAAATTCAATAGAATTTTATTATAAACTACATTTAATCTGAGATTAAAAAAGTTGAAAAAGTTCAGAATTTTTTCATTTATTTATGATGAAAACTCGATATAAAATTCTTAACGTTGCATATCCTTATTTTTATTTAAAATACTATACAGTATATTCTAATTTGATAGTTGAGCATAAAGGTACTTCTTTGCATTTTTGAGCATAAAGGTACAATTTTTGCAACAAATTTTCAATTTCAATTTATACCGGAAAAACTATATAGGTGTACTCCATTCGTCGGAAAAAATTCCTTGCGTCATCGATTCTAGAACCTAACAATGTTTTACAGTAGTTGTTGAGTTCTTATAGATGATAAAATATTTTTTTATATTGTTGCTAATTTTACTACGGATCATAACCATAACTAGAACAGTACACTAGGTGTATTATAATATTTTACTGCAATTTTTACGTGCCTACTGTATATATATTGAAACTATTCTTTCCATATTATGCATTACAAAATAACTCATTGACCTATTATATTAGAGCCATAAAGCCTTGAATATTTAAAAAATAACTATGGCAGTTAATGCTTTTGCGATTTATTCTTCACGTATGTTACGTATTTATGATTCAAAATCAACATTTTTATGTTTATTGCTAAAAAAAATTAAACTTAAAAATTACAGTTTCTTCAAAAATTCACGTTCAAAAATGCGTTCTAAAATTTGTGTCGAATACAACGCACAACGCAAATTTTCAATAAGACAAAACAAAATATGAATAAAAAATCTGTCATTTAACTTTCTTTGTTGTGTACTAAGGACTAATTTATAATAATAATGGAAAGTTTAATGAATTTCAAGACAGAGGACATAATATTAGACCAAAGAAAGCAATTTTATTGTAAATCGTCAAATATTGATCACTCTGTGGTGCATGAAATTACTTTCATTATACTTTCATAAGCATTATTGATAGATTGCTCTGCGTTGATTATGAATTCGGGCTCGTAGGTATTCACAAGGTTTTTGTGAAAAAAATGGGTTAATGTGTAAAAACGAGATGTTGTTACAGCGGTTGAACGAAACGTCCTAGAAACTTCAAAATAGCCTCAGAATAACCGTTAAAATGTGTGTCGATCTAAATTCTTAATATTGGTCCACAAAACGCCCATTCACTTTCCTTATTTTGGTTTCGAAAATAAAAACCAGGACCAATTCGTATGCCTCGCATTTACAGCGTGCCCCACCATTTAGTATTTTCCCCCGGATATTTGAGGAAAGAGGTGCCATTCTGAGTAATAAGTTTTATATAAACTTTCTTTCAATTTACTAAAAAAATATATTCAAAATAAAGGAAAATACAAAAATCTGATGTGGCCAGGCACATGACTTTATCATACAATATATAAATTTAATAGTTTAGCTGCATGAGATTCTATTTGATCGAGATCGATCGTGTTTGCATTAAAATACAACGAATTAGCCAGGATTTGACTAATATCGACAGTAGGTATTATCAAAAAATCAGCCTTTGACACAACCTATTGTCATTAGCATTAGAATAAAAATACCTGGCAAATCCTGGCTAACTTTATATTAATGCAGACACGATCTGAGATCAAATAGAATTTGCTCCTACTACTAAACTATTAATTTTACCAATAGACATAAATGATACAAAATTTCCTCTACTTTAATTTATTATTTAACTATTTTGACGAAATTAAATGGCGCTCATCTGCAAAATCCTTGAAAATGCATAATACCAATGCTATCCGCACTCGCAATTCTCATGACTTTGTAAAAACCAAGATGTTTCAATATTGTTTCACATAGCGTACGTGCGCGCGTGTTTCACCTCCTCATCGCATTCTCCATGCATTTTCATGTTGAATTGACGTTTCGCAACCGCTGACGTTCTGAATACTGTCAAAAGTTTCAAAATATCCTGGCTACCTACTATGAATGCAGACACGATTTCGATCAAATAGAATTTGCTCCTGCAGCTAAACTATTAATTTCACCAAAAAATGTTATAGACATAAATTATACAATATTTCCCCTACTTTAATTTATTATTTATCTATTTTGACGAAATTACAGAAATGACGGCTCTCTTGCAAAATCGTTGAAAAATGCTAAGAGTAAATAGCCAGTTCCTTTGGACTCTTTTGAAGCAAAAGCTTTTCAGCTCTAAGTTTGGTCATGCACTTTCGTCCCGATACCTTTAGTAGTTTCTCTGGAATCGTGACAAAAATCGGGTATACACAAACACACACAGAAATTTTTTTGTACCTTGATCAAAAATGTTCAGGGGACCCAAAAATACCTACTTCCGCTAAAATCCCAATTTTTTTTTCGGCACGATTACAATACTTTACCACACTACGCATAATAAAGTAAAAAAAGACAATGCTGCAAAAAATGAAGGAAGAAAGCAAACAATACCCATTACAATATTAAGAAGGTAATAAATAATAATTCAAAATAAATTAAATAAACGATAGAATAAATAAATTAGTTAAAAGTGCAAAGTTTGAGATTTACCTTTTATAGATATTACTTTTTCGATGCCCTTCGATGCCCTTGATGGGCAACTTCTTAGTTCGAATTCTTAAGCAGCGCAAAATAATGTATCAAGAGCATATTTTCACTTTTCATTTACAAAATAGACGCTCTTAGAGTTGTCGTCGTTTTCCTAAGGTTCAATTACCGTTTGTAAAAAGCATACTCTTATACATATAAGGCCATATGTTTTGTATGCTGTATGCTAAGATAACTAAAGGATCTCTCAAAATATGTTGACGACGTCATAGGTCGAGTAACATTGAACATGAGAAACTCAAATTGAAGTAAAATTATGTAATTCTATAAAGCAGGATGGACATGTCCAATGATTTCCAATGATTTTCAACAATAGCTTCAATTTGAATGGCTTTATTCGAAAAGAATAAACTTTTTTTTTAAATTGTGTGTTGTAAAAACACTACGAAATAAAATGCTTAGATTCGATGTTATTCTGTCGGGGTCCGTGTCTATGCCGTGGTTTAGTATCGATTAAAGCTTATGGTGTCTGCGATACGCCGAAATATGGCCATTATTTACATATCTGACAATTATCGCATTTTTCAAAATAATAATCTATTATTGTATTGTGACTTTTGGGCTAGGGGTATTATATTTGAAAAAAGAGTAAAATGTAACAATAAAATTCATTTTTATCTTACCAAAACTTATTTTTGGCCTAGCCAAACTTCTTATTTATCTAACAATTGACACGAGAATTTCATCAATTTTGAACTATAAATAACGCCGTTAAAAAACGCAATTTACCACAGGTAGAACTGGGTCTTAACTCTGGGACATATGGCCCGGCATATTTTCATATCAAAGATTACTGACATACTACCTACAAACAGAAACATTAAACATAGCTAATATTAATATTTGTATAGACAATTAAAATTATTGGGGCTATTTTTTGTTAAGTTAATATAATAAAAACATTAATTCAATTAAGACAAACTATTAAAATATAATCTACCGAAATCTAAAGATAGAAAATAATCTAAAAACGATACCCAGACTTAAAATTTAGTGGGATTATTACACCCGAACGATCATCATTTTATGTGTATAGAATTGTGCAAACGGAATGGCATAATTAATCCGATTTGTTCTTTTTTGCCGAAGAAAACCAATCGCAGAACTCCAATTTGCTTGCAAATGGGACTCGTGCATATTTAGCACCGAAAGCAGACATCTTGCCAAAGTTTTAGCTCTTCCAATTATCATCCCCGATTCATTTTAGCATAAAACCCGAATAATCCCCTACACAGAACAAACTAAAACACTCTACGAACCAATCTGCAAGTCGAATCATTTCAATTCAATTACTAAAATAAAACATCGTTTACGGTTTTCATGTAGAGACCTAAAAAGTACATCAACTTGGGACAGTTTAGTTAGAGGAAAAGCATTTTCAGAAGGTTTTTTAAGTTTAGATTTATATTTTGAAACAATTGGTAATATAAAAAGTAACAATATTAAAAAATAGTTAAATATTTACTATTCCATAATAAATAATATATAAAATATATATAAATATAATAAATGAAAAATTTCTGGATGAAAGTCGGATCAAATTTCGTTTGGTAGTTACTGAGTTACATGGAAACAAGAAATTTAACATGTGAACATATTTTTTTCCGCGACTGTACATAAAAAAAGTAACTAAAAACTAAACAATTCATGCACATGCTGTATGTACGGACGCCGTGTCGCACAAAGTAGTACGTCATACAAAACCAAGTCCGAACATGCACAGAATGTTAATAGCAGTTTGAAATGTCTAATTATGATATTTTCGATTTAACGGATGACAAATGTAAGTTAAAAGTTAATTTTTTAACGAAAAATATGACTTTATTAATTAACGATTAACGGATTAACGCTTATGTGCCCAGCTTTGTTTATAATACTTTAGTGTACCAACGGAAATTGTGCCATAAAAAAACATTTTTCCAACCGATTTCATGAGAACATCCCCTTAAGGGCGGTACACACCGGAGCGTAACGCGTCACCGCGAATTGGGGCTAAAACTATGCGCATAATGGAAGAGAAGAATTCTCGGAGCGATTATTCAACATGAGATTGCAATGCCCGTTTATGGAAAGCGGATTTTCAGCCCGGCCGTTTTCGGAGTGTAGAATGCGTCGCTAGGCGGCTAATGTTCTAATATGAACAAATTATGCCGATTTTTTCGTTTGGGGCGGCTCGACGGGAATGTCAACGCTTTCCGAATGTGCCTCTACGCCACGCGCACGTAGCTTAAGCGGGGTTTGGCGTGCCACTATCTCTGGAATGCGTTGTTAAGGTGCGTCCACACTGGGACACTCGCAGTACCTTTGTGGAATATTTTATAAGAAAACAGGATGTTGTTGAATGATTGTGGTGATATGTTAATAGTGTATAGGTTTTAGTCATTTTACAAGTATTCTCTCCTGTTATTCTTTACTCTATGTTTTTAATTTAAAATTTTAAACTTTCGTAATAGTTATAACGGAAGAGTTGCGTAACTAATTAGGTAAATAAATAGGATTTCTGAAACGTTCTTAAAGACCGAACTGGCCAATAGGATTTTATGTAATTGAGAGAGTTGTGTTCGAAACGAATTTTGAAATAAATTCAATTACAATAGCTCATTAATTAATTTGTCAACGATCATTTATATTACTTAACGAGCGCTACGTATGTTGAATTTTTCGTAATCTAACTGACCTGGTTTGGGCGATTTATAGAGCTGTTAGGTCCTTCGAGTCGGATCAACTTTTAGGCAAGTTTTTAAATCCCCGTTTTTTTTAGAAACCCTGTCATATTATAAATAAATTCATTGTAATTCAATCATTTCACTTACTTATTGTAATATTATAATATTAAGTCATTTTTATCTTCATTTTGAGTTTTTCATCCTTATTTACAATTTACGAATTTTTAAGTTACAACCGATTTCGGTATTATCTTTTTCCGTAGTTTCAGAACCTGAAGTTAGAAATCTTGAATTGGGGCTTGTTTTTGAGTATAATTTTTTTGGTAGAATTCAATTTTGACAATTACACAATATTGATGCTTACTTATTTTATGTTACTTTTGTAATTATGGAACTACAGAATGACGTTTTGATGCATCTACGTTTTTTCTGATGCGTAGAAAATTTGTTTGATTAGTTTCCAGGATAACTTATTCAACGTCACTAGAAAATATATTCAAAAATAAGTTTTATTATGGTAGTTTTTAAGAGAGAACAGAGTCTAATGAGACTCTGAAAACTGTTCGTTTGCTGTCATAACGAATGTCCTTCAAACTCCTTCAAAATGTTATAGGACCAGAAATACAATTACAGAATTTTCTTTATAAGTTTAAAAAATTGGTAATAGAACCACGGTCGCTAAACTTTTGAATTTAAATCACATAACATTTCACAGATTTCTAATTGCAATTTGTAAAAATACAATAATCTAAACTAAACGACTAACCCGATAACAGCAAAAAATCAGACAAGTTACAATTAATTCTGGTATGCTTTTTTTTCCGGAGGTTCTGAATATCAAGTCAGTAATTTTGTATTGTTTAGTTTTTGGGAAGAAAACGCGTATTTTTGCATTGTTTACGTTTTTTACACTAAATTTCTTTAAAACAAGCCTCATTTCATATTTTCTGATTTTAAATCCAAGCTAATCATTTAGTTTCAATTATTGTTTGTATTTTTGACAAATTGAATGTTTGGAAATCTGTGAAATGTTCTGATATCTAACTCGGTTTAACTCGATTGTTTTTTTTAATACGAAAAAATAAAGACATTATATATATATTTCTTAACTTAAACTTTTTATATTACTAAAATAGTACTGTAATTATTTATATTAATTATATAATTATAATTGTTTCTCACTTGATCCCATTTTGTAAGAATGGCCTTTAAAAGGAAGAATTTTAGATAAAATAAGAATCTTGTATAAATTATTAACGCTTTTTTGGGGTTTCTGCCGTCAACGTTAAGGAAAAGTAATTAATGTTGTAGTAAAAAATCAAATTAAAACAAGTTTTCCTTTGCTATGATACATTTCAGGTCGCAATTATGTTTTAACTTAATAAAAAATAGTAAGAAAATTATCTTCAGCCGTGCTGAATTGAAAATACCCCCCACCGTAAAATATTTAAAAAAAGTTAACCGATTTTGCCCATTCACGAACTTACCCTTACTTTTTAAGAGATAAATAAGCTTGTATACCAAATTTCAGATCAATTACTTCAAAATTACGGCAGTTATCGTGTACACAGACATTGTGGCAAACTCAATATACCCTCACCACGGTAAATGTGGGGGGTATAAAAATAATCAATAAACTTTTGGTTGTCACAACATTTCACCGAGTTCAATTTACTTAATTTGTCTAAACTGCAATCAATGAGCGTGACACTTGATTCTGTCAAATTTTTATTTTGCTCCATAATATACAGGGTCCTGCAACTAAGCTCCCGTCTTCTGTAGCTCACTTACTCATTAAGCTAAGAGTTTGACATTTTGCAGGCTTACCCTGTACTTCAAGGTACAATTCAAGAAATTATTTTTTATACAGGGTGTTCCAAAAATGTGCAACGCCATGGTAATATATTTTTTTTAAATTGCATGCTATACATTTTTCTACACATTTGGAAGCCTTGTATGGTTGCCTACATATCACCAAAATTTTATTGAAATCGGTTGAGTGCCCGCAACGGAAAAAAATAAAAACCAAAAAAAATTAATTTTGTATTGTAGGCTTTAAAAATCAATAAAAACCAGAAAATGCACCTCGTTAATAAAAGTTTGCGACGTGCTTATTAAGTTAGATGTAATAGTCTCGTTAACCAAGTGACATTGATCCAAATTATACAGGGTGACCAAAATCGAGTGTCAAACTTGTCAAACTTCAAAGCGTGTTATTGTTCTTATTTTAAATTGGAACCCATACATTTTTTTATATGAAATGTTGCAGAATTAAAAAATTAACATCGTTTCTAAATACAACCCCATCACAATTCCCAATATTTTAAAAGTTATTCGCCAAAAACTCATTTTTCAACGTTTCCAACGGCAATTTTAGCTAATAAATATCGTACGTGACGGTGAAAAACAATTTAGTTCATAAAAAATAATAGACCTATTTTAGATTTGAGTGTACTTAATTAAGTAGTTATTCAAATGCCAAATTTACTGCATAAGTTACCTATAGCGGTAAGGACGGAAATGTGGCTATAGGTAAATTTTGCAGTAAATTTAGCAATTGAATAACTACTTAATTAAGTATAGTAAAATCTAAAATACTTCTCTGTGTTATATTTTATGTAATAAATTGTTTTTCAACGCCAAGTACGATATTGATTACCTAAAATTGCCGTTGGAAACATTGAAAAATGAGTTTTTGGCGAATAACTTTTAAAATATTGGGAATTGTGATGGAGTTGTATTCAGAAACAATATTTATACTTTAATTCCGCATCGTTTCACCTAAAAAAAATTATGGGTTCCAATTTAAAATAAGAACAATAGCGCGCTTTGAAGTTTGACAAGTTTGACACTCGATTTTGGTCACCCTGTATGATTTGGATCAATGTCACTTGGTTAACGAGACTATTACAACTTAATAAGCACGTCGCAAAATTTTATTAACGAGGTGCATTTTGTTTATTGATTTTTAAAGCCTACGATGCAAAATAATTTTTTTTGTTTTTATTTTTTTCCGCTGCGGTCACTCAACCGATTTCAATAAAATTTTGGTGATATGTAGGCAACCATAAAAGGCTTCCAAATGTGCAGAAAAATGTATAGCATGCAATTTAAAAAAATATATTACCATGGCGTTGCACATTTTTGGAACACGCTGTATAATAAAAAATAATTTCTTGAATTGTACCTTGAAGTACAGGGTAAGCCTGCAAAATGTCAAACTCTTAGCTTAATGAGTACGTGAGCTACAGAAGACGGGAGCTTTGTTGCAGAACCCTGTATAAATTTGAATGCAAAATTTTTTTAATTCAGGCTACTTTTTTTACAAGTGCGTTTTGCAGTTTTTGTTTTTTGTACTGATTTTCTCTCAAACTAGACTCAATTTAAAATGTTAGATTCGTATTCTGTGGAAAACCAGTTGCTAACAGAACAGTTCTTCTTATTTTTTTTTTTCGTTCGAGTTCGATTGTATTTTATTGGATTTTTGTTAACCCAAAGTTTGTAAACAAGGGGGTTGCACAATCGATATTTTCTAATATAGTTTAATATGAACTTCATTAATAAAAAATATAATTTCCGTGTAAGAATTTTACAATAACTGTCGACATGTCAAGATAAAAACAACGAAAATCTGCACTCAAAATATCGCTTCATCATTTAAAAGTCGATTTTAAAATAAAGGAAAACTTTTTCAGAGGGGGAAAACCTGACTATCTTGCAGATAACAAACCAAATTTCAAAAGTTTTAGACCTATTTAGATCAATCTAACTATGGAAAACTTATGTCCTCAAAGGCCTTATTGCCAACCCGAGCAAGATATGGTCATTCAAACCGGATATAACCAATAAGTTCTTTTTTTCTATCAGCTCTGCTATGATACCTACCCATCCGAAATTTTAATTACAAATGCGACCATCGCACACATCAAGCTGCGGTATGCAGCTGATACATCTAGTTTATTTTACGATCCTTGCTCTATATCGAAATCGTGAGCTGCTAAACCGTGAGAATCGAAACTGTTCTATATATGCTCGCGCTTGAGAGTTTTTGACGTTTCGGCCTAACCTAACCTAACCTCAATTGCTCTCGCGGCTACGAAAGGAAAAAAATGGAACCGTAGAAACTGCACGTGTAGCCCTGAGCTATCTCCGCTGCTATTCTCTCTGTCGTTTGCCTAATAGAACAATTCGATCGGCTTTTTGTTGATAAAAGTGTGTGCTTTCATGTTCGGTATCTGCATGCATGAATGCGGCTATTAATTTTTCTGTGTCAAGTCAGTTCTATGTGGTGCCTTTTATGTCCGTAGGTAATTATATGCGACCCGAAGTAACAGTTATTATTTTATGTGCCGGGGAATTATTATTATTTGAGGAGTGTAATAAAAAATTTGTATGGCGTGGCTATCTCCGAAGTTGGTGCTATTAGAAAGATTGTTAATTTGGTTGAGTAGTTTTTATGTACAGTACTAGTAGGATCATAGACAACGAATAAATGAAGCTCTTTTTGTTAATTATTTATTCCCTCAATTATTTATAGCGTTGTTTTTTTATTATCGCGGTCATATTTGTCATTGAAATTTATTGACTTCTTACTAAAGATTTATGAATTCGTGTGAAATCAGAAATTAGTATGAAGATACTAGAAATCAATAAAGAATTAATTAGGTAATTAAATACAGTTATAATGTTTTTAATTATTTACTTCATAGCCTGTAAATAATTCCTCTGTTTTGCTGATTTTCATTTGCAGAACAAGTTTATAAATTATTTATTAAATCAAGAAAGGCATGTATTTTGAATTATTATAAAGTGATTAGTTAATAACACTGGTCAAATTGTAAAAAATCTCATTATCGCTACTTTTTGTTGCTCTTTTGAAAAAAAAAATACGTTCAGTAAGTGACAATTTTGGTTTTCAATAATGAAATGACAATTTGGACAAAGATATCAGTAGATTTCTTATTCATAGCTTTGAAGTTCAGAGTTTAAGCTTTTATTTCGGCCTACCTAGAGAATTTTGTCAGGTTGCGTTACTTTTTTTGTATTATTAAGATAAGGATTATCTTAGAAATAGCAAAACCTCGAAACTCGGTGTTTATAAGACTAGATGCAAACAAGTTTACCTATTTATTATTTGACACTTTTTAGTGTTTACATGTTGTCACATAAGGTCATTAAAATAAATGTATTGAGTTGGAAATATGGCAACAAATAATAAACAATAATTACATAAATACATTTATAATGTTTTTAGTTATTTACTTCATAACGAGCAATTAATTCAACTGCTTTGCTGACTTTCATTGGCAAAACACGTATACTAATTTTATTTATTAAATCCAGAAAACTGCCTGTACCTATTTTAAATTCTTATAAATTTATATATTAACCCTCCAGCCGCGGGTGACGCGATTTCCACGTCCATTTTCCCGCATTTTCGCCGTTGCCGCGGCAGGAGGGTTAATAACACTGGCCAAATAAAACCTCAAAAACTTGATTAGTGATTTCGATAATGTTTATTTTTCGTAGATTACGAATCTGAAAACTAAAGTCTTCCCACATAACATTTTTGAGAACAATTAATTCATTAATTCAATTGTAAGAAACTCATTATTTGTACTTTTGTATCCTCTTTGAAAAAAATAATGCTACCTGACAGTGTTCTTTATATGACAATTTTGGTTCCACGTTTTACGTTAATGAAATGACACTTTGGACAGAGATATCACTGGATTTCTTATTCATAACTGAAGTTCAGAGTTTAAGCTTTTATTTCAGCCTACCTAGAGATTTTTTACAGGTTGCGCTTGTTTTTATTAACGATACCTCGAAACTGAGATGTTTATAAGACTAGATACAAACAAGTTAACCACTTATTATTTGCCACTTTTTGGTGTTCACATTATGTTACTTATAAAGTTGGTAAATGTTATTCAAATACATTTACAGAGTTGGAAATAGGGCAACAAATATTTCTTATAACTTTTCTGATTGTTGTTTTAGAAAAAGAATGGTTAAGTTTTGATTATAACTGTTTCGGGTTTGTTAATATAGCAGTCAACTTTTTGTTGATTGGAATGGTATCTGCTACTATATCTTTTTGTTGTAATTTAGTTTCTTTTCTGATTTCAACTGCACTAAGTTCGGCACAAATGAAAAAAAATATTTATCAATTTTTCAGAAAATTTGATTTCAATAAAAATGTTTCTGTTTGTCTTAAATCTAAAATGCAAATATTAGTATATAATTATCTGGTTGTATGTATAACAAATGTTGTCAAAATATGAAATAATTATAATCACGTCCTTCATTGCATATACTGACTGTTTTTGTTAACAATCAACATTTTTATTATCAATTTCTCAGAACAATTTTATTCTTCATAAAAGTGTCTTAAATTATCTTAAACCTAAAATGCAAATATTAGAATGTAATTACTTGCTTGCATCTACCGGGTATTATCAAAAAGACCTTTACGTTCAAAGCTATGCAAACATTTATTTGAAAAAAGTAGTTAGGTCTTTAAATACAAAATTATAATCACCTTCTCCATTGCCTACACCGTGTGTTGTCAAAGAAATAAAAATGGCATAAGATTAAAGTACCCTTATCTTGAAAGCTATGTTAAATTGTTATGTAAAAAAAGTGTTTAAAAATATTAGAAGGCATTAAATATGAAATTATAGTCCCCTTTCGGATTAGAGCAAATTTCTTATTTATTAGAGTTTTTCACGAATTTTCCGAATTTATTTATAAAATCCATATGCACCTACGACGATAAACATTAAATTCGTTGTATTCAAATAAAATTGCAAAACTTGCAGTATTTAGGAAATAATACCAATAGATTGATAGATAGATTAATCTTTGATGATATTATTATTATTGCAATTTATTAAAACTATGAGTGATTAAAAAATTGGTCATGAATTGTTTCATCAATACCTCAATATCAAGCAATAATTGGTATTTTTATTTAAAAGCTGGAATCTTGACTATTAGAGTTACTCAGCACTTCACAGACATGTCACCACAATATTCGTAGTTTTTTGTCTGTTTTTATTTTATAAATAAATATGCCCAACATTGATTTGATTTTTACACTAGATTGAAAAGAAAATATTGCTAAAAATCACAAAACCGTCCGTCCGATACGACGACTTCAATTTGTATTTATTAAATTGTTATTGTTTTTGTGCATGTTTGGCGAAAAGGAAAATAATAATATAAACAAACAATGACTTTATTTTTAGATTTTTTATATTGTTCTATTGTTTCGTTTTAAGTTAATTAACAACACCTTATTATGTAGACTAAATAATAAATAACATTTTAACAGCCATTTGATACAACATTCATCCGGCCTACTTGAAGAAGTATCAGTTTTATCGCTTATATATATATATAACACAGGAGGAATGTGTGCCTAGCATACCATATCTTAGCAACTCAATGACGAATGCGTTGAACTTCAACAAGCAATCCAAATATTTGCATTAGCAAAAGGTTATTATATCCATAAGAGACAATAAACGCGTACAATGACATCCTTTCCCAACGCAAAAAAAAAATATATATATATATATATATATATATATATATATATATATATATATATATATATATATATATATATATACAGGGTCCTGCAACTAAGCTCCCGTCTTCTGTAGCTCACTTACTCATTAAGCTAAGAGTTTGACATTTTGCAGGCTTACCCTGTACTTCAAGGTACAATTCAAGAAATTATTTTTTATTATACAGGGTGTTCCAAAAATGTGCAACGCCATGGTTATATATTTTTTTAAATTGCATGCTATAAATTTTTCTACACATTTGGAAGCCTTTTATGGTTGCCTACATATCACCAAAATTTTATTGAAATCGGTTGAGTGACCGCTGCGGAAAAAAATAAAAACCAAAAAAAAATTGATTTTGCATCGTAGGCTTTAAAAATCAATAAAAACCACAAAATGCAGCTCGTTAATAAAATTTTGCGACGTGCTTATAAAGTTAGATGTAATAGTCTCGTTAACCAAGTGACATTGATGCAAATTATACAGGGTGACCAAAATCGAGTGTCAAACTTGTCAAACTTCAAAGCGCGCTATTGTTCTTATTTTAAATTGGAACCCATAATTTTTTTTAGGTGAAACGATGCGAAATTAAAGAATAAATATTGTTTTTGAATACAACCCCATCACAATTCCCAATATTTTAAAAGTTATTCGCCAAAAACTCATTTTTCAACCTTTCCAACGGCAATTTTAGGTAATAAATATCGTACGTGGCGTTGAAAAACAATTTATTACATAAAATATAACGCAGATTTTAGATTTTAATGTATTTAATTAAGTAGTTATTCAATTGCTAAATTTACTGAAAAATTTACCTATAGCTACATTTCCGTCCTTACCGCTATAGGTAAATTAAGCAGTAAATTTAGCATTTGAATAACTACTTAATTAAGTACAGTCAAATCTAAAATACGTCTATTATTTTTTATGAAATAAATTGTTTTGCAAAGCCACGTACGATATTTATTATCTAAAATTGCCGTTGGAAACGTTGAAAAATGAGTTTTTGGCGAATAAGTTTTAAAATATTGGGAATTGTTATGAAGTTGTAATTAGAAACAATGTTTATTTTTTAATTCTGCATCATTTCACATAAAAACATTTATGGGTTCCAATTTAAAATAAGAACAATAACACGGTTTGAAGTTTGACAAGTTTGACACTCGATTTTGGTCACCTTGTATAATTTGGATCAATGTCACTTGGTTAACGAGACTATTACATCTAACTTAATAAGCACGTCGCAAAATTTTATTAATGAGGTGCATTTTGTGGTTTTTATTGATTTTTAAAGCCTACGATGCAAAATCAATTTTTTTTGGTTTTTATTTTTTTCCGCTGCGGTCACTCAAACGATTTCAATAAAATTTTGGTGATATGTAGGCAACCATAAAAGGCTTCCAAATGTGCAGCAAAATGAATAGCATGCAATTTAAAAAAATATATTACCATGGCGTTGCACATTTTTGGAACACCCTGTATAATAAAAAATAATTTCTTGAATTGTACCTTGAAGTAAAGGGTAACCTTGCAAAATGTCAAACTCTTAGCTTAATGAGTAAGTGAGCTACAGAAGACGGGAGCTTAGTTGCAGGACCCTGTATATACAAAATTCTTCAGGCATATTTGCTATACAAAAAATTTAAATTAAAAGCCTTTGAGGGTATACATAACGTATCGAAAAGGCATCAAAGACGATGAGAAATGCCATCGAGACACACGGCAGGCAGGGAGAGACCCAACTTACGATAACCCCAAAATTTTTACAAGGCGGTCCACTACCTAGGCCCCCGTGAAACAAACGAACTTGGACTACATACCGAGGTCGACCAATGAGGAACAAGATCCAGTGAAGCCGGGTTTACAACTCTGTCTACCGTAGGCCACAATCAGTTGCATGTTTCGCGCGCTATGGTGCAGACTTAGAATGAGTCATGCACATCTTCAACGTTTATCGGTGATTTCCCCATGCAAATGTTAACAAACGAGTGTTCTTACGGTTAGTTTTTGTGTTTTTTTGGTTTAAAAAGCGAGATATTTAAGTGTTTAAAGTTGGTGATTTGTTTAGTTGCAGTGTTGTGATTCATAATATGTGTGGGGTGCAGTATTACTATTGATTTTCCCCTTGGCTAGGGGTGATAGTTTGCACGGCTTATAGGGGATCGTTATGTAATGGGGAATTGTTAAAATGTTGAAAGTTATTGGTGATGTTGATCTAAGAGTTATATAACTAATCGATTCAATTGATTTGATTGTTGAAGTGAACGTGCCTGCGAGAAATGGGAGTGTTTGGATTATTTAAATTATTGTCATTGCTAAACAAATTTAAAACGTACCTACCGGAGCGTGTAATATAAAATTTGTAATGGTCTCATTATTATTATTATTGGCAGAAACTTTACGGTAACCACAAGAATTTGCAGAAACCTCAATTCTTAATTTATCGAATGTATGGAAATTATTTATTCATGGCCGAAGAAATTAAAACAGAGGTCAGATTGGCGATGATATTATTATTGTCGATGGCCGACCAGTTTCTACAAGTTTCAACGATGCCATAAGAAAGAGGTTTTGGCTACCTTGGGGGACCGCAAAAGTCCGTATATTTACCTGACCAGGCAAAAAAAGGACCCGGCGTTATTTACGAGTTCAGAAAAGGTTGAAATCTCCTAGAGAGTTATGAAAGTGTCTCCAGTACTCGCTAATCTTCTTCTTTGTTGATTAAGGGCTCAAATATTGAAATGTTCGCCATAGGTCTTTGTTTGACGTTTTGATATACAATGTCATTGGCGCCACTTGAGGTGCATTGCTGAATAGACTAGACTTCCTTCAACTGTTTGGTTCTGCTTTCCCTTCTTTGGTGAACTCACAATCATCAAAGTCCGGGGTTCTGTTTTGATTATTTGTTTGTTCAATAGGGTGGTCAGCAGGGGGACACTCTCCTCAAAAAAAGTTCGAATCAGTTTTAAAATAGCTCATACTGTATATTTCGTTCATTTATTATTTTGACATCTGTCACTCATTTTCCATTAAATGCCAAAACACTTACTACATAATGACTTCTCTGTTGCCATGCATAAATAGAAACTGAATATTGGTCCTAGATATATTTGAAAATTGATCAAGTGAAACGTTTGAAACGTTTTCCCCAATTTACAATAGCAACAGTAGTTTTTTTGTGTGTTTTGAGAAGACCAGTTTTATAAAATTATACGTCCCAATTGCATTTTTACATTGTCATTATACTTTCGCACTGTCATTTTACAAGAATTTGATCAGTAAATTACACCGATTGTAATGTAATTTTAAATCGTATATGCGGTAATATAGTCCATCCAGTCAAATGTTTTTTTCTTATTTCTTTCAATATGTTTTTTGGGTGCTGAAACCGATTTTCAAGTTTGCTACTTCCACGGATATGGCTTCACAACGAAAATCGCAAAAGACCTCAAGATTTTCGACTTTTCTTCAACTTTTTACCAAAAAGTCATCAAACTATGCACTTTTCGACGTAGACCACTAATACAAAAATAAAGTACATTACATTTTCTATTGTGTATTTTTTGGTTGAATTGTTTGGCTGCTAGAGCGCGCTGAAGGAAGGCAAAGTTTTCTTTCTTTATGTAATGTGCGTGAAATTCCAAAACTTTAGATTCTGATAAAACTACATTAAATTCCCTACAAATTGTATAACTTAATCAGTTATTTTGCCCAAACTGTGTAGCTGCATGAGCCCTTTACCAAAAACTCAGTAGAGACTTATATTATTACTATTTATTTATGAAGAACTATATATTTGCTCTTTTTAATTAATGCTTAATGTATTATTTTGTGTTTGTTTTTTCTTTATTAAGTCTGCGACGCTTAACGGCTTTACTTGCGTAATATGACATAAAATATCAACCCGATCTCGCGGTTACACCGTTTGGCCAAAACAAGTGATTAATATGTGCAATTTATAGGGAAATTAATGTAGTTTTACCATAATCCTAGCCTTTTTAACGAACCTGAAAACTGGGTTTTACATAAAGTAGAAGAATTTTGCCTTCTTTCAGCACGCTCTAGCAGCCAAACTGTTCAATCAAAAATGCATTTATGGGGTGCTCTTTTAGGATATTTAATGTATAGAATGGTCCACCTCGAAGAGCATATTTTCTCACATTTCGCAAAAAAAAACTGAAAAAAGTTCGAATATTTTGAGTTTTTTTTGCTGAAATTCGGATTCAGCACCCCAAAAAGGATATAGAATGAGAGAAACAAAAATTTCTATATTTTTTCCTCAAACAGGCACCCTCGGAAACGATTTGACTGGTTTAATACGTAATAATTTTACATCAGTTTCATTGTAATATTAAATTAAATATGCAGAAATTTTAGTATTCTTTTCCGCAGAACAGTTTTCAGATACATAGTAAATGTTCTACTGAGTTAAAAGCTTCGTAGGAACTTATTAGTTTTTCAATTCATTAAAAAGTTACAGCCGTTTGAAATAATAACAATGCCGTATTTTAAACTCCACCAACTTCTGAAGAAAACTAATTTTTTTATTTTTCTTTGTTTTGTTAATGTTTCAAACGACTGCAAATATGTAACAAATTGAAAAAAACTAGTCCATAAGTCCATATGAGACTTTTTACTCAGTATGGCATTTACCACCTGAAAAAAAAAAAAGTTGTGCGGGAAAAAAATTGGGCACATGAATACATATTTGATAGATAGACGCCAGAAGGGTTAAACTACAAAAAAAATTGAAATAAAGCGGCAATATAGTTGTAATGTCACATGATTTGGAAGAATAATTGTAACCCCCGTGTAATTTTTAGACTTACAACACTTCTATTGTAATTTATACAATAATTTAGGCGTAATTTTCCAACAATATTTCTTAGTTCCTGACGGCTGTATGGAGAATTTTCTATTCAAGTTTCAAACGCCATTGTTTTTCTGCATCTTCATCTAAAATTGCAAAACTATATTCCAGGCTATATTAAAACTTGTCAAAAAGGCAACTGTATCGGATTTATTTTCGTTAATAGTCCATTTTATCGTCTAATTTCATTTAAGTTTGATATTTTATTTGTACACTAACAATCAGCAGCTCATAAAAATAATTTTATTAATGACTATGTAGGTATATGCTACGCTCCAATGGACATTTCAGCTCAACATTAAACTTAAAACTCAAATGACTTTTACGTTGTGAAACCCGATCAAAAGTTATGAGAACTTCTATTAGTCTTAACCTTTTGTGGATACGTTTTTTGTAACAAAATTACTTCTAATTACCGTCTATTAGGAATAATTCTGTATCTCTTGGGCGAGTTTAATCGTCCGTAATTTCTTGTGCTTACTCCTACGAAGTCCGTAATGTTATGACTGTTATGACATGTTGCATAGTGTGGGTTACGACGTTCTTTTTTTTATTCGCATGGGTGTCGACATATGGTGCTAACGATTGAATGTAGCCGTAACCGGCAAATGTTCCAAGAATTCTTCTACACGAGAAATCTGCTTAATGTTTGGATTTCCCACAAATTTAGCAATTTGTCTATCATTATCTTCTATCGATTGTCACTATCTTAAGATCAACACACTTATATCTTTCGCTCAGCGCATGTTTGTATAGTTTACCGTATTTAATATATGCTAAAATGTTTCTGTTAATTGGTTTTACACACACTGTAAATATGCAAATCACCAGCTTGATACGGTAAAATTATAGGTCAGATATGCTCGCACATTGGCTGGAGTTTATTAGTCTAATTATACAGGGTCTCCCACGACGAGCTGCCATTAGAAGTATATTGAGAACCAAATGAAATGAAAGATTGATTTTTTCAAATGGCAACCCTAACATAATTAAATTTCTCAATTCTATGAAAAAATTTTAGATCAACCTTGTGTACAATGTTCTATACCTAAAATGTACTTGTACTTATTGAAATAAACATCACAGTAACAATTGCAAACATTACCAAATCTAGATTGCGTTTGAAAACAACTGAAAAATTAGGAATAAACGAAATATATTAAACTCTATCTTTCATGTTCTCCTTATCAGTTATTGAGTCCTCAATAATTGGGTTGTTTTAAATGGACGGTGCTTCAACGCACACAACTGTTGCAGTAAGAGGCTTGCTTAACGAGATGTTCGATGATCGGTGGATTGCGCCTAATGGGCCATACAAATATCCACCGTGTTCCCCGACTTTACACCAATGGATTTTTTCATTTGGGGACCTATTAGTTTATGAGGACACAATAATTTGATAAGGGGAAAATGAAATAGAGTTCGAGCTGCTTTCAATGGGTTATGCGCTAACTCAATCAGGGACGCCATCAACGATAATATGTTAAAATGAATTAAGGAATGTTTAGCGGAAAACGGCCAAAACTCGAAATATTTTAGTTGAGACGATTGTGTCCAACAATAATAAGGCCACAAATTTTCAATCTGTTATTTCAGCTGATTGTCCATATACTTCTAATGGCAGCTCGTCGTGGGAGACCCTGTATTCAAGTAAAAAATTAAAATCTAACAAAACTTTCCTAACTAATAATAGTTTTTAATCGACTTATTCCAGTATACTAGTGAAACCAAAACTATTCAAGTTATGATTAAAACGAATAACGAAGATACTAGTCATGAGTGATATTATACCATACTTCGTTACCGACGAAATTATCGTATAACAAAGAAACAGTGTACCTACATAAATACATATACAGTGCGTCCAAGAACCTCAAATACGAAAGACTGTGAAACCGAATTTCGCGCTAAAATCTCACACAAACTCCAAGATGACCAGAAATAAGCAGAACTCATTCCCGTTGAGGAGTACTTTCGCCACGCTGAGCAGGAGATTCAAGAACAAAGACAAAGTTAGAAGGTAATTTTATGTTTACATTTTCCAAGAAACGACACGAAAAAAAAAGAACGCTCTTAGTTTATTCATAGTGTGAAAGGGCATTCTAGAATTGTCAACGGTCGAGCAAATGACAAATGTTTGAGTGTGTCTGCGTCAATATTTACGAGTGCCTTTCACTGTTTTCGCGTGATAACAATAAATAAGGCGTTTTTGATGCGCCAGCGAAACGGTTAACGTGCAACTTTCGAATTGACACCTCTACGGTGCTGTTTATTTACGTTTGGCATTGTGGTATTGGTTGTGGGTTCTTTATTGTGGGACTGCCGTGCTTATGAGTTATTAAAAGCTAGTAAAAGATGATCTGGCTACTGAAATAACTAGAATAAGTCATGTTTGATTACTGAGATAATTGTTGGAGGTAGTGGGATGTTTATGGGGTGATAAAATAAACGGTGGTAATTTGTGTTACAGTGCTATTATTATCATAATTGTGGATTGGATGGATATTTTTTTTTCTCTAACATAGCGTATTGAGAACCTGAACTCAATTATTACCAAATTTAGAGATAGGGTAGGAAAACCAGGTCCTGTGAAGTATTGTATATTCAAATGAGTATTATCTGAAATATTTTTACTTCCCTCTTCCAGAGACGTTAAATAAATGTCACATACGATACTTATTATCCTTTAAAAGAGATATCCTATAATACCTCACATGACTTCACATAATCCTCCCGTCTGGTATTTCTAAAGTTTATATCAATAAAACTAACTACCGGCTTGTTATTGCTCTGCTCTTATTATTTGAATCTGAAAATATTATCTGAATCTGAAAACAGAAATAAATTGTGAATTGGGTCTAGTTTTTATGAAAATCAGTACAAAAAAGCGCAAAACTGCATACCAGAATGGATATATAATTCCTCACATGATTTCATATGATCCTCCCTTCTGGTATTGCTAAAGTTTATATTAATAAAGCTAACTTCCGGATAAACCGGAAGTTAGTCAACCTCGGTTTGTATAAAAGGGGGTGCTTCTTATTTTGTCAAAATTTCTTTTTTTTGTCAAGGGCCCACCTCTTCAAAGTGTTATATGACCTAAGAAACTAGTACAGTTGGTTTTTTCATCATTTTTACCCTGGCTAACAACAAAAATGAAATTGATTCTGGTATGCTGTGTTCTTATTATTTGAATCTGAAAATATTATCTGGCTCTGAAAACAGAAATAAATTGTGAATTGAGAATAGTTTTTAAGAAAATCAGTTCCAAAAACCGCAAAACTTCATACCAGGATGGATTCTAACTTGTTAGATTTCTTTGTAGTTGGTCAGGGTTGGTATTTAGTTTCGATTATTGTATTTTTGAAGAATTAAGTTATTGGAAATTTGTGAAATGCTCTGATATCTAAATTCAAAAATTTATCGATTATATTTTTTTATTAAGATAATAATCGTGACGTTTTTTTTTTTAAATACAAATTTAATTATTTTTCGTAAGTTTGACAGCTGGTAGCGACCCCTAAATGTGTTTTTTTTTTCTATAAGAAGTATTTGCTTTTCTGTCTAATACTTTAAAGCGGTTGGTTGAAACAAGCAATTGTTTAGTAAAATAAAATTCCTTAAGACCCAGTTCTACCTCTCCTAACACGCATTTTTAAATAAAAACGTTATTTATTGTTCAAAGTTTATGAAATTTTTAGCGTGACTTCTTAGATAAATAACGAGTTTCTTTTGGAAAAATAAAAATTAATTTTATTTCTACATCTTTGGCTTTTTCAAATATAAAACGTCTAGCCCAACTCCTGATACAAAAATAGATTTTTTATTTAACTACAATTTTAACCCAAACATCATAATTGCGATTATAAAGCGTAATTGCCAGAAATGTACTTATTTGCCCATATTAATGCTGCCCGGTGTGGACAGCAGACGTCAGGAGCTTCAAACACCGCCTATAACTGGTGACTACAGATTGAAAATATTTTACCATTAAAAGAAGTTAAGTACAAATTTTGCAACTGCTATTATTACAGCATTCAAAATTAAATTACAACAAGTTACAACAAAACTTAATACCTTATTATTACTTGTTAACTTAATACAAAAATATCTATTAACTTTTGAGTCTGGTTATCAGAGCATTTCACTTATTTTCAAGTTAATTCATCAAAAACTATTTAATCTAAGCTAAGTTACTATCCTGGCCAACAACGAACAAAATCGGACAAGTAAAATTTATTTCTGTAGATTTGAACCTAAAGAAAAAAAATCAAAGGAATTAAGAATGAATATCAAAGATGAAATTGACCGTGGTGCAAAAGAATAAAGTAATAAAATAACAATTCTATACCATTCATTGAATCAGCTGTCATTTCAGAATTATCTTACGTGGACTAGGATGTTTTTTAAGATCGTCCACAATAGAAACAGTTTGAAATTTGATCGAAAATTACTCAACTAAAAACAATCAGAAGCACTATAAGAAGAACTATAGAAACCTCGTAGGTAGTTTAACCTATAATATTTTCAATTCAAACAATTTTTAAACCGTCATCGTCCACATTTTTATAAAACCTTTCACTAATTTTCCATACGACAATGGATACGCCACTCTCGGGTCTCTCCTATTCATTACTTTATATTACTTTTAAATTAACGCCTCCGTTCAAGTGTTCCGTTGGAAATTAGCACATTTAATCCTTGTATTAATTGCCCGATCGCCGTGTCAAGGACAAGTCGTTATTACCACAAGGATTGTGAAACAATCTTCTGCGTATTGTTTATTTATCTAGAATTACAATACCGTTGTAATTATTTATCATTGGCATATTTATAGTCAAATGAGGTAGTTACTGTTAGTCATGTGTCATGAGAAGTTTCAAGGAGATTGTACTTAGCACCACAAGAAAATTGATATTTCTATGTTGTCCCGGCAGGACAGAAGACCTCAGTTCGACTCCTGGGTGAGACAAATTTTTTATTTGATTTTTAAATTTACTTCTGTCTTACTTTTTCTTTCCTGATAAATTCTATATTTATTAAAATAATTTAAATATATAATATATAATGATTTTTGGTTTTCTTCGAGCAGTGTATATCTTTATCCTCGAGGGTGAAGCCACTTATTAATATCATAGAACTGACGCTACTGAATCTCGAATCGCTTCGCATTCCTCTCTCACATATCAACGATATCGATCAGTTCGCCACCTGTGGGTTCGCAATTCACCCCTGGGGTGCGCGCATGCGTCGCCAATTTACAACCCCCGTCACTTTGGCAGGCCAGTCTTTCGCGACCTCTACTTGTGGTAGGTCATAGGGCGCCATGGCCAAGCCATAACCCCGAACAAACAGTGCCATATTGTGAACGTTTTCTCTACGGAAAAACCCACCCCGAGAATGGGTTAGAATGATTAGAAGCGCGCGAAAGTATGGAGGGTGAGTCTTTTTTTGGTCTAAGTATATCCTTTTCTGGACGACTATTTATAGACGTGAGGGTATCCTTGCCCGATTATCCTTCCGTTTGTGTTTTCGTCGTGTTGGGAGACTTGGAGTCTAGCGCTCACACCTGGATATATACGCGGTTATTTTTGGGTACCTAACGGATATTGTACGGATAGGGCCTTAACCTCTGTTCCATATGGCCATGTGGCCATCTGGATTCGACGATGTAAACAATGGGGATGGGTTATTATTAGTGTGGATGGACGGAACTGAAATTAATTTCTGGTGCATCCGGCTCGCAGGACCAAATTATCCAGAAAACGTGTTATATATCTTGACGCGTTGTGTAATTCGGGGGTGATTAATGCGTAGTCGTTTTTAGGCTTAAGCGTGCGTTGGGCAGTTTTAAATTTTGTTTGTGTGTGTACTGTTTTAATAACAGTTTAAAATTTTCTAGAAAAGTGTATTTTTCTTGAAGTTGTGTTTCATCACGTACCATGTAATTTCTGTGTTGATTTTGTCGACAAAATTGGTAGTTTCCATTATAGATTTTGATCATTTTATATAGTAAACCAAAAATTTGAATTTTATATTTATAATAGCAGACCTGGCGGATATTTTTCAGTTTTAATTAATTTATTCGATACGTTTGCCTCTCACTGTATTATATTATGGAAAATGTACAATTGTTCAGTATATTCTGTATTGCATTACTCAAAATAAATCTACCTGAATTTTCAAGCAAATAAATACATTGATATTGATATTTATGCAGATATTTCCAGGAAATATAATTTATTCAAATAAATAACGTTAATTTTATAAATATCAGGTTCGTGGTGTGGTGTGGTGTGTAATTTCCACAACTGATAATATATGAATAAAATAAATGTAGAAATCTGTATATTTCATTATCATTAGCCGCGAAATTGCAAAGCGTATTTTAGACACACTATAAAAACTAAAACACAAATATTATATAATAATTAATTAATTAATGCCTTCTGATATTTTCAAATACTTTTTCAACCAATATTTTTGCATATCTGTGAAGATGAAGCTTTACACTTATTTCATTTTTTTTTGTCAACACACGGTATATGCAAAGAGGTGATATAGTTTCGTGTTTAAAGATTACTAATATTTTATTAGGGTTTTACTCTTAATTTTTTTTCCATAGTTTTGAGAACATTTTCTGAAAAATTGATCATAAAAATGCTAATTGTTAATAAAAACGCCGGGTATGTGAAATTTATAAGGTGGTTATAATTTCGAATTTGATGACCTCTAATATCTCCAAATAGTTTTTCATAGGTTTGAACATAAAGGTAGTTTTCTCTTAAAAGTTTTCCATAGTTTTGGTAACTACCGGCACATGCAAGCTGATAATTACATTCTTATATTTGAATTTTATGTTTAAGACAATCCAGAAGCTTTAAGGAAGAATAAGATTTTCTGATAAGTTCATAATGAACATTTTCCGCAGTAGTGTTTACATTTCTGCCGGATACGGTATATCAGAACATTTCACACATTTCCAATTATGTAGTTAGAGTGCCAAAAATGCAATAATTGACATTCAATGATCATTCTGACTAACAACTAAAGAAATCGAACAAGCGACAAAAGATTTTGGAGTATTTTTTTAGTAGAATGCGGATCTGAAAACAAAAAAATGCGATCTGCGTCTAGTTTTTGAGAATGTCGGTTAAAAATTTAAAAACGAGTTTTTTTCTCACACTAGACCCAATTCAAAATTCCTGTCTTCAGATTCTTCGAAGAAAAAACGTATCACAATCATTTAATTTAGAGTATTACATTTTTGGGTAATTAATTAATTGGGAATTCTGGAAATACTCGAAAAGCAGTAAAAGTTTAACGATTTTCTTTATTATGAAAATTGTGGTATGCAAATACCACAATTGTAGGAAAAAACACAAAAATACAAAAATAGGATTACCAATGATTTTTTAATATCTTTATTTTTTGTGTAACCTATAGCGACCCCTAGATATTTTGTTAACATTAAAAAGTAATGTAATTGTTTTTCTTGGCATATCAGATTTTGAAGAGCACTTGAAAAAATGAAGAATTTTTGTCAAAATAGGAAGCACCCTATTATATACACTGTGGGCCAAAAAAAGCGGTACATATGTTCAGTTACTCATATTTTCAAAGATTTTAAGTAAATTCAAACAAACATTCCTTTGAAAAACTAATTGCTTATGTAGTGAGGATTGAAAACATACCATATTCGCAATTTCTCTTCTTGTTTGAGTAAAAGCAGCAAAAAACGATATTTCAAAATTTTACCCTGTATACAAAAAATAATCAGCCTGTATGCGATCTTATAAAATCTCTAAAGTCCCTATTGACCAAAAGAAAACAAATGCCATTACCTACTAATTTTATTACACCTTTCATTTCACATTAAATTGGCCCGATGTTATCAGAAATGTTGCATTGCCAAACATAAACCAACATAACTTTGGATTGAAACGTTCTGTTATTGCGAATATGGTATGGTTTCAATCTTCACACTACAAGCAATTCGTTTTTAAAATAAATATTTGAATTGACTATATATTATTGGAAATACGAGTGAATAAAAATTAGTACCGTTTTTTTGCATTTAATAAGCTCAAACAATGCCACGACGCTGTAAATTCTTGAAAATTTACAATAATATCATTTAAAGTAAAACAGAAAGAAAAGAAATATTGCAGTGTGAAAAGCCTGCCTTGAGATCTCGATGGGAAACTGTCCGAAAAAAATCATGTTAGATCCGACTGGACAATTTGTCCATTAGCTAATAATTAGTGTAATTAGCTTCCAAAAGTTTAATTTCTTTTGTTAACTTGTTATTGAACATTTAATACTTGTCATTGAACACATTTATAACGCGGGACCAAATTCCTAGTATTATAGATTTTGAATTCTCTCCAAACTCAAAAACTATATTGTCAAACAGTTTGCACACGTCAAATATACAGTTGAAATCAAACATAAATACTAATTCTTATAAACTTACTATATGTCTTGTAATAAAACAACCTCTGTATAGTTACGTATCCGGCTCGAAGGACCTATTTATGTCACACAAACTCTACAACGGAATATCGAACGATATATCTATCCTTTTGTAGGGAATTGTATTCGGGGCTGTAGTTATTGTTATGAAAATGGATGTGTCTGTTATTGTGTCTGGTAGACGTAAATAGCCAAATCACGTGTGTTTGCTGGTGCCAGACGGTGCTGCACCGCGGTGCTGAAAACAATCAGGGTATGTCACGTGACGCCCCGTACAAGGGTACAGAATGGCGTTGATATTTCCACATCAAACGTATCGACTAAAATTGGCGTGTTTTCATTCACTGGTAACACCAATATATCTTATAAAATGCGTAGTGTCGCATGTTTTTATTGCTCAATTGTTGCTTGTTATTTTCCTTCAGTCTACACATCCGAAATAACGTTATTTTGTTATGGTCTTGCTTATATTTGCGTCGAAATTTGTGAATTTCGTGCCGACAAATATTTAACAATCAAATTGTTATGTAAATAGACCGTGCTCGGCTACTAATCGACATGAAAACGACGCGCTACTGAAATCGACTCAGTACCGTATCGATTTCGGTGTTATCGAAATAATGGGGACCGATTGCTACAAGCACGGCTGTTACTTGACCCAATAAAACATAAATTCTATTTGCTCGGCAACCTGAACCTCATCGCTCGGGGTAAGAGATATTTTTAGAGTTGTATTTATGACGCTGCAATACCACTGATTTTGATGGAACTGCTTTAAAAATGTTAGCATTTCTACATTGTTTGAATTCAGAAGCATTCTGGCTGTCAGTCTCTTCTAGTATTTCATTGTTTTAACAATATTTATACAGGGTGTTAACAAAAATGTATAATATGAAAAAAAAAAATAAATTTTGTTTGTTTTTTTTACTCAAAATCTAATTTTATACAAATTCTTAAAATGACAATTTAACTATATTTTAATGCCAAAATGAAAATAAAAGTTTTGAACAAATGAATGGATGTACAGTATGTCCCGGATAGACAAACAGGAAAAACATTGAGCGCATAAAATTCAAGGTTGTTGAAGATGTTTTATAATCGTCGTTTTATAATAAATGGCCAGAATTTCTAAATAAAATTCTAACGACTTAAACATTGTTCACGTTAAATCACTGCTGTTATTTTACAAAATTGGTGAATTATTTATTCATAAACTTATGAGTATGTAAGTGGTTTTCAGTATTTTCTTGTTAATATGAAACACATAATGTCACTTATTTTAAAAGGTAGAAATTGCCAATCCCAAAATTTTAATGCTAGGTAAAAGTTTTAATTGCTTAAAACGCTTTCTTCCAAATAATCTTGACAAAAATTTTAAAAACTCTCTTTGAGAAACTTGAAACAATGTCCATAACCATCATTTGAATGGGGTTAGAAAAACGTACTGTGCCATCTTAACCAACTTTCACCTGAACTGTGAAAATGTGTTCAAGGTTGTAAGTTATGTTGTTATTTTAATGATACTAAAAAAGCGAGAATAGTAGACTATCGCGTCTTAGCCCATTGAAATTAAACAAATAGTTCACTTCGGAATAATTCAAATTTTTAAATTAAATTAATTAAATTTTATTTTAATTTTTGTTGGAAATCGAAAATAGCCAGCTGTTGACTATATAATTGTTTTTTATTGTCATAAAACCCTGAACTGAGTTTCGCAAGGATTTTGTATATATAAACGGGTTTTTAACATAAAAAGTTTTTGGTTCAATCTGGAATTGAAAAATTGCAATGGAAAGTGATATATAATAAGTTAAATGTTCAAAAATGTCAGATCTCTTCCGAAAACAAGGGGGCGCAGAGATTTTTCTTAATAAGTATATGTCAATGCGCATAACAATAAATAATTGTGCATCTATATATTTGAATGATCCTGTCATAATATATTTGTACACTTAAATAAATAACTGTGCAATACAATCGTTGCATCTTAAAAAATATATCGAGCAGTTTAAAAAAATACTTAATTGTTGTTATCCATATATTGCAAGGTTTTTGCTTTAATATGGAAATAAAACGAAATCTCTTCTTCCTTGCACGGTTTTTATTTTATCGAGACATGTTTCGATGCCTAGGCATCATCATCAGTCGGGAATGGTAAAATTTCTTATAGTCTACCAAAATGCATTTTGATGTACTTCCTTCGTATAATGTTTGTGATTTTATACGTTCTAATTTAATAAATTTTATTGTACCAAATTTGCGTCGTGCGAGAACCACGTTTGTTGTTGGTTTGTTTTAATGGAGGTCAGTTATGGTCAGAAACATTATACGAAGGAAGTACATCAAAATGCATCTCACATATTTATTCAATGCTCAATATGTATTATTTTAATGCAGTTATCCCTTCTAGGGCACAATATGTATTTTGTATGTAACATATTTGTTTATTTAATCTACAATATTTGTTATTTTAATATTGAAATCATTAAATCTTATGCTCAAAGTATTTATTTTAATGTACATATCTATTTACATAATGTAAGGACAATGCTGTGAAGTAAGAATGGCATTTGTTGAAAATGTGTTTTCATCCGAAAAAAACAGTATATATATATATATAGGATATTTGATATTTCATTGCTAATCTCAAGACAGAAATCTAAACATTTGCCATTACGGCCGAATGTAATGATATTAAAAACCAGTGTCTTCCTCATTCAGTTTTTTATCTTTTTATCTGCTTATTTATGGTAATTACAGAACACGTTCCCAAAAATGTACCTACTTTTTACATAGAAATAAGAATTAATTATTAATTAATTCTGTACTAAGTATAGAGTTTACATTTCGTATCAGAAATATCTGTAATAAATATTTTCTTTTGGTTTTTAACTCGATACGTAGACATACTGTATACACCAGCGCTATAGATGGATATATACCTACCTACCAGGTACAGTTTTATTCATTCAGAATTGTCTGCCTATCAAGTTATTAGCGATCGAGTTTGTTCTCAATTGCTTGGCACTTGCACAGTAATTATAGCCATATCCATGTAGATGCTTCTTGTCGAACTATCTCCGACCAATAGACCGATCAATTATCAATTTGATGCGCAAATTCAATTCAACGACTATCCTCCTCGATTCAGATCCTATTAGCATAGTCACTTGCCAAGCCGCAGGAGCGAGCTCGAGACAATTAAGCCAAATTATCAAACTTCCCATCGCGCGGACATGCTGATCGAGCAAACAGTGAAGCGTTTCCAGCGCAGCAATTTGAGTTTTGCCACTAAAAAGGAAAACGAAAAATGTGCTTTGGTTGCTGAAGCGACGTTGGGTGTTGTTTACGCTTCTTTGGGTCAACTTAATTAATTTTATCGCGGTTTTATGCTTTGGTTGTATAGGGCTTGTGAAAATATGTGCTTGAATACCGGAGTTACAAACCACCCCTCGGTTATATCACTTCAATGAGATTCGGGGAACACTATCATACATTTAGATTTAAAATTGTTTACTAGATTAATAAAGAAATAATCTTTTTTCCTATTGACGATTTATATTATAGTATAGATTATATTAAGTATAGAATTTTTTTTTGTAATGGACCAGATGTCACAATACCAATTTTTATAGTGAATTTCGCCTATTTTTCTTTTAGGTTTTGATAGGATCTTTTTTTGTTAATGGTAGAATGAAATTTCTTGTTTTTTATTTTTCTCAGCTAGAATAAATTTGCAAAAATTGACACGTTTCCTCTTTACACTTTGGGCTCACTTTTTTCGAAAGCGTCACCAGAAATTTGTTGTATTTGGATTGGGTTGAAATTTGAAAACTCGGATATTGAAGATGGAATAGAAATGTGCATTTTCATTTAAATAATAAGCAATTTTTAATAAATTTCTTTCATATTTTTGCCAGTCAATGCGTTTTGGGACAAACCGAATAAATGGTATTGTTTTTTAACCCTCCTAAACGTTTCATTCGTTTAGCTTCCTATATTTTTTCTAAAAAAAAATTATTTTTTCAATTGAATTTTTTCAATTCAAGTGCCATAACTATAAAATTCCAATTTTTAAAGAGTCTGATATTTGTTACCCAACCCTGAAGTTTAGGGTGATGAGACTCTTTGTATACATAAATTTAAGAACTTATAAACTTACAAACAACCTCAGTTATAATAATATATTCATTATGCACTTATTCATGGGAAAATAATCTATAGTTTTAGACATTATTACCTATTATTACGACAGTTCGGTGTTTTATGATGATACTTCTGAGATTTATGATAAAGTAAGAAACATTCTGTGAGATTTATCTTCGCGTTCCTCATTTTTATATTCAAATATGCCAACTAAGCGCCAAATAAATTTTGTATTTGTTTCAATATAAAAGGCCTAACTTAAAACATTCCATAAGAGTTGTTGGCAATTGCTCCAGGATAAAATACAATATAAAATACTCGTGTAATTTATTTTGAAATGTTATGAATCGTTCTACAAATTACTTTTCTCTGAAATAACAATTTTCAACTGTACCAATCTACAAATGCAGTCTCCAAAATTAAATAAATAATCTGATGTGGCCAGGCACATGACTTTATGATAGAATATATAAAATTAATACTTTAACTGCATGAGATTCTATCGAGATCGATCGTGTTTGCATTAAAATAAAACGAATTTGCCAGGATTTGACAGATATTGACAGTAGGTATTGTCAAAAAATCAGCCTTTAACACTACCTACTGTCATTAGAATAAAAATATCTGCCAAATCCTAGAGTAATGCAGACGAAAAAATGTCATAGACATAAATTATAAAAAATTTCCTCTACTTTAATTTATTATTTAACTAATTTAACGAAATTACAGAAATGGCGGATCATTTGCAAACTCCTTGAAAAATGCATAAAAATATTGCTATCCGCAATCCGCACTTGAAATACACATTGACTTTGTAAACACCAAGCTGTTTCAATATTGTTTCACATAGCGTACGTTCGCGCGTGTTTCTCCTCCACATCACATTCTCCATGCATTTGCGTGTTGAATGGACGTTTCGCAACCGCTGACGTTCTGAATACTGTCAAAAGTTTCAAAATTTCCTGGCTACCTACTATTAATGTAGACACGATTTCGATCAATTAGAATTTACTCCTGCAGCTAAACTATTAATTTTACCAAAAAAATTTATAGACATAACTTATACAAAATTTCCTCTACTTTAATTTATTATTTATCTATTTTGACGAAATTACGGAAATGACGGCTCATTTGCAAAATCGTTGCAAAATGCTAAGGGTAAATACCCAGTTCCTTTGGACCCTTTTGAACCAAAAGCTTTTCAGCTCTGTTTAGTCATGAAACTTCTAAATATGAACTTTCGGCCCGATACCTTTAGTTTCACCGGAATCGTCGCCACAAAAATCGTATTTCCGCTAAAATCTCACTTGGTTGTTTTAAGACGTTTCGGATACTATTGTGAGCGAAAGCATGGTCAAAACCAAAAATAACTGAAATAGCCAGAAGCGAGAGATGTGGGAAGGGTATAGTGAGGAAGGGAGGCACAGTGTGTTATTTATTCTTAATTCAAATTAGCCCAAGTGAAACTTTAAATATGCGAACAGAGGTTTTATGTGGATATCCAATTGATTAATTATATTTAATAATTTAATTTTTTGGCCCATTTTATGCTTATGGATCTGAAGTTGTTCGAGTAGATCCATTCTGAAGCCTTTGTCACTATTATGCAGTAAGTTTACATCCTTCCACTTCATTTTAAGTCCAGTTTCCAAAGTATGATAAGTTTCCAAGTTCAGAAAGTTAAGGGCACTGAAAGAAATAAGTGAGGCTTCCACCAGTCCCAATAATTTCGTGTCGATTGTGGAACTCACTCTGTGAACTTGTGCCGACATTGTCCAATCCAATAGTGCTCCAATATTAAAAACTTGCCAAAAGAAAGCTCTCGTATATCTTTGTCATATTGGCCTAAAACGTTGCAACCACCAAACATGATGAGCAAGCATCGTGTGGAGCGTCCCTTGCACCGCAGGTCGAGTCTTCACGATTCCCTCCGGACGCGATGACACCCCAAAATACACTTTGATCGCTGAACCAACCCCCAAACGTCCCCTTATCTCCATCGCATCACCAACCAGACATTACAACCGCAATTCTTCTTCTTCTTGCAGAGAGGTGCGGACAGTGGTCCTCCACAAGGGCAACTCCTCGCTGGGCTTCAACATCGTCGGCGGCGAAGACGGAGAGGGCATCTTCATCTCGTTCATACTGGCCGGAGGCGCGGCCGACCTCAGCGGCGAGCTGAAGCGAGGCGACCAGATCCTGAGCGTGAATGGGGTTAACCTTAGGAACGCGACGCACGAGGAAGCAGCTCTCGCTCTCAAGGTTGGTGTCGATACCGTAAGTCGCACTCCTGGTTACCTTTAGATGTGGGCTTTTAAAGAGGTGGTTTGGTGGCTGGCGAAGGGTGTAAATGTGTGTGTGTGTCTGTGTGGTTGTGTGATTGGTGTCTGTTGCGTTTGTGTTGTTTTCTTTTTGGGGTAAAGGGTTGATTGGGTGATAAGTGTGATGTTTGTTAAAGGAAATTGCAGCTCCTGATATGAGATAGTCCAGAAAAATGCTCATCGAAGGCAAAAGTAATTGGATGTGCTGAAGAGATATTAGTTTTACTGAAGCACCTACCTTAGCTTCTTTCTCTAGACCTAGAGGGTTTCTTCGTAATTTATTGGAAAGCATTCTGTTTTCTTTTTGGACATCAGCATAATAAGCTACCTATAATCATAAAAATCTGATGTGGCCAGGCACATGACTTTATCATACAAAATATAAAATTAGTAGTTTAGCAGCATGAGCATCTATTTGATGGAGATAAATCCTGTCTGCATTAAAATTAAACTAGCTAGCCAGGATTTGACAGATATTTTGATTGTCAATAGTATCAATAGTAGGTATTGTCAAAGCATCAGCATTTGACACTACCTACTGTCATCAAAATATAATAGCGCGACGAACGGGGATGAGGCGCATCACCGATGGCGGAGCATCGCCGTCGCATGTGAGCGAGTCGCGCTATGTGGTTTTCGGCAGGAGTGACATCATCGTTTTTTGTGTTGCTTTTTGAGAAATACGTATTTAACAAAAATTCAAAAATGGTTATATTTCTGTATAAGAAGTGTTAGGATACCACTTCTACGAAACGTCAAGTTTGAAAAGCTAATTCAAATTTTGACAGATTTATATTCGTTCATGACACTGTAGATGTCACATCCGTACCAACACACTAAAATATAACTACACTCATCGCTATACTTTATTTACAATTTCCTCAATTTATCATTTTTACAATTAGATATAACAACGGGTTGATATTTCTTATCAACAAACAATAAAATTGGTAATTTTATATTATTTGAATTTTATTTGGTACTTTGCCGCACTAGAGCGGCAACGTTTCATAGCGGTTTTTCAACATGTGATGAAATCAGCTGTTTTCGAGTGTGACAGCCATAGACATTTCTGTGGTGACAGCACAAAAAATATTTGTCAAATCCAGGCTACTATGTAGTTTCATATCAATGCAGATGCGACCGATCTCGATCAAATAGAATTTGCTCTTGAAGCTATACTATTAATTTTACCAAAAAATGTTATAGACATAAATTATACCAAATTTCGTCTACTTTAATTTATTATTTATCTATTTTGACCAAATTACAAAAATGACGGTTCATTTGCAAAATCGTTGAAAAATGCTAAGAGTAAATTGCCAGTTCCTTTGAACCCTTTTCAACCAAAAGCTTTTCAGCTCTAAGTTTAATCATGAAACTTCTAAATATGAACTTTCGTCCCGATACCTTTAGCAGTTTCTCCGGAACCGTCGTCACAAAAATCGGGCACACACACACACACACACACACACACACACACACACACACACACACACACACACACACACACACACACACACACACACACACACACACACACACACACACACACACACACACACACACACACACACACACATACATTTTTTTGGACCTTGGTCAAAAATGTTCAGGGGACCCAAAAAGACCTATTTCCGCTAAAATCCCATTTTTACTTTATCATACGCAGTATGGTAAAGTATTGTAATCGTGCCGAAAAAAAAAATTGGGATTTTAGCGGAAATAGGTCTTTTTGGGTCCCCTGAACATTTTTGACCAAGGTCCAAAAAAATGTCTGTGTGTGTGTGTGTGTGTGTGTGTGTGTGTGTATGTGTGTATGTGTGTACCAGATTTTTGTGACGATGATTCCGGAGAAACTACTAAAGGTATCGGGACGAAAGTTCAGATTTAGAAGTTTCATGACCAAACTGAGAGCTGAAAAGCTTTTGGTTCAAAACGGTCCAAAGGAACTTGCTATTTACTCTTAGCATTTTTCAACGATTTTGCAAATGAACCGTCATTTTTGTAATTTCGTCAAAATAGATAAATAATAAATTAAAGTAGAGGAAATTTGGTATAATTTATGTCTATAACATTTTTTGGTAAAATTAATAGTTTAGCTGCAGGAGCAAATTCTATTTGATCGAAATCGTGTCTGCATTAATAGTAGGTAGCCTGGATATTTTGCGAGTTTTGACAGTATTCAGAACGTCATCCGTTGCAAAAGCGTCAATTCAACACGCAAATGCATGGAGAAACACGCGCGCACGCTATGTGAAACAATATTGAAACATCTTGGTGTCATACAAAAAGTCAATGTGTATTTCGAGTGCGGATAGCAATGTTGTTATGAATTTTTTAAGGATTTTGCAAATGAGCCGCCATTTCTGTAATTTCGTCAAAATAGTTAAATAATAAATTAAAATAGACGAAATTTTGTATAATTTATGTCTAAGACATTTTTTTGTAAAACTAATAGTTTAGCTGTAGAAGCCAATTCTATTTGATCGAGATCGTGTCTCCATTAATATAAAGTTAGCCAGGATTTGCCAGATATTTTTATTCCAATTGCAGTAGGTAGTGTCAAAGGTTGATTTTTTGACTATACGTACTGTCAATATCTGTCAAATCTTGGCTAATTCGTTTTATTTTAATGCAAACACGATCGTTCTCGATCAAATAGAATCTCATGCAGCTAAACTTATAATTTTATATATTGTATGATAAAGTCATGTGCCTGGCCACATCAGATTTTTTTTTTCGGCACGATTACAATACTTTACCATACTGCGTATGATAAAGTAAAAATGGTATTTTGAGTTAGAGATAATTGAGACAACAGTAACCGGGATGTACCGATAATACAAACGTCTCTGGTTCGAATCCAGGTCTGATATTTTTTTATTAAATTTAAAGTAACACTGACATCCGGCCTGTTGTTTGAGCATGGGAAGGCCACACATGTTATTAAAAAGCTTTTGCAATCTTCATTGCTTAAAAAATATTGCTAACATCCCCACTTGTTTTACATAAAAATAATTGTAATTGTAATATTAAAATACTAAAATATTGTTTCCCCATTAGTTGAGTAATTCGAGAAAGTTTCAATAATTGAGGCATTTCATTTTCTATACTTTTTCACCCGTTGATGTTCTTATTGTGGCTTTATTAAAAGAGAAAATATGCGAAGCATTAAATTCAAAATGCTCGGAAAAGATATTTAAGGTTATTTAATACAGAGAGTGCTGCAAATTTCGATTCATCTTATCTTAAGTATTACACCCAGTATGCGCTGAAAATAAAATTTCGACAACAAAATTTGTATCCAAAGTTTTGGCAATTTTTTCTTCGTATGGAACTAAACAAAACAATTTCTATTTTCATTATTTTATCAAATGATCAAATCAGATAGCAAACTTCTATTTGATATTTGAAACAATGTACAGGGTTATTCAATGGAAGTAGATGTTAAATTTGTTTTTAATCAATTGTGAAACATAGAAACACATTATGCACAGTTTAGCCTGAATTACACACATCAAAGTTTTGGCAAGTTCTTGTCAAATGTTTTATGCAAATTTCTTGAAGTTTCCATCAAACTTTATTACAGATTTGCAAATAAGGTGGATAATGAATATTCCAAATTTCATGACATTCGTAACATTTGTGCATTGTCTCATATTCGATGAAACTTGTACGGCCAGTTCATGAAGGTCTTGTTACATATACTGCATGATGAACTTTAGAAAGAAACTTGTCATAACTTTGATAGTGTAATTCAGGCTTTAGGAAAAAAAAGTGAAACTTGAATCAAAATATGATTCTCGTGAAACTGACAAAGCCACAACTGAACACCAAATTTAACAAAATTTTGCTGTCCTCGATAGAAAATTCACTTTGAAAATGTGAGTTAATATTTCGAAAATGGCTATCTTGTAAAAGTAAGTGTAAACAAAATACAGTGGTTTTATCACAATGATAAAAATGCTTAGAAGAAAACAAAAATGCCACGGAATACTGTACCAAAATCAAGTTTAATAAGTTAATAAGTTTAATAATAAATTTAGAGCATAATTAAATATATTCAGTTCAGAATGTATGAAAATAACGTTTGTTGCCTTCATATTTCAAGCTATTCATACTTCGTGCTCTCAAATAATTTATTTACAAACATGAGTCAGCAGCGAGGTCTAAAAGAATAAAATTTAACGTTATTCAATACTCAATGACATTTTAAATGTCATTGTGGCATTTGATAAGATGACTGGAAGTGGTCATTGCAAGTTATATCTGTTCAAATAAATTTATTTTTATATCATTTTTACATCATTTTGCTAATAATATGTTCCATATATCGTTTCTTGTAATTTACACTGTATATTGGGCAAATTAAAAATACTGGAATTTTCTATTAAATTATTATGTATAGACCTTTTTGTGTGTCAAGCATACAAAAAATACAAAACTAAACACAAATACTATTGAAAAACCAGTGTTTGCGATCAAATGATACACGACGAGGTAAAGAAAATTGAGGTTAAGTCGTACGCACTTTCGCTAAATTACAATAGGAGGCGCATACATTTTCTGTCCAGTAAAAGTATCGGTAAATTTGTCGATAAAACTTTTACTATTTTAAATGTGTACTAATTTTCTTGTCACGCATTAGCACAGATAAAGTCAAGACTGGTTTCTGTATGTTGTGCCGACTAAAACTAGGAGAACAGTTAATAAATGGTACAACTTATCTGGACATCAACAAACTTTGAGCCGGCTCGAAGGACCAATTAATTAATAGTCTCGCGTTAATAACCAATTTCAATTTAAATTAATTATTACGTCTTGTCGTCCATGTATGATTAATTATACGGTATGTGTGTATGTAATATGCTTAATCATAGGTTTATAAATACTACAAACGCATAGTGCATAATAATAAATCCACCTCCGGTTTCATTTTAATTAATTTAGTCGGAAAAACTACCCGACCGCACTAATGCTTTCCAAGTTGTAATTAAATGGGAGTGCCTCATTTGTTTCACACAATATTCAAGCTACTGTGAACAGACTTATTGCAACTTAAATTTAATCGGTGAGACGGTCTGACAAACGTAACACCACTAAAAAAAAGAAAACAGAAACAACTCATCGTTTCAACAATATACACTAAACTTGTATACTTGCAACTTACTGTCAATTTTAACAATCGGACATCAGATTTTGGTGACTGGGGACTAAAAATGCTACAGGAAATCAGATTTTCCAGAGAATTAAAGGATTTCAGAAATTTTACTGTCAATTTTAACAATCGGGATAACAATCATATTTTGGTAACTGGGGACTAAAAATGCTACCGGAAATCAGATTTTCCAGAGAATTAATGGATTTCAGAAGAATTAGAACACTTATTGCTCGTGTCCTTAAAATATGCTTTTGTAACCATTTTGCTACATTAACCCGTTAATTTTTAAAAATTTAACAATACTTTGTGACTTTAAGCCGACGAAATATCAGATAATAAAATAAGATTTATGCGAATCTGACGTCTGTTTACTTTGTTCGTAGCCATGTTGGTTCTGTGATAAATTTTGAGAATTTGGCCTAACATTTGATATAATTGAGATTAAAATATCACTTGAGATAACATTTATTGCAAAGGCAAATTTTGTACATTTTATTTTTTATTTTGAAAATAGGACATGTTTGGAATATGCCAAATTCAGATTGATGTTTTAAATTTTTTACCGTATTGGATACTCCATTTTGAATTTTGATAAACGGACGTCCGATTTCGAATCTAGGCTCTTCAAAGGTCACAAAACAAATTTCGTAAGAATCAACATTTGAAATCCAAAAATTTGACTTAATATTTGGAACCAGCAATATTCAAATACGAAGGAAAGTAAGTCCATACAAATTCAACATTTTATTACATTTTTGTTTCCACATTGAATCCGCCATTTTGATTTTACAAAGTCTGACAACAGATTTGCAATTGGAGACCTTAAAAACTCTATTCAGTAAAGTAAATATACGTATGTAGAAACATCAAATTTAATATCCCACCTTCAATTGTTTTTGACTTTTTACGTTATCGACACTTTTTGAATGGCAACCCCATATTTTTTCTACTGATATTGATATATTTGTTAATTGTCTTAAGGTAATTCACAAAAAAATTACAAACTGGTTCAAAACACATTTGGAAAAACTATTCGTATTGCAGGTAAAAGTGCAAAGACGAAGAAGGGATACTATGTTTCAGGGTCAATGCTTTCAACTGGTTTTTGACACTTTCACCCCACTTTTTTCGATAACTGCGGGATGGAAAATTTTTTAGCCCTCATTCGTTTTCAGTGTGATTAATTCTACTCAAAACGCAAGCGCGTGTATAAAACGCAAACGCGTGTATACAGGGTGTTCCATAAGGTAGTACCAACCCAAACTTAATGGAACAATCTATATTTCGGCACAAACTGAATTCCTCGCAAAAATTTTACGACAATGAAAAATAACATTACCTACCCTAAACGTTATACTTTTTGAGTTATTGGCATTATTATGGAAAAACAGCAGTCTCAGAAAAATTGTATATTTCAATACCTGCTTTTAATTTTATTGCGCCCGCTTAGATTATGAAGCGTTCTATAAGCGTGATTTGATTACCTAACATGCAAATAGTCTATGGGGTCGCCATCTGCAACAAAATATAGCTCACAGTTTTTCCTAAGATAGTAAATTTTTTTTAATACCTTACATCTAATTATTTTTTGTTAAATTCTACGCGTCGTTCTGCACAAAAAAAGTACCAGCACATACTAGTGCTAAAATAAACCGTTACAGAAATAACTTGCCTTCTTCGTAAAAATTACGGTAATAAATTTCTATTTCTTGCAAAACAATATTAAGTATTAGACAGATACCTGAATAACTTGTTTAGCACAGTTTTTCAGCCTACACGGTTTAAGCAAAATTTTAGTTCAAATTATGATATTAAATTGCAGATATTTTATTTAAGAAAAGAGATGAAATCATGTGAAAAAACAGCAATTTAGGTACATACTTAGCTAGTTTAATGGCAATGTAGTTGTAGAAGCACTTATAGATAGAAAAATCGATTTTTTATGAAGATGACTAGTTATCTCTGCAATTGTTTATTTTAGCACTGGTGTGTGCTAGTATTTTTTGCGCAGAACGATGCGTAGCATGCAAAAAAATTATTAGATACAGGTTGTTCCAGTAAAAAAATACTTTCTTAGGAAAATCTGTTTGCTATGTTTTGTTGCAGATTATGACCATCCTGTAGACAATTTTGATATGGTAGGCAATCACGCTAATAGAACGCTTCTAATCATAATCTAAACGTGCGGAATAAAATTAAAAACGGGTATTGAGATATACAATTTTTCTTAGACTGTTGTTTTTCCATAAAATGCCATCAAATCAAAAAGTATAAAGTTTAGGGTAGGTAATGTTAGTTTTCGTCTTTGTATATTATGTTATTATATATTATATATTATATTATGTTCTTTATATATTAGTCAAATCAGTTCTAAAATATCTTCATAAACAGAGGCACACCTTCCGAGATCACTGTCAACAAATGCTTTTTTCGTTGGTTCAATAACAAAACTAAACTCTTCTTTATTCTATAACCAAGAACGACGAACAATGTCCAAAATGGCCCTGTATATTCATAACCCATACTACGAGGAACATCTTCTTTGGCAGATTAAAAGCAACCCACTACAATTCAGTTAAACTTGAAGAAGATAGCAGGCAAAACATTTCCAGCTTGTTTATGACATCCGGCTCAAACGACCAAATCCACATTAAGTAGCTGTAAAAAAGCACATCTTCAAAGAGTTCAATTAATTAACAAACACTGTACCTAATCATTTCGGTTACGATTCACAAAAAAAAACATGTATTCTTAATAAGCTTAATGTCTCTTTTATGAATAGAATAAAGGCTCAGAATACACGCGCATACACGAATATAATCCCGTTTTCGCATTAATGAATTAATGCCGGAAAAACTAATCCGCACAAACATCTCCCTAATACATCGCCGGTTTTAATTAAAGGGCGTGCTTCATTTGTTTTAACTTAACCATCGCGACGATCCGGATGCGTACGTTCTCAAGGTTTTTTCGCAAAACCGCAAAACTCGCGAGCGAGCGCTCGGCACTCTGATTTTCCCGCTGGCGTACGTGGCGGCCTCTGTAACATTAAATTGCCCGCTGTAATGTCCGTCATTTGGCGCGGGTAATAACTCTGGCGATCGTTATTATTATGCATTACGATTAGCCGCGGAAAACGGTTTCTTATTTATTGTAATCCCGCGTTTAATCCGGGTTTGGATTTATGGCAAATTGACACTTTATATCTCCCACGAGACAAATGAGGAAGAGATGGGTTTTAGACGATTTATTTATGTTGCGATGAAGTCAGTTGTTGGTTTGTTCGACATTGAGATTTCTGCGAATGAAGTTAATGGTTTACGACCATTTAATGGTATTTATAGGTTTTGAGGACAAACTTGTGACAGACACCGTAGATGTGTAATTTTAGTTTTAAGAACTTTATCTAAGTATAATAACCTTAAGCATTATAAAATTGATTATATTAAAATTGAAACGTAATGCGTGGTTTGTTTTACATCTCAAACCACTCTCTATCTCTTCAACTAATATCAAATATCAACCATTAGACAAAAAATTGCATTTTGTTTATCTATAATTTTCTCGAGAATTTTATGTTTTGGGACTATATCGTAAACTGATTCCGATATCAAAACTAAAATAAATGAAAATTGTAGGTACATAAGCTATATTAATGTAATATTGACTGGGGGTGATAACATTGACAATTTATTATAGAATAAACAAAATACAATAACTTTTTCTTGGCTACTTTATTGCAACCTTTATAACAAAAATATTTTGCTTTGCTTTGATGGTAGAAAGATTTTGAGAAATGTGTTTACCGTTGACCACCACTTATTTGATGGCTACTATCCAAGCACATAACTGAAATGACAACTGAATCGCATATAAGTACTTTTCCTGTGAGATCAGAAAGACAGTGCACAAATTACAAAAAACACACGTTTTTAGTATTTTTTTGGTGATTCAACGTGTCGAACTAGGATTTGCTAAGTTAAAACAAATTGATGACATGTGACTTTCTTGTACCGTCCACGTACCATTCATTCACAAAACCACTGAACATTATACTTAAAGCGACCACCTATAAAAAATACCACTACATTTCGTAAACTGTGTGATAAGTACTCCTCATCTAATCAAATTCAAATTCAAGGAAAAATGCCACAATATAGAGGAATCATAATCTCTATAAATTAGAAAGTGGACACCGATGTTTTTTTTCCTAAATATCGCCATATGCAGCTCTGACAACTATACTAGGATGACGATTTTCTTTCAATTTCCCCGAGTTATATTTAAATTAATTTAATTATTATGTCATTATTTTATACTCAGCAATATTTGTATGGTTAAATCATGCATTTCTAGTTATATCCGAAGAGTTTGAATTGAAAAAATCTGATGTAGCCAGGTACATAACTTTATCATACTATACAACAGTGTCAAACGCTAATGATCTGACATACTGTCAATAGAATCAACATATCTACGCCTTTAATAGCTCCGCAAATGAAAAAAATCCATCGGCGTCAAGTCGGGGGGACGCGGTGGATATTTGTATGGCCCATTAAGCGCAATCCACCGATCGTCGAACATTTCGTTAAGCAAGCCTCTTCCTGCAACAGATGTGTGCGCTGGAGCACCGTCCATTTGAAACCATCCAATTATTGAGGACCCACAGCTATGCATGACTTTCAAAGTTAAAGTATAAAAGTATAGGAAATTTCCTCTACTTTAATTTATTATGTATTTAACTATGTTGACGTAATTACAGACAAGGCGGCTCATTTGCAAAATCGTTGAAAAAATCGTAACAGTAAATCTTCAGTTGCTTTGGGTCCGTTTGAACAAAATTTCTTTCAAGTCTAGTCATGTCTAGTCAAGTTTAGTCATTAAGCTTCTAAATATGAATTTTCGTCGCGATATCTGTAGTAGTTTCTTCGGAATCGTCGCCGCAAAAAAAGCAACTGGCACTCACAATCAATTAAGTATTTTACCTTTCTCAAAAATGTTTTATTTATTCTGGTAGGTATACCTAAACTGTTACCTAAAATGAAATATATTGTTGCTTCCTTTTTTCTTATTCTCTGGTAAATTTAAATATTCATGATATCCTTTTAATTAGCTTATACGAACCGTTATAGAGACTTGTTTTTTTTTACAGAAACAGTAATATAATAAACAAGAACACTAATTCCAATTTGTCCAATAATAAAGTACATTTTACTGGACTTTCACTTAAATAAATATACATGAAAAAATTGATATACAGTAGTTCATTTACCCTAAGAACTGATTTCTAATCCTGGATTATTTTTAAACTACGGTTTCCCTACTAATCCGTTTAATCTTCTACTTTTATATTGGCCTACACTTCATATATTGGATTTCATACCATAGATTTTCAATATTGGATTTTACGATACTCAATAGCACTATATTATATTTCTCTTAAGTAAATATTGATATTTTGTCGCAGTGGATTATTTAATTTTGTGTAACTTATTTTATATTTTGCTTCCGTGTTTTTGAAAAGTGCGCCGACGCAATACAGAATAACATCAAGTATCAATTCTGTTGTTTTCAGGGCACCAATCAAAGTGTCACTATCGTAGTCCAGTACAGACCCGAGGAATATAACAGGTTTGAGGCGAAAATTCATGATCTGAAACAACAGCAGTTGGCCCAGCAAGGCACAGGAACACTTATGAAGACGACTCAGAAGAAATCATTATACGTAAGGTGAGTATCACGACAAAAAGAGTTATGTCACATACCCAAAGCTGGTCAGCTGTTTGTAGCTGCGCGCGCACAAGCGTTACTTACCCTAGCAACCGCCCGTTTGTTATTTTCGTTTCACTAGCAACCGCTTTTACTCCTCCATTAGCTAATTTTAACGTTTTCAGAGCGCTCTTCGATTACGATCCAATGAAAGACGATGGCCTGCCGAGCAGGGGTTTGGCCTTCCACTACGGCGACATCCTTCACGTGACAAATGCCAGCGATGACGAGTGGTGGCAAGCGCGGCGAGTACTTAATACCGGGGATGAACAAGGAATGGGCATCGTCCCTTCGAAGAGGCGCTGGGAACGCAAACAGAGGGCCCGTGATAGGTCCGTGAAGTTCCAAGGTCACACTCCCTCTATTTTAGAAAAAGTAAGTAATTTTTGGATTTTATTTGCGAGAGAGTTTTGATGTTTTTTGTTGTTGTTGCAGCAATCAACTTTAGATAGGAAAAAGAAAAATTTCTCGTTTAGTCGAAAGTTCCCGTTCATGAAGAGCAAAGACGATAAGTCAGAGGACGGCTCGGACCAAGAACGTAAGTTTCTAACCTCAAAATGAATAGAATTGATTAATGAAATACTAGGTTTAATAAGAAAATAGACGGTGGTACGTAACAGGATTAACAGAATACTCTTACGTTTCTTCTTTTCGTTTTAATATTTTATTATTTATTATTGTGACCCATCTAGATTCCCAATGCACCACTCCCAATTCTGCCATAGATTCCGACTCAAACCCGTCATGTAAGTAATAACTAACTTTTATTTTATTTTTGTGGGAACATTACAAGGACACTGTTGCAAAAATTGTATGTTAATATTAATTGAGGCATTGTTCTTGAATGTCTCCTAATTTTTTGTGTTTTTTTTTTTTTCTAAAATCGTTAACCAGCTGGTAAAAGAAAAGACATTATTAACCTAATAATATACCGAGTCATTTGGTTATCGATTTTATTCTACTGTTAATTTACCTTAAAATTATTTATTTTGTTTTTGCCTAAAGCACCGAACCAACAAGCCAATTAATTGTTTTCTATGTATCTTACGTTTATTATTTGATTGTGTTATATTATAATCCACATTTAAGATTTAAGATTTGTTTATACATATTACACGCTGACGACACCATAATCATGCTTAGTCACTACTGTTTTATATGTGTACATAATCGCAAAACATCCTATTGTTGTTATTTATTTGTGCCGGGTGGGTGGTGTTGTAGTAAAATGTCTGCTTTGACGACTTTTGGATTTTTATAATTTTTGGGGTACTTTTTTATGTTGCTCGTATGATATCATATGCAAGATATAATAACTGAAATGCATAAGGTGTCCACTTCGGAAAAATAAATCCCAGTGAGATTTTTATATACACCTTTGGTTGGAAATTAGAGATAACAGTCAAAACAAAAACTTTTTGCAAGTTCATTGCCAACATAATGAAAACAGGTGTGTTTATGCTTATAGTGATCGAATAAAAATGTTTGACCTGTTTGGTTATTCCGATGCTTCACCAATAAATGTCTGCTTCTTCAGGGAATAAACAATGCAACAGCACATTGTGATGGTACAGACGTTTGGTTAACACTTAAGCAAACGTCTGAAATATTCCGAATAAAGAAGAAGAACCAGCAAACACTTATTTGAATTACAATCAACAAAACGAAACACCTTGTTTTGTGCCTTTGCTTCGCAGATACAAAAAAGCATTCCATAATTCCAAATTCTTCTATATTTTAACTTTAATAGATCAAAAATAAATCAACCCATCTTTAGATTTTATCGGAAAAGGTAGGGTGTTAACAAATTGTTAGATACAACATTTTTCCTTACCACGTCAGGCGGTCCATAGATGGCGACATCTTATACTAAACATAGGAGTGTCTGTCGACTTTTTGTCTCTCCACTACTGGCTTAGACGATCTAACTAGATCGCATTGTTACGGGAGCATCATGTAGTCAATAGTTAGCCGTTTTTGATATATGGTCTTCAGAAAAAAGAAGAATTTTATATAAAACCTACCTTTTAGGAAATAAATTGCTTTCTGGCTATGCCGTGTGTCAAAATCCGTAAATACTGACGTTTCGTGAACTATGTTGCACGCTTCTTCAGAGCAAACTGAATACTGAAGACTTACCAAAGACATCTCCCTTATATACCTATATATAAAGGAGTATAAGAGGTATATAAGGGAACTGTCTTTCATAGGTCTTCAGTATTCAGTTAACTCTGAAGAAACGAACATATGGTTCGCAAAACGTCAGCATTTGCGTATTTTGACACACGGCTTAATTTTTTCTAACAAAGTTTCTCCAGTTTTCATAGGTCAATTTCCGCAAACCAAATACATGATGGGTGTCACATAAGACTTCTTAATCTTCTGAAGGACTTATTATAAAAGAGGTGAAGTTTAACTACATGTTATTGTTTCTTTTCATTTTAAAATATGCTGCTCTATCATGTGTTCAAATACACTAAACAAAAGAGATGATGTGATTTGGTTTAGGAATAGTAGGTTTTTGCCCTGCGACAATAGTGTAATTTTACATCTCAATTGTATTTTTACATTGCCATTGTATATTTACTCAGAGATTTTATAAGAATTTGGCCGGAATATTACACCGATTAGAATGTAATTTTAAATGAAATATGAGGTAATGCGTAATAATTTTACATCTATTTCAGTGTAATATTCATTGAAATAGACAGTTTGTGTAATTTTGTTAATCACAACATACGTTGTAATTTTACGATTCTAAGATATATTTCCATTGTATTTTCACTAAAAGATCATTATTAATTGAAATAAAGCAGCAATATCGCAGAAATACTACACGGACTTGTAAAAATAATTGGAATTACGTGATAATTTTATACTTATCACATTTATATTGTATATTTCACAATGATTTATGTGTAATTTTACAGCCATTTTTCTCAGTGTACTATTCAAGTACTCAAACAATGCACAGAATTTTTTCTAGAGAATTGAAGGATTTAGGAATTTCCTAATAACGCTCACTTTCTGCCAATCAAGAGAAAGCAAGTAATTTAAAAACCACAACTCGACCAATAACTCGCAATAACGCAACCACGTTATCAATAGAAACTTTTTGCGTGCTAATTGTAATGTCTAACCAAAAGTGTATACAAAAAATCAGCTGGATTTGACTATTTCCCAAAGTGAAATGTTACTGGAAAAATAACGGCAAGAATGGCAAAAATTCACGTCTTTTTTATGTACAATTTAATCCAAGAGTATCCCAAAGATGTATAAAATACCATTTTTAGTACAAATGACCCGTTAGTTGTTCCAAGTATTTCTTTCGCAAACATCTCAATATCCATTATCACGGAAAATATCGGTTTTTGTCAACTAACGGTTTGTAAAATATAGGCGTTCGATTGTAGGGATTTTGTAGCCAAATTTACATTCAGACGCATATATTTTCAAACCGTTACTTGTAAGAAATTGAATGATATTATTAATAATAACTATGAAAGAAACGATGTGGTCAAAGTTATATCATATTGTTTGGACAAAGTTAGCTTGGACCAATTGCCACCGAAATAAAATAAAATCCCAAAAAGAATTGAATTGAATTGAATTCTGGGCACAAAAGTTCGCGTCTTGTACATTGTGTTGTACGTTGATCTTCTTGTTGCAGCGTTCATGCTCTGCTATACCCAAGAGGACGCGAATACAGAAGGTACAGTATTTCTTTCTTGAGTGCGTCCAAATTACCACTTCTGTCACCTTTCGAAGGGAGCTAGTCTCTTTTACATAGACCTTACACTCAAACACCTATAAATACATATTTAACTCTTCTCTCTCTATCTCACTATATCTATAATTACTACCTATCTATATATTATATAAGATTGCGCGATGTGTTTTTGTTTACTACATGAATTTTTTGTTTTCGCTTCTTTCTGTGTTCCTAGTACAGGTGAAATATTGTATCGCGTAGAACTGCCTTATATGGAAGAAATCACGTTAATTTATCTGGAGAATAATGATAATTATGACGACTATAGTAAGTGTTAGTGTTTGTGGAGACTTTGCATGGCGCACAAGACCGGCGATTGTTCTTTGTTAGTTTTGTTTTTGTTTCTATGTTTGGTTTCGTCAGACCGTATAACCCCCTTCAGTACCGTTATGTTGTAATTTTGTTTTGTTTATCTTTTCGCTCGTTTTTTCAGCCCATTTTCTTCAGCCTCCGCACTTAATTTTGCGTCTCATGCATCGCACTGAAGCCCATCGTTTATAACCTAACTTATGCGTCATCGTTCATGCTTATTTCAGGCGGTATTTGAAATAATCAAACATTGTTTAAATTTGTAAATGTTTAGGAGTTAAATCTTAAGATATTTGTCATAGGTAACAATCATGGTTAGTTATATTGCAAGTTCTGATGAAAGATCTGAAAGCCGTTATTATTAATACTATGAAATCTACAGTCGTAACTTGACTGATTTTTTTATCGTGAGAGCCCATTTGCTTTATGGTGGATAGTTAATAAATTAAAGTTGATGTTTGTTACGTTTATTTTTAATAATAGTGCTTTGACTTTCTTCAGGAATATACTTCAAAGTAAACTTTCAGTCAAAGAAAGCGAATTGACTATATTGTTAAGATGAAAAACATACCATATTTTCTCTTTTGATTTTTTATGGAAAATGTAATTTTCGATATTCTGCATTGAATATCAAGAGTAACAGCCAAAATCTTACCGTCAGACAAGTGAAAGCAAACTGTCAAAGTGTTGGTTCGATAAAAAAAGTATGCTAATTGATTTGAGTTCCAAAACACTTCGCAAAAATATAAATTGTAAAGATTGTCAATCTACATCCAAAACAGTGTGTTAATAGAATCAGAAGAAAGAATCGTTCAATAATGTCAAAAATAAACACGGCGCCCATAAAAAAGAAACAAAAGAACTCCATTTTTGAAGTTTACTCAATTGAATTTTTTTAGTGTATTGTTTTCATCACTCTTTCAAACGTCATTTTTGTTAAAAAATGAGCTTACCTTGGAGACAAAAATTATAGTGTATGTAGATGATGTATAGACAATCTCTACTGTTCCTTTTTTAACACAGAACAACCGGAAACAAAACCTGCAGGGAAATACATGTCCCGATTACCTTTTTTCATGAAAATAGTTGGTCGAATACCACAGTCCCATATCATTGTCGTGTGTTTTCATCAATCTTTCAAACGTCATTTTTGTAAAAAAGAAAATGAGGTTACCTTGGAGACAAAAATTATAGTGTTTGTAGATGATGTATAGACAATTTCTACTGTTCCTTTTTTAACACAGAACAACCGGAAACAAAACTTGCAGGAAAATACATGTCCCAGTCCTATATCATTGTCGCACGTAGTCAGTTTTTACTTTATCATACGCAGTAAGATAAAGTATTGTAATCATGCCGAAAAAAAAAAAATTGAGATTTTAGCGGAAATAGGTCTTTTTGGGTCCCCTGAACATTTTTGACCAAGGTACAAAAAAATGTCTGTGTGTATGTGTGTGTGTGTGTGTGTGTGTGTGTGTGTGTGTGTGTGTGTGTGTGTGTGTGTGTGTGTGTGTGTGTGTGTGTGTGTGTGTGTGTGTCTGTGCGTATGTCTGTGTGTAAACGATTTTTGTGGCGACGATTCCGGAGAAACTACTAAAGGTATCGGAACGAAAGTTCATATTTAGAAGTTTTGTTACCAAACTTAGAGCTGAAAAGCTTTTGGTTGAAAGGGGTCCAAAGGAACTGGTAGTTTATTCTAAGCCTTTTTGAAAGATTTTGCAAATGAGCCGCCATTTCTGTAATTTCGACAAAATAGTTAAATAATAAATTAAAGTAAAGGAAATTTTGAATAATTTATGCCTATGATATTTTTTGGTAAAATTAATAGTTTAGCTTTAAGAGCAAAATCTAGTTGATCGAGATCGGTCGCATCTGCATTGATATGAAACTTCAAAGTAGCCTGGATTTGACAAATATTTTTTTGTGCTGTCACCACAGAAATGTCTATGGCTGTCACACTCGAAAACAGCTGATTTCATCAGAGGTTGGAGGGAGAACCACTATGGAACGTTGCCGCTCTGCTGCGGCAAAGTAGAAAATACAAAATTCAAATAAAATAATATCGCCAATTTGATTGTTTGATGATAAGAAATATCAACCCGTTGTTATCTAATTGTAAAAACGATAATTGAGAAAATTGTAAATAAAGCATAGCGATGAGTATAGTTACGTTTTAGTATGTTGGTACGGATGTGACATCTACAGTGTCATGAACGAATATAAATCTGTCAGAATTTGATTTAGCTGTTTAAACTTGACGTTTCGTAGAAGTGGTATCAACCTAACATTTCCTATCCAGAAATATAACCATTTTTAATTTTTTGTAAGTACGTATTTCTCAAAAAGCAACACAAAAAACGTTGATGTCACTCCTGCCGAAAACTACATAGCGCGACTCGTTCACATGCGACGGCGACGCTTCGCCTTCGGTGACGCGCCGCATCACCGGTCGCCGCGCTATTCCGTACTTTCGGCACTTGTGACATAAATAACTATTATTCTAATGACGTAGTGTAGGTAGTGTCAAGTGCTGATGCTTTGACAATACCTACGATTTATCTCAATAAAATAGATTCTCATGCAGCTAAACTATTAATTTTATATATTGTATGATAAAGTCATGTGCCTGGCCACATCAGATTTTTTTTTTAATTCCCATGAACTGGTTTGAGTTGTGCCTTTCTCATTCTGTGTGGATATAGACACGTCATATGGTATTGATGGTCAGAAAAATTGGTATTCTTGAGATCAAAGATGCCTACAGGAAGTAACTCATTTAAGTTTTACCAAATTTAATATTCAATTTTTAAAATTTTGTTTCTGTATTCACAAATATTATCTTTTCGTATTGGTGACAATTCTTAGCCTAACGTTACTTCACGAACGCGGGAACTCGCGTGTGACCTTGGATGCAATCAGTTCGAACTGTATTCTATGGGCAGTGTCGGCAGTGCAGTGTCCTTTACTACCGGTAGAGTACGTGCGTTAGAGTACATGAACATAACGCACGTACTCTAACGGTAGTAAAGCACACTGCAGTGCCGACACTGCCCATAGAAAACGGTTCGAACTGATTGCATCCAAGGTCATACCAGAGTTCCCGCATTCGTGAAGTCACGCTAGGCTAAGAATTGACCCCCAGGACTTTTGACAAATTCAATAACAAACATATTCAGCTAGCTTTAAAGCGGTCCGATTTTGTTCCTTTATTTTAGTTTCGTTGACTGGGCTAATTGAATTATGTTATTGTTCCAAACTGAATAAATAATTGCAGATAATGAAATTTAAGCCACCGTGACTAAATGATGACTAATAACCGTCTCGTATGAATTATATGTATGAATCATTGTTATAATTTAATACGGTTGCTGTTTTGTCAATACAAGTAGGTACAGCTAACTTTCATGTCGGGTACATTTTCATTGCCTTCTATGCCATTTAAATAAATAAAACATTACCACTTGTTTTTTCCGTGACTCAACCAACGTAATCACCGACCATCCAGTTTTGTATATTTATTTTAACCATGACATTTTTTGATTGTCGAACTGATAAAAAACGGTTATGATGTTGTGTACTTTTAAAAATTGTAGCAATTCAAGATTGATATGTCATTGATTCGTTTTTTATTAGGTTTTGACTTTGGCTGCCTCATTTTAACTCTCTTGGCCTTGATCAGCTGCCTTCAATTTCTTTAATTTAGGGAATGTGCCTTGCGCAATTGTTATTAAATTAAACTCTAGCAGTTCTGCATTAACATTATAGACATAGCCGTTATGATAATCTTACGTTTTATATCTCGTATAAGTAAGTAGTCCTTGTTGTGTTCAATGTTCTTCAAACTAAATAAACGTTTTTTATTTTTGCTGATTTTTTCAAGTCGTACTTTTACGTTGGTAGATACTCGTATTTTTGTATTTTGAGGAGAAGAAAAAGAAACGTTTGTTTGGTTTATGTGTCGTTTACCTTTTTGTTTTCCTTATGATTTACCTTATTTTTAATTTGCAAGTTAGCAAAACTTACTTATTTATTACTTACTTAAGTGACGTGTTGTCTATGTATTTCTTGTGTATCTTTTCGAAGTCGGAAACGAACGCTTCTTATCTAGGTGAAATTTGTACATAAACATTTTTTGGACTTTTTGGACTTTTCACACACTATTTTTCAATACCATATATAACTACTCGCTATATATACCATATATAACTACTAGCTATAAATGCCCAAATAATGCTTTAAACGTGATCAAAATCGTTCAAAGTTTTTTTTTATGCGATTAGTTATATTTCTGTCCGACAGAGGACTTTTGTTGCTCCCTTATTTTAGTACTTGCTCTCCTCGCCACACCCCGTCTTGTGTTGTTTGGTTACCTAGAGCAAAATTTGCGCCTTTCGAGTAGACGAGAACTTTCTGAATTGGCTTACTTAGAAATTTGTGGTTGTAGAGGACCGAACACTTTTCTCCAAAATATTCCCATCGCTCAAACCTAACCTCGAACGTCGATTTTAGGCAATGATGAGTGCGTCTTGTCGTACGAGCCTGTCCAGCAGATGCAGATAAACTATACGAGACCGGTAATCGTCCTTGGTCCGATGAAGGATCGCATCAATGATGACCTCATCTCGGAGTTTCCGGATAAGTTCGGAAGCTGTGTTCCTCGTAAGTTTTTTGTTGTTGTTGTTTGATGATTTGTTTACTTATTGGTTTGTTTATGTTTTAGATACTACCAGACCGAAGAGGGAGTATGAGGTGGATGGTAGGGACTACCATTTCGTAGCATCACGGGAGCAGATGGAGAAGGACATCCAGAATCATCTGTTCATTGAGGCCGGACAGTATAACGATAATCTGTACGGGACCTCGGTGGCTTCAGTTCGTGAGGTGGCTGATAAGGTTAGTGTTTTGTTTTTTGCTGATGTATGGTGTTATTTGTAAGGCGTGAACAAAGAATGATGTATGTTAACTTATAATTGTGTTCCATTTTGGCAAGATCAGATTTTTTTGACAACTGTTGTGATGACAACTGATCAATTGATTTGATCATTTCTTCAAGCTTGAAGATCATTTCTGGAATACCATAAAAGTAATTCAACTTTGGCAGAGTTTTTTAAGTGATACACACCATTTGAAAAGCCACTGATTTATTCTATCGACTATATATATAGTCGGTACTACATAGTTTGAGTTGTCCGATTGATTCTTCAAGATTTTCATGCTGGATGGTAACGATCATGACATCAGCAAACATTCTATATTTTATACAATTCAGGTTTCAAAATATGAAGAAAATGATTTTCCAACTGATGCCATGATAACGACCTCTCGGTAAAGATCGACCACATGACTCCTGTTTTTCCACATGACTGCGTTTGGATCGGTTTCCAGATCCTACTTATGTCAGTCATCATGATTGATGTTGTTGGGACGATTGTAAATTTCGATGGTTTCTCTAATAAGCCTTCGATGAAAATTACTCACCCTTGCCAACATCTTCGCGTCATCGAATCGTCCATTCTGTGCCCCGACTCATGGCAGTGTTCAGTAATAGCAGACCGTTCAATCTTGCCTAGCCGGGTGTCTCTACTGTGCTCCTTGACTCCACATTCGATGCTTCGGCCTGCCTGTCCTACATGCACGTTCATCACTCGCACATTAAGCTTATTGTTCTTCAAGATTGGTGTGAACTTCAGGTCTACTACTGTTGGCGGTACTGTAATGGGGGCGAAAATCCGTTCTCATTATTTAATGACACTGAAGTGACGGGAGGACCCCTGTTTAGGCTTCGCGTACAGACCTAACCTTAAACCACATGTTTAAGATGGCGACCCCTTTTAAGTCGGCTTTGGGACGCCAAACCGCCATTTTGAATATAACAGTTAGTTCATCTTACTTACGGTGTAAGGCACCTCGTTCTCTGGTGCAATGTTGAAGCGTTACTCAATAAATATGTTAATATTTAACCCTGTAATAGGTAGCTCGTAGGTTCGTCGGAATAAAATACGATGATTTAATAAAGTAATAAATTTATTCTTCACCATTAATCATTTACATAAATCAAGAAAATGCTATTTACTGGAAATGACTGGTTGCGGTTATATTTTACTTCGGCGGCGGGATTCGGGTATTATTTAAACTAACATTATTACAGGAGACATTATTACGGGACGGGAAAATATTCCCGATTCGGTGACGTCGGAAATCGATATTACTAAATCAACATTTATCTGAAAAAAACTAACATCTGTAAAACTACCTCGCCAAGTACGGCCAGCCTCTGCTGGAGTTCGACGTATTATTAACAGCATGCAAAGGGCCATCGAATAATACCTTAAGGTGTCGTATCAGCATTCAAAGGGCCAACAACGTGGTCTCTGAGCTATTTTATCAGTATGCAAGGGGTCAACGAAAATAGATTGAGCAGTTCTCTCGCCAGCGCAAGGGGCCAGCCGGGAGACTGATCTACAGGGAACTGGCCGGGCTTTTATACCGTCAAAACGACCCCCACTATTCACGGCAGTCGCATGTTCCGCCTGCATATGAATTAAAATTCCCATATCCCTTCCACAGGGTATGCTCAGGGCCAATACTTTACTGTGATATCAGATTTCTTCCGTAATCCCTATTGACACTATTTACTTGCGGTTCCTGTAAGACTTGCGGCTTTCTTTGTGTTTCACTTTGCATGTCAAACTTGGTTGTATCCATTCTGACGTAGGGCCCACTCCAAGTGTTTCGGTTCGTCGCCAATGGTTTCCATTGGCCGTCCAAGGTACTGGGGTCGCATACCGTCTCGGCTCAGTTGACAGAGTGTTGATAACACTTCTCTTCTGTTGGAAATGGTGGTGTGATTTGGCGTGCACATTCCAATCGGACACATTCTTATGGAAGGACCTTATGTCCAAGCTCACCCCTTGACGTTCTGTATACCAGCACATCCAAGACTGGCAGCTCTTCATTACTATGTTTTGTTTAATCATGTGTAAGTCATGTGATTCAAGCGAAAAAATCGTAAATAAACAATAACAATGAATGGCAAAAAATTATAAATATCGTTTCAAGCTCACCGTCGAGTGAGTCATCCTAAAAATCAGCAGTGCCATGTCAAAATATTGTATCGGTTTTGTACGTTTGGTAGATTCTATTGAGATCTCTTGCAACTCTATTTTATAGCGGTGGTTGATAGTAGTTCAGAGATTTACCTGCATATGGGTAAATATAGATAAAAACGGCTTAAGAAAGCCTTTATACCGACATCATCCAGTGTAGATACGTAAAGCCATGACGTTATGATTTGAATTGGATTGTATTGAAGTTCAGAAAGATTTTTATTGACCTTCGGCATAAGCGATCGTCGGTCCACGCTGGCGGAGCTAAAGCTTGCTGAAAACGGCCAGTGCTAGGAAAATAACCAGATTTTGCGAGCAGGCGAAAATGGAACACATTTTAAATAGCTTTGTATTGTCTAAAATAAGAATGGAAAACATCTTTTTATTAAGTCAAATTTCGAAAATAAATTTGAAATAAAACAAATCCGTTTTCTTTCAGGGTAAGCACTGCATCCTGGACGTCAGCGGCAACGCCATCAAACGACTCCAAGTCGCCCAATTGTACCCCATCGCAATATTTATTAAACCCAAATCGGTGGAGTCCATAATGTAAGTTTTTTACATTTAATCATAGAACCATCTTCTAATTTCTTTAATCATTTGCAGGGAAATGAATAAACGCATGACAGAAGAACAAGCCAAGAAAACTTTTGAAAGGGCCCTGAAGATGGAGCAGGAGTTTGGAGAATACTTTACAGGTAATTTTCTAACATTTAGTTTGTATTCTTTCTTTTTTTGTCCTTTTTCATTTATATCTTTCTTAAACCATGTTTTTCTTGCTTTTCTTTATCAAAAAGTGTCTGATAACCTAAAAGTTTTTAATTTTATATATTTTTCTGAAATTTCTCTTTATTTTTTCAGCCGTTGTTCAAGGTGACACCCCTGAAGATATATACGCGCAGGTCAAGGATGTGATCGCCCAACAGTCTGGACCTTCGATATGGGTTCCGACCAAGGAGAAGCTATGACGGTTCGCCCCGACGGTGTGGACGGTCCCGCAGCGCTCACATTTGCACTGAGGCTCTCACGTTTGCCTCTCGGTGCTCTCGACTCACAATCCGAAGGCTCAGTAGGAATCCCCGCCCCTTGCCCCCCCCCCCCCCCCTAAGAAAAGTCCCCTCCTCCCATGTATCTTTCCCTCTGACTTACTTACTATGTCTCTCTCACTCTCTTAAAGCAAAAAAGAAAAGAAAAAACTGTATTTAATCGATGTTTCCGTTCCGTTCCTTTGTTATTGAGTAATCTCGATTTTATTAGACGTGAACGTTTGCTTGCGTTTTGGAGGAGGAACGTTCACAGTCTAACCGCACTTTTACGTTTCGAAGTTGAGTGGTTGAAAAATTTTGTTTTTTGTTCCGAGGAAGATTATATATATGGATATACGTGGATATATTATATATATATAAAAATATGAAGATAGAATAAATGAGGATTATAACGTTAGAGCGAGAAAAAATAAGAAAACCTTTTACGAGAAACGTTTATAAATAAATAAGTGAATAAATAGCCCAATTGTTAATGGAGAAAAAGTTTTAGGTAGTTTTATCATCCATGTGTTTTTTGTAGTGTATATTTGGATTATATAAGAGATTTTTCCCTGCCAATATTTACTATATTATAATTATTATATAAATTGATTATATGAGGAGATTCGTATTATTATTATTATATTATTGCCGCGAGGAGTGTACATACACAGAATATTGATCTATGTGTAGCAAATCAGAAAATCTGTTATTGTTATTTGAGAAAAGTTGTGACCTAACTTATTTGAGTTAATAAACAAATTTTACTAATAGCTTACCTGTTTTTATTTCTTCTGTCAATACCACAAAATATGCTTTCTCATTGGAGTATATATTTTTCTAGGCAGCTTCTAAAGGTACGTTTTCCTAAAAGCGACTTCAGCGATAAGCTGGTGTGGCTTTAAGAAAACGAAAACTTTAACTTACCAGTTGTAAAATTTTCACAGCAACATTTTTCTAGGCAGTCTTGGAGTTGCTTTTGGAAAACAAAAACCACTTGTAAATTTACTATGGTTAGAAGAGTATATATTTTTCTAGGCAGGCCTCTAAAGGTACATTGTCCTAAAAGCTTCAGCGATAAGCTCGTGTTGCTTTAACTTACCACTTGTAAAATTTTCACAGTAACTAGGCAGTTTGAACTTGCTTTAGGAAAACAAATACCATTTGCAAAATTTTTACTCTATCCAGGAACTCAAGCGCCAGTATGCACAAAGTACAAAACAAAAATAGGGTGAACAACGTTTTATTTCATCAACTTCACAATTTATAAAATTAAAATATTCAACAACTCACTTTGCATAAGAATTGTACGATGATGCCATGTATATTTTTACCAGGATATTTTGTTTAGTTTTGTTTATTTGTTACACTATCTTTGTTTATTTGTTTTTTTAATTTGAACAGCTCAGGTTGATAAGTTGCACGTCAGAATTCATCGTCAACCGCCGAGGTGCAACCTATACGTATATATAGATATATATATGTATATTATTTTCCTCGGTATAATAAATATTGCTCTCCGCTATTATACATGATCATTACAATAACAAATACGTAAAGGTTTAAAATCGCTTTGTACAAAAAACTGAAAGTTACGCAAATATATATATATATAGATATATCAAAACTAAGATTATAAAGTATTAATTACACAATAATAATAATAATAATTATAACAAATGCCTTACACCTAACGGTAGAGAGGCAATTAATAGTATTATTAATTAATTAAAGATGAAAACAAAAATACACTTGCAGACAAATATAACGGACTTAATATTTTTTTTAGACAGTGATGATCAAAAGACCACAAAAGTTCCTGAAAAGCAAAGTTTAATAATATATTATTTGCCCGTTTTTTTTTTTCTGCGCGTGTGTAAAGAAAGGTTATGTTACATTTTTCTTCGGGTTTGTGATTTTGAGGTTAATCTACTATACACAAGCGGACCCTACTCTCAACTCATTTCGCCTTTCGATTAAACCACTACAGTCTTAGTATTTTTTTCTCGTTTTGATAGTTTTAATAAGTACAATTAAGTTGAAGCGAAAAATCTAATAACAGCGTCAATGAACAGGTTGCGAGTCGAATATTTTTAGTTTCCGGTCCTCGTCCGTCCTTGTGGTGAAGCGCCGGGAATGTTACCGACCTAACCTAAGCGAACCCCAGTGGGCCCCGGTGGGCTTCTATGTAGGGCCCCAGTGGACTCCATTGCGGGGCCTCAGGGAACCTTGGTGGGGCTCCAGTGGGCCTCGGTGGGCCACATCTTAGGGCCCCGTTCTTGTTAATCGTCCCGCTCGACGCGTCTTGTATCTCACGATTGCGTCGTTGGCACAGCACTGATTTAGCAGCCCCCCATTTAATATTGTTCTTGGTTTGTAAGTATTGCATGTTATCACTTTATGTATGTATTTTAATAGTATTAGTTATAATCTTAGATTTTTGTTGTTGTTTTGGATTTCTATGCGGATCCTTGCTAAGTCCGTAGATCGAGGGCAGCGCACCTAGCACCACTTATGTCGGAGCGTTTGGCTGGAAGTATCGCAAACCGTTTATCTGAAAGCAAGAATTGTCCATAACTACAAGTTTCATTTCATAAACTCATCATGCATTTTTGTAGAACTGTAAACTAATACTGTACTTACCGACATATCGTATTCAGTGATGTACGCGGGAATTTCAAGCTGATCTGGTGACATGACCGAATACAGGTACTCAACGCCTGGCAGGCTGTGCACCTTCTGTTTGATTGCTGGTGCCATGAACGTGGTGAACCACCAGGTCATCATCTAAACGAAGAAGTAATAGCTTATAGTATAACACGAAGCTGGGCAAAATGATTTGATCATACCTTGGTCCAGAACGTTGGGTGGATGATGTAGAAGGCCTTCAGGTTCTTCTTGTACTTGTATGGTAAGATATTGTAAACCTCCCTCAACCAAGAAAACGACGGGTAGTTGCTACTAGTGGTCAACGTGTGGAAGTATGCTATGACGTAGTCACCTTTTACTATAGGGTCGAGCAATGCTATGAGGTATAACAATGCCTGCAAAGAAAATGAAAATCTATTCAAAAATATCCAATTGCAACCTAATTGTCTATTTAACTTTTCCCTTTTCTGACGTCTTAAAGAGAAGCATACATATCTGGAATTAAATTTTAGATCGAAAGAACAAGACCGGGCTCAATAAACAAGCAATTTTTAATTATTCAATATTTCGCATAAAATATTTAGCTTCTTCAACTTTAGTGGTTGTGTGAGGTATCATAGGGCAGCTTTCTTAAAACCAAGTAAGATTCGTCCGAAACTTTTTTGTTTATCGTATTTGTATTACTGATAACTAAAGTTTTGTAATTTTTTAACCTACCTAAGCCGACATTTTGTTGTATGACGCAACTACTGCAAAGAAAGCAACACACGCAACAAATATTTGCTCGTTCTGCTTTGAAATTTTTTGTTAGATCTGCATAAAAATTTATGACTATTCCTTTTTGCGAACAACTGCGCTGCGCAAAAGAAAAAGTGAAGAAGTGCAGCTAGGTGATTAAAAGATTGAAAAAACAAACTTCTTTTTCATCTCGAACCACGACGTTGTTTTTTTGGTCTTGTGATAGTTGCTGCGGAGTAATGGAAAGATATTTGCATAGAGTTGAATGCATTTGAACTTCAGTTCTACATGCAGGAGTTATTGTTGTAATAATGGTACAAAGTTCCAGGTTGTCCCTGCTTCCCAAAATGATTTTTGACTTGAGCCACACCAAGTAAAAAGCAGCATACAATGTAGCAAATGATATAAACACCCATGGGTTTACATGGGGTACTTTTTACATGAGAAAACTAGATTTTTATTGCGAAGCTCAGCCTAAATCATTTGATTTATCATGAGATACACTCACTGATGATGATTAAAACAAAGACTTGTAATATTTATTTTAAAATAGTAATTTTAGTTTGCTTTCTTTCGTGCAAGAATGAAAAAATCTCTGTCCTCCCTAAGTGTGTTATGTAGAATTTTTTAACTATCAAGAAAAGCTAGAAAGAATTTATCGATAATCTGAATGTTATAAAGTCAACAATTAATCTTAAACTTTTTTGTTAATCTTTTTGTGGTAGATGATAACTTCACTAATAACAGTGAAGATTTTCCTTCCTGTGTTTGATGTCTATCACAATCAGATTTCTATACATTAAATAAAGACATAAAACTGAAATTTGGGTTATTTATAAAGCTTACTAACCCGCATATATTTCAATAGTCACAACCTATAAACTGTTTGGCACTAAATTTGTAGGGGCCAAAGTTTGTCACCATTTTGAATGACAGCTAGGGCATTTCTGTTTGAAGCAGTGATGTTAAATAACCGTGGGAATTTATAGGGGTATTCATAAACATAATATTGTTATTAAAAATAGCAGTAAAATTAAATATTTAATTACTAAATAACGGTTTTTCTTTTATCATAAATTCTCTTATCACAAAATAAAGGCTATTCTTATTTTTATAAATTTTTTATAAATTTATTTTTATAAAAACATTTTTAAAACAAAGTTACAGAGTGACCCATTTTTTCCAGCAAAACATTTTTCCTGATAGTAAATGCCACACTGAGTAAAAAGTTTCATAGGTACCGATTTGTTTTCTTTATTCCTTAAAACCAATAAGTCGGCATGAAAAAAACTTTATACTCAGAATGACAATTACTTGTAGAGAAACAAATGTTTCATATGTATTTTGCTTTCATTCATTTGTTTATTTAGTTTATATTTAACCTTTTTTTACTTAAATTTACTTACTTTTAATTTTGTTATAACTATTGATTGTCTTTCTTAGTATTAGCATTCTCTGGTATTTAGTTTATTGTTTATTTTTCTTTATCGGTATACTAATAAAAAAAAAAAGGCTACTAATCGACGTCGCGTCGGGAGCGGTTCGGCCAGATTTTAAAGACCCAAAGGATTTTTTTTTCAGTTTTCTAATATAGATTTCCACCGGCTCAGGTCGATTGCCGTACCGTCCCCTAACTAAGTATCGAAAGTTTGGGCAAATCAGCCGGTTGAGAGACGAGATCGAGTTTTTCAAAGCATTCCTAATAAAGTAGAACGGTTTATTATTTGAATAAGTCCATTACACTTCTGCAATAAACCAGGCATTATATTCCTCTTGTTTAGTTAATATTTCAAGCGGCTGTAACTTGGAATTGAGAGAACAATTAGGTCCATATGAAAAGTTATGCTTCGAATGACATTTACTATCTAAAAATAATTCTCGCGAGAAAAAAAATGGGTAAATACCCATTTTATAAGTTCCCACCCGCCGGGTATTTACCCTGGCCCACATCACTGGTTTGAAGTCGAGTTTGACAAGTATGGAATGTAGCTGAATATTACATGAGCTTAAAATAACACTGAACAATAAATTACGACAAATGCTTAGATCAAAATTTGTCATACCCTATTTACCACACCTGTATAAACAAATTCTGTCTTTAGAATTGTAGCATTAAAAGTGATAAGAAACCCAAAACTTCCAGCACTGCATTTTGCATGATTAATAAAGAAATACAGTTAATAATTTACACAAAACAAAACGACACGCATAGGCACCTAATCAAATATCCACCCTCTCTGTTCAAATAAATAATTAAACAAAAACTTCACAGTATCTTCGACATACCTTATCTAGGTTGATTTTGTTGAACGGGAACCACTTTCCTACGAAAACGACGACAGGCCGACCCAGACGGTCAACCCCACTCTGGTACAGGCATCCTATACCGGACACCTCCGTCAAGTCTTCAGCTTTCGCCCTTTTCAACAATCGCTCATACCTGAAAACAAAGAAAAATTATTAGTATTTATCCAGCTTAAATCACAAAAATCTCTTTCAATTCAATTTATATTTGCCAATAGAAATTTATTAACAATTTCACCTAGGGTCGTCATCAGTTGATTCCATAGCACGCGCGACCAACTAAACAAAAAGCAGGATGCGGATGCCAAACTTCGATATCTGCTTTAAAACTTCCTCGAATAAAAAAACCGCGCGACCCAAAATCAATGGACCGTACAACAAAAAGGGCTTATCTCCTCAACTTCTCCTTCCTGAATGAAGACTGGCAAAAAACCGTTGTGTAAAATAGCAAGTTTCGAACAGAGCAGCTTCAGCAACATCGATGGCCTGCAATGAACGTACGGACAGAGAATAACGGCGCGCGGGTGCTTCAGTATGTCCTCTGTGCAAGCGGCAGAACTTTTCAATTAGTGGCGAAAATCAATGATGAGACTATTGTCGCATATTAAACAATGGACATGGTACAGTGGGCTGGATGCTGTTTATGTCGGAGCGGGTATATAACTGCCTGGTGGAGTGTGTCGTTGCGTCGGACAATGAATGGTTGTCTTCGTGTTCGGACTGCGAGACACCTCGTTGACAACAGTATTCGAAATCAGATTGAATTCGGTCGAAACAAGGGGAGATATGCTTTTGTGCGGCGACAGGATGTTGGCCGATAAGCGGGTGAATGCGGTGCCGGCGACGACGTACTGGGTGTTCAAAAAGAATTATCGAATATTATTCAGCGGTTTAGAGACTAAATGTACAATGATCCTCTATCGCAGGGTTGCTCAACCGGGGTTCCGACAAAAATATCTTTGACTTGACTTTAAGTGACAAGATTACTTCAAATTCTCTGATACTTAAAAACTTGAAAATAGTCAGAAAAGTAGTAATGAAAAAGTAACATAAATATAATATACCTGGGAACTAAAATTTAGCAGAAGAGTACAAAAAGTCTAAAGGTGCATCTGTGAAAAAAAAATTGCCCTACCATTAATAGAAAATCAATAAATCAGAGTGACTTGCAATTTTAGGCGGTAATTGATAAGGCTGGCCGAATACAAAATGCTTTGTTTCCGAAAAAGTTACACAGTTTTAATAGCTTACAGTTTTAATGTAAGCAGTTTAAAAAGCTTAAGGATCACCACGAATTCAGAAAAAACAAAGAACGCATTTGGCGCTATTTTTATTTTGCTTATTTTGCCATATCCCTGCTTATTTGAACTTTTTACGTTTTTTTTGGGAGTGCTGCAGAACGTGCATGAAAACAGTAAGTTATAATTATTTATTTTACGATTTGTCTCTTGCCAGTGATTGTTTTGTTATTAGGCACATGTTGTTATATTTTATCTCTTTATTTAACTAAGAAGAATGTGTCACGTGGTTAAATCTGCGCCGAAAAATGCAAGCACATATGCACGCGCGCAACTAGGTGGAAAACCACATGTTTCTTAGTTCAATTAAGTCCCTCTGAAGCAAACTGTGTTAAGTTACATTGAAATTCTATGTACTTGACACAGTATACCTCTGAGGTGCTCATCTTTGGGTCTATTGGGGAATAATAATAATATATAATTAATAAACAATATAGGGTTTGCTTATTGTGTATAGTTTATTTCTATTGTTAAGTATCAATTTCCTCAGTTATACCAATGTTTTGTATGATGTGTGTGTGTGCTAATAAATACATATATACAAAAATAATACAAGGTGTACGTATTCTTCAAACGCTTTTTGTGTGCTTTTTTCTCATTTTTCGTGCTTATTTTAAGCGCGTTATTTTCAAAAAATAAATACTTATAATTCCGCACTCTAATTATAATATAAGTCAAAACGTCTTCAAACGTCATTGATTTTTGTTTTATTTAACAAATTGTAAGAGAAAATTCAGAAAAAATGCTATATGTTACAGATTAAATTAGGGTGCATAACTAAGACAGATATTTATAATCATGATCGGGGTTCTTGTTCTTTCCCGCATATTTTTTCAGACGTATTTGCGTTGCCAGGACATTTTTTATTCAGAGTAAAATATTTCACATAGTCTTATTTATTTTTCCAGTGCCTTAAGAAAAGGTTTGAATTATTAACAAAACCGTCTTCATTTTTATTTATTTTATTTTTATTGTTTGTGTTCCTCCGTTTCTTCGTTTTTGCATTGTTTGATATGTATTTGATTCTTCTTCCATTTATTTATATTTTAAAGGCTGTAAATTTTATAAGGAATTCAAAAACAACAGTAGGTACACAGAGAAAACAATCTGCAAAATTACTTAAAATGAATGCAATAAACTACCAAAACTGTTGTGAAACCAACTACATATAACACCGTAAACTTAAAGTATATTATATGTAATAAATTACAGTAAAAGTGCTTTAAAAGAATAGGCGGGCAATTGGTTTTTTTTAAATTTGGTACTAGCTATATTGTTTTATTAGTTACTGCAGTTACAGCATTATCCCAGTAATTTATTGGATATTTTTGCAATTTAACGGACGGTAATTCAATAGTAGAAGTTATTTTTCACCAATTTCCAGTTGAAAATCATTACAAAAATATGATGTTTTATCATATTAGTTTAAATGAATCGCACTGTATACTATTTCTTGCACTGGGTGACATAATTTAGTATTTTTATTATTTTTTTTTCTACTTTGCGTTTGTTATGAGCTCATAACGAAACCGATTTCGGTGTCGTTATGAAAACACTATGTCGATCACAAACTTTTAGTAACTTTGGTTTTCCAAGATTTATTATATTGACGTCAAGTGTCAAATAAGGCTGACATCTCAATCGCTATTCGTATTTGTCTAGTCGTATTTGTGAATTTAACCCTAACTACCAACTGTTGAATATAAAATTACTCTAAATTCTAAGATGACAACCTCATTTTTCGAAATTTATAAAAATTAATGTCGGAAATTAGAAAAATTAGTATATAACACTTGTTTTATAAGACGTATTGGCGCAGTCGTTCCATTTGGACAACTCGTGCGCCGATTTTTGTATTAATAAAAAACTTTAAACTTGTATTATAATATACTATAGTTACTTTAAACACATTTGTAGAAAAAAAGTAAAAAAATATTTTTTCATTTATTTTTAAAATAACCAACTCACGTTTTTAAGCATAGCTACATATAAACTTGACTAAACAATATCACCAAAATGTCACTTAAGTTGTAATAGTTTATAAGCGATTCAATTACATTTTTCACAACGCCTCTAAAACTAGAAAAAGCTATGAAAAACACCTAAAACTTCAAGCAACAGCCATTTTGTGAGTTATTAACTTTTTCTTGCCTAGTTTTTTTACGAAATAAATTTATTTGTGTAGTAGTGAAAAGTAAAATTTTAACAACCAAAAAATCATAAAATCTTCTACAATTCGCTTGAAATCTGTCGTCCCAAAGTTTAAAGATATTTTTTAGGTCGCTACACAAGAACCTGTCCATAAACCAAAATAATCATACCGAAAACTCAATATCAAAAGAAATTCCTCAAAAGTCAACTAAAAAGTAGGAAGAGTTGGGCAAACCAACAATTTACTGATGGTATTTTTTATCGTCAATATCCAGCAAGCTACAAAAAAATCAGAAACTGAAAGTGCAAAAACATCTTTCTAAAACAAGGTGTTTACTAAGATGAAAACAGCAAAGGACGCACACAACAACAGGCAACAAAAACAGTAACAATCCGAAATATATTCAACCGTTGAAGTCTTTAAAACATGAGTATTTGTATATATTTTTTAAATACTGATAATATAAGTATAGAAGAATCAATAGAAGAAGAAAATTAAAGAATCATATTCAGGATGCTGCAATAAAAATTCTTAATAGCAATTTAATGAACTAAAAATGCGACTTTATTAGAAGGAATTCACTTATTTATCGAGTCAATGTTTAAAGCAGAAAATACAGAGGCAATATTTGGTCATGAGACCAACCTGAAAATTATTGCAAACTCAGTTAATCATCGAGTGATAATGTTTAAAAGCCAAAAATACAATAATGCAAAAAATAACAAAATAACTAAAGAAGTACTAAGTTATTTTGTTTGATAGTTACTTCGACAAATGGAAACTAACCCGTTAAGGCCCACGCATAAACAATGGAAAAATACGAATCATCAGAAAGTCGTATCGACAAAATCAATGGAGCTCAGATATGAGGAGCAGCGGCATTTCGAACTAAACTTACTGCTAACGACCTGAAAGAAAGGTTAGTAAGCGTGAAGCACGAGCTGCAAAAAATGTCAGAGCAAAGGGCATCAGACGCGACAGCATATTCAAAAGCGTTGCATACAAAATTTCACTGGCATCCCTACTGATGTTTTTAAGTACATCAAATTGTATGCTTGGTTTATACTTGGTTCAGCAGCGAGGGTTGACAATAATCAGTGTAATTGAAAATATGAAGAGACGAGCAGTTTAAAAGGACAACAGCTCTACCTTGCATCGCAATTAGGATGACTTATCAGTTTTGCACCACGTCGCTTTCGTATGAAGATTGAAGGCATTTTGTCGATTAATCCTTACACTCACTACAAGAGCACTACAGCTCACTAACTCACTAACTAACACCAAGAGTACGTTAAAACAATAGAAATTTTCATCCAGGCCAAAGACTGTTTGCTTATGTGCATACCAATCAGAACTAACTCAGCGGATATTATTGTACAAGATGCATACACAGAGATCTAGAAGCTCCAAGAAATCAACAAGTTCCAGTAGAATGTAGGGGGTTGGAACTTTTCCAAGAACAACAAATGGTGCTGAAGGTAACCTGTAAAATCAGTGCGTATTATAAAATTTCGACATGTAGCATATGTTTGTTGACAGTTGACATTGGCGGAATTTTTAATACAAGGCTTGTTTAGTAAAAGAAAAGAACAGCAAGGAAGAACATCTATTTTACATATCCAACGCTGGCGCTGCAGAGAAAGAAATAAACGCCACGAGAATTTCGTACGTTCCACAGGACAAAGCATCAGTGCCACGAAAGGTTTCTCTAGCACAGTGGTTCTTAACCGGTGCTCCGCGGAACACTGTTGCTGCGCGAGCTTGTTGCAAGTGCTCCGCAAAATTTTGAAAGCCGAAATTGTTGACACATTGTATTTGTATATTATTAACGTACAAAACATTGTAACTAAAACTAAAAATTATAGTATATTATAATACAAGGAGACACCCAAAATACGAGACGGAGCAGGGCAGAAAGACATTAATTTTATATAAATTTCGAAAAATGCGGTTGTTATCTTACAATTTAAAGTAATTTTATATTCAACAGTTGGTAGTTGGTGTAAAATTCACAACTACGACTGACGCGAACCAATAGCGATTGAGATGTCAGCCTTATTTGACAGTTGACGTCAATATCACAAATCTTGCAAAACCAAAAGTTACTAAAAAAAGTTTGTGATGTAATGTTTTCATAATAACACTGTGAGCAGTTTCGTTATGAGTTTATAACGAACGCAAAGTAGAAAAAAACTTTTACAATTTTCAAATAGTAATAAATATGCATAAAATAAATAGAGAATTTAGAAGATAATACAATAAAAATAAAAATGGGTATAGCTCTGCTACACATACCACATAAAAAGTTCTGAAAATATGTAAACATTTTGAAAAATATTTCCTAAAATAAAGATAATAAATATGATGTTTTGATAATATATAAATTGCCCTCATCTACATATCATCCACATGTTATGGATTTATTAACCTTTAGATTAGTATAAAGTTGTATTAAAAATAAGCTTAACAAAACTACTTGAGTAGGTGGTACGTAACTGCTAATATAAAGAATCTAGCCAAATTATCTAAATATTTGTCAAACTAAGAAGGTTTTGAAAGTTTTATTATATTTAAATTTATATTACCGCGAACATGTCAGATGCTTGGAGGAACTATCACAATATACCAAATAGGTGGTGGCATTTATAACCACCAGGTGATAGTTCACGAACAAAATTTTGTGGGGCCAGAAAATCAACACATACACACACAGAAAATGTGGAATTATGTGAATACGGGCAAAAAGAAAACTTCGGAAGCAATTCGGTACATCGAGAGTGCTTTTTCCCTCAAACATTCAAGAGTTGGTTTGTAGAAATAAATTCCATAATTTCCGTTGTGTTCTAAATTTATACAGAAATAGATTTTTTCAATTCGGTAAAAAGTTGGAGCTGATAAAATAATCAATAAAACGCTATTTTAAACGGCTACAACTTGTTAAGGAATTGAGAAAACCAATAAGTCAATATAAACCTTTTTACTCGGAATGACATTTAGTTTTTAGAAGAAAATCTGTAAAATACTTTATGTGGATTTTATTTTGTTACTTAAATTTATTTACTTTTTATTGTTGTAGTGGGTTTTTGATTATGGTATTTTTTCGTTTTCGCTTTGTTTGATATGTATTTTATCTTTTATTATTCTATGTTTGTTAACATTTCAAACGGCTGTAACTTCTTAAGGAGTAGAAAAACATATAAGACCATATAAAACATTATACTCAGAATGACAATTGATTTCTAAAAATTAATTCTGCTGAAAAAAAAAAAGGTGGACTATTAATATATTTATATTTTTTCTAATTAACGTTATTTTGTAACTGTTATTTAATAATCGTTTTAATTTTGAGTAAAAGTTATGTCAATGTTTTTGGTGCTCCGCGAATTTTTCGTATGATCAAAAGTGCTCCCTGACTTCAAAAGGTTAAGAACCGCTGCTCTAGCACCAATTTCCAAGCAAGCAACGTTTTCCCGTCTATATTTTCTGCCCACGTTTATATACAAGGTTTCCTCCTAACCAGTCTAACACGGCGCGTTTTCTATTTATAGTAAACTATTTTCGGTAGTCAATACCTTCCTATAATACGCGAAAACATATTTTCGGCATCGACTCTCAAAGTAACGCGTCATTCAAGTCTTTGCAAGCGTTGTCGAGATCGAAAAATGTACGTAGATGTTATTACGCAGTTTCCACGTAAGAAAATGGTGTATTTGAAAAAGGGGCACGCTGATTAAATATGTGCTCGTAAATCTATTGAAATGTCCAATTATCTAGCTATTGTTTTGAGGTGTCGCATGTTTGTTTAACGTTTACAGTAGCGTCTTTGTTAAACATTTTTATCACTGCGGTAATGTACGTTAAAGTCAGGTGACGTGCGTTAATTTCACTAGAATTAATATGAAATAAAATGAAGTGAATCATAAATGCTACCTGTACTAATTTGTGCATGCATTCGTCATAAAATCAGGTTCAAATAACCAAAGCTGTCCGTCCAATGCAAATAAAGATATCTGGAATGCTATATAAATAATGTTGATAGCCAAGTCTTCTTGTTGTGATATAAAGAAGATTGCGTAACACTAATAAATTTGTAATGTCTTTTAAAACTAGTAAAAACTACTATTTTGCAGATATTTGGCGGTTTGAATAACAATGAGTAAATACTTTATGCTCAATATTTTGAAGTAAATACGAACCAAGAAACACAAATCTTGTCCAAAAACCTGTGACGTATATTGGGACATCTGCTGCATGTATTAGCATGTAGTTAGCTAAGGTGATTCGCTTTTATTCCTACAAACCGGAGCGTAAAACTCGCATTTTATGCTCATGCTCATGACTACATACTCAGAGCATAACTCAGTTTTATTCTTAGCAGCCATTGTTTTATAACTTTGTCAAGTAGTAAGTAAAATTGTTGGGAGATAATAGGTTTCAAAGATCAACAATAGATACGGTATACAGGGTGTTCCTACCTTTGAGATGAATTCGACTTCGAGCCCAAAAAATATTAGTTTTCATTTGTTCTATATTAAGTAAGTAATATAGTTTGGTTCACGAGGAGCTTCAAGGAAATATATTTTTTAACTTACGTAAAAGTACAACTTTACTTTGACATCCATATGACATTTTCCCTGTACTCCTGACTCAACCTGTATATTTTTTTCATTAACAAAAAGCAAACGCAAAAGCTAGCTTTTCTGTTTTTGTTATCTGTTTTCCGTATCTGTAACATTATTAAAAATCTGATGTGGCCAGGCACATGACTTTATCATACTTTATAAATAAAATTAATAGTATACCTGCATGAGATTCTATATCATCGAGATCGGTCGTTTCTGCATTAAAATAACACTAGTTAGCCAGGGTTTGACAGATATTTTGATTCTATTGACAGCAGATATTGTCAAAGCATCAGCGTTTGACACTACCAACTGTCATTAGAATGAAAATATCTGTCAAATCCTGGCTAACTAGTCTTAACGCAGACACGACCGATGTCAATTTGAATCTGCTCCTGCAGCAAAACTATTAATTTTACCAAAAAATGTCATAGACATAAATTATACAAAATTACTAATTTAATTTATTATTTAACTATTTTGGTGAAATTACAGAAATGGCGGCTCTTTTGCAAAATCCTTGAAAAATGCTTAGAGAAAACATCCAGTTCCTTCAGACTCTTTTGAACAAAAACCGTTTCAGCTCTTAAGTTTGGTCATGAAGCTACTAAATTTGAAGTTTCGTCCCGATACCTTAGTTTCTCCGGAATCGTCACCACAAAAACGGCTACGCACACACCTACAGACATTTTTCGTACCTTGATAAAAAATGGACCCAAAAAGGCATATTTCCGCTAAAATCTCAATAATTTTTTGACACGATTACAATACTTTGTCAACTATGTATGATAAAGTAAAAATTTGTTGTTTTTCAATTGAAGACACTATGTGCAAACAGCACAAAACCAATGGAGATGCATTTGACTTGTGCTGCAACTAGCGTTATCGATTCTGGTTCTCCTACAGTTTTGCTGCGCTTTTTCTCCAGTTAGTTTCTTTTGCAATTGTGTTTGCTCTAAATATAGCAATACAATCTAATAAAAATTTTCGATGCGTTTAAAGAAAAACTACTAGAGTGTCAAAACTTTGCTACAAATAAGGGAAACAATTTTCAAGTCGGTAGTCTTGTAGCACTTTGCTTCTACTTCCTGATTTGAAAGTTTACTTTATCATACGCAGTATGATTTAAAAGAGCAACTTCTATTTGATCGAGATCGGTCGCATCTGCAATGATATAAAACGAGTAGCTAGGGTTTGACAAATATTTTCATTCCAATGACAGTAGGTAGTGTCAAACGTTGATGTTTTGACAACACTACTGTCAATAATATAGTAATATAGTATGATAGAGTAATATAGTATGATAAAGTCATGTGCCTGGCCACATTAGAATTTTATAATTAATGCCCGTTCTTAATTCTTGAGCTAATTGCGAGGGTTGACGCTTTACAAACGCACCCTATACATTGGCTTATAGATGCAACTTATAAATCATAAGATTTTATAATGCCATATTAACAAATTTAACTATTAGTATTACAGGAAATTGACTATCATTGATATTTTTGTAGTCTCTTAAATACATACATAAAGTAAGAAATACTACCTAAAGCTTTTCAAACTTTCTCTTAACAAAATTGTTTAAATAAATGCATTTTTAAGTAATTCTACTGCAACTTTTGGAATTTTTAATTTGCGCATAACTTATACGGTTTTATATACACTATACAGTGCGTGCGCAAAATTTGGAAACATGACCAAACTCTGAAACGGCATCAAAGTAAAAAAAAAAATTCGCGAAAACTTAAATTTTTTAATTACCAAATTACATATATTTATATCAAATTTAATTTTTGACAGTCAATTGTTTACTTTATCTGATAGGTAATTGTCTTTATTGTACTTTACAATAGTTATGGCCTTACATAAGAAAATTTTCGAAAAAACACAGTAATATTTATAAATTTTCATTATTTATGATTTATTTGCGCTGAATACGAATCCGATCTTGAAAGTTGCATATCACGTCAGGTCATTCCGCTCGTTTGTTGTTTTTCTTTTTATGACGGCATCCGCACACCATTTAAATAATCGATGCATATGGTTCAAAACTTACCAAAATCGCGTTCTAGACTGCAATATTTTCGAAAATCTTATACGATAGAATCCCGGATTCAAGGCAAATAATTCTACAGAAAACGCAATTTCGTAGTCAATTAAAAAAATCCATTTTCTCTAAAGTTAGATATTTTACAAATTTAAATTGTCATTCCCTCGAAAAAATGTAACGGGATTGGAAACTTTTAAGTCCGCATTCGTATTCGACGCACACTAATCTATTAAAAATGCCTATTTACTTTTCATTAAAGCAGTTATGTTTTAGAATAATTAAAATATATAAACACAAGATTAAAAAATATATCTTCTTCTATGATATTTTTTAATAAATCTTTAAATAAATTATTAAGTTAATAATTATTCTCTTACTTCATTTACGCCATCTTGTAAGTATTACATATTTTTGTTGTAGATATTGTTGAATGGGTTTATTAAAATTTTAGATAGACATTGCAAAGCATTATTCAGTCTTATTATTGCAAACAGCAATTCAAAGAATTCGTACATTTTTAAATTTATCGCGATGAAATTAAACTACAATTCAATCAATGCAAAAAATGCATCCATTCGAAATATTTACTAATCACAAAGCAACATTCCGCTTAATCTGCATGCATTCTACACTTTCCACATTTGTATTTTTACGTTGAGCAACAAATACTTTACCATATTCAGCACATAAAAAGCGTACATTTGCATTTATTGTTAGTTTTTATCGCAGATCGGACTACAGAACGAATCGAATGTTACGGTCATTTCAATTGCAAATCCGCAACAACATTCAACAACATTTAAACAAATGAAAATCTTTTTGTTCTAGTCGATAACATTGATTAACGATATACATACAGACTAATATTTTCCTATAACTTTATCTGATTACTTTACCAATTAAGTTCTTTCGTAAAAAAGTTAAAACAAAAACATACCGGTCCTCGTCTATCTCTTCTGACAGACCTAGAAACTTGTAGAGGTTGAAAACGGTGTACTCTTCAGACTCGGGGGGCATGGTCTGGGTGCTACCCTCCTGAACACAAACGGCGGTCGCCAGTTTGGATAAATTTGATCGAACACGTTACAAAAGACAAATTAGCGGACGATACCACACACCTCGCTCAGGCAGCGGCGAACGCGAAACTGTTTGAACTATCGCGGTTTCAGCCGTAACGAAGAGCATGAAAACGCAGCAAAACATGCGCAATCAGCGTGTGGCGAGATTAAACAGATTTTGACGCGTTTTTATAGGTGTATATTTAGCGGTAAGTGATAATGACGAGGTGAGAAAAGATACGCGTAAAAGACAATGCAGAATTTTATGGTTAGATGATTTATTTCGTCTTTTATATTTGTTTTTTAGTTGTCGCAACTTAAATTTATGGATTGTTTGGTTTGTTTCGTATAGCGGATTGATAAAAGTATACAAAAATCTCCGTTTTTAGTCGAATTATTTGACCTGACGAATAAACAGGAATAAATCAGTTTTGCTGATAGGAATTTATTGTGGATTGTTGTATTTCGTCGCTGGCCATATGTTGCGGATTATGGTAATCTATAATGTGATCTAATTAATTTGAGGTATATACAGGGTGGGCCTTTTTAATCTTAAGTTTTGAACATCAAATTGATTACTGATATGTCGGAGAACGAGTTTTTTTCTGTGCGAATTGTTATGGTTGGTTTATTGACGCGGTTTCAGAGAAAATGCCTTGACACGCATGTATGACAAGACAACTAAAATAGGTCATCCGTATTCTCACTGCAAGATTCATTTCGTTTCTTACCGTGATATTTAATAAAAATAGTGAACACAAACTTAATTCTATCTACTTATCTAACTCTAAGCGATTTTCAATTTTAAACGTAACCTCTATGGTTTGGTTTAGATCGAAATGTCGGCTGCTTGCATTATTTATAAGACGTATTCGCCTATAATTTCGCAGTTCCCAAACTAAAGTACTGAATTTTTATAGATCATTTCATTCTAAATAAAAATAGGAATTACCAAAAAGGTTTGTTTACTTCGTGTAGCCCTAACAAAATGAATTAAATTACCGTTATTTACCTTATCTTTGTCTCTTATCTTAAAGGGAGCATGCAAATTAGTACTAAAATCACCGGCAGAGTTGCGGGTGTCTTTAACACTTTTCGAAAAAGTTAAATAAAGAAATTTCAGATCTAAGATTAGATCCTTGATAGCCAATATAACAGAATGGTGTTAATACTGCGTTATTATAAATTCCCATGCTTTCAATTTAGGGAACAACTGTTTATGATATACTCATTGGTAATAAATGATATACCGGGTGGTGCTTTTAAAAGTGTCTTAAATAAACTTGTAAGACTCAAAAGGGGAAGTGAGGTGATGATATCAATTTCATTGCAGATGGCGCTGCAATCGGTGAAAATGAGGCTAACTTATTTGGTTTTAAATGGGAATACCCAACTTTTTTTCTAATTATGATGTTACGTTAAATAAGAACAACCTATTGTCTGAACATTTTTTCGTACGATGCATCTATTAAAAGTTATTGACGATGGAAGTTTGTGGCGGCTGCGGTAGTTACGACCGCTGCCACTGCATGGGATGCGCTCGCCGTCTGGCAGTCAAAGCGACGACTGAGTAGACACTCATGCTACAACGTAGGAAGGTATGTGCGTAACCGGGACACGTTTTGGTATCTCGCGCGTTGCGCCGTCTTACGCATAGGGTTTGTTTACAAGTTTATTCAAAGCAGTTTTGTCGTACCATGCATATTTCTCGAGATATTTAGGAGTCTCAAGTTAAAACGACCACCCGGTATATACATATATTTCAAATATCTAATATTCTCACATATGACGCAAAGAGCAGTTAAAACGATAACAAATCTATTCCTAAACTTCGAACGGTTAAACTTGGATTTTACTTCGAATATCACCCATCAGCCAATGCTGTTATTATTGTGGCGTCTTTAATAGTAGCAATAGCACATTATGTTATCATTATGAAATTCAGTTGACATTTTTTTGTTATAATTAACTTGAACCAGAAGTTTTTTATTTTTAATTATGAAAAACTGATGTTATATTTTATTTCAATATTTTAATAGAAATTCATATTGATTTATACTTTATACTTTTGCATTAAACTTTACACATTGTAGCTGCGGTCTGTACAAGGCTTTAGTCTCCTGTATAAGCTCTGCATGTTTTGACACACAGTGTAGTGCTCAAACAGCTGTGTATACAGGGTTATTCATAAAGATGATGCTTCCGGGAACTTGTCGGGTACAACTTTTTAAATTTTAAAACTATTCTGAAACTACCAATCAGACAAAAATGTGTAAAGTACATCAAAAGTGATAAGATGGTCTACTTCTAGCATACAATTACTTTTGATCTAAAATTTAACGGAAACATGATACATGTTCGTAAAAATACACCCAACAATTAAATTGATATAACTTTATGTAAACTCATGAAATGGTGACCTGTAAGCACATAATATGATGGACTCTAGAAGCATATACACCATGGATGAACAAGCGTATCATTACAAAGAAACTCCGACTGTGTTTTAAGGGCATTACTAAAAAAAGATATACATACTAGTGCACGTAAAAGTAAAACAGCTGCTTTCATGGAACACAAGCTTGTGAACATCTAAGCCACTTATAAAATATTATTTCGTGTTTGAGGCAGAGTAGACAGAACAGACTGTAATGTGATCATAGTTCGAATATAATAATTCGCTTATCTGTCAAGTAAAATGTTTGTTACCTTTTATGCAATCAATATATTATTGTTTGCGATCTAAGTCTTCACACATAAATGCCAATATAGCCTGATTGTTCCCACCAGTAACAATGTCGTGATAACGTAGTTTCAGCCCAATAAAAGGTTGAACGGAAATAATGATTTTAAAAGTGTAATTTAGGTTATACAGCAGTAAAATTACAGAAAAGATTTATTTTTTTTAATACCATGGAAATTAATGTGCACGAAGTTGTGTAGTCGAAATATTTCAAGAGCTATCGTATATTTAATCCGAATGGGTTTGCAAAGATCTGTGCACCAAGCTTTTGGGAGACGTTTAGTAAGAACTTACGATAAAAAAAAAATCACAATATCTCCGGCTTCAATTGGCTAACAAACTTAAAATTTTAAACACACGTTCAGAGATGTAGTGGTTTTCGGCTGACCTGTGATTTTGTTGTTGTGTAACCATGTGAAAATTTCCAATAATAATAATAATTTCTGCTATTTTTATGCATGCACTAAAATATATATTTTTTTGAATCTATTTTGAAGATAAACAGGAAAACTGAAGTCAGTCGATAGGCAATAACGTATAATTAATCTATTTATTTGTTTTTTATTTACAAATAAGTTTACTGGGCCACATCGTGTACACCATTAGCCCTCACACGAATAAATGTGTTGATCGCAATTTTTTAAACCAACCACTGCAGGATAGCACCTTACGAACAAATTTAGAACGAAAAGAACTACAATGCGATTTCAAACACTTTCTGTGTTTATTCTACAGAAATAATAGGTTTGTTCGAGCAGCACCAAAATAAGTGCATAACGCACTTATTCCTTCTTCTGCGCATACACAATGGGGGTTTTGCCCGTCCAAAACCACCAATGCGCATGCGCAGAAGAATGCCCAATTGTTTTTACTGCTGCTCGCACAAACCTAATATGAAACGCAAATCGGTAGGTGAAGTACTACGAAGTATCTAGAAGAAACCAACATCGGTCTAATATACATAAATCGAGCGTTGTTTACAAATTATTTCCAGCGGTTTCCGAAAATTATCGATTCTTCATAAAATATTATCGGCTATTACATAAACAAAAACATTCGAGATTCTAGAAAAAATCGAGGCAATATAACCCTTCTTTGTAAACTCTATTAAAGTACTAAAGTTATTTTTCTCAGAAGGGAACGAACATAAAATTTGCGGGTGTTTACTGTAAATTTCCAGCTGCGTTCTTTCAGCTCATGTTTATGCTTTTCAATAACTAATTTATATTTTTATGACTATATATACTGTATATTACTACATATACAGAGAAAAAATGCAGAAAAAGGTACCGATTCCCTTTTACATCATTGCTACTGTAATTTATTACATACAATTTACGAAATTTTACAGCGACAGCAAATATTTTACAGCACTTTTTCTGTAGTTAATTACATAATATTTACTGCAATTTCATAGAAAATTTTCTGTGTGCATGTTTCAACAGCAGACACGTAATATTATGTTAGACGTACAATTTTTCTAGCCTGCACAACTAACACGTAATTTCGGAATTGCAGCACCTGCATTTCAATTAAGCATATTCACACGAATCGAAAGAATTTCAATTAAGTCGAAATTACGAGCTACATCTTTGTTATGTAATACGCTAGAATAATCTGCTACGTGTATATTGTCATTATTGCAAAAGTGTGCGTTTTGACGACCAAGTCAATCGACTAATTTATTCCCCTAAATTAAATCGAAGTTAACAGCTCAATTAACGCAGGTAATTGTGAGAGAAAAAAATTGCCGACTTCCAACTATTACCAATTAAGTATTATTATGTCTTCCTGGCTAAATATCCGTTTGTAAAAACATGAAATCTTTGTAGACAATTACGACAATAATAATTCCATATTGAAACATTTTGCAAATTAAAAAATATTAATTTTGATACTATCGACGATTTTTGGCTAACTCTGTAGAATGCAATGGTTCAAATTAAATAATGCTCACGTTGTTTTTGTTGTTGTTTTGCGGCCTTGGTGATTGTTACGGCCGCTGTTTGTTTCTATTCATAAAAAATTGGCGTGATCGCCAATTATAAGTCTTATCCTATTTTAACCGTAAAATTAAATTTTTGTCTGCCTCCTTTTTGGGACAAAAATAGCCAAAAATATGACGCTCGAACATGTTATTATTTTCTAACTCGTAATTTGTGGATTGCCGAACTCATTATTAACGTAACCAGCAATAATTATTATCATGCACGCAATAGAAATCTGTATTCATTTATTGTATTGTTTTATGTAATAGTTTAGATGAACACCTTGCAATAAAATCAAGAAATCATATAATAATAATAATAAATTGTCAAGTGCATAAGTTATTTTATTGTATTTGTGTGTTGCAAAAACACACACAGTATGCTTGTCCAAGAATGTTCTTGGTCCTGCATGGTAGAAACAGAAAGAACAGGTAGAACGGCTGTAAAAAATAAAAACACCTTATCAGTGCTACATATATCAACAACTGTCCTCACCGGTCAAAATACAAAAAGTTGTTGATTTTAATTAGTCGTCTTGATACCATTAATGCAGGTACACAGGAAAACAGTTGACTGACAATATTAAGTATACTCAAGTATAATCAAGTATCAAGTATGTATATCAATTATGCTCATTATAGAAAATAAATGGGTGACTATACGATAAGAGGTCTTTTTGGTGACAAGTCAAAAAAATGAACTAGATTTATTAAGATTTTCTTAAAATCAGGTTTAAAGTACCAAAATGTTCCTCCTCTTGCCTGTGCCTCTTGCCGTTCTTTTTTGTAAATACTTTCTCAACTTTGTCGGTTGTGTTGCCATGTTGTGTTTCAATAAATATAGGTGTCCCACTATTTAAAATGTTATTGTAAATGTTATTCTGAGCAACACATGTTATTTAAATTTTAACTTTTTAGTCTGTTTTTGAAATTATTAAAAATATACAGCAGTTTGAAACAAAGAAAAACGAGTAAAATGAAATACACATGAAACAATGCGAAAATGTTTACCATTATGACAATAACAAATAAGTATATATAAAATAGTAAAATGTAACTAGAACAATTAATAGTTATTTAACGAACAAGTATATTAAAAAGAGCGATTAATGATCGAGACTGTTTACCGCACGAGCGATTAGCGACTGCGTTAATTGTCGAGATCAATCTCTCTATTGACATGTAAGTATATAAAACAGCATAATATTTATGCTTCTATTAAATTCCTGTTCTTGTTAAATTTATCCACTTTATCGAGCTGCACCACCAGATGAAAAACGAGATGAAACGCTACAAATATCAGAGAAATGCTCATTGAAAAATCAAAAGTAATGAAAAAAATAATGCCCAGGGTATTTCAAGAACGCGGAGAAGTAATAGATTCTGAAAATTACAATATTTGAGACAACCAACAAATAAAGAAATATCAAATAAACATATAAATGCTTTAAGAACAATAAAACCAATCTGAGCACCCAGTTAGATTTTTTCTGATATTAAGAAATAAAACAAGATTTCTTCTGCATACTATTTGATTATATTTAGTCATTGGTTATTAATTTCTGGTTTCTACACATATTTTCAGACCAAAGAATAAATTCAAATTGTTTGAAGAACAAAATCTTAGTTTATTTCCTAAATATTCGTCAACAAGCGGCAAACAAATGGATGCATTCATTGAGAATATTAAGTGATTTATTTTTTACATCGTCGGTGGACCTGTAAAACCTCGTATGTGCAAAGAGTAAACACAGACACAAATGTCATGTTGCACAAAATATGTTTTAACGTTTTTAAAACTATTTTTAACTTGATTAGCAAATATGCTAATCAATACTGATATTTAATAATGAATGCATGGTTTTATTTATAACATCGATTCCTATGCAGTAGTACGAATGACTGTACAAAGTTGGAAAAATAATAAAATTACTTGCCATCATGCAGATTGCAGACATACTCTTTGAAACTGTTAAAATGATAAAATGTATAAATACATATGCTAAAATTTACAATTTATTTGTATTGCCAACAATAAATTCAGTTCAAATTGGTTGCACCGGGCATTGTTTCAGAATTTTTGGCAACGCTATTTTAGATCACTGTTGAATTGATTAATGAAATCTAAATTATTCACAGTACATGGACAAACTTTTAATTATTATCAACAACCAAAAACTCGGAGTCATAGATTTGTCTTTTCAGACAGCCGTTGATATCGAACTACTATAATTATGGCATTATGTCAGCCAAATAAGAACGTGATCTAGAATAAAAACAGAACCTGTTTTCAAGCAGCTCTATTATGCATATTTTGATACGATATAACTTCTTAAAATAAAGGATTTTTTTCCTAACAGTTTATTAAAAACAGCACCATTCGTTTAATCTACCTTTAGAACTTTGTGTGTTAAAAACTGTACACCCGACTAGCACGTGTACATCTCTTGTCAAGTACATATGTATGTATATCCAAATTAACACACAATAAAATAAGCCAAACGCGCAATTTCAAATTTTCAAATTGCCCAAACTCATCCCAATTATAATTATCATGACAATCTGAGAGCAAACAGACTAGAATGGATCATAATTTATACTAATCCTTCGAGTACAAAGAAGCAGACCAGCGTGTCGTGGTCAAACAAATAGCTGAACCAGGGACAATGGGCAGATAAGATTTCAGTATGTAATTCAACCGGTGTCATGCTCCTTTTTTTTTCTTTATTGACCTTAGTTTTAGCGTTGATATTGCGAAACGTGTGGTAAATTCATTACGGTCTCCTAATAAGGTAGGTGCGTGTGACAGTAAGTAACAAATTACAAAAACATTTTACTCAATCAATAAAAGAATATTTAAGGCCAAAATGACAGATATTTTTAAAGAAATCGCTACAATTTTCAATTGGAATTAGGAAGAACACCCGCGGAGTATTCTGGTCTTTACTATAGTAACAGCATAGAGGTTATGCCTTCAAGTTTTTCAGACCATGACGGCAATTTTGATGGAAATCGTTTCTATTCTGGATAAGAATTAGGAAGAACTACAGCGGAATATTTTGGTCTTTGCTATATTAACACCATGGAGGTTATTCCTTTAATTTTTTAAGACCATGACTAAAATTTTGAAGGAAATTGTTCCGATTTGAATTAGAATTAGGAAGAATACCCGCGGAATATTCTGGTCTTTCCTATAGTAACACCATGGAGGTTATGCCTTCAAGTTTTTAAGCCCATGCCGGAAATTTTGATGGAAATCATTTCGATTCTGGATAAGAATTAGGAAGAACATCAGCGGAATATTTTGGTCTTTGCTATATTAACACCATGGAGGTTATTCCTTTAAATTTTTAAGACCATGACAGAAATTTTGAAGGAAATTGTTCCGATTTTGGATTAGAATTAGGAAGAACACCCGCGGAATATTCTGGTCTTTACTATAATAACACCATGGAGGTTATGCCTACAAATTTTTAAGACCATGGCGGAAATTTTGAAGGAAATCGTTCCGATTCTGGATAAGAATTAGGAAGAACACCCGCGGAATATTCTGGTCTTAGCTATGATAACACCATGGGGGTTATTTCCTCAAATTTGTGAAGACCATGACAGATCCTTTAAGTAAATCGCTCCGATTCTGGGTTAGGATCAATTACAATAAAAACAAAGATGGTGGACCTACCTTTCTTGGTGTTGAATCTCCTTGGCCATCAAGTCCGCCAGCGGATCGTTGTAGGGTCGCTCACCCAGGAGTCTCTGCTGATCCAGGTCACCCTGCATCTGGCTGAAGGCATGTTCGACATTGATCAGGGTTTCCCTCTGACCTGTGATGTCTATGGACTCCTCATCGGCTGCAAAAGAAAAACAAAAACTAAGTCAACAAGATTACGACGAAAGAACGTAAGAACAGCAATAACAATAACAGAAAAAACGTACAGGATAACTCAAAGGACTCATTGATCATGCTCCTTGCTTAACCGTCGGCAATCAACACACACAGTAAGAGGCGCTCTCCTTTCAACTTCTCGCTATCTCACTTATCGAGACGTCACTCAGACTGTTTATCTCTGTTTATCTCTTCAATTTACACAAATTCGCCAAGGAAGAATGTATATGAGCTATAGAAGCATCAAGCGGGTTTTAGTTTAGTATTGTTCTTCCGAAATTTAAGGTTTTATTCGTAATTTAGAGACGACCATTTGACTTTTAAACAGTGCTGTTTATACTAAATAAATATTGATAAATTGATATATGTACTCCCATCATCAAATTACACTGATTTTGTTGAGCGCTATTTGGGGTTTCGATATGGATACGGATACAAGGTATAAACATTCAATTTTTTATTATTCCTACCAATGAGTTTGTTCAATAGTCCAATCATATGTGGTGAAAATATCCTTTTGTTTTCGATAATTATCGATACTCAAACCGAAAATGTACATAAAGAAATTGATATGGCCGAATAGTAAAGTGTGCTAAAACTAAAGTTTATTGTCCATGTGACGTTAATTTGCGATAGCGCCAGTTTCTACAATAACAGCTGTCTGTTTGCGTAAAATTTTAAGGTTGAGAAAATAACAACGCTCTCAAATACAATGCGGACTTGCTAATCCGGTTTTCGACACTGGTATATTTCGTTAGATTATAAATAATTCATTTACGTTTCTTCGAATCTTGATGATTTTCTAATTGCGAACTGTAGCGAACTTCTCTCCAAAGCTTCGACATAATAAAAACACCAGATGTAGATGGCGCTACTATAAACATGGCTGCTTTTGTTTCGTATTTATTACATTTGACATATGGTATAGCGTAAAGAAATTAATGTATTGCTTTCTATTTGTACAAATATTCAAACTGGACTGTGTTTGAGGTTTCTAGTAGATAATATAGTACTTTCACAATCGTCGCTAGTGTAAACATGGTTGTCAACTTACTACTACAATACTCCAGAGTGCAAGTCTAGAGAAGTTCAGTTAACATTTACTTATATTTCATAATGTATTACTGCAGACAATGTATTACTGAGGAAGCATTTCTATATTTGTAGGTACTCCACACCAAAATATGTATAAATAATTTTCATAAATATGTATTGCAATTCCTTTACGATGGCAGTTCCATAAGGACCTTCAGAATCGAATGGTAGCGAGCTTTTTGCGATTGGCGGGAGCCTTAAAGAGAACACGGAATAGTCGAGCCCTCTATATGATAACACCATGGACATAATTCCTTTAAATTTTTAAGACCATCAAAGATATTATGAACAAAATCGTTCCGATTTTCAAGATTAGAAACAGGAAGAACACCTACGAAATATTCTGGTATTTGCAATAATAACACCATTGGCGTTATTCCTTCAAGTTTTTAAGACTATGACAGACATTTTTAACGAAATCGTTTCGATTCTGAATTAGATATAGAAATAACACCTACGGAATATTCTGGTGTTTGCCATAATAACACCATGGACGTTATTAATAAATTTTAAAAACCATGACAATTTTTTTTAACGAAATCGTTCCAATTCTGGATTAGTAATAGGAAGAACACATACGGAATATTCTGCTATTTAAAATAACAACACCATGAACCATATTTATTAAATTTCTTAAGACCATGAGAGCCATTTTAATCGATATCCTTACGATTTATGATTAGAAATAGGAAGGATAATTATTAAATTTACTGGTATTTGCTATAATAACACCATTTTATCGAACTTTTAAGGCCATGAACAAAACCGTTTCGATTCTGCTTTAGAAATAGGAAGAACACCTACAGAACATTCTGGTATTTGCTATAATAACACCATGGACGTTATTCCTTAAAATTTAAAGACCATGAAAGAATTTTTAACGGAATCGTTTCGATTCTAGATTAGAATTAGGACGAACACTTACGGAATATTCTGGTGTATGCCATAATAACACCATGGGCGATATTTAATAAATTTTGAAAGCCATGACAAAAATTTTTACCTAAATCTTTCCGATTCTAGATTTTAATTAGGAAGATCACATCATGGACGCATGAAAATTATTAATTATTAAAGACGATGACCAAAATTTTGAAGAATATTGTTCCGATTCTGGATTAGAAACGGGAAGAACACCTAACAAATATTCTGGCCTTTGCTATATAGTAACAGCATGGACGTTATTCCTTTAATTTTTTACTACCATGACAGAAATTTTGATCAAAATCGTTCTGATTCAAGATTTTTTAAATTAAGAAGAGCACCATTGAAATTTGTTAAACTTGAATAGATCTTTTGCTATAAAAAGATAGATAATTAACATTAAAAAAAATGTCATGTATAATTTATACCTTTTAAATTAAAAACTCAATTATTAAATTTCTATTGGCTGTGTTATTATAATAATGTAAAAAAAACTTTGTTTGCCGTTTTCCCAAATATTGAATTACATCGTTTTAAATTATACACTTTTTAAAATGTCTTTATGATAAACAAATTATAAAGCATTCACTCTATAGACTCAAAACAAGTGTAGAGGGCATACATGATATATATTTAGATATTAACATATATATGTTACTAAAGGATAATAACAATTATAGAAAAACTACACAATCAAAAAAATCCTGCCGTGTATCAAAGCATTGGATAAAAAGTATGAAAACGTTTTCGATATTAAAAGTGAAGTAACAACTAAAATTTGTTCCTAGTTTATTATTCCATTATTACTCATTATTGTTAATGAAAGTAAAGAGAATATTTTTGATACACTCTTCTCTACAGTGTAATTGTCACTATCACGATAATAAAAGAAGATTAATCTTCAATATAAAAAAGTTTTAGATTATTCATCACTATAATCTTTTCCCAGTTTAACCTTTTCTGATATGTTCAAATAAACAGTTATACATTTTAAATTAAAAACTCAATTATGAAATTTCTATTGGCCGTGTTATTATAATAATGTAAAAAAAAACTTTGTTTGCCGTTTTCCCAAATATTGAATTACATCGTTTTAAATTATATTACACTTTTTAAAATGTCTTTATGATAAAGAAATTATAAAGCATTTAAAGGACATAACGGACATAAAGGACCAAAACATGATTATTCAAATAAAGTAAACGCTTAACGCCATCTAGGAGTTAGAAGCTGCATCAACCTATTCGAGTCGATAGATGGCTCCAGAAATCATCTATCCCAAAGGAAAAATGGTTACCTTATTTCTCGTCAACCCTGGGCAAGGTTTTGCACACCCAGGAATTTCGTGAACTGTCATTCGTTATACAATTCTCAGAAAATCAATCAGATACCGGCAAAAACAAATGATAATTTAACTTACGGTGCAAAGCGTGTTGCGGATTGTCAATGATTCGTATCTGCCTGTCGGGCAACATCGGTTCTCCGTCAAGGCCTCCTATATCCGAAGGTAAGTGCCAGCGGCCAGACTCCTCTTCGAACTTCGACCTCGGAAAATACTGCGGAAGCAGGACCTCGTAAATGCCTATGTCGTTGCTATCAACTACGAATATCACCGTGTCCAAAGAACTTCCGTATTTCTCCAAAAATCTCCTAACAGTACCTGAGAATAACGAAAGAAAATATTATCATCCACAATTTTATTTTTAGTATATTTTTTTATCTGTCTTTTATCCCACAAAGTAAAGCTATTTAATAAATATACAGATTTAAATTTAAAAATTATCACTTACCCCTGTAGTAAATTGTAAACAGAAAAATTACAACCACCTAACCAAGCCAATGAACAACAATGAACTTTGCAACATACATGACTTTAGTAAATAGGATTTGCCCTACCTACTTGGCAATTGTAAGGATTCTATAATTATTTAACTCGGCCTCAAACTCCCACGTAGTATCAGACAAATTGGCTATAATTGAACAAAACTAATTGAAACTTATTGAACAATACAAAGAAACAACCAGAAGTATTCCATTCTAAATAATAAAAAGGAAATACATCGAAAAAAGTTAGTAGTGAAAGGCTAAGAATTAACTAATATTGTTAAAATAACTCAACAAATAATCGCATAAAAATGCGAGAAACAGAATAAATTATACTAGATATGTGGCGCCATCTGTATTTCAATAGCCACAATATCTGGCACAATGGCCGGCACAACGCAACACGGTCGGTATAACAGACTCCTATATTAATCAATACACAGGATATTCGACATAACCTACAATTTTAAACAAAACATCTACAATTTTGTGAATTTTTCGATGATGTTTTCTGAATTTAGGTAATGTACTGTACTTACGTAATGCTATGTGTGCTCCCTCGTCTGGCGGGTAATGCCTCTTCACGGAATTGATCGAACACAAGCCTATGGAATGAGCACCTAGTTCTCTGGCTTTCTGCAGCACGTTTCTGTAAATTTATCAGACAAAAAGTGTCAAGAGGTTTGTCGATGTGAGTCACCTGATGATATATCGTGAAAATACCAGTTGTGATGGGTATTGTTCTGGGTTAAACTACAATTATTATCAAGGAAATAGCACTTAAGTAAAGAAAAGTATGTAGGTATAATGATTAATGATAAGTAAATATTTTACTATAATGAGTGTAATAGTTAGTAGGGACATACAAAAGTGTAAAAATGGCGCATAATTCTTTACAATAAAATGTTTTTGTAATGACTGAAAAAGGAAACCTAATTTATGTAGATTACAAAGACTAATAATATCCAGTATAATTTACCAAAATATGTTGATTATCTTTAAATGCTATAATTTGTGAAATGCGTTTATGAGTAATTACATGATGTTTATGGATTGAAACATTGTTTTCAGTTTTAGTGCTTATTGCTATTAATATTGTAGAACATATCTTCAAAACTTGTAAGGAAATATTTAAAATATATTTAGTAATGGGTGCATTTTAAGCGTGCATTATTTAAAGAGATATGTGCATTAAAATATTAAATATTGTGCATTAAATAAATGTAAATGTTACATAAAAAATTACATATTGTGTCCTAGAATGGATAACTTTCTTTGTAATGACAACCCCATATTTTGTGTACTGATAGATTGATAGATCTGTTACTTTGAAAGATATTTTCGGGAAGAAGACAGTTGAAAATTAGGGTAGTATTGATAACTTATTTGTTTTAGGATTGCACATAGGCGTTTGTAGTGGATTTATTTGTGCTGAATACGAATCTGAGCTTGAAAGATGCATATCACGTCAGATTATTGAACTTTTTGAATATTTCTTCTGGAGGTGCCCCTACAATATTTAAAGAATAGATCTAAATGCTTTAACATTTATGACCAAACTTTTAGGATTCAGGATTCAGATTAAAGTTCTGAATCGATTTTGAGGTTTCTAGAACAATGACTTTAGTTGGTATAAATTTCTAAAAATTAACAAAACGGAATGTTTTACCTCACTTTTCTAGATATCTTTTAACACGCCTATTATATGTGCGCTACAAGTTGTGGTACTTATGAATTTTCTCATGGTACAATTTAGATTCTTGAATGTTCTTATAATATTTCAAATGCTGAGTTATTTAAACCATTGGAAATATATTTTTTTCGATGAACATGTATTTTTTAAGCTGCTCAGTATATTTGCATAGAGGTATCGATTGTATTGCACATTTATTTATTTAAGTGTACAAATATATTATGAATGTTCCATCTAAATATATAATGCACAATTATTCATTGTGATGTACATTTGTATAAATTTATTGCACATTTACTTTTTTAATGCACGAGTATTTTTTGCATTGGTCAAATATTTTTTGTATTGGTCAAATATTTTTGGTATTGGTCAAATATTGTATCAAATGCTAACAATAATTGCACGTTTTATTTTATTTATTGTGCATATAATTTATACTGTTTAGTTTTTGTTAATAACTCCAAAATAATAAATCAGTACCTACTTAATTGTTATTTTATCAAAGATTTATTATATCACTTACATACAATCATATGAAATTTGATATTTATGAAAATATTACTTTGTAGCCTATTGCTAGCTTTTGACAGATATATAGGCAGCCTTGTTTGTCCAATAGAATAGTATAATTTTTACTTTATCATACGTATAGTATGATAGTGCAGTTTTCAACATTCTGTATACATAAGCAAGCTTTTTCTTATTTAACCAAATTTAAGAGAAAATAATAATAACGTGCTGTGTAATTTTGATAGCAAATATGCTATTATATTCTATTCTATTCTTTAGAAATCATCTGTTATAGACGAAATTAGGGTGTACACATATATGTGTTTATTCACAAACTTTATTTTCAGAACGTAACTGTCAATCTCAGTAAAATGTTTTTTATTATTTATTTTTTAGATGTCTTAAAAATATAGTCGTTTGGAATATTATTTAACCAACAAGTATATTAAAAAGAGCGATTAATGATGGAGACTGTTTAACGCACGAGCGATTAGCGAGTGCGTTAATTGTCCAGATCTTTAATAGCCGTTTAAGATTCGAGTTGGTTACACAATTTTTTCGCCGATCGTATTCTTCTGGCGTCGTCTACACAGATTTTTCTTCGCCGGTGTCTTTTTAGGTTATATGACAATTTATGTAATTTGACACTGACAGTGCTAGAGGGCGGTATGTTTTGATTGGAAGGTTTCATTTCACAAATCTTCGATTGGCCAAGCAAACGACGTCATTACGTCGTGTGATTGGCTATAACAAATCATGCATTAATAGAAATCGTGCATTAATAGAGTTGTTTAATAAACGATTTCCTATTCACTAAACTGACTCACAAATAAACAATGGACGGAAATAGTTATTTAACCAACAAGTATATTAAAAAGAGCGATTAATGATCGAGACTGTTTAACGCACGAGCGATTAGCGAGTGCGTTAATTGTCGAGATCTTTAACAGACGTTTAATATTCGAGTTGGTTACAAAATTTTTTCGTCGATCGTATTCTTCTGGCGTCGTGTACATTGATTTTTCTTCGCCGATGTCTTTTTAGGTTATATGCCAATTTATGTAATTTGACACTGACAGTTCTTGAGGGCGTTATGTTTTGATTGGAAGGTTTCATTTCACATATGTTCGATTGGCCAATCAAACGACGTAATTACGTCGTTTGATTGGCTATAAGAGATCATGCATTAATAGAAATCGTGCATGTATGTTTAATAAACAATTTCCTATTCACTGAACTGACTCATAAATAAACGATCGACGGAAAAAGTTTCCTAAACGCCGTTCTAGGTTGAGAAACACTGCCCTAGCATCTTCAAGACTTTCAACGTCAAAGTCATGTCCAACATCACAATTTTTGATTTTTGAACATGAACTGTTTTCAAAACCTTACGAATTACATGAACAAAAAACTTCTTATTTCAAACTTTGATAATTTTGGGACAATTTTGGGCGAACAAATAAAAATATGCGTCCATCTGTAAGAGTAAATTCGATAAAAGAATCACTACTAATATTGGCAAAGTTTGATACTCAACATAACTTACTTTGACTTAAACATAATTATAATTTCAATTTGGTCAACTTTTAAATCATTTTTGCCTTGGTCATCCTTTGCAGTAAGCTGTAAGACCATGATACATCAAACGAGAAATAACAGATGAAAACGGTAGTAAGGAATAGTTATTTACCTATAACAGGAATGTAGCGTATTTTCGGCAGCACTCTGACATTTAATATTGTACTTGGGTCCTACGGTGTGTATAATATACCGTGCAGGCAGTGAATAGCCCTGCGTTACTCTAACTTCACCTGTTCCACACTCTAAAACAAAACAAAAACAAAATACGTAAGTCAAAATCAGACGAAACCATAACCATACATTCTAATCGCAACCTTCAAGCTACATATGTATTAAAACAAATCATCAAAATGACAAAGATTGGAGAATAAAATTGTTTACATAGTTGAAAATGTTGAATATTTTCATTGGGTTTACGACGATTAGAATCGAATAAAACTAAAACACGTAAGTAGCATACCTCTAATGTCCACTCTGATTTCTTCTTTGAGTTCGGAACCGGCCCTTTGAAATATCCTATTGCTAATTGGGTTGCTGTCAGTCATGGATTCATTAGTGGAGTTCACTACAGCGTCTACTTGTAAGGAAGAGATGTCACCTGACCTACGGAAAGACAACAGGATAGTAGGATTAAATAATATTTTGAGGCAAGTGAATGTTTGTACCCGATTTACGTTTTTCATTCGTAAAAATAAGTTGTACTTTATTTTCGGACTGTTTATGAGAAGATGTATAAATATGACTGTAAATATTTTGTGCTAAAATTAAGATACTAAGATGACGTGTTGTCTACACAGATAATATTGACATGATATGAAATAACATATGCTCGGTGGTAAGTTAAGTAAACAAGTATACAAAATTGACCAAAATATAGATGGTCCTTGAGTAAAATATAACAACATTGGGTTGTTACAGTGTTAGGGAACCACCTGTATATTCCCCACCTGTATAAACAGACCTATAATAGTTACGTACTATCGTGGCCATATATTATGTCCCTTCTGTTAAACTCGATTTTCTCGTAGAACTTGGGGCGAAAAAAAATTAAAAAATTCTGATGCTGTCCTTGATTAATATGCTACAACTCATAGAAATTAGAAAGCTGTATATGTTGGCGTTTTCCCGATTTTTCCAAATTAAGAAGAATTGGCGCTGTTTTTGCCCCTTAATTTCATTCGTTTAACTTTAGCAATTAATTACTCCGGAAATATGCATGTGCATTTTTGTGCATTTTTGTAAAATCATTGGATTAGTGGTTGACCCACAAAAAGCTATATTGTGCAATGCCAGCAATTCCGTTATTAAAACAGCTAGAATAATGAAATGTAGACTATGGGCTACCCAATAATTCATAGGCTTAAAGTTTATTACATAATCATTGTTAATCTTGCATTTTTCATACAAAAGATCGTGCTGAAACTCCGCGTGAATTCCGACGCTCTACGGTCTTTGGTGTACTGCGGGCAAGGGAGGTGTTACAGCTGAGAGAACTGGACAGCTTATCAATACACAAAAAGAACGATAACTTGTTAAGGTAGTAATTTTAACTAACAATTAAATACTTTATTTTTGCATAGTTTTGATTATAATATGTGACCCGGTACGAGAGAAATCTCTTCTATCGATTGGCGTTTATGTTTTCTTTAGTTTTTATACAGTAGGGTTGTAAGCAAGATTTTGATGGAAGCGGGTATATCTAATAATATGTAGTTAGCAGATTTTCTGATTAGTGGTGAATACTAAATTAAGTTTGCTTGATAAACCCAAAGAATATTTAAAAAGTATGCCCGATTTTGTTATATAAATATTCAAACTATTATAACAGTTTCAACAGTTTATTTATTAATAATATTTAAATACATGCACAAACAATATGAAAAAAATACAACTCTTGATATATTACATATATTACAAACGTCAGCTCTGAGCGTATGAAACTTAAAAATACCAAAAAACTTTTACAAATTTAGCATCGTAAATTTGTAGACACTTAGAATATTTTGCAGGTCATTCACTAATTTTAAATGCTAATCCCGAAACCTGATTTCAATTGCGAATAATTCCCATGGGACTTCCAAATGCCTGTTCGTGGTTCTGTTATCTTATTGACTCATTTTGCCATTATTTTTTAATTCGGTAATCTGTCGCCGGATATAAAAATGCACGTGCGATCCGCCACTACTAGCAGCGTCGCTGTCGATCCCTTCCCCCGCTCGCCCCAAAGACCGAAGAGCGCCGCGTCAATTGCAGCAATCATGAGATGCTTCAACTCGATCTTTTGTAGGGAAAATGCAAGATAAACAATGGTTATGTAATAAACTTTAAACCTATGAATTAGTGGGTAGCCTTTAGTCTATATTTCTATATTCTAGCTCTTCTAATAAAGGAATTGCTGGCATTGCATAATATAGCTTATTATGGGTCAAGCACGAATCGAATGATTTTCCAAAAATGCACGTTGAAATCTATGGATTATTTCCGGAGTAATTAATTGCTAAAGTTAAACGAATTAAATTTACGCGACAAAAACAGCGCCATTTTTTTTTAATTTGGAAAAATCAGCCAACATATACAGCTTTCTAATTTTTATGAGTTGTAGCATATTAATCAAGGACAGCATCAGAATCTTTTCAAATATTTTTGCCCTTAGATTTGCGTGAAAATGGACGTCAAAAGACGGGACATAATATATGGCCAGGATAGTACATACAACTACTATTTTGAATAATAACTAACAACAAACCTCTGCCATTTACTGAATCTCTAGTCACTGCATTCTATTAATAATTGTACACATAGTAATATCGCTCAATCGTACAACAAAAGGAATTAGGATCAAGTGTAGTTTAGCTATCGGATTGCCCTACTTTGCCATAAAAAAAGATAATAATACGGCAACACTGTTTTAACTGACACGATTTAGTAGTTTTTGTCGCTTGTTTGGCTATCGGATGATTGCCCGTTTAGCACTATTCTCGGCGAGGCTAAGTAGATAATAGTATGCTATATTGGTATCGTCCGCGTTTAATCAATGTGCATTCATTCCGACAAGAACGTAAACAGACTACCGAGATCAATATTTGTCATTTCGCACGGTCAAGGTCGCCAGAAAGATAGATTGCTGCTTGTTATTATTTTAATGTTAATTTTCTAGAGCATACACGCACGATATTTGTACATAGCGCGTAGTAAAAGTAATTGTTGCCGGAGGAAACGCCTCGTGAGTATTTATTAATAATATAAAGTTATACCAACATGAAGTAATAATTTTTAACGGGATTTTACATTGTTTTCTCATTCGGGATGGTACGGTCAGCTATGAAGTCCTTAATAGCTATATGGCAGATTTGTTGCCCTATTGTAGCCCGTCGAATGAGAAGATGTAGCGGCGGGCGTAGGGGTAACGTCGAGGTAACCTAATTAATGGTTGTGACGTATTTGGACAATTCATATAAGTAGCAGCACAGCGGAGTATCTTGAGACTGTCTTGTCCACAATATACAGTCTGTAAAACCAGTGCAAGTTATATTTACATCCCCCTGGCTTGGACCATCCCAATTAAGAGTTACGTAACATGGTGGAGGCGCAAAATGATCCCAAAGGGGAACAACAACAGCTCATTCAGGTCAGGGTGCAAGCAACAAAAATAGTAAGAGAAGAAACGAAGGAAGAGGTATAATTACAATGAAGCAAGCGTAGAATTGACTAAGAAGAAGATTATTATGGGTCCCGCTGCATTTTCCAGTAAAATTTCTCCTAATATTCATGGTTTGCGCCGATATATCTTCTCATCTGACGGACTAACATGTCAATGTACTCGTTTGAACCTTCCTGATATATCACTTTATAACAGCAATAGATGAATTTCTTGGAAATAATGCGGTTAATACAAAAACGTGTTAATTGGCATTGACCATTCGTTTGACTAATTTATTTATGAAGATAATGATGAATAATTTCTAGGAAAGATTTTTTTGCTGGTTGGCAAACAAGACGATCAATATCTTAAGTCAAAATTATTCACCACCAGTAAGTTGTAAACATAAAAATGCTCACGCTCATATTATCTGTCTATTTATGCTTATCATAAATTCCCTGACCAGATTATTAACTAAAAATATTAAATAAAGGCCTGATATTTTTTAAATTGATGAATTTTGAGCCCTGATCTACAATAAATCAATTGAGCTGCTATTTTAGTAGTAACTATGAACTTAATATTAAAGTACAAGCAGATGAATTTCAAATTTTACATAATCAAACGGTTAATAGTTTCGATTCTGTATAATTGCCTGTATTTACGTTTAAGGATTCTTTGTAAACAATATTTGTTTTATTTAAAATAAAATATGCAAATAGTTAGTCTAGTTGTATAATAATATCCATTACGTATGAATTTCTAACTCGATCAAACAATTTCTTTTGCCGCTACTATTCATGAAACTTTCACGAATATGTACAATTCGAGTTTAAATTTTGTGTTTATTATTGATGTCAATCGCACATTTTGACACGTTTTAATTCGATAATTTACATTTTCTACTTCAAAAATAAAAAAAATTAAAAAGTGGACCAAGGTTCAGGGGTTAACTATATTGTCCAATCAAGTACATATTTTAATCGTTTCTTACTGTCGTGTGGCATGCCAGGAGTTTTGATCGGGTAATCCTGGAATCAGTATATTGGGCTGGATTAGAAGCCCAAATAAAATGGTAAAAAATTAAATGATAACCAAAATTAAATGGTAACCAATATTTTTTATTTCGATAGTAGTTTTTAATCTCGTTTCAACGGTATAAAATTTTTATTATGTAACATCATTACGTTTTTATACTGGTTATAATAATCGAAGTAATCTTATTGTTTAGTTCTAGGAGTTAGTCACTTCAGTTACTTGTTTTGAACAAAATTCCCATAAATTGACGGTCATAGAATTTAAAATCAATTCTGTGTTGATGAAATTGTATTTCTTATTAAAAAATGAACAAGAAAAACTTTGGCTTGTACGTTTCATTACATTAATTGTTTATCCAGTTATTCCGAATACAAAAAGTCAAAATTAAAAATGACAAAAACTTATTTAAATTTTATTTACAAAATTACGATATGCTGGATCACAAGTGTTCAAATTGTCGACCTTGCGCCACTTGACAACGTCCAAGTCGTTTATAAAACGCATCCACGACATTTTGACGCTGTTCGGCAGTTATTTGTTGACACTCGTGTTGTATTTTCTGTTGAAGGTGTTCCAAATGGTTGGGACGATCTTTATAAACTTTATTTTTTAAATAACCCCACAGAAAATAATCAAGCGGTGTAAGATCTGGCGATCTAGCTGGCTACTCCATGGCTCCCCTTCTTCCAATCCATCTCCCAGGAAATGTAGCGTCCAAATAATTACGCACATTAGCGGCATAGTGCGGTGGGGCACCATCTTGCTGGAACCAGATTAATTCATTTGCCTGTTCTGGGTTGTTGTTATTTGGAAACATTCTCCGTAACGCTAGTATGACCTCATTTTGAAAAACTTGCAAATATCGGTCGCCATTTAATTTTAATTAAAAAAGAATGGCCCAACAATTTGAGTGCCACCAACTCCTGCCCACATATTTATTTTTTGGGGATATTGTGTATGCCCTGCGACCGTCCAATCCGGATTTTCTCTAGCCCAATAGCGACAATTATGTCGATTCACCAGAAATGCTTCATCCGAAAACACTACTATAGGCAAAACTGGGAGAGCTGAAGATTACTCATAGATTTCAGCTGTTATTTTAGACATACGTTACAGAATATTTCTAAATATTGACGCGTGTTAAAACGAAATAGCATACTTTTCATACGTCTGCTGTATAATTTAAATGGGCAAGACAAAAAAGTACGTCTGTTCTTAGAACCATAAGAACGAATGACAGCGGTAGCAACCTAACCTCCAATTCGAGCGCGAACGTAAGATGTGAATAAGATGTTTTCGTTGGTATGTTTTCACTTTGCTTCTGTTAAACATGCTAATGATGGATGTATAAATTAGATAGGACAATTATCACAATTAAATGACAGTATTTTTTAATAATTAAATATTAATCTTGAATGAACTACCTAGTAGGCAACTTAATATACACAGGTAATAACCAATTCACGCGGTACGTTCATATCTTGGTTCATACGATTTTAAGCGATGAATCACCTTCAACTCTCCCAGTTTTGCCTATATCCGATAGGCGAACATTGGATCTTGGGTGCAAATGTTCATCATGCTTTCACAAAATTTCAGTCTGTGGTCAGTGTCGGTTTCGGCAATCTGATGAATAAGTTGAATTTTGTAGGGGTGAAATTTTTCTACTTTTAGTAAATTTTGAACGGATGTATGACTGATGTCATGGTCTAAGGCCAATCCACGGCTGCTTAAATGTGGATTTTCCTGAAGATCCAACAAAACATCCAGTTTTACTTCGTCCGTGACTTTTTTCGGGCGTCCAGACCTGGATAAATCGCGTATAGTTCTTTTTTCCCGAAATTTGATATCAATTTTGCATACCGTCGTCTGACTAATTCGTTGGTCTGGATATTTTTCTGCAAACAGGTTGCACACTTCTGCATAGGTCCTAATTCTATTCCCGTAACCGATTATAATGAGAACTTCTATTCTCTGCTGCTCTGTTAATCGTCTCATTTTGTGATGACATCATAACTCTTATAGATATTGATGAAAATCCATAAACATAGCTTGCTCGTATTCGCTATAATTTTAATTGCTATACCCCTTATAGATTTTTTCGATATTTTAGTTATTAACAGAATTATTGAACTATTCCGTTACTTAATTTCCACCCTGTATGTTTCTCGGTACATTAGTGCACATTAGTTAATCTAAATTAAAATGTATGAAAGTAAAAGTATTGTAGAATGTTAAAAAGCCATTTAATAATATAATCTAAACTCGAAATAGAAAGAAAAGCTGTCAATGTCGCAGGTGCAATATTTTAAGTTATGTTTTTTTTAGGAGACTGTCATCGGACAGGGAATTATCAAGTAATATTCAGATATATCCAGAATACCCTAATTTTTGTATTAACCATTGTATTTATGTCTAAAAAAAGACCACAATAATCGATAATCTAATCGTTTTTTCCATATCTATTAAAAGTTGCTAATTACTAACATCAAAATGTACTAATTTTCACCGATTGCAACGAAAATATTTCTTAGAAATACGGTTAATTTAGTTGTTAATTGACATTGGTCATTCTGTCAGCTAATTTAGGTTATTATGAAAATAAAATAATTTTTAGGAACTACTACGTATCAGTTTTAAATGTGTCGTCAGTTCTTTTAAACTTATCAGATACTTCGATCGACAGTTTCATTTATATTTAATGATAAACTTTCCAATGTCCCAGTTAGTTTTGTGACCACAAATGGAACTATTTTCTACGCGAACAAAATTGCGTTCTATAAAAATCGTCACAGCCAATCAAGTCAAACTTACCGAAACGCGAAAACTCCACAATAATAACTTTACGCCTAACTAATTCCACGTCATCTTAATCTAACGTAAACGAGGTGTGTTTTAGCAAAACACTTCCCTCGTTTCCAAACCATAATGCTTGTCATTATCAGAGCGATTTCCTTTACCGCGTCTCACGACGGAAACACGCAAATATCGCCGCCGAGCCGTTTTCAAGCAAAACATGCAATCCACGGGACGCTAATGGCTCAGTAAATTATTAAGCTGCCCTCCTGTGTTCCCGTGTCCCCTTTGAGCACCAAGCATGATTGCATCTTTTGTAGGATGGTTTGTTTAGTGAAATTGACCGTTTGACAGTGAGTCGTAACTCAAAGATGGCACTCTTTATAGTCTTATTTTCTGTAATAGTAGTAGTGTTATACGCAAACCCTGTTTTGCATATTGTATAGAAAATTTAGAGACGTTTTAGTAAAAGTGCTTCAATTCTCAGACAAAATACTTCAATGTGGTACACTGGTGGACTTATATTTTTTATTGATTTATGCATTGTCACCGGAAATTTGTCTAGTTCGCAGGACAAGGGTTGGAAAAATCCAGGATGCATGTCAAAGAAAAGAGGACACTCCTTCCTTCTTCATATTTTTTTTGTAAAACAATTGTAAATAGTAATTAGAAAAAGTAAAATAAAAAAAATAGAACTGATAAACACAAGTTCACAAAAATATAAATTGAATAATTGTGAGCAAATTTGGTAATTCGCTATTTACCAAAAAAAATTACTCCACTTTCAATAACTGACGTACCTGTCATCTGAACAACTGGTTTAACTACACAGTACCTATTCTTCCTAGAATGTCAAAATCGAGACCTATTTGAAAATAATAATCAATAATTCACTGGTTATATTTCAAAGAGATAACTACATACATGGCTTAAGGAAATTATGTGAAGTTTGGACATCAAGATCTTCTCAGTCCTTTACTATTCAAATTACAAAAATAGTTGTTTGATTCTGTCGAATTCATTAGGGTTTTTTTAAATGTTTTTACGTAAAAACCAAAAAGAAATTGTCTTTAACTCTTTGGTTAGTTTTCTCCCCCGGAGATTTTAAGATCTGAAAAACCAAGCGGATATGTTTTTCAAATTTCTGCTATGTTTTGATATTGATTTTCAGAATGTTAAAAAAAAAAAGGTAAATAATATTCAGTTTTTTTAATTTTGTATAATTTATGTCTATGAAATTTTTTGGTAAAATTAATAGCTTAGCTGTATGAGCAAATGCTTTTTTTTGAGATCGTGCCTGCATTAAAACTACATAGTTAGCCAGAAATTTGTCAAACGCTGATTTTTTGACGATACATACTGTCAATATTGTCAAAATATCTGTCAAATCCTTACTAACTTGTATTATTTTAATGCAGACACAATCGATCTCGATCAAATAGAATCTCATGCAGCTAAACTATTAATTTTATATATTGTATGATAAAGTAATGTGCCTGGCCACATTAAAAAAAATTAAGCAGACATAGTTTACCACCTTCTATAGACACATTTTAGTGAGATTATGTAGGCACTGTGGAGAAATATTGGTATAAACTTTATGCTTTTGATATTTCAGGTTTTTGACAACTTCTTAAACGCTAATGTTCTCATCCCTAAAATTTCAGGACAGTAAGCGTTCTGCAAAAATTGCAGGGCTGAATCCAGGATGTTCTGCGAAATCCAGGACACCCGGCAACCCTAATTCATACATTGTCACCGGGAATCTGTCCACAAACAAAATTTTAACTCAACTGAACAAATTTTCGAAATTTTGCAAAATTTTGGAAATTTTTTTAAATATATTTTTTTGATTCGCATCGTCGTCCCGGAAATGTGTCCACATGCAAAATTTCAACTCGATTGGACATGAGGAAGTAGGTAAAATATCTTAAATATCGAATACAAGAATTGAACGTAACACACAAGCAAACAACTAGTAAAGTTAATATAAGCGTAGTAAAAGGTCTAGACATCAAAGACATCTATCTAATTGCTAAAAAGACATCTAATTGGAAAATATTTATAAAAGTTATAAACATTTTTCTGTGGCTGTCGGCGAATTTATACTATATGGGTACGTGTATACTATCCTCATGTAGGAGTTGTTAAAATAATGCAAAACTCTAATTACCTACAAATTGATTTATGAATCAAAGTTATGTAACATTATGTGAAGAAGTTATACGCTTTTATAGCATTCACCGATGTTCTGTGATGTCGATGTATGCAGTAATTTGCAATTGTTTATATAGACAGTGCTCTTATTAGATAAGGCTATCCGTAATTAAATAGAATATTAGGCAAAACCATTTGATAAATTTTCTGGTAAAAACTGTCCCATACTACCTTTTGACGTCATTGACTTTGTTTTTACTGACAACAAGATATTTCTCTATTGCTTTTAATAGATAAGTGACTCCATGCTAGGAAAAAATGTATGGCCTTAGATCAGAAGTTCTTTCTTGGGATGACAATTGAAAATTTACTCTTGGGCAAGTGGATTTTATGAATCGAAAGCGTGTAAAATAAAAAAAGAAAATTGTTTTTCACCTCCAAAACATAGGAAGTTCAAAATTTGAAATTTTTGTAAAATACCCAGACAACCAACTTGTTTTTATTTCTGGACGGTTTAATATTACCAAAAAGGCAAATTTTAAACACACAACAAACATTTATCTTAATAATACCTACTTGAGAAATACGCTTGATTAGAACTTACGTAGATTCCATATGTAACTATTTTTTGGTACGCCATTGACTAGTTTAATGATATCTATAGACATATCACAGAATCAACCAACATCAAGAACTAACTTCCAAATGCAGTTCAGACAGAAGAAACATAAGAATTCCATTCCACCTTATTGCATGAAGCAATTATTGCATACAGCACTACAATAAGTGAAAATAGGTGTACCTAAACACTTTCCAACCCAAGTAAAAGCTTTCTTCCTTTTATTATCGTTCTGCCATACGGAATTACACCTTCTATTAGTGTCACTGCGCACAAAACATCTGAATAAGCCTTAATGCGTGATCCCACGTGTCACCTTCGTGTAGAAAGCGCACAGTTTGTTCTTTGTTCTTCGTTCTCTTAACTCTCATGGTCGGGCGGTAATCATAACGATATTCCGTACTACTTATTATCGCGTGATTGGTCCAACCTACGGTTTGCCACTCAATTATTTATTATGACCTTTGTGCACCGCACCACGAACTGCGGATATATCATTTACCGCATCGAATGCATATCTGGTACGCTGCAATTGATGAGGTTTTTCGAAATCAGCGCACAGGTCATCAAATTACGATAAAAATCGATAATCGACTTAATTCGATAATATTTCAATAGGCCACTGAGCTAATATGCGTTCAATTAGATAAATGTTAATATGATAATCTAAAATTACTGTTAATTTCCGGCTCGAAGGACCAAAATTGAGAGATTCACCTAATTGGACGGAGTTGATTGGTTTGCTCACCTAAAGCTTGCGTAGTTAGCATTAGGAAGGTTGTCACGGTCCAATGGCAAAGTCAAATATTTGTTTTGTTTGTTGCACGCGAGAAAGTTCGATGCATGTTAAAGCTTGCTATACCTGAGTGTCGTGCCTCACGCCATCAATATTAAAAGCTGCTAACTATTTTCAAATGGGTAAAAGATGTATATCTTTGATGATTTTCTACTAGTAAACGACCATAACACAAAGTTTTAAAATACCACTCATATAACTACTGCAGTTTTCAGACAATTCATCAATGAGACTTTGAACCTGCAAGCAATCCTCACGTCAACTGGCAAATTTTCTAATAATTTTTCTAGGGATGGAAAAAAATCGAGGAGAGTGTTTCTAAACACTCATGAAATTGATCTACGGATAGATAGACTTGTGTGCTTTCTGTAACAGACTTAACAAATCAGACATATCTAAAGCTGAATAGGTATCAGATGTATGAAGCATGTCATCCGGATAACCAAGCTAGACGGGGAAGTGCAATAATAATAAAAATATTATAAGTCACTACGAGGAGTGCCATCTCCTCGTAGTGCCAAATCCTTAGAACATCTCGGAGAAAGGTTTATACTGGGTGGTGACTACTACGCCAAACATCCAGACTGGGGTTCCAGATTGATAACCACAAAAGGGAGAGAGCTCAAAAAAGCAAACCAAGAAAGGGGATGTCGATTCTGTTCTACAGGTAAGCCAACCTATTGGTCTACTGACCAGGACAAAACCACGGATCTTTTAGACTTCTGTATAACAAGAAAATTTTCACCAAACTTCTTTGACATTGAGAAGAACTTTGATCTGGACTCAATCTGATCTCTCCGCAATACTAATGACTCTAAGCGAAAGCATAACCAAAAAGGAATAAACCCGAACCTTGACCTTGATAAATCTACAGACTGGGTAAGCTTTAAAATAGAGATTGAAAATACTATCCAGCTAAATATTCAGCTTAAAACCACAGATCAGCTCGACGTTGAAGCCAAGAAATTCATCAACACCATCCAGAAAGCCGCTTGGAACAACACTAAAGAAATCACCCACAGAACTATTGGAAATAATTATCCTATGGAAATTTGAGAGAAATGGCCAAAGAAAAAAGATGAGCTAGAAGAACATGGTAGCAGCCACGAGATCAAACTGATATAACCATAATTAACAATAATTCCAAACAAGTTAAACGCGACATTCAAAATATAAAATATGCGTTATTGGAATCCTTTAACTTTGCTTTAACTTTTGCTGAACATCTAACAGAAAGAAATCTTCCAACCCTGTAACAAATCAGATTTTGGCGCGTTATTTGTTAGGGAATTTAAGTTCGAACTCGGGCGGAACCGGTGTGGCCGGTTTTTGTAGATGGCGTGACGGTCGAATTAAGCGGGTTTGAGTTAAGGGTGAACGAAGGAAGCTTCCTCCTTCTTCTTTTAGCCATCATGATGTAATCATGTGTCGTGAGGGCCCTTTGTGTTTTCTCGTTCCCAACCATTTTAACGCGTAAGTTGCTTATTAGAGTTTACTGATTCATATAGTGACCATCTCTGCCAAAGGAATATTATAATTGTTTTAGAATTAACGTTCATATCCTTTGTAAGCGGTTCTGCAATTGTTGGTTTATTTGTTAAATAGATTCTAATGTGGTTTTATATGGGTATTAAATTTAGATAGAACAATATAAACCTGTCCTTTTTGTGGAGAAGCATTTTTGGCTTCTATATAGTCATGATAATTAGTAAGAGTCCATTCTCCAACAAAGTCTTAGAGAAAGAACTCACAGAGTTTAAGCCTCCGGAAGAGAGATATTTAATTCACGCTACCGTAAGTGAAAATCTAGTAAAGTTTAGAAAGTCAGTTAGATTTCCAGTTATATTGAAAATGGCGGGTAAGCGTCCCCTTCAGTAGAGTCATTTAGTAAATAAGGAGTAAGAAGGGCGATCCCCATTACAACCCCACAACATCGAATCAGAGCAAATCACAGATGAAGATATAATCTATGAAGAAGAAGCTATACAGGTAATGACTCCAAAAGAAATAGCCAGAGAATTCAAGACAAACCTGTATCCAAAGAAGGTATTTGGATATGATCTTATCACAGGAGAGGTTCTTAAACATTTACCTAAGAAAGGTATTGTTATACGTATCTAATAAATGCATCATTCAGATTAAAACACGTACCCCTTGTCTGGAAAGTAGCAGAAGTTATCATACTAAAACTAGACAAACCACCAAATGGGGCCTAATCATATCGCCTAATATCACTGTCACCAATGATATCGAAGCTCTTTAAAAAGCTGCTTCAAAAGAGAAAGGTATCATTGAGAGAAACGAAATAATTCCTTATCACTAATTTGGTTTTAGAAAAAAATTCCACTATAGATTAAGTCCATAGAATGACGGATATCATAGAGAAAGCATTAGAAGAAAGGCTTATTTGCTCAACAATCTTTTTTGATGTGACACACGCTTTCGATTGAATTATAAACTTCATAAAAAGATTTGGCATCCAAGGACTCTAGTTGGATGAAGGACATTACAAAGAATCACGCCTGGTTGGCGTAATTCTAAGAGCAGGAAAACCAAGCGACCCACACACCAACATAACATCACCCAAAGTTGGCTGGAGTATCCACAGATAGAAATCAAGATGTAGCAATTTGTTTGGTAAGTCTTAGGGAAAAATGTATTATAACTTCACATCTTTGGAGTTAAGGGCCAAACTTCACGTTGTTACCAGTTTATGACTGGTAGGTACTCGTAATACACTCGCAAATACAAACATTTGCTCATTAGGTGCTTGCGTGTGCCCTCTTCGATGCATGTTGAAACTGGCACTTGAGTGCCGTGCAGCGCAGAGGTCAATATTGAATGAAGTAAAGCGATTATGAATCGGTTACGAACACAAACTGGCTTCGATTTTTGCTCCCTGCGGATGTTTCTTTATTATCAGTATTAATTTCCTGTAGATCCGGCTCGAAGGACTATATAACCCAACCAAGCCTGACATAACCATATTATATATAGTAAATGATGATGTACAGCGAGATGCAAATTTTAATTAATTTTATTTTGTTTGTAGCGTAGTTACTTCCTTTCCTTTTCCCTAACATATGTCATAGGCCTCAATAGCTCAGTTGGTAGAGTATTGAGCAACGATACAAAAGTCCCTGGTTCAAATCCAGGTTGTGGCTGTAATTTTTATTTTATTTAAAATTTGCATCCCGCCTGTATATCACCATTTACTATATATACATTAATTATTACGGTAAGTCCGGAAAGATACGGGATGTCCGTATATTCATATCTAGTTATAACCATATTACACTCATTTAATAACAATTTTAGGTTATGGGAACAAAATATTTGGTTCATAATATGTGCCTATGACGTAAATGGATAAAAATGAACTTACCATAAGATAATTTTGTGGTTGAGCTCAGGGTCGTAGAGGAATGGGGGTGTGTTGTGGGCGGGGATGTCCCCGAGCGCGCCGTAATCCGTCAGGAAGGGTGGGGGTGGCACTTCACTCCACCGGGTCAGTCCGGCCGGACAGACGACGTCCGGCGCGACCCCAAGGGGTTCCTGGTTCATTATGATCCTCATCAAGGGTCACTGTAACAAATAAACGACCCGTCACTAGGATGGACACCACTCCAACCGGCCCAACGGCCACACCAAAAACATTTTGCCGGTCATCACTCTCGAATTAAATAAAGATGCGCCCTGCAAGCTAAAATTAGACTCACGGAGAAACAAATAAAACGAAACTTTTGTGCCAAGTGATTGAATTAGCATACAAAATCTGATGTGGCCAGGCAGATGACTTTATCATACAATATATAAAATTAATAGTTTAGGTGCATGAGATTCTATTTGATCGAGAACGATCGTGTTTGCATTAAAATAAAACGAATTAGCCAGGATTTGACAGATACTGACAGTAAGTATTGTAAAAAAATCAGCCTTTGACACTACCTACTGTCATTAGAATAAAAATATCTGGCAAATCCCGGCTAACTTTATATTAATGGAGACACGATCTCGATAAAATAGAACTTGTTCATGCAGCTACTCTATTATTATACCAAAAAATGTCATAGACATAAATTATACAAATATTCCGCTATTTTAATTTATTATTTAACTATTTTGACGAAATTACAGAAATGGCGGCTCATTTGCAAAATCCTTGAAAAATGCATAACAACATTGCTATCCACACTCGAAATACACATTGACTTTGTAAACACCATGTTTCAATATTGTTTCACATAGCGTACGTGCGCGCGTGTTTCTCCTCCTCATCGCATTCTCCATGCATTTGCGTGTTGAATTGACTTTTCGGAACCGCTGACGTTCTGAATACTGCTAAAAGTTTCAAAATATCCTGGCTACCTACTATTAATGCAGACACGATTTCGATCAAATAGAATTTGCTCCTACAGCTAAACTATTAATTTTAGAAAAAAAATCATAGACATAAATTATACAAAATTTCCTCTAATTTATTATATATCTATTTTGACGAAATTACCGAAATGACTGCTCATTCGCAAAAGTGTTGAAAAATGTTAAGAGAAAATAGCCAGTTCCGTTAGACCCTTTTGAACCAAAAGCTTTTCATTTCTAAGTTTGGTCATTAAACTGCTAAATATGATATTTCGTCCCGATACCTTTAGTAGTTTCTCCGCAATCGTCTCCACAAAAATCGAATACACACATATACACACACATACACACACATATATAAACACACACACAGACATTTTTTTGTACCTTGGTCTAAAATGACCAGGGGACCCAAAAAGACCTATTTCCGCTAAAATCTCATTTTTTTTTTCGGCACGATTACAATACTTCATCATACTGCGTATGATAAAGTAAAAAGTTGGCGTACAGGTAGGCGGATAGGTAGAAGTACAGGTAGAAGGGTAGGTTCATAGGCTATCCAAAATTACTCAAATATTAACGCTGTTAACAAACTTGGTTAACATCTAAACGTAGTTTTCATGACCCAAACCAGCGCAAAATAGTGAAAAAATCTCAGCCATATAGGGGAAGTTTTAAGCGGGTTGAAGCATATGTTTGACGTAAAGAATTTTAAATCTTGTGAGTATAATAATATTATATTATAATATCATATTAGTGAGTATAATAATACTGCACATTTAAATAAACGAAAGATAGTTTCAAACACTCTAAGTGATAATGGGATTGATTGTTTTTGACAGGGTTGAGTTTAACAAATAAAGTGTGTGTTAAAATTCTGGAACCATGTGCATAGTTTAAGGCTCCCGTCTCCAACTTCTAAACCGCCAAAATAACAAAATAATAACATTCAATTCTGAAGGTCCTCATGCAACTGCTATCGGAAAGGGATTTCAATATTTATGCAAATTATTTATGCAAATGTTAGTGTGGACTACAAATATAGAAATGCTTTTGCGACAGCAGTTGCGTCTGATTAATGTCTGCTGTAATACATTATAAAATATAATTAAATGTTAACTATAAGAGCACCAGTCATTATTTCTGAAGATGTTGCATTTCGGAGTATTGTAGTGCGTGATTGCAGTGAGCGACGATGTGAAAGTACTACATCATCGACTAGAAAACTCAAAATCACTACAGTTTGAATATTTGCTCAAATAGAAAGCAATACATTTATTCTTTTTTAGGTTAGACCTTACGTCAAATATAATAAATACAAAATAATAACAGACATGTTTATAGTGGGCCATCTACATGTGGTGATTTTTCGTTTCGAAAATGATGATGATGGTGATAGAGAGGCGGGAGGTAAATTTTAAATAAATTACAAATTACAGCCACTACCTGGATTTGACCCAGGGACCTTTGCATTTCTAGCACAATGCTCTCCCATCTCAGCTACTGAAATCTAACAAATGTCATCAGTAGCTCAGATGGGAGACCATTGTGCTAGAAACGCAAAGGTCCCTGGTTCAAACCCAGGTTGTGGCTGTAATTTTTGATTTATTTCAAATATACATGTCACCATATTATTAACCTACAAATGGAAGACCTTAATTATAACAATGTTCATTTCATCAATGCACCGAAAGTAGTCATAACTGCACTTGGTTTCATAATTTCAAATTAGATATTTTAAAATAAAACGTCTTTCGTTGGAAATAAATGTTACTCAATCATACGGTTTACGAAATAAACCATATGATATCGGATTGTGGAGAATTTTGTTTTTTTACGCATTTGACTGTCCACAACTTACAAGGTCGTACAATCGCCGTCATCAAATGCGCAGATGACGACCGATATAGTATCAGTTGCCTTCGACACTAACTGAATACAAAACTTTTACGTGTTATAGAAGGAGGAAGGTATTTGTCGGGCACAATTCCGTCATTGAAGAAAGCAACCGTAGACACGTATTTCGGACTTATAGTCGTCATCAGCACGGTATTAGTACTAATGAGGACTAACAGTCCGAAATACGTGTCTACGGTTGCTTTCTTCGATGACGGAATGGTGCCCAACAAATACCTTCTTCCTTCTATATCTTACCGTCGATTAACCAGCTTTCCTTATTATTACCTGTATTTTTTGTCATGATTATACAGCTAATGCAGATGCCATAACTGACCATATTTATAAACAATTTTTTCAACCAAATGTTGTTTCTTATTTAAATATATATCCAATGATGCCACATGCGACCTAGGTTCTGATCATAAATTCCACCCCCATGCATCCATCACTACTTTGAGTATATTCTGAAAATCAAAACTGTTAATGAGCTTCTATGACGTCATGTAACCAAGAAATAACATTTATATGTATATTTGGACAAACTTAGCAAAAATATTTAAAGCAAATATGACATATTATGACAATCATATGTACGTGGTCAGGTAACCAAGTAAGTAAGCATTCAGGAAAATTTAGCAAAATTTGCTTCTAGTTACTGCATAAAAACTGTAAGATTCTTTAAATTTCAAAATTTTCATTTATGAATATTCAATATAAAATCAAGGATCATCCTCAGACAATCCGGCCATAATAAAGTTCACACCAACGCCGTCCACAATAACTTGGTAAGAAATTGTTCAACTGAACAATTGAGAATTGATGCGGATAGTAAAAATTAGTACAACAATCTATATCGAACTTTCACCTGTTACTGTACGTTATCTTAATTTTTTACCTAAAATTAAAAAAAAATTATTTTAAACTGCTAGATTTGCCGACCACTGTCCAGCATGAGGGTAACAATATTTTTCTACTTTGCGTTCGTTATAAGCTCATAACGAAACCGCTTTCGGTATCGTTATGAAAACACTAGATCACAAACTTTCAGTAACTTTTAGTTTTCCAAGATTGATGAAATTGACGTCAAGTGTCAGGTAAGGCTAACATCTGAATCGCTATTGGCTCGCCTCAATCGTATCTGTGAATTTTACTACAACTACCAACTGTTAAAGAAAAAAAATACACTACATTGTAAGATGACAACCACAATTTTTGACATTTATGTAAAATTAATGTCGCAAAGTAGAAAAAATAGTATATAACACTCGTTTTATAAGACGTATTGGCGCACTTGTTCCATTTGGGCGAGTGCGCCAAGTTTTGTCTTATAAAACTTGTATTATAATATACTATTTCCACCGCCGACCATTTAGATATTTGCGTTCGTTATAAACTCATAACGAAACCGCTTTCGGTGTCGCTATGAAAACATTAGATAACAAACTTTTAGTAACTTTTAATTTTCCGAGATTGATGATTTTGACGTCTAGTGTCAAATAAGGCTGACATCTCAATAGCTCTTGGCTCGCGTCAATCGTATTTGTGAATTTTACGCCAACTACCAACTGTTGAATGTAAAACTATTCTAGATTGTATGACAGTCGCAATTTTCGAAATTTATGTAAAATTAATGTTGCGTAGTAGAAAAAATAGTATATAACACTCGTTTTATAAGACGTATTGGCGCACTTGTTCCATTTGGAACAAAGAACTCGTGCGCCAATTTTTGTCTTATAAAACTTGTATTATAATCTACTATTGTGCGACACATTTTGCAGGTGTCCATCAAATAAATTATTCAAGCCCGTTGAACTTGTATAAATCGCTGGAAAATAACGTCTAACGGAACAAACAAATTATTAAACTGCGACTGTGTCCGTGATAAACCGGATATGAAAATACATTGGCTGAACACCAGGTTGACCTAAATATTTACCCGACAGTGAAAAGTATCTACGAATAAAACTATTACAGAAAATCAACCATCAAAGCTCCCAAACGACATTTAATTTTTTCACCTCACAGTGACATTTAAATGTCAAAATTCCAAAGAATTCTTCCCCCCTTTTTCAGCACATTTCAAGATAACCTTTTACGTATAATGATCGCTATACATACCCTTTTCAGGAATGTTCAAGAGTATCATTACAGATATTTATATCGGTCTGCAAAACGAGGAACAAAGTAGTATGGTATCTCATAAATTTAAAGCCAGATCTGTTTAAAATAATTGGATAATGACGTTTAATGGCGATATAAGAATGTACTCGATGGGTGAGTATAAAAGTTGGTACCGGTTCTGACGTCACGGCAATCAAATAATAAAATTTGCATGAGCAAACAGTAGGCGAATGCGTACGTTCAATGTTTACGTATGGGAAACGGCGATGATCCGTGTCGAAGGACCATTTACGTTGAAAATTACTGCCGATCGACAAATACCGGGCTTAACTATACCCCGTACTTTATTTGTTATGAAATGTTCATGGACTTTTGAATAACGGGTATAAATACGTGGGATAAAGATTAAAAATGTTAGTTTAAAGTAGGTACAAAACATACAGGGCGTTATAAAATAACGGCAAAATATTTAAAGGGTCACAATCAAATCAAATTTTGTCAAGGAGCTCTGGAAATGCACCGTTTGGAAGCTACAAGGAGTTAAAGACAGCCAAGGAGCAGGATTGCACATTTGCTTATCTGCTTATCTGCTTATCTTAGCAAATTTTCTAATTTCGTTTGTTACTAATTCCAGCTCAATATTCTTGTGGAGGAATCCTAATAGGTTTGAGTATCTGCTTGTAAAGTAGGAGTTTAGTATTATATGTCCAATTGTGCTCGTTACTTTTCAACCTGTGCTTTTCAGCGATGCTTGACGTCAACCCTGAAGAGATTCTTCAAATATTTCTACGTACCTACGTAAATTATGCATATTTTAAGTCAATAACCAAATACATGTCACATTTGAATGTCCCAGTTGAAGGTGTCATACCAGATGAAGATGCACAGTATCTGTATAGGAATTGTAGTAGTATTCGTGATAATCGTGATATTTACAATTTAAAAAAAATGTGTAAAAAGTGTTATAAACAGGGTTTTGTTGTAATTTGAAGAAACCAGTAATATTAATTACGAGAACAAAACAACAACTAAAACGTTGACCAAAGAGGGAAGAGGAGGACCTACATTGTGGCCACCAAGGTCCCCAGACCTCAACAAACTAGATTTATTTTTATGGGGGATATGTGAAGAAGCTGGTATACCAATCAGCATATACTACAACAGAAGACATGAAACTTTGTATAACCAATGTTTTTGACAACCTACGAGTAAATAATAGGTAAGTAGTACATGTTAAGAAATATCTGAAGATCTTTTATATAGCGCGTTAATGCTTGCACAAGAGAAAATGGTTGTCATTTTGAACAACTTCCAAATATTAATTAAAATAATAGTTACTTGTTGTGCAATGTTTATTAAGTGTTTATAGTTTGCTTCTGAATTTGCTTCAAATAGCTTACTAAGTAAAAGGGGATTCATTTTTTAATAAACGCTAATAGTATTAGTTTTTACTTTATCATACGCAGTATGCTAAAGTATTGTAATCATGCCGAAAAAAAAAATTGAGATTTTAGCGGAAATAGGTCTTTTTGGGTCCCCTGAACATTTTTGACCAAGGTACAAAAAAATGTCTGTGTGTGTGTGTGTGTGTGTGTATGTGTGTGTGTGTGTGTGTGTGTGTGTGTGTGTGTGTGTGTGTGCGTATGTGTGTACTCGATTTTTGTGACGACGATTCCGGAGAAACTACTAAAGGTATCGGGACGAAAGTTCATATTTAGAAGTTTTATGACTAAACTTAGAGCTGAAAAGCTTTTGGTTTAAAAGGGTCCAAAGGAACTGGTAGTTTATTCTAAGCCTTTTTCAGGGATTTTGCAGATGAGCCGCCATTTCTGTAATTTCTTCAAAATAGTTAAATAATAAATTAAAGCAGAGGAAATTTTGAATAATTTATGCCTATGACATTTTTTGGTAAAATTAATAGTTTAGCTGCAAGAGCAAATTCTATTTGATCGAGATCGGTCGCATCTGCATTGATATGAAACTGCATAGTAGCCAGGATTTTGACAAATATTTTTTTTTGTGCTGTCATCACAGAAATGTCTATGGCTGTCACCACGCTGTCACACTCGGAGAACCGCATGGAACGTCATCTACAGTGTCATGAACGAACATAAATCTGTCAGAATTTAAATTCGCTTTTTAAACTTGAGATTTCGTAGAAGTGGTATCAACCTAACATTTTCTATACCGAAATATAACCATTTTTGATTTTTTTTTAAAATACGTATTTCTCAAAAAGCAACACAAAAACGTTGATGTCACTCCTGCCGAAAACTAGGGAAAAACTACATAGCGCGACTCGCTCACATGCGACGACGACGCTCCGCCATCGGTGACGCGCCGCATCACCGCTCGTTGTGCTATTCCGTACTTTCGGCACTTGTGAGATAACCAACTATTATTCTGATGACAGTAGGTAGTGTCAAATGCTGATGCTTTGGCAATACCTTCGATTGATACTATTGACTATCAAAATATCTGTCAAATCCTGGCTAACTAGTTTAATTTTAATGCAGACACGATTTATCTCAGTCAAATACATTCTCATGCAGCTAAACTATTAATTTTATATATTGTATGATAAAGTCATGTGCCTGGCCACATCAGATTTTTACTTTATCATACGCAGTATGTAAAGTATTGTAATCATGCCGAAAAAAAAATTGAGATTTTAGCGGAAATAGGTCTTTATGGGTCCCCTGAACATTTTTGACCAAGGTACAAAAAAATGTCTGTGTGTGTGTATGTGTGTACCCGATTTTTGTGACGACGGTTCCGGAGAAACTACTAAAGGTATCGGGACGAAAGTGCGTACTTAGTAGTTTTATGACCAAACTTAGAGCTGAAAAGCTTTTGGTTCAAAATGGTCCAAAGGAACTGGCTATTTACTCTTAGCATTTTTCAACGATTTTGGTCATTTCTGTAATTTTGTCAAAATAGATAAATAATAAATTAAAGTAGACGAAATTTTGAATAATTTATGCCTATGACATTTTTTGGTAAAATTAATAGTTTAGCTGCAAGAGCAAATTCTAATTGATCGAGATCGGTCGCATCTGCATTGATATGAAGCTACATAGTAGCCAGGATTTTGACAAATATTTTTTTGTGCTGTCACCACAGAAATGTCTATGGCTGTCACACTCGAAAACAGCTGATTTCATCACAGGTTGGAGAACCGCTATGGAACGTTGCCTCTCTAGTGCAGCAAAGTACAAAATACAAAATTCAAATAAAATAAGATCACCAATTTGATTGTTTGTTGATAAGAAATATCAACCCGTTGTTATATCTAATTGTAAAAACGATAAATTGAGAAAATTGTAAATAAAGTATAGCGATGAGTGTAGTTATATTTTAGTATGTTGGTACGGATGTGACATTTACAGTGACATGAACGAATATAAATCTGTAAGAACTTTTTTTTTTTTTTTTTGGCTTGTTTATTTTACGTCGGTCTAGTTCCGCAACTTAGGCCAATCACCGACGCTGAGGGCAGGCTACACACACCCAGGAATTTTGTCCTACTGAAGGAATTCCAACCTCCAGTAAGAGTTCTTTAACGTGCACGTCGCATAATGACAGCACACGGGGCCACCGGCTTTACTTCCTCATCCGATGGAAGGCGGCATGCAAAGGTGTCAGAATTTGAAATAGCTTTTTAAACTTGACGTTTCGTGGTATCAGTAGTATCAATCTAACATGTCCTATACAGAAATATAACCATTTTTGATTTTTTTTAAATACGTATTTCTCAAAAAGCGACACAAAAAACGTTGATGTCACTCCTGCCGAAAGCGCCGGATCACCGCTCGTCGCGCTATTCCGTATTTTTGGCACTTGTGAGATAAATAACTATTATTCTGATGACAGTAGTAGTGAGGGTAGTGTCAAATGCTGATGCTTTGACAATACCTACTATTGATACTATTGACTATCAAAATATCTGTCAAACCCCGGGTAACTAGTTTATATTTAATGCAGACACGATTTATCTCAATCAAATAGATTCTCATGCAGCTAAACTATTAATTTTATATTTTGTATGATAAAGTCATGTGCCTGGCCACATCAGATTTTTTTTCTGAAATTATATGTGAATATACTTTTACTGATTTACAGCTAAGAGACAAACAAAAAGAAAGAACAAGAAAATAATGACATATTTAGATAATATTACACATTTTTCTTTAAATTGTAAATATCACGAAAACGACTAAAATTGGACATATGATATATTTGACATAAATAAAAGGGAACTTGATGAGCAATTCAACTAGCACATAAAATACAGGGTGTTCCATTTAAATAACTCAAGCAAAAGCGATATAGTGAATCTGATATATGTGGATACTTTCATCTATCTACTAGCTTTGACTATTGTCTAACATAGTTTAAAAGCAAAAACAGCAAACATGTCGTTTTTACATAGTTTTAAAGAAGATCGAGCAACGGGCATATTTTGGAGAAATAATTGAATATCTCAGGTACTATTAACGCTGAGAGTTAGCAGCCTATACCGTTGGATAGCCAAATTTATTAGTATTCCTACAATAATAGCATATACAGGCCGTTCCATTTAAAAATATGTACATACGTTACGACACGCCTAAATGCGACAGCACGTATAAATGAAAATAATTTTACGTTATAGAAACTAGTGAGCCAAACAACTTAGGTCTAATGATTTAATAGCTATCGACCGCCGGGATACTAATAACTCACCCTGTATATGCAATAAAGCAAATACACTATAATTCCATACATTGAATCAAATATGAAATTAACTTAAGTTAAGTTTATCCATTATCTACTAATTTCAGACAATGCCTATTTTTTTTGGAAACTAAAACACAATCGCTTTATTTTAATATTATTGCATTTTCAAACAAGTGTATTTATAGCTTTCTTAGATTAGGAGTCAAGTTCAAACTTCATGTCCGTTATTAAGATACAAGATTTCCTGCTAACTATCGAGTCATTATGGTATTTGAAAGGTAGATTCAAAATAATTATGCTTATCTTGTAGAGAATCCCTATCTAAAAGTACGAAAACAAACATTTCTTTTTAATTTCCCAATAGAGTAATTACTTCTGATGTTAACTGATAACTGAACTAATAACTCATTTATTCAAGTGAATAATTTTAAATACAGACAGTTATTTTTGTTAGATCCAATATGATAATTGTCTTGAACGAATAATATCTATACTCATTTCAAAGATATTCACAGATAATCAAGCATATACCTACATTCAGTTTAAGAAAATTTATTCTCAACGGGAGAAAATATTCAATTTAATGAAAGCACATAGTTTTTTTTAATGAACTCATTTCAAGAAAATATTTTCTCAGATATATAGGCATATGAAAATTTCACTTTAATAATTTCCCTTTATCCTTAACTTGAGAAAATATCTACTTGCGGCTATAACAAACTAATCATTTACTTGGATAAAAGCACATTTCTTTGAACGAACTATTTATTTTTCTGCATGTTGGCTTTTACGAAAAGTGTTATTTAGAAAATAAATTGCTTCCGGATTATGCCGTGCGTCAAGATTTGTAATTGCTGGCGTTTCGCAAACCATGCTGTTCGGTTCTTCAGAGCTAACTGAATAACTAAACTCAGTATTCAGAAAGATCATTCAGTTTTCAAGTATAAAAAAGATGAGTCGAAAGAACCATCATCATTGATTTAATCGCTGGGTTCTTAAATAATTGCAACGAAAGTACTATAAGTTGCTAATCTCAAATATTCAACGACGTACTGAAGAATTGGTCATTTCTCATTGTCGCGCCCTGCTTTCAGTATGAAGGTTTTTCTGTGGTTTTCCTTTACTCCTCGGCGAATGCTGAAAGCCATACAACTTAAGACGTGCCACAGACGCGGGTCATAATAATGATAATTCGGGCCTGCCGATGCCCCCGTAGTGGCGAAAGCTGTTGGGGGATGTTAAGGCGCGGATTATTATTATTATTATTAGAAAGTTGGGCAATTAGACATAATTCATAAATCTGGTATCCAATCTGGCAGAGGAAATTGTTCTGCTAATATATGTTACTAAGGCCCTATCATCATATCCACATGTTGGAAAGGTGGAAAAGAAACAATGAAATATAGTCTGACTAAAATGTGCTAGTAGACAAAATATGAATCACAACGAGATATTCGTACTGTTCTAAGTAGAACAGTTAGAAATGAATAGTAATAAAAACCCGTTAGATGTGACTACTTTTCTTAAGAAATAATGTCGAAAGTATATTATTTTTGTGTAGTAAAAAAAATAACAAATAGGTACCATAAAAATAGAATGGACACGATTTTTGCATTAGGCCTGTTGCTTTATCCATGATCAAACACTGGTTAAGCAGACAATGACGTTCGCATCGTGTTTGTATTGGTTATCAGCCGATTCTGTGGAGCACATGCCGTCAGCCATTATTACAAAATTACTTTGGCGCCGCTAGCCCGGGGGCGTAGTTATGCGCTATTCATGCTGAGGGCAGATTTCGCGTTTCAATCTGCTTCCTAAATGTCTGTCAGGCGAGCTCGCCTTCTGGGACCGCAAACTCGAGCTGCAACCAAGCGATAATGCCAAACACCATACGTTAATTGTATTAGCGAAATTATATTACAGAGAATCTATCCAGACTATATGATGTATAAGCTGGGTAAATGCAGCCATGTTTGATGGAGATTTTAGGAAATTTGTGTGTCATAATATCCTCAAATTGATTTTGCTACGTTTTAAAGTTTTCTCTCAAGAATTAAATTGTTAATGGTGTGCCTTTCACTGTATAAAAGTCTAAAGTAATATTCGCAGTTAAAAGTTTTGAAATGAACGGTAGGCAACTTTTAATTTAGTTTTCAGATTAATCGACAAAGAGGTGTGATAAAACTAGAGGTGATGACGATGATGGTACCTTTGTCCAAAGATCAATTTCATTTACTTATTAGAGACTACTACAATCCATGTCAATGTCTAGACTAGACATTGTAAAGACTAGACTCGAGAGGTAGTCACATGGGCAATGTTCAACAATATCGCTCGACTTTGAAAATACAAACATGGTTTCAATGTAAACTACAAAGTCAGACAAAGAAAATCTCACCGAAGGCTTAATTTGAGAGGTGGTCGGAACCTATTCACATCCCCACATAAACTTCACTGTTACCTGCTCAGCGCGCCGAAGGACCTTAGCGAAAGTACCTATATCTAAGCAACTGCTTGGAATTTTACTTTGAAATTTTAACAGCAAAATCCAAACATGTAGAAGTCAAACTAGCTTATATCGTTAAAACAAAATAAGTTTTATCCAGTCCAACTTGTTATTGATCTAAGAAGTTACACTGAAAATTTCATAAACTTTGAACATTAAATCACGTTTTTAATTGAAAATCCGTTTTAGGAGAGGTAGAACTGGGTCTTAAGCCCCTCCGCGCGATGCTGTGCCGAGCAGTGGTGAAGATCAGCTGACTGTTGAGCAAGCAGGAAGTTCCGTGTTTCCCGGTTGCCTGTGTTATGTTGTTTTCTGGTTGTCTCGGGTTTTGTTATTTTGTGTGATGAAGATAGATAATTTAAAAAGTAGTGAGCGAGATAATATGGTCATATTACTGCTACTGTATTAGACATCAGACGCCGAAGTTCAAATGCAAATTGCACTACACGCTTGTTTTGAGGTCACTATGCGCAATTTGTTTAATTTTTTTGGTAAGTGACTGCTGAGTCATTGAACATGTGTTTATTTATTACGAATTTCGTAAAATTGCGTATCAGAGATAGATGCGGGTCACATTTCACCGTAAACATTGTGGCACATTATGAAAACAAGTGGGGAGCGACAATCAATATGATCATCGTCTATAACGAATAATAATAATACTTATTTCAAGCCAATATCTTCACAGATAACAAGCATAAACATTCACTTTAAAAAACTATATTTTCAAGGTGAGAAAATATTCAGTTAGATGGAAGCACAAAGTTTGCTTAAATGAATAGTATCTATACTCATTTCAAGAAAATTAGTTCTCTGATATGCAAGCATATTCACTTTACTAATATTAATAATATCCCTTTATTCCTAACTTGAGAAAATATTTACTTGGGGCTTTAGCAAACTACTCATTTACTTAGATGGAAACACATTGCTTAGAGTAAAGTATTTATTTTTCTAATAGTCCATTAAAAACGTTTCCGAGGGTACCTGTCTCTAATTCTTTATGTTTTTTGGGGTTCTGAATACAAATTTCAATTTTGCTACTTCTCACGGCTGTGGCTTTACAACGAAAATCGCAAAAAAACTAAAAACTTTCGACCTTCTTTCAGTTTTTTTTTGCAAAAAAAGTGATAAAACTATGTATTTTTCGAGGTAATCATTCTATACAAAAATAAAGTATGTATATTAAATTTCCTATAACAGCACTCCTGAAAAGCATTTTTTGATTAAACGGTTTGGCTGCTAGAGCGCGCTGAAAGGCCAAATTTTCCAACTTTATGTAAAACCCAGTTTTCGAGTTAGTTAAAAAGGCTAGGATTGTGCTAAAACTACATTCATTTCGCTACCTATAAATTGCACATCTTAATCACTTGTTTTGGCGAAACCGCGATATCGGGTTGATATTTTATGTCTTATTAAGCTAGCTAGTGCCGGGAAGCGTCTCAGACTTAGACCTTCATTCCTCTAGCGGCAGACAGATGGCGCGTACATTTACATTTACAATTGTGAACGATGTTGCACCAAAGTTTTTGCACTGTTGTGATCCAGTCCCCGTGTATTTTAACTACTGACCCGACCTTGGTATTTTGCATCATTCATAGCTCATAAGTATCAATAGGTGCAGCAAGACGCAACATACTATACATTAGACGCTGCAAGGTGTTCGTTACCGTGTGTAGAGTTGGATTTAGAAATTGGTAGAAGCGCCATCTGCAATGAAGCTGATATAGCCATCTCATTTCCCCCTTTGCGTCCTACAAGTTTATTTAAGACGCTTTTGTCGTACCATGCACATTTCTCGAGATTTTTAGGAGTCTCAAGGTAAAACTACCACCCAGTATAGTTTTTAATAAATAAATAGTAATAATATAGGTCTCTACTGAATTTTTGGTAAAGGGCTCTTGACATAGTGTTTTAGCGTAATGTGACCTAAAATTTCAACGCGCTCTAGCGGCTACACAGTTTGGCCAAAATAACTGATTAAGTTATATAACTTGTAGGTAATTGAATGTAGTTTTATCAGAATCAAAGCTTTTTGTACTTACACGCACATTACGTACAGTAGGAAGATTTGGCCTTCTTTCAGCGCGCTCTAGCGGCCAAACCATTCAACCAAAAAATACACTTGAGGGTGGTTTTTATAGGAAATGTAGTGTACTTTATTCTTGTTTATAATGCTCGACGTCGAAAAGTGCATAGTTTTATGACTTTTGCGCAAAAAACTGAAGAAAAGTCGAAAATGTTGAGGTTTTTTTGGATTTTCGTTGTGAAGCTATATCCGTGGGAAGTAGCAAAGTTGAAATTCGTATTCAAAAGCCCAAAAAACTTATACACTAAAAGAAAAAAAAATTACTTCTATATTTTATTCCTGGCTAAAAACCCTTTTTACTGATATGTTAACAAATATAAGAAATATGTACTCTACTATCCAGACAATAAACAATATTACTTCGAACCGAGGTTAACATTCAGTAACCCATCGCCCACCAGGCGATAGAGCGATAGGCTGCAATTTTTATGCCACACTTTAGATACGGTACTATGTATGTATTATCGGCGAGTGTCGAAGTTGGGTAAAAACCGGGTCAGAGGAAAACCTCCGTGGATAATACATTATCCAGGGTATCGATTTCTAATGCACTCGGATGAATAGGCGCACAGGTCGCGGCCGTCTCTCTTGCGGAAAGCACCTACTTGAGTTGAGCGTTCAACTCCATGCAGCGATGCATGCAGAAAGAGATGGACCGCCCCGATAAAAAAAACCGTATCATATCGGTCGATTTAGAAACAGTTGGAGACCTTTTTAATAGCGGAATTTGTCCAGGTCGCCGCTTTTGTGGGCGCATTTAGTATTCACAGTGTTCTCATTTCAATAAGCTAACAAATTTGTATGTAGTGTTAGTAACCACCCTGGTAATTAGGTTACTGGTGCATGTGGTCCTTCGAGTCGGATAATGGCCATGGCCCATGATTCCTTATAATTTAATGTCATTTGTGCAATTGCCCATAATGATTCATGACAAAAAGTATAATGGACGTGGTTAATGTATTGATGTAGAGTTTTAGCTTTACAAATGGAGCCATACATAAAGCAACATTACATTTGAAAACGTTATATAATTCAATCTACACAATAAAAGCAATTAGTGTATCAAAGAAATGCTTGAACTTACTTAATACCTTCGGAAATAAAAGCAATTGAAAATGTGTACCTTTTTTCCCCACAGTGTATAATAAATAGTTTTGAAGCGTTACCAGTTTTCAGACAATCGCCAAAACATTCTATTTGATCGATATAGGTCGCATTTGCATTACGACGGGCTTAAGTAAGAGTAAGTTAAATACTAAATTAAAGTAGAGTAAATTTTGTATACGAAATGTATTGATAAAATAATAGTTTAGCACCAGGAGCAAAATGTTTTTCATCGAGATCGCTCATACGGCATTAAAACTAGTTTGCCAGGATTTGACAGATATTTTGATTCTATGTACAGTCAGATCATCAACGTTTACCTCTGCTGTATAGTATGATAAAGTCATGCGCCAGATTTCTAAGATATTTTTTTTTAATTGACAACTTGTGACGTTATTGGATATTTAAAAAATATTCCTTTTTGACAGCCTGGTAGTATTTTGGTACTAATTCAATTTGGATTTCAAAATTTCTATTATTTTAATTACTGATATAAGTGGAGGATGATGCTTCCCAGACCAGCCCAAGTTGTTCAAAATATGGGCCAGATTTTAAAATTTTATTGACACAAACTGCGCAATACTCAAAATACTCAAAGTTATGTCAAAACTGTATGTTGTTTATATAGATATATGCAGTGTTCAAATGCCAAGTGAATTCCCTTGTCGTAAAAAAATAGGAGGTTACATAATATGCAAAATCACCAAGCGATATATCACATGTGATCGTCAATTACCTGTAACCAACAAACGGTGCTGTTGTAAGGCATCGACTGCAATATTTAGGCAACAAGCATTTCAAACGTTGAACCTTCTTTTCAAACTTTCAAACAATCTTTTACCAGATAGTTTGAAATTTAAATTTATATATCATATACAGTGAGCGCATAAAGTCTGGAAACATGACAAAATCTCTGAACGGTTTGTTATTTGAAAATATTCTCGTCGATTTTTAATTATCAAAATATACATTTTTACATTAAATTTAATTCCCGACCTTCAATTGTTTTCGACTTATAACGTCATCGACATTTATTTTTAAATGGCAACCTTATATGTTTTGACCTCTATTCAAAGATCTGTTAATTGTCTTAAAGGCAATCAACAAAATTATTGATAACTTTTGTTTGGTTATGGAAAGCGAATAGGCGTCTTCGATTGTTTTATTTGCGCTGAATTCCAATTGGAGATCAAAAGACGCATATCACGTGAGGTTATGGCTTTTTTACGCTTCTTTTATGGAGCTGTTCGCACCCATCTTAAAGATTGCTGCAAATGCTACCAAAGCATTTGGTAACAAACTTTAGGAATTTCAGGTAACAGTGCAAAGACTAAGAGGATTACTATGAGACCATTTTGTTCAGGCTTCTAGGACAATGGGTTCAGGTATAACTGTAAATATTTACAAATTTATAGATACCACCTGTTTATACCAAAATAGTGCTTTTTACACTTTTATCGCATTATTCCAAAGTTTTGCGCGATAGGAAATTTGAGCACAGATTCCTTTTCAGGGCAATTGATACTACCTTAAACGCAATTTCATATTCAATTCACAAAAGCAATTGTACTTAAAATTATCATTTTTACATTTGCCCTTTTTTCGAAAATTTTCTTGTGTGGGGCCATTAAATATTTCCGATGCCATTTAGACAATTAAATGATCTACCACAATCAGTAAGAAAAAAATGGGATTGCCATTTAAAAAAAGTGTCGATGAGGTCATAACTCAGTAGCAATTGATGGTCGAAAATTTAACTTTTCATAGAAATCTGTATTTTAATAATTAAAAATTAACGGGTTGGAGCATTTGTTACTGTATAATATTGTTTTCGTTCTCTGTTACTTTAGGTTCGTCACAAACTTTTATAAAGGTCTCAGTTATGTAACTACTCACGCAAAATGCCAAGTGATACTAGTATTTTCTTTTCTAGCAGAATCTGAGGGCTGTAATAAATGCTTTCTTGCTACTTAAAAAGTCTCCATCCATAATTATTCATTCAGAATAATTTATTCAAAATGAACTATATCCGCTCTGAAATATCCCCATATCAGGTAATCACTGAACTTTAATATGGCTTGAAAACCTTGTATGTTTCAGTCTTGTTGGTTACTTTATAAATTATTCAAAAATGTTTTATGTAACGCAACTTTATAACAGGAAACAATTTATTCTATTTCTACATTCTATTGTAACTTAACGCCCGCGCGGGCATTAAGGGTTGCCATGGTTATATGTCAAATATATCAAATATTTGTCAATCAAATTGTAAATTTTAAGTCTTCAATGTCAATTATTGGCGATTAAGGTTATAAGTTTGACAATTAATTGTCTGTATTGTCACTCAACTCCGAATTGTTTGTATTGTTAGTCAACTCCGTAGATACGCATGTCACTTGATAACGTTACTAATATTTATTAATATTATTCAAACGGAGGAACAAAACCGTTGTAGGACATAAAATTTTGTATGCAACCTCGGGCAATACTTGATATTTATACCCGCGGGGCATAAACATCCGTGTAATGCCCTTGTGTATGATAAAAAAAGAAATAAATGCACTCTTATTTCTTATCTTTACTGTGACTACATCGTCAATAATCAACGACACATTTGAAGCACAAACACAAAACTCCCCACCTATTTCCACCTACTAAACACTCAATCCGTTATCTACCCTTTCGCCCATACAACCCTTGTTATCTCTAATACCATTCGACGTAATGTAAACACCAAAATTACCCCCTTATCGCATTTTACCGCATGAAAACCGTAATGGGACTCGCCGACATTTCTCCGCAAATACTTCCCGATACCGGAAGTGCGGCAAACGCAAACCCTCCCCCCCACCAATCGTTTTCCAATTTCGCGCAATTTTCCCGACAGCAGGCCTACACAACCTCCCCCGCCCTGCTATTTCCACCCCAAAAAGTGATTGAATTCGATCAGAGTTGCGCTCCTCCCGGATGGGAAACCGGTTTGACGTCATCGGTAGCTCGTTGTGACGTCACTACGAGGCGTCGACCCACTTTTGCGATGGCCTGAATTGGGTCAGACCGGAAATGGTGGGCCCGTTCAGGGACGCGTCGCCACACGGGTCATTCACGTCGCGACGGCTCAATGGAAATTATTTTCCTTCGCGACGGTCTGACGTCAGACGCGTGAGAAAATCTCGGATGATGCAGAATGTGGAAGAGTTGGTAGGGACGTGTTATGTTAGGAATCGATGAAGTAGATAACTCAATGGAGGAAATAAGTATGCAGGGTGTAAAAAATATAGTAACTGCAAAAAATAAACTACGAACATATTTTTTTAATAAAACTTGTCCACATTGTGACGTCACAAGCTATAAAATTGAACTCTTCTCTTTGAAAACGATTCTCATATAACAGTAAAAGGAAGAACTTTTGATTCAACAAAACCACATAAGCATAAACATGTCGACAAAATATTTCTATACCATCTGTAGACTCATGACGTCATCTATACATTTTTTGCCCTTTTTGATATTCATAGAATATTTAATAAGAAAATATTCTAACATAAGGCATTTTGGTCAATTTCTTTGCGCTGAATACAAATCCTATTTTTGGAGCAAAGAAAACTAAGGTTCTTTTGTGATGCTGTTAATTTCTTTTTGTCATTGGAATCAGCCGCTATAAATTCGCAGAAATTACCAACATCACATCTTTTCAGGATTCCAGAGGTATCAACATATTCATTAATTTTTAAAAGTTTTTTCTCGAAAATTTGCTATTGTAAACGCCCCAAACTCAGACACTGTCGTATTTTCCGACATATTTCTGTTTAGTTGGATAAAATAAGAAATCTACGACATTGAACTTTATGTTAGGACATCCAGTTTGTTGATTTGACATTACTCATAGCAACCCACAATCGTTTCTTATTCTACCAATGTTCTAACTGTCAAAATATAACCCTAAAGTTTGACCGATCTTGATAATTGAGTTTTATGCTAAACGTTGATTTTTTCCTTATAAGGTGCTTGCAAATCGACTTCATTCTAAATCGCTACAGAATAATAGTAATTCCGAAAATTATAATAATATCTATTTAGGCTGAGTAAAAATGCTTTATATTTTCATAATAATACGGTACACTCCTTTAACCACTATAATTTACAAATTTAGGAGTGTAGAAATTAAGTAACTGTAAATATAGCACGTCCAAATACCCAAATAAAGTAAAAAGAAACTGTTCTTCTAGTGCTTGGAGAGAATATTTATTAATAAAAAAGAAGAAAGCCCAAAAGAAAATCATTCTAGAGAAATACGATAAGGAACAGAATAGAAAACTGCGCCAAGAAAACACCTATAATTCCAGATGCAAGAAACATTAAAATAGAGATGAGGGAGAAGAGGCAGACTAAATAAGACTAAGGACTTATTTTATACTGTGTTTCATAAAAAATGGTAAAACATAAATGTTTAACATTTCTTAATAATAAATCTTATTTAACAATATTTAAAACACTTAATATATATGTTTATATTTATCGGATAATGTCTGAATTTATAACGTTTACCTTCCACTATGGACAAAATCCTTAGTGAAAATCATTTTGTGCAACATTCTGAATGTAACTGTTCCTTCTGGCAACACATAATAGAAGTTTCAATTCGAAATAACGATTTTAGGCTGTTATTTCGAATAATTACAACTCTGGACATGGCATATTTATAATGATACTCAGACAGATTCTAAAATAATTTACGAAAAGGAAAAAAAAATAAGTGTAATGAAATAAATCGCTCATATTGTAAGAATGTAATTTTCTCGGTACGAATCATATCAATAAAACTAGCATATCTTAGAAATCATGTATTTGAATAAGGTAAAGGCAAATACTTCTTTTACTTGTAAACCTAATCTTTTATTTATTGGTTGCGGGATACTTTTGGTATCAAACAATGATCTCGTCAAAAAATCTATTTTGTTTTGTTTTTTGATAGTTAAACCAATAGGTAGTAAAACCAAACAAATTGGATGTTTTTTAAACTATATCACATATTATAATGTAGGGAGTATTTTAAAAACCATCCGCGCCATTTAACACTGCCATAGCCATAGCCAGTATTTTAATTTAACCTGGTGGTAACAAAAAATGAGAAATGTTTAAAGTTGAAAAAATATTCATGAAATATTACCTAAACTTTATCTTTTAGGTTTACTCTTGAGCAAATTTAGCAATTTCTGGTTTTGCAACCAGCTTGTTAAAACAAAATTCTGATTAGGTATAGTTACGTCTATTTGGTGACATACTGTATAACATAATAAAATTGATATTCACTAAAACTGGTTCTACCAATCCGAACACAAGTTTTTGAATGATTGGTTTGGATTTTATGTTTACATTGAATCAATACATTTTGGCCATGAAAATAAATGAATTAATTTCCTTTAAAATAATGTGCCCAAAGGTACTAGATGTTCAGATGTCATTAATTAAAATCACTCAATAAAATGACAAGATTTTCTAATCTGAATAAAGTATTTCTGCGGTAATCTTCAAAAACATTGTATGTCGGTCCACAAACAAGAACGATTTTGCAGTCACATGGAGGAAAAAAATGTTCAAATATTCGCGCAAGCCATGACGCAGGCAACAACTTTTTATGTTATATATAAAAAATGATGTTATTATTCTTTATCAACATCGTAACCCAATAACTTTTTTTTATTGAATATGCGTCGATAGAATTATTATATACAACTAGCTATTAATACCAAAACTAATAATACCAGTCAAGCTAAATATAAAACGTGTTACTTCTTTTTTTATCTCGATTTACCGGGTCAATGTAACAAATGTCACGAGTTTATCTCGAACATACATAAATAAAGCCACAATGCACATAATTTCGGGAAGTTAAACCTCAGTTAAAACAAAACTTTTAAATAGTAAAATCTTATCAAATTCTATATCAGTACAATCTTACCTACTCTTGCTTATTTTTAATCCGCTCAGATTTATTGCAAAGCGCTGTATTAGGTATTTATATAACAATTTTTCTGTCTCGAATGATGATTTTATTTCTTGTTATTGTGTTTGCAAGCCAAGCATTCATCCAATAATGAGGTATTAAATAGTGATGAGTGGATTTATTTATTGGCGTTTCGAGGCACACCACATTGGCTTGGAGACGTTGATAAATACATAGTTATCATTTATAGTTATCAACAAATGTAAAGATGTCTCAATAACAGCGCAAGATTTGAATAGCGCGCTATTTTGGCTGTTATGATTCGATAGGTTAACGAGTGAGACAGGTCGATAGGAGACAGATGGAAGTTAGTAAACCTGGAGTGCTGCACGAGACAACAACGTGTCCTTATTGTTAAATATTACTGTCAAAATGGTGAAAGTTTGGTTGCTACAATTACAAACGTAAATTGCGTCCAATAATCGGTCGAAATAATGTTCCAAATTCATCCACTGTGAATGGAATGGTCACAAATTATGAAAGTACTGGTTTAGTAAAACACACAACGTGCGCTCGTAAGGCACAAAGACGAGAAACCATTAAAATTCTGCTGGATGTGACTATGCTTGTGCACAAAGTACCAACGGTTGTTGGTACACAAAGGCAGATGAGAACAACAAAGAGTGCATGCCAATTTTGTGGACAAAAATGTCCACATTATAAATCACTATAAGTATTTCAGTACTTTGCTAAAGAAAACCACGTTAAATTTAAAATTCAAATCATGAAGAAATTTTATAAAACATGGTAAATGCTTTCATATTATTCGTATATTTTACAGCATCGATATTTCGGAATGTTACTCGGTGGTTGGGCTAGAAGGGGCCTCTCGAATTTGTCGTTTTGTATAAAACGAAATGCTCCAGAAGCCAAGGCGGGATCGATAGCAGTGGGTTTACCTCACCGGGTTGGGAATAACAAAGGGCCTTCCTGCCATAGTCGTCCTTCCCCCCTTTGCCCCCGTTTTCGGGTTTCGGCCGCAGCGCGGCTAAAATAAAAATTCCTTTGAGTGTTGTATGTATTCCGGGCTTCGCTTTTTGTGTGCGCTGTCTGAAGGGCCTACATTCCGATTGCTGTTTAAATTTAAATTGCTAAGAGCGGCAGAATTGTTTTTCGAAAACACTCGCTATGCCCTCGGAATGTGTATGAATTATTTCATCATTTAAGCTTTGATTTAGTTACGTCTCAGAAGTGTGTTTCAGATCTGGCATACTATCATGCTTTTTAAGAAGCTTTAGTAGTAGTTTTAATGCAAACGATAAACATTTTTTGGCTGAAAAATTGTATTGCACAGTGTGCGCCAAAAAGTTGGAACCATATGAGAAGCCTTTTTATTATTAATTTCTCAGAAAATTTTATTCTTCATAAAAGTTTCTGCTTGGCCTAAAACCAAAAATGCAGTTATCAAACTTTAAGTTTTATTAGCCATATACAGGCTGGTTCAGAAGATTTGAATTAATGATAAGAGTAAAGTGCCTTTATTTTCATTTTTGCCTTTAATTATTAAACAAAATGAATTATTTAACCAAAAATTATAATTCCTGTAGAGAAGCGGCAACAATTTTTAACGAGAGACATCCCAACTAACATTTTCAACAGCCAACAGTCACTAAGATTTTTAAAAAAATTAAAAAAGGGTTGAAAATAACTTTAAAAGTTCGCATACTCCATGGGTAAATGATCAAGAACGTCGACTACAGGTAATGCAGATTATTGTTGAACCACCACAAACTTCTCTTAGAGGAATGGCTCGATTGCATCCACAGTATCCGCCACTACAGACAGAAGAATTTTGAAGGTAAATAAACAAAGACACTACATGCCAAAATTTCTCCACAAAATGCAAGACCGAGATTTAGATACCCGGATGTATTTTGATGATAGAGAGATCATTTATGAAACATGTGATTTTTCAGCGACGCATCCACATTTGCCTCGAATGGAACTGTTACTAATGCGGTGGTGGGCTGATGAAAATCCTAATTTTCCTTTTTTTGTGTTTCATGCACGTGACCAATATTCGTTTAAGACGAATGTCTAGTCCGGCATCGTTAATAATTGTATTATTGGTCCATTTTTCTTTCGCAATAATGTACATTCTGAGAGGTACTTGCATTTTCTTCATAATGATTAGAGGATTATCCTTTGGAGCTGCGCGGAAGGATGTACTTTCAGCACGATGGTGCTGAAACACGTTCCCTTTTTTTATGGCAGGTGGCTGTGATTTCAAATTTGAATATAATTTTTACTCCTAACGAACTTTTCCAAATAGCATTTGTCGGAAATAATGAAAATAAAGGCACTTTACTCTTATCGTTAATTCAACTTTTCCGAACCAGCCTGTATATGGCTAATAAAACTAAAGTTTGATTACTGCATTTTTGGTTTTAGGCCAAGCAGAAAGTTTTATGAAGAATAAAATTTTCTGAGAAATGGATAATAAAAAAGTATTGTATATGTATTGAAGAGTTGTTTATGAATATTTTCTCATTGTGTAATCTGATTATACAAGTAGTTTTAACATTTTAATCATTTTTTCTACTCCTATTGAGGAATGCATTCATTATCATGGCAATTTATGATAAGTAATAGTAACCATTCCCCACACACATGGCAAATATTTCATTCCTGGCTCGTCATACCCCGCCAGTAGTGAGAAATATTTCATTCCTCACGGCTTTAGAACCAATCACAGCTCTGGATTTTTCATTTCCAAATTGTTGATACACTGCTTAGCGATATTGTCAAGGCATTGACACCGTCGCTAAGTGACAAGGCGCACCAAACAATTTTAATCTGTCAAAATCCTGTAAACCGTCATAGTGACATACAGCTGTCCCTATATGCACAAAAATTAATTTATAAAATTTCGTTGCATGGTCGTAGAAAAAGTATAGTATTCCATTCGCAAGTAATGGCAATTTCTCACTCGAACGCTTTGCAGCACTCGCCTACGGCTCGTGCTGCAAACTTCGTTCTCGTGAGAAATTGCTTACATTACTTGCTCATAGAATAATATACTATTATTCGGGTTAATGACAAAAGTCACTAATATAAAAAATCTAATAAACATAATGTTATATTCTAGAAACTTAATGTATTTTTAAAGATTTATTGGAACACTTATTGACCTCTAAATTGATTTATAATTTGTGTTATGGGTTTACATTATCGATAATTGTGATGCCAGTAATGGCAAAATTGACCGAGAGGACAAGTTGAAGATGGACAAGTTCAAAAATCCCTTGAATATCTAATGTTTCTTATAAGACTATACTTTCTAACCAAGTTTCATTAAAATCTAAGGACCACATGTAGATAGATACTTGTATAAAAGAAAAAGGATATTCTTCTCCAGGAATGATGAAGTTTATTAAAAAGATATATCACAATACCGGTTTCGGGTCACCCCGTCGTCAGTTGCAAACTACAACAAATAATAGAACAGACAATTACAACACTACACATTAAAAAGGCCGAACTCACATACCGTCAATAATTGAAAAATACATGCGCGCTATATTAGACATTGTCACTAGATACTATGTCTGTTGATACTGATAGGCAATGGAAGACTGGAACGTGTGGTGTAGTATTATGGCGGGAAAGGGAGTTGTTGTCTTAATATGTCTTAATAAAGAACGGAAAGAAGCATCTTTATATGTTTGAGATGTGTAGCTAGATTTTGGTATGATAACGTCTGTGGCAAAATGTGGTCTAAATGACATCACTGATATTAATACTAAAAGAATGTTTTTAAGATTTTTAAAAGTACCGCCCGACATCCAACAACTCCCTTTCCCGCCGTAATACTACACCACACGTTCCAGTCTTCCGTTCATTGCCTATCAACAGACATAGTATCTAGTGACAATGTATAATATAGCGCGCATGTATTTTTCAATTATTGACGGTATGTGAGTTCGGCCTTTTTAATGTGTAGTGTTGTAATTGTTTGTTCTATTATTTGTTGTAGTTTGCAACTGACGACGGGGTGACCCGAAACCGGTATTGTGATATATCTTTTTAATAAACTTCATCATTCCTGAAGAAGAATTTCCTTTTTATTTTATACAATTGTGATTCCAATGATGAATATGGAGTTATTTCTTGCCAATCTAGATAGATACTGTTATTTCTGACGTATACTGACCCTTATTAATTTTGTTGATTATCTTAAAGGCGTGTGATAACTTTCATTAATTTGTTTGCAGTGCTGAGAAAAAATATCAAAATCGGTAAAGGATTACAAAAGTTTTTGTACAGCAAAGCCAAAATTAGGTATTCCTAAAGTAGGTATTCCTAGAAACTGTATCTTTCACAAACATTCAGAAATTTATCCTCGATTCTCTGGTACTACAGAAATCACTACACAAGCATATCCACATTCAGATTCCACAATTCAAAATATACTTATTGTAGATAAACCAACGAACAGCTGACTACGACTGACTAAGATTAATGAAGGTCAATGTCAGTGTGAGTGAAAAACACCAGAATGGAACGAGACCGATATATTTCCGGCTGCGTTGTTGTTGTCACCAGTTGCACCACAACTGCGGAAGGTTGTTGACGATTTTCTTGTGCTGAACAGGGCCGGACGCAGTTTCTATTTATTAATTTTCTCAAGAATGCGTGAAGCTAGACAATACGATATTTGACAAAACATGTTTATTACGTTAACTTTGACCACTAAAACATTATTTTGGTTCTTAGTATAACAACATTTAGTATTTTCTTTTTCCGAACATCTCAAAAGCCTGTCGTAATCTTAGTATTTTTCTTAAAAAGTTGTGTTAAATTCATCAAAATCGATCAAAGATGCCTACATTAAACATTGAATAGTGAAGCTAAAATTTCAATGTTTTCTTTGTAACTGTGATCTTTCACAAATAATCAAATTGTCGGTAAAAGATTACAAATGTTATGTATGGAACATCAAGTAGTTAAGACAGTGTTACAAAAACGCAAATCATCGCAAATCAATACTGATTATTGTAGTAGAAAAACGGATAAAAACTGCTAGACACAAAATTATTCAGCATGTTATTATTGCTAGTATACAGTTTGCACACGAGTATTATTTTCATTTATATTCTATTACTATGGTGTTCATTACTTAACCTCAACCACAACGTGCTGCTATTCAAGGTAGGTATTCCCCATTTTGTTTACAACTTGAAATTGATACATACCTACCATTCGCATTACAATAAATTATTACATAATTTGTATCGAGCACATTACAAAGATCTACGTAAAATTTGGAAAGTTGAATCTCCTTATTGCATGAACTATTCATTCTAGAATACAGCAACGGTTTCCAGATTTTCAGCATTGTCCCCACACAACACCGTATTGAGAAATAACAGTTGCTTTGTCATAACAGCTCTCTTTGTTCGATATCTCACAAAATCCTTGTATAACTCGAACCATACGACGCAATATCTATCGTCGCTATTTTGCAATAATGTAACTCTATCTTAGTTAACTAACCAACTAAGCCATGTAATTGCTCATCGATGTATTGACGTTAATTGATCTAAACCCGTAATTTATTCAAAGCTAAAAATAAACAATGCCAAGAATCATTAGCTCTCTGCATTAGTCACGTTTCCAGGAGAACCGCAAGCAATTGACGTCTACCATTTGCGTTTCTCTTATTTTAATTGCTATTGTAATGTTTTCAGACGTAGTTTAAGTGACTTATGTCACATAAAAGCGAAGAAATTAATTAAAATAGCCATAATCGTTAGAACTTGGATTATTTACTCTTGCATGTTTTATCATTATTAAAATAATTAAAAACTAAGTTTTTCGCGTGGTTCTTAGCAGTTGAATTAGAATAACACTTCGGAAAATTTGAAACCCAGCTGGATTTTTGTATATGGGTCGTTCCTTTACAAATCGTACGGATTTTTACACCATACTTTTTCATGGCATTTTCTCGGAACTTTAAAAATAAAATGCCATTCGACAATTACTGTATAATGTAGATGAGTAAAGATCTAGCAATTTTATATTAAACTACACTCGCCAGACCATAGAAAGGAAGACAGAAAACAATTGCGAAAGATCTTTTTCCAAACTTTTCGCTTTTTTTGTCCAATTTATGTGGCCTGTCTTCTTGTGTAAGAGGGGAATCCGGATTTCTGGCGAAAAAAAAATTTCTACGCGGTATTTTATTATTTAAAATCTTAAGAATGTGTGTACGAAGTTCCAAAGCAAAATTTGCTAAATTAAACAAGTTATAAGCAATTAGCCGACCGACCGACGGCGCTCAAGGGCCAAAAATACGGAGCGCGCGGATCGGTCGGATCGCGCGCTCAACAATTTTTCTGCTCGAGTTAAAAATTGTTCAAGCCAAGAAATCTTGCAGTGTGTGGTTTATTATTCTGTAAAATGCTCTCGTTAACAGTCATGGATAAGAAACATTCAAGAAAAACTCCTTCACGTGCTCACAGACTACAAAAATGAAAATTTTCTGGGAATTCACACTCGTGAAAGAAAAGCATTTGCTAGTACGTCTTCCGATAAATTGTCGATATCGGAGGACGAAGAAATTATAGTGCATAGATTTCGGAGACGGGATATGGAAAAAGAGGGGTTACACTACTGTGAGTTTTGGGAATTAGAATCTGGCAACATGACAATTCTATCGATGTAAATACATACAGACAACTGTACTACGAATGATAATGGGTCAGCGGGAAAAATAGTGGATTCTACCAAAGACATACTCCGACGACCGTAGAAATTGCATGAAGTGGTACGCTAAATTTTAATTGGGACACAAAAACCTTCAAAGCAATGTGAAAAAGAAACAAATAAAAAGTTGTGGAAGATGATAATTTACAGCTCAATACTATATATAGAGCGTTTACGTGGTATGGCTGTCTGTCTGTTCAGGTTCTCTAAGAAAGAGGGTTGACCGCAGCCCCGGGACTACTAACCTGTATGGGTTCAAATGGTGTGCGGATATATACTTCGCAGGGGCTGTGGGTCGAGAGAGTTGCTAGAACGGTGTTTTGGTGGTGACACTCAAAACAACAACCAAAACTTCCACTGTCTGGCGCCTCGCACCGAAAAATCTTCATCGTGGCTCAAAATAAGGAATTTATAATAAAGGATTTTCTGCCGTTCTTAAAACTAGTACAACAATAGGAATCGTTATTGAATTCAAATTTTAACTGGATGTTCAGTAAACATCCAGTTATCGTTTGATGAACCATAAAGACAATAACTTATTTACTGTTGTTATCATAGAGAAAACATTGTCAATTTTGCTGAGAAAAATCGATATTTTGAGTTTGACAAGTCACCTTTTCCTCAAATATGAATATTTTTATTTTGTGGTTCATCAAACGATAACTACTTATGTATCTAGTAGGGCGCTATTCGATATTTTTATTTCAGATCACCCGGAGTGGCCCAATGAAGCCAACCAGTGACCGGGGATCTTCGCGCAGTGTCGTGGTCACGGGTGGCTAGTGAGAGTGATTCATCATATTTCTTTTATATTTTTTTTGTGGTAAATACTCGAAAAGCTAATAAATATTTGTGCCAAGTTTGGAAAAGATCTATTGTATAGTATCGCCAATAAAAAATTCTAAAAACACTGGTAATTTTAGAGGAAAAAATCAGAATATCCCCTTAAAACATAACGACATAAGGTCTATGAAAATTCAAGATCGTTTAAGTTTTCAATCGTATCAAAAAAGCATAAATTATGTACTTTCACTTTTGTGCGTAAGCAGTTTCTAGAAACTATGTTTCCAAATATACGTAGGATGTAAACGTATGGAGGTGTTCGATCGCAAATTAGTTGACTATCGGGCCTAAAATGTGTACGATGTGTGTACAGCTAATGATAGACAGCCAAATTACATATTGATTAGTCGATTTGACCGAATATAGAACGCAACTCGCAACGAAAACTAATAAATAAACTACAAGCTAATGCTCGCTCGAAGGAACATTGTTCCGTACTATTTTATGTTTACCGTGCGGGAAAATACCGACCCTCGGAAGTCGTTCGATATTTTTTCCGGCGTTCCTCGTCTTTATCAGTTTGGTTCCGAGGCTGCTGAAATTTCTGGTTTATAAATTATTAATACTGGAGATATGAAGTACTTAAAGTGTCGTAATGTCGAATTTACCTCAGTGTTCGGTATGAATGAGGTTATAAATAATAAAACTTGAAGGATTGTTAGAAATTTATACTGATATCCGAATGGATTAAGTACTGAGAGTATTAATTGAAATATTGTGTAAAAATATTGTTAGAATCAATTGTTCAGACGCCTGAGAGAAATAAGGAGTTATAGTTATAGTTATAGCAGAAGGATTAAGCATTAAAATAAAAATATGCTTATTTATTAGGACCGGTGATATTACTTAAAGACAGACTGAGTATATTTATAAAAATTATAAATTATTTTATTTGTTTGCGAAGGAAACATGTTGACACATAATTTGAATTCTATGATAAGCTCGAAGTTACCGACAATAAATAATAATTGCCTTGTTTTCGTATTCTAACAAAGTCAACATTACTTCTTTTAATGTATTTTCAGTGGTTCACAAGGTCTGAAAATTACCGGGGAATGATTTTTTAATTGTCCCCTGAATCTTAGGATTAGAAGTGGCCTTTATTTTCGCTTGGATTCCCAGGCTATTTGTTAACTTTCGACAAATAAATTATTATGTCAATTATAATTTATCATACCTAACATAGGTAAAAGGAAGTTAGGACCAGAAAAAGCAAGCTTAAGTTCGGTAATTTAAAGTTGACCTTCAACACTAATTCATCGCAATTCACGCCACACAAAGAGTTCTCCAATCTCCAAATGAATGAAAAAAGAACCGTGATGCATTGCGTCAGTGCAGCAAACAAAGATTGACGCAAACAGTCAACATAATAATAACATAATTAAGTACTGTTGTTTAATACGTTGTAATAAATTGTATTTCGTTGGTCAAACTGCAAAACTTCGTATGTGCGTACGTGGCAAGCACACAAAATGAGCTCAAAAAGTTGTTAAAAACAACTGTTATTTTTTGCCACAAAATACATTTTTAAAGAAAATTATACATAGTTTATTTACTAATTATTAACAAAAGTTTGGCTGACGATGGGCTGTCATTGTTGAAAGATATGCAAAAAGAGAAATATGCAGTTTCATTGTAGATGCCGCTGCAATTGGTGAAAATGAGGTTAAGTTCATGTTTTAAATAGGAATACCCAACTTTTTTTATCAAATTGCGATTTTGCGCTAAACAAGAACAATATTTTGTCTGAATATTTTTTTCGTACGATGCGTCTATCAAAAATTTTTTGACGATGGAAGTTTGTGGCGTCTGCGGTAGTTACAACCGCTGCCACTGCATGGGATGCGCTCGCCGTCTGGCAGTCAAAGCGACGACTGTCATGTCTAATCATGGTACAACGTAGGACTCGACCTTCGTATTTTACATGAAAGACGTGGTTAGATGTACATGTAACCACGTCTTTCATGGGAAAGATGTTTAGATAATTAGTTTGACGTCAATGATCTTAAATGTATGTCTAAAATGTTTTCATCTCTATGTACCTACATGAAGTGTCTGTTATATTTTGTGTTTTTCATTTGACCTTTATGTTGAACAACGTGGCTAAGGACGTTGGTACGGCAACTTTTACACTTTCACTGATGATGCCCTTGATTGAAAGGGCGAAACCGATCTGATATAAATAAATTATAAGTTGCAAAAAATAGGTGTTTTACTTTACTATAGTAATAATTTGCAATGTGGATCTTCACTTAATTAAAAAATAAGTAAACGAAAAAGATTTTTTTAAATAGCATGTACAGGCTATACTTATAGTATGGAAACATGAGAAAATCTCAGAGGCGGTATGTTATTTTAAAAAACAGGTCGGTTGTTAATAATTAAAATAATTTCTTTTGTGATAATGTCAATTTCCGACCGTAAATTTTTACTGAATTATGACGCCATCGATAAGTTTTGTAAATGGCAACCCCAGTTTTTTCTTACATATTTTGGTAGATCTTGTATTTGTCTAAATGGAGACGGAATTATTTATTGCCCTGCAAAAAAAATCCGGGCTCCAAAATTTTGTATCGCGTAAGATTTTTGAGAAAATCGAGATCCTAATGTAAGAAAACGCGATTTTGGTCATTGTTACTAATTTATATCAGCTGAACCCATTATCATAAAAATTTCAAAATGATCTCATAGTAAACTTAAATGTGTACATTTTTTTCCTAAAATCCTGAAAGTTTGTTTACAAATATTTTTTGAAGCATTTACGGCAGTTTTAAAGTGTCGTGCACTCGGCTTCATAAACGAAACAACAAAAAACGTTATAACTTGACGTGATATGCAATTTACAAGCTGTGTAACTTTCAAGACAATTAACAAATCTATCAAGATCAGTTAAAAAATATGTGTGTGCCATTTAGAAAATGTGTTGTTGCCGTCATATGTTGAAAACTTATTGTAGGTCAAAAAGGTACGTTTATACCGTACATCCAGAAAATCAACTATTTCTTGTACATGTAATCGTTTCAGAAATGTATGGGATGTGGACGACAGTGTTCTGCCAATATATTGCCCTATTAGTTTTACAATAAAAATTACTATTTTCAAAATTAAAGTTGTTAAAGTGTGTAATATTTACAATATAGCAGGCTTTTCATTTTTTTCCTATAGCTAACATTATCAAATAAAATGGCGAAGTACAAATAATTATACTTGTTAGCTATTTTGCTCGAAAATTGCTTACTGTACTTTAAGACTAAGTACTATTTAAATAACCGTAATTTTCGCCACTGTTTTCAACTTCGGGTATCCAAGGGAAATATTCATACATTATTTAAAACGTCCAAATAAAAATTCACAGAAAATTTAGTTTTTTTGTATAGTCTCTCTATATTTTTTGTCCTGATGAAGAATCCCAAAGTAAACATGAAACTTGGTAGTTTCTCATATATTCTGAAAGTATGTTTAGGAGATTGTTCTTAATTTGTCCTCCATATTTCAGCAGTACGTATAAAATATCGAAATATCAGAACCACAAACAATGACGCAGACAAAAACACTAAAATAATAATAAAATAATTACCGTATCACTCAGTTCCAGTTCGAGTGAAAACCCCATTATACAAACTCAAAACTTCGACAACTATAAAGTTATAAATATCTTAGTGGGATGAGAGACGGGTACTAGACGGTTCATGTCGCCGGTTATTTCGCGGTGCAGCAACGAAGGAAGTGGACGTCGCGGCGCATCACCGTTACAGACGGCGGCGGCCGCCCCCACTAAATAATACAACGGCAGAACAACCCACCCCCCTCCCCCCATTGGGGTTGATCACGCGACGGTTTCGATGCGGTTAGATCACAGAGGGTTAGATGTCAAAGTCAAAATGTTGCCCAGCCCGTACGAGCCGATATTTCCCTGTGACAGGTTATATTTAACCCTTTTCGCATGACTGAAGGGCTCCTCTTCAAATCGATGCCAAATCAAGCAGACGTCGACTGATGTATACGTTTGAATCGGTAATCCTATTCCCCGAAGTGGGGTTTGATGTTAAAATTAGGTTTTAATAACGGCGTTTATATGGAACGTAAATAACTCACCTTCTATTTTAGTTTCATAATAGCCATATTGTGACACTGTTTTTAGTTCCATAAGGAAAATCGTAGTTTACATTTTTTAGCTTACATTACATTTCATTTAAGTGTATACCATATTAAATAAAAATTCCAGTAATTATTTGGCTTATTTGCAAAATCTTTCAAAAATGCTAAGACTAAACCTCCAGTTCCTTTTAGTAACTTCTTGTTTTGCAAGATTGATGACATTGACGTCAAGTGTCACATAAGGCTGACTGACATCTCAATCGCTATTGGCTCGCCTAAATCGTATTTGCGAATTTTACCACAACTACCAACTGTTAAAGATAAAACTACTCTAGATTGTAAAATGACAACCGCAAGGTAGAAAAATTAGTATATACCTAACACTCGTTTTATAAGACGTATTGGCGCACTCGTTCCATTTGGGCAAACCAACTCGTGCGCCAATTTTGTCTTATAAAACTTGTATTATAATATACTAAACTCTGTCCAATCAAAACACAGTTTTCGATTCGGTGTGACGTTTGTGATTAAAACGTCAACGGATTTTATTTGTCAAAAGCCAATATGTCTGAGATTAGTCTTTACAAACGGGTGATTTTATTACGATTTTGTTATGTAGGATAAAAAGTTATGTGTGCACCACGCCCAGAAAGTGCTTTTTTCGAGGCTCAAGAAGTGCCCAGGCTCGCTAAGCTCGCATGTGCAACTCTCCTCTCGACCCGGAAAAGAACCACTTTCTCGGCTTGGTACACAATATACATACTATTATCATCCTACGTATGATAAAGTAAAAATTGTAACTTTAGAAAATGGATCTCAATCAGTGATAATTAAGAAAACGGATACTGACATTTAGTATGTAGTTATTTAAGCTATGTGAGATGAAAGGGCAGGTTTTCATGCTTTGGATAAAGAGAGATACAGCAAAGTTGTATTGATAGTGCGTATCTTTTACAAAAATTCAGATAGGTACTGGAGCTAATCAAAACAAAAAGCAATATGGAGTCCCTACATGAAAACCTGGCCAAGTTTCTTAATTACTCGACTGTATGTGTCAAACTTGTACCACAAAACATTATTATGGTTCTCCCAGTTTAAGAATACGTATTTTTGCAATAGCATGTATAAATCCTGAAGACTATCATTTAAACTGCATTTACTTTACACATATTCTAATATGAAATAAATTAAAAAAAAAATTGGGAATAGATTAGGCTTTCGAATAGAGCAGTACCATTGTTTTTTTGCCAATAAAAATTATATCTAATGATGTTATGATTGAACTTAATTAAGAAGTATCAATGATTAAAAAAATTGTCATGAAATGTTGTTCACCTATGCAACAATATCTCTGAAACTATTAAGTAGGGGGTGTGGGTACAAGAAAAGCAAAGAATAACGTAAAAGTATAGGTTTGGGAAAAGCTAAAAATAGGTTTTTAGAACCAAAATATTACGTCAATATCTATCTATACATTAAAAAAACAGAATTATGCTGATGACAGACGACTTGACATAATTATCTCGGTTCTAAAACCCTGTGTTATAAGCTTCTCCAAAATCTATATCTTTCAATATTTTTAAGTCTTAAATTGTTATGATAAATAATTTGTTATGGCTAAGCTTAATATTATGGGAGATATTGATGCAACAAACATTTCATTATGGATTTTATTTATCACTGATACTTTTAATTAATTTCAATAATATCATCAAAAATGTTGAGGATTATTTCTCTGATACTATTATTTTCATAGGGAGCGGAATTATGAACCCCGCAGAATATTATGTCATATGTACTTTAAAACCCTAAAAATCCCTTTTCGTTGTGCCATATAAAAACTGTAATTTATAATTTTCTTCATCCGTTTTCAAGATTAGAAATTACTTTATTTGACAAACAGTATCAGAACAGTTTTTGGGCCTTTGACAAAATCAATACATTATTACATTTATTTACCCTATGGACTTTTTTGAACATTTTGGCCAAGGACCAAAGAAGATTCCGGAGAAACTACCATAGATATCGGGACGAAACTTCATATCTACAAGTTTCATTACTAAACTTAAGAGCTGAAAGAAGTTTTGTTCAAAAGGGCTCAAAGGAACTAGAGGTTTACTCTTGGCATTTTCAATGATTTTGCAAATAAGCCGCCATTTCTGTAATTTTGTCAAAATAGTTCAACAATAAATTAAAGTAGAGGAAATTCTGTATAAGTTATGTCTATGAAATTTTTTGATAAAATTAATAGTTTAGCTGCATGAGCAAACTTTAACTTTGAAAGTCTTGCATAGCAGTTGCCTCTGTTGGTCGCTCTGTGCAGTATGTTCAGGTATCATATAATTGTATAGACAAACTGTGAGGGTTTGTAGAGGTTTGGCAGTAGAAGCAAACGGTGTGTGTCTATAATAAAAGATCCCATGACAGATTAAAGAAAAAGTATTTTATTCATAAAATTTTCAAAACCGTTAAAATATTGACCATACTGATTCATGAATAAGTTGACTCGCTAGTTCATGGACACTCTACAAACTACAATCTCATTTTTTCGGGATAATTATGGGATTCCCAGTATAAGCACGGATGGAACAATATATAAATTGAGGCAAGAATAAGATATGGCCACCAGAACGCAGTTTCTAATCATTGGTGGACCAAACAGGATCTTTGGTTGTAGATTTTAAGCAAACTTTATCATTTTTTGTTTATTAGAAGAGTGCGTTGAAATTGGAATCGTTGTTCTTCCGTTTACTGTAAGACACTTGCTTTCAGTTTTTTTATGGTTGGAATATCCACTGCGAAGAACGACGCCGGTTGATGTTACTTCCATAATAAACTTTCTTGTTACCGCTTTGATGACGGAATAATGATTACGTCAAAAAGTTACCTAAACTTCTTCAAATGTTATTTTAATGATTTTCTTCGGTGTTTAACATCAATACTAACTCGATTTTAATAGAAATTTGTGTTCGACATGGTCATCACTACCAGAAATTTGAGGTGGATGTTCACAAGAACGTATAGTTTGTTAACCTTTCTATAATGACTATTTACTTGATACACGTGACTAGTCATGTACACAGATTTCCCTTCATTAATTTTCATCAATATATCACGTTACAAACAAGAAGTCTTCTATCACATTTCATACGTTACGACCGTCTTGACAGCAAACGTATTCGTTACATCGTCTTTATTGCCTGTGGTGGAATTTGCGGTTTGTAAACATTCCTCTTCCACAGTTTAACGAGTTATGCGGTAAACTTCTCGGGAATTATTGATTTCCGAAGCCAACTGGGCCTTGCTGGCGGTTAGACTTCCTGCCCACTAGCGGTTACTGTCGCTTCTTACTGCTCTTTTGACCGAGACTTTCTCTCTTTGTATTCCAAAAGGACACTTGCCAAGTTTCGCACTATACAGAGTTTGGCAAGTACTCATGTCTTCAGTCAGTTGGCGTTTTGTTCCTTATGGACAACTTCAGTTCAAACTTTTTATTGTTATGATTTGATGTTGTGTGAAGGAGACCAAGCATTTTAGACACTTTTTTAAAAAGAGAAGATAAACGACTGGTTCGTCTTAATAACATGTTTACTAGTGATAATACAAGCATCAGTATGTCAACAACTCTTTGCTCAATCAATGCAAATGAATAACTGATGATCTACGGATTCCTACATAAAAAGGTAAACCTGAAAGTATGTCAAGCCATGCAGGCTGGAGAACCATAACGAAGTCAGAAGTGGGATGTCTCGGAGGTACCGTAACTCCAGAAGAGTTTAAATTGAACCTGCATATTGTATCCGAATGGGAAAGCCAACTGAAGAAAATTGCCTCTTCAGCAACCGATAACCAAATGAATACTTGATAAACCTAATAGCTCCGAAAAAAAAAATCACTTTAACCCGCGTTTGTTTATATCGACTACTTCCAAAAGTTCCAACTCTCTCCGGTCTATACTAAACGAACCACAGCATCGCGGAAAAGCTTCTTCCAGCGAACGGTAAATTCTGCAAGGGCAAGGTCAATACTCAAACCTCGTTTTAGCCTGAAAGGCGTTGACTTTCGAATGAATGGAACATGTAATTTTACCTGGGCAAGGAGTTGATCCGGCTCCCTCGTGTCTGTCTCCGCTGAGTGAAGCCGTCGAGGAAACAAAACACAAACACCGTTCTTCCGGCAAAGTCCGAACACTCAACTGGCTCGATCTCCACACCTATCCGCGTCCAGATCCGTCTCTATCAAACCAATGACACATCTCTGAGCGGGCGACCGCGCACACCGCTTGGCTATGCGCATGGGCGCGTGTTTACAACACACGGTTTGACGTTGTCGGTAAAAACAAAGGCCGCGTTCGCTGCGGACCGCGTGGCGCCATCTGTTTAGCGGTGGCGGGTACTATTGTAGAGGTGAGAGTGCTGCGGCTCCTTAAAGTGAGGTGTCGCCAACTGTGTGGTTTGTTGGGGAGTTTGTTGGTGTTATGTTTTGTAGATTCTCGGGGTTCGAAGATGAATTTAATATGTAATTTTTAAATCCTGATTTTTCTAATTTAGATTTTTGGTTTCATGAATAAAGAATAGAATTCTCTAAAAACAAATTAATAATTATTTCTGTGTTAAAAGTGGGTGGAAGTCAACAACAAAAAACTAAATAGTTCAAGCAGGGAACTAATTGTAATTTTCAAGGCTAATTACTCAATTTATCAGTGAGTTTCACAGCAGTTCGTACATAAACGAAAATCATGACATCCCTCAAAACAGAGAAAATTTTCAAACTAAGAACTATTGAGTTTAATATATTGGTATTTATAAGCTAGTAAAAAAATGATGTATCTACCTAACTGGGATAAACTTAGCATAGTCAATTGTGTAGTAGTTTGCAATGGTAGAATTATTTGTGTGCGTGTTTCTAAAGTTGTCTTAAAATAATGCATCAGAAAAAGACAGCGTGAGTTTGTTTATTTATAGATAGATTATTATATTTCTTATATTATTAACAGGAGGGTTGGCCATGCATTAGCAAAGCCCTTTAGTTTCAAATTGCAATAAAGATAAAAGGGGTTTGGTCCTTTAGTTTCAATTAAGATTACACAAGAAAATTCTTTTGAATACAAGTGGATATAATGTATGATGTATGATGTATGATGATATAATATATGATTGTATGTTAGTTTTGCTGTTATTGCTACTTATTTTATTTACTTTGCTTTTAATGAGTCGTAATATACAGCCATAGAATCCGATCAGTGCCAAAGGTAAGACATATCTTAGTCAAAGTTAAAAAGCAAATTATTCTTATGGAATAAGACTTAACCATTAGAAAACTGTTGCTCATGTTACAACCTTCAATAAATTGTTCCTTTTTTCTTTTAATCTGCAGCACCCAGTTTCTGTAGCTGTCAGAAGAAAAACTCATTATCGTATTATACAGGGTGTCTGACTATTTTTCCCGCAAACATTATTTATAGAAAGTAACTGTCAGTCTGAGTAAAAGTTCTCGTATGGACCTAATTGTTTAAATTGTTTAAAACGTTACAGGTGCGTGAAATATTAACAAAAATAAACAATAAAGTATATATTACATTACACAATGTAAAATCGAAGAAATAACACAACCAATACCAAACAATAAAAAAAAGTTAATAAATATAAGTCAAAAATTCAAAACATTAAAAAGAATATTAAATATACAGATGAGCGAAGAAACAAAATACACATGAAACCTTTTAGACATTTGCTTCTCTACAAGTAAATGTCATTCTGAGTTAAAAGTTTCATGTTGACTTATTGCCATTATTTAAAACAAATAAGTCAATAAGCAACTTTTTGCTCAGCATGACATTTACTATCTGAAAATAAGTTTTTGGGAAAAAGTTGGATACCTGTATATTACATATAATATATTAAACAATATTATTTATATCTATTGTTTTTTTTACAAGGTGTAGGTACTTAAGATGTTGTTCTTTAAAAAACATAATATCGTGTGATGAACATGAGAAATGTTGTGATAATATAGGTACTACATTAGATCACATATTCACGTATTCCGATCATTTGAAGATTTAAATTTATTGTCAAATTTATAGTGCGCATCGAGCAATTTCATTTGTCTAACAATTCGAGTAAATTGAATTAATAATACCGTTATATATTTATATTTATTTAAATGATTATTGTATATCATATCAGGCACTGACTAAAGTACATGATAAAGAGAAACAAAATACATTATTTTTTAAAAATCACTGAATTTAAATTTCACGTCGTTCAAAGTATTTTATGTTTATTTATAGCACTATCAACATTTACCTACACACCATTTGCGGTCTTTGTACATTATCATCTGCATATATGCATATAACTTAGCGAATTAGTATTCATTTATACAATAATAACATATAATTAATACTATTTGTTATGGCTTCGATTAACATATGTGCAATTTATTATAGCCCTCTAAAAGCATTTACAACTGTCACAAAATTCACAGAATTGACAAGCAATTTATCAGTAAACAATAGCAGTGGTTACTGGTAAAAACCGCAATCAACAATTTAATAAAAAGTATTAGAAATTTTAACTAAAATGTAACGGAATTAATGATGTATGAAACTGTACTAGTCGGTAATAAAGTTAGAATTAAGGTTAGTGCGGATTTGTATCATAATTAAAACACAATTTATTCTTCACAGTGGTAAGATCAACTGCCACCTTGACACTTATGAAGTCCAACATTTAAAATGGAATTGGAACTAAAATAAAAGCATCGTGAATTGCATTTATTTGCTTATAAATGATCTGTGAAGGCAATAAATTTATCATCACAGGGGCCAAAGTTATTTACATTTTATTTGTTTATTTTACAAGGTGAACAACTAACTACTTTGATTATCAAAGAATAATAATTTACATTTTTGGGTCATAACTGGTATTTATATCTTCTATCGTTTACTTTATTGTCGCAATTTTGTTCGATTTGAATGCTCCTTGAGATTTTTGTATGATCAATTATAAAATACAATGCATCATTTATTAATCTATTTTTTTAATTCGGATAATTTTAGTTGTTTTTTACCCATATCGAAGATATTTATCGCAAGATTCTTTACAAACTGATGAATTTCAAGGTGAACTAAACCATTACGATACCATTAAATACAAGAAGAACCATTAATGAATAAAATCAATTTAAAATTTGCCGTTCTAGTGGAAGCAAACACATTATTTGGGTCAAGACAATCTAGATGCACCAATAAACTTCAAATATCTAGCCACTATTAGTGATCCTAAAATAACTTTTACCTGTCTTCATTCGCGTGTGCACGTGATCGAAATTGTTTCTTGTTCTGCATGAATGAATTTCATCTAATTATCTAAATAATTTATTTCGATACATTGTTTTAAAGTAAGGATATAGCCGAGTGAAATTAGTTATACATTTTTCACTTCGGAAAAATTCCAACCCAGCCAGATTCTCTACAAAATGCCTGTACATAGTTTATTGGCACTTTCAAGTTATATGTCTAGAAAAATGTCAAAAGCACGTAAGATAAACACGTATTTTTGTGCTGGGTTAACCTGCCCGATACCCAAGTCGATAAAAAGAAGATAGAGCTTCATTCTTTTGAATAGGAAAAGCAATAGCGTCGAGTTAAATCTTGACTATTTCCAAGATATATCCATGAGAGGGTTAAGAAGTGTCTACTGTAATACCCACCTTGTTATTGTGGAAATGCAACACAACTTCTGTAACTGTGTACTCAAATGTATGCTAGTAAAGGATACCAGTTTTGGAAAAAATCCATAAAAACAAGGATGGGATAACACTCTTTCTTCTGAAGAGCATAATATATCGAAAGCGGCCAACTCTTGATAAGGTAAACGTCCCAAATTCAGACACTGTCCTAAATTCCGACATATTTCTTTTAACTGGATAAAATACGAAATCTACAAATTTGAACTTTATTTTAGGACATCCGGTTTGTTGATTTGACATTACACTTACCAATCCACAATCCTATTCTACCAATGTTCTAACGGTCAGAATATAACCAAAAAATTTGAGTGATCTTGATAATTGAGTGTTATGCTAAAATATGATTTTTTACTTTATCATACGCAGTATGCTAAAGTATTGTAATCATGCCGAAAAAAAAAATTGAGATTTTAGCGGAAATAGGTCTTTTTGGGTCCCCTGAACATTTTTGACCAAGGTACAAAAAAATGTCTGTGTGTGTGTGCGTGCGTGCGTGTGTGTGTAAACGATTTTTGTGGCGATGATTCCGGAAAAACTACTAAAGGTATCGGGACGAAAGTTCATAATTAGAAGTTTCATGACCTAACTTAGAGCTGAAAAGCTTTTGGTTAAAAAGGGTCCAAAGGAACTGGTAGTTTCTTCTAAGCCTTTTTCAAGGATTTTGCAAATGAGCCGCTCTTTCTCTAATTTCGTCAAAATAGTTAAATAATAAATTAAAGTAGAGGAAATTCTGAATAATTTATGCCTATGTAATATTTTGGTAAAATTAATAGTTTAGCTTTTTAGGTTATTCTAAGCCTTTTTGAAGGATTTTGGAAATGAGCCGCCATTTCTGTAATTTCGACAAAATAGTTAATTAATAAATTAAAGTAGAGGAAATTTCGAATAATTTATGCCTATGAAATTTTTTGGTAAAATTAATAGTTTAGCTTCAAGAGCACATTCTATTTGATCGAGATCGGTCGCATCTGCATTGATATGAAATTACATAGTAGCCAGGATTTTGACAAATATTTTTTTGTGTTGTCACATTCGAAAACAGCTGATCTCATCAGAGGTTGGAGAACCACTATGGAACGTTGCCGCTGTAGTGCGGCAAATTTTAAAATACAAATTTCAAGTAAAGTAAGATCACCAATTTGATTATTTTTTGATAAGAAATATCAACCCGTCTTTATATCTAATTCCAAAAACGATACATTGAGAAAATTATAAATAAAGTATAGCGATGAGTGTAGTTTTATTTTAGTATTTTGGTAGGGATGTGTCATGAACAAATATAAATCTGTCAGAATTTTAATTACCTTTTTAAGGTGCGTTTTCATTAGTGATAATGGCAGTGGTAGCAGACGCCGTTATAGTATTTCCAGTAGATAATTGATAGTGACTCATGTTTATGCACATGCAAACTAATATGTGTCATTATCACGATATGTAAGAAACACTATAATTTCGTATTCTACCACCGCCATTAGCTACCATTACCTACTAATCGGAACGCACCTTTAAACTTGACGTTTCGTCAAAGTGGTACCAACCTAGCATTTACTATACAGAAATCATTTATTTTTTTTTAAATACGTATTTCTTAAAAAGCAACACAATAAACGTTGATGTCGCTCCTGCCAAAACTAGATAGCCGACTCGCTCATATGCGACGGCGACACTCCGCCTTCGGTGACGCGCCGCATCACCGCTCATCGCGCTATTCCGTTCTTTCGGCATTTGTGACATAAATAACTATTATTCTAATGACGTAGTGTAGGTAGTGTCAAATGATGATGATTTGACAATACGTACGATTTATCTCAATAGAATAGATTCTCATGCAGCTAAACTATTAATTTTATATATTGTATGATAAAGTCATGTGCCTGGCCACATCAGATTTTTTCCTTATGTCTGCAATTCTGCAATTCCACTTCGTTTCACAACGCTACAGGATAACAGTAATTAACCAAATTCTGATAATATCTATTTAAGCTGATTAAAAATGCTTTATATTTTCATAATACATAATACGGTGAACTAATCTTTTAGCCACTATTGTTTACAAATTTAGGGGTGTCGGAATTAGGTCGATGTAAATATAGCACGTCCTTAAATCAGACATTGTGTACATGGTTAGAAGTAATACATATGGCTCTATTGCTGTCAAGAAGTGAGGTTATACATTCTACAGTTACAAATGTAAAAAAAACCTTAACCGCTCGGAATTTGGGGCGTTTAGCTTACATCTATACCAAAATTCAAATCTGTACAAATAAAAAAATGTGATGTGGCCAGGCACATAACTTTATCATACAATATATAAAATTAATAGTTTAGCTGCATCTGAATCTATGTTATTGAGATAAATCGTAGGTATTGTCAAAGCATCAGCATTTGACAGTACCTACACTACGTCATTAGAATAATAGCTATTTATGTCACAAATGCCGAAAGTATGGAATAGCGCGACGAGCGGTGATGCGGCGCGTCACCGAAGGCGGAGTGTCGCCGTCACATGTGAGCGAGTCGCGCTATCTAGTTTTTGGCAGGAGCGACATCAACGTTTATTGTGTTGCTTTTTAAGAAATACGTATTTTAAAAAAATAAATAAATGATTTCTGTATAGTAAATGCTAGGTTGGTACCACTTTGACGAAACGCCAAGTTTAAAGGTGCGTTCCGATTGGTAGGTAATGGTAGCTAATGGCGGTGGTAGAATACGAAATTATAGTATTTCTTACATATCGTGATAATGACACATATTAGTTTGCATGTACATAAACATGAGTCACTAGCAATTTTCTATTGGAAATACTATAACGGCGTCTGCTACCACTGCCATTATCACTAATGAAAACGCACCTTAAAAAGGTAATTCAAATTCTGACAGATTTATATTTGTTCATGACACATCCCTACCAACATACTAAAATAAAACTACACTGATCGCTATACTTTATTTATAATTTTCTCCATTTATCGTTTTTAGAATTAGATATAAAGACGGGTTGATATTTCTTATCAACAACAATCAAATTGGTGATCTTATTTTATTTGAAATTTGTATTTTATAATTTGCCGCACTACAGCGGCAACGTTCCATAATGGTTCTCCAACCTCTGATGAGATCAGCTGTTTTCGAATGTGACAACACAAAAAAATATTTGTCAAAATCCTGGCTACTATGTAATTTCATATCAATGCAGATGCGACCGATCTCGATCAAATAGAATTTACTCTTGAAGCTAAACTATTAATTATGCCAAAAAATGTCATAGGCATAAATTATTCAAAATTTCCTCTACTTTAATTTATTAATTAACTATTTTCTCAAAATTACAGAAATGGCGGCTCATTTGCAAGATCCTTCAAAAAGGCTAAGAATAAACTACCAGTTCCTTTGGACCCTTTTACCAAAAGCTTTTCAGCTCTAAGTTTGGTAACAAAACTTCTAAATATGAACTTTCGTTCCGATACCTTTAGTAGTTTCTCCGGAATCGTTTACACACAGACATACATACATACACACACAGACATTTTTTTGTACCTTGGTCAAAAATGTTCAGGGGACCCATAAAGACCTATTTCCGCTAAAATCTCAATTTTTTTTCGGCACGATTACAATACTTGATCATACTGCGTATGATAAAGTAAAAAGAACTCTGTAGTAGTAAAACTAAATACATCAGGTGTGTTTTCACCTGTTTTCATCTGTAGTGTGTCAAACAGTATAATAAATTAATTGATACAATTTTCTTTATGTTATGTAGTTAATGACACATAATCAATCAAATGTAAGCTACTATATCGACCATATGTAAATATCAGATATTCAGTTATGCAAATGTATGAAATTGGAATAAAGACAAAATTAGTTGCTCAAAGCATAAGTAAATGACCGTAGTAAATTTCAGTTATTATTAGCTTGAACACCTTGCGTTTTATAGCAACGTCGGCGAGTTGATTTGTACAAGACAATAAAGCGAGTCTGCTATTATACTCGCGGTGTCATGGAATGGTACAGTTAATTACGGAAAATGAAGAAATACCACCTTGCGAGAAAAATTGGGAAAGGCGTGCTCAAGGCTGTGAACCGCCGCCATATCGAGAGTAAGAGTAGTTTTTTTTTTTATTCTTTCATTCACAATATCGTAACACAGCAACAGAACAATTAGAGCAACACGGAATTTCCATTTTGTGGAAATGTGGCTGTATACTGAACACCGTACACTTGTTGAAACTTTTTTAAAACAAATATTGCCTTCTAAAGATGTCCGGGTATTCATTTTTAAATATTGTTAAATAATATTTATTAAGATATGTTAAACCATTTATATTTTACCATTTTTAATGAAACAGTATAAGTCCTTAGTCTTCTTCAGTCTGCCCTGTGCTTTTCTTGGCGCATCTTTTTATTCTGTTCCTTTTTCGCTTTCAATCTTATTTCTCTAGAATGTTTTCATTTTGTGCCTTCTTCTTTTTTATTAACAAATATTCTCTTCAAGCATTAGATTATAATGTTACAGAAGAACAGTTTCTTCTTATTTTATTTGGGTGTTTCACGCCAGAATAATGATTTTTTCAAAGGAGATGGCATGAGTTCAACTGTTATCTCCAAAGGTGGTGTATTAATGTCAAAATCACTACTCTCTGCTGCTAGTGTAATAATTAGGCTGTTTTGATGTATGTAATTCCGACACGGTGTCGGAATTTGGACAAAATGCGTACATTTAATTGTAATATATCAAACGATGTAAAATCTGTGATTTTCTTGTGTAAAGACAGCTATAGAGCCATATGTATTATTTCTAACTATGTACACAATTCCGACACACATGTCTGATTTAAGGACGTGCTACATTTATATGTACCTAATTCCGATACCCCTAAATTTGTAAATAATCGTAGTTGAAAGAGTAGTACATCGTATTCTTATGAAAATATAAAGCATTTTTAGTCAGCCTAAGTAGATTTTATTAGAATTTTCTTAATTACTGTTATCCTGTAGCGATGTAAAAAGAAGTCGAATTGTAGTTACCTTATGAGGAACAAATCAACTTTTAGCATAAAAATCAATTATCGAGATCAGTCAAACTTTTAGGTTATATTCTGACCGTTAGAATCTTGGTAGAATAAGAAACGATTGTGGGTTGATAAGTGTAATGTCAAATCAACACACGGGATGTGCTAAAACAAAGTTCAATGTTGTAGATTACTTATTTTATCCAACTAAACAAAAATATGTCGGAATGTAGGACAGTGTCTGAATTTGGGACGTTTACCTTACGTTTTAATACAAAATGTACACCAGTTAATATGCTCCTCTGGAAAAAATAGGGGCCCTGGAAACCTATTTATAAATATTTTCAATAACAGTATTCATTTGTAATTACTATTCAGCATATCTTTTTACTTTAATACAGCATATCTTTTTAAATCAGATGGAGATCCATTTTGCAAAATCAGATAATTACAGATTTCAGTCTGAAGTATAAGTATAATAAAGTTTTTGCAAACACAGAGGGCTTCATTGTTTTAATTATTTTTTAAACATTCTTATCGATATTTATAGATTCTCCAGTTGCGCAAGATCATACAAACTCATTTTAGCAACGATTCTTTTCGTAGCGGCGAAAACTAAATTAAGGAAACAGAAAAACATAAATGGCGAAATCACCACACAATGGCGAGCCGTAATATTCAGAAATACTTAGTCAGAAGTGGTTTAACTACTAAATTCTGAATTGAATGAAGTTTTCATTGTTTCAGTATACAGCAGACACCTTATAATTTTGTAGTACCTACATAAACCGCCGCTGAACATGTCCAGTCAGAGCTCTTGACTTGATTAGCAACGTAAATTTTGCCTTAAAACATACTCATACATCACTTCAAAAATAGTCAATCGTAACTGAAATGATTTAACGGAAAAAGACATCAAAGTCCAAGTTCTAAATGCAAAGTAAATTAACCGCAAAACTGCAAAATTTGCCAACTGCTGAACTTGAACTAAATCGAATATAATTTTAGAAGTCTCTATCGTTAGACTGGATTCACCATTTTTTGTAAAAACGACAACAATATTTTTGAAACCTCTTCCTCCATATTAGTATTTAATTAGTATATTTGTCAGATAAAAACCAGAAAATGCCCTGAGCCAAAAATATAAAATAAAATAATATATCTGCTAAAACTGGATTATAACAGAAAATCATAATAATTATTTAAGTTTTATTATAAATTCATGCATTAGTCATGTAAAATAAACTTAAATAGCTTCTTCTTTGCGAAATATTCGAACATGCTATAACTCCTAGGACTCTGGGTCCAAAGATTCTCAGCGTATCCTCAAAATTAATCCTACTCGAAGGACCAAACTCCACGTAAACTAGTATTATCGGAGCGGTGATTAAGCGTAGCTGTTGACAAGTCGGCGAGGAAAAAAATATTTTTTTTTCGGTTCTAATCGAGCAACAATATAACAAAGGTCCATGTCAATTTAGAAGTACAATTATTTTTCACCCGAGCCGCGATAAGTGCAATATAATTTACGATCGGCATACCAGAAACACATTAAAAACGTGTTAATACTTTAACAATGGGCGCTTAAATTCAATTATACACTAACGACCGCCTACGCAGCAGTCCAACTCACTGACGTAGCAAATTTGTTACCAATCGTTATTTTTTAATTTTGTAATCTTAGTAAAACCACTCATTGCCATTTTATAACTGAAATATTGTTTCCTGTTATACGCTACGCATAATTTTGAATCGACACACAAAAATTACAAATTTGAATCAGATTTTGGTTCTTCTTTTGATTCAAATGTAAATACTAAGGGCTTAGGACATCCTGTATATGCGCAAATATGTCATTTCTCGTAACATGGAAGGATTTAAGGAAAGTCGGAACTGAAACCGATATAACCGTGTTACGTGTAAAGAAGACGTCATTGTCGCGACAATTGAATTGCGGTTACGTCAGAAAACAATTAAACCATCCGATCGTAGATGGCTTTTGTTTTTAGTTAACGACCGATCGTTAACTGTCAATTTGGGATATTTTAATCGACACTTATCGTAATTAGCCAGGTATTTTCTCCTGATGTTTCGGATGCATAGCCATTAGGAGAAATATTTTAATGTGTTTTTCGCTTTCATCGGTTAGACGACAGTACGTATTCATTCCTTTGCATGAATGCTGGCTGGTAGCCAGTAATAGATAGTGTCAACTAATCTAAGGCGATTTATATGTCCTTCCAGTGCCGCATAAGTTTTTATTTAGATTTGATCAGACAATCACTGTCTCCATATTTGCTCGGTGACCCTTTTATACTTGACCAGCAGGGCCGGCCCTAGGCGGTAGGCAAGGTAGGCAACTGCCTACGGCGGTAAAGTTTAGGGGCGGCAAAACCAAGTGAACTACAATAAAAAGGGCTCTAAAATATTGACTGAATCTAGAAAATAAAGGAATAGTAAAATACAATCAAATACAATCGGAATTGACAGGCTTCAGGCCATTCCTATATTTTAAGATGCATAGCAGCCAATAATAGACATACTTAAATAAAATAGGTCATTAGCTTTTATAATGAATTATGAACAATTAGGAAAAATAATATGAAAGTGTACTGTAGTGTAGTGATCCTATACAAAAATCAAAAGAGAATCCACAAACTTAAAGAAAATTTTATAAGTAAAAATGATTTACTGGTACATTCCAAAGATATAGAAACCGCTTTAAAAGTTGGCGAATCCTCCATCTTCACGGTTTAGCATTTGCTGCCGAAATGGTAAGCTAGTTAATTTTTAGATGGGTAGACACATAATTTGCCCGCCTATAAAAATAAAATTAAAATATGCGAGTCTTTGATGATATTATTATTATTGAAATTAATTAAAACCTATCAGTGATTAAAAAATTCCCCATGAAATGCTTGCATCAATATCTCCGAAAATATTATTCTTAGCAGGATAAATTATAGATCATATTAAAGATAAAATTTTGATGAAGATTTGGGAACATGATAGACAAAAAATTACTTAAAATATTGAAAGATTTAGATTTGGGAAAATGTAAAGAACGGAGATATTATGTCAATATCTATTCTGTCAAAAACGACTTGCTGATGACAGGTGACTTAACAGTGTAGATATTGACATAATATTTCGGTTCTGAAAACCCGTTTTTTAACCTTCTCCCAAATCTACATCTTTCAATATTTTTAAGTAATTCTTTTCATCTTTAATATGGTGTACATTTTGTTCTGCTAAGCTTAATACTTTCGGAGATATTTGATGCAAGTAGTTCATGACAAATTTCACTGATAATCACTGATAATTTATAATACATTTCAATAATAACGTCGTCATTCAGTAAACATTTTGATGGTATTATTGGTACTATTTTCATAGTCTGGCGAATTAATTATGATGTTAAATGATTTTGCGTCCATAGACCTTGTTTCCAGAAGGTCCAGTTGACGTTTTTAAAAATTCATTACCTCTCTTAACATTGGGCCAAATTTAAACATTTGTTAGCACTTTTTTTCTAACCCTGCCTATAACTGTTGCTACCTGAGCGGGCGATAAACAGTTTGCTAAACTAATATTAATAAAAAAAAGTACTTAAGAACCATGTCTACTTAAAAATGTCTTAATGGGTTAGCAATGAAGGCCACTGAATATGAATTGAGTAATACATTAGATCTGAAAGAAGTTACTCGCGATTTTGCAGAAAAAAGGTTTGAAAGAGCTAATTTAAATTTGTAAATTTCTATATTGTACTAGTATTCTTTACTTTTTGTTGTTTTAAAAGTATTGTTAGTACGAGTATAATCTCCAAAGGTTGTGTTTTTATTACAAATAAATTTCGTAAATATTGTCTGAGTGCTGACTGTATTTTTTTCTGGATCATGATTCTTGTATAAATCTGTTTTGCCGGCAAAAACGGCGGCAAAAACGCTACGGCCGGCCCTGCACCCAGTATTATTTCAATGATTTGCAGTTGGTTTGTTATAAAAGTAATTAATCAATTGAGCTACTATTTTGTAAGTATGTAATTAAATACGTATGTACAGGTGGGCCAAATGCGATGTTACTATAGGACATATCGGTAACTATAAGAGATATCGAAAAATGTGTAAGATCATCTTTTTTTGAGAGAAACTCAATGGTGAAAACCAAAATTAGCTATCGTCTTTTGTTTTCGAGTATTATTATCCTATTAATCTAAGCAAATTGCACTGCGAGATATGCACTGTCAAATATTTGTACCGAAAATATGAATATTTAATGCCGATTCATAACATCGCACATCTGGACTTGCAAACACGTTGCAAGGTCTCGAACGCATCGGCTGGCTCGACAAAAACTTGTAGTTCTGTGGCCGTAAAAATAAATACCTTCTACGCCGACATTGGGCAGACTCTTTGAGGTAAACATATTAATGCCGCATGAATGCACCGGTGAAAAATACATTCTTATGCCTGCAAGAAATAGTTTTCGCGCTATAGAATTCTTAATACGTTTTACTTTCGACAAGAAAATACTATCTTGGTACGTAGTGTGAAGGATGTTTGTTTTCGCTACAACTAACGCATCTTGCAAAATATAATAAAAAATAATACACGAGTTACCAATACGGCCCACGCCTTTTCCTCAAAACTGCAGATTCAGCAATTAAAGACTATATAAACTGTAAACACCACAATGAAGAGACTTTATCTGTGTACTCAGCTTCTTGTACGTTCATCACCTCATCTTTCCAACTTTTTAAAAATTGTTAAAGCGCTCCCGCGACTTTAACTCACGCAGTTGGTTTGTTATAAAAGTAATTAATCAATCAGGGGGGCGGCACTATTGAGATTTGCCTACGGCGGCAAAAACGCTAGGGCCAGCCCTGTGACCAGTGACCACCCTCCATGCTAACGTCTTTACTACTCTGTCCACTCTGTCAATATTTTTAAATGAACCAGACGAACCAAACGAATGCCATTTTTAGGCTAAGCATTTAGCCATCAGAAGAGGATAGTTGTCTTCATGGAGGCCTTCTTTAGTAGGTTTTGAATGCGTGGTATGCGTCTACGTTAGACCTGGTCCATGGTCAAGCCAATCTCGTAAGTCATATAAGAAATAACAGCAGTTTTCTTAGGTGCCATGATTTGTTGATTGAACGAAAGAAGATTCTGATGATGTGATAGCGTACAGTTGCATTTAGACATTGGCCATTCGTACTTAGGTACTTCAGTGTGATCGTGTACGGTATGACACTTTGGATGTTAATGGTTAACATTTTTTGAAATACGTTCTATGTTCATGGTAAAAACATTGGTTACTGATTTGACTTCGTGGCATCGTTTTTGCTTTGTCCAGTTCTGAAATTGACCAAGAGATGTTATCAGTTATCTTTTGCTAAAGTGACACCATCGTTATCACATGGATCCTTCCAAATATTGTAAGAACGGTTGCACCAAATTGCAAGATATATGGGGACGAGATGAATTTGAAGAAGATGGAGAAGTGGAACAACAATATGAAGAGTACGACGTCATGTGCTGCGACATATAGAAACCAAGAATATAACCTCAATGTCAAATCATCATACATCAACAGCCAATAGGGGTTCATACTTTCTTCGACAGCATATTAGCTGTTTAATGTATTAAATTTTAATCGTTATCAGTTTTAAAATGCATTCAACCCTTCTTCTCTTTCTTCAAAATGACCACTTGTTGAATTAAGTAACCAATTCCCAGTGCAGGATAAGAAATCTAATTCAGCAAAATTCACGTAATGTTCGTGTTACGTATCTCTTGAAGGAGAGTTTTTAGTCATATAATAACGTATTACAAATAAAAAAAATCTGATGTGGCCAGGCACATGACTTTATCATACAATATATAAAATTAATAGTTTAGCTGCATGAGAATCTATTCTATAGAGATAAATCGTAGGTATTGTCAAAGCATCAGCATTTACCTACACTACCGACACTACCTACACTACGTCATTAGAATAATAGTTATTTATGTCACAAATGCCGAAAGTACGGAATAGCGACGAGCGGTGATACGGCGCGTCACCGAACGCGGAGTGTAGCCGTCGCATATGAGCGAGTCGCGCTATCTAGTTTTTGGCAGGAGCGACATCAACGTTATTGTGTTGCTTTTTAAGAAATACGTATTTAAAAAAAATGATTTCTGTATAGTAAATACTAGGTTGGTACCACTTTGACGAAAGGTGCGTTCCGATTGGTAGGTAATGGTAGCTAATGGCGGTGGTAGAATACGAAATTATAGTATTTCTTACATTTCGTGATAATGACACATATTAGTTTGCATGTACATAAACATGAGTCACTAGCAATTTGCTATTGGAAATACTATAACGGCGTCTGCTACCACTGCCATTATCACTAATGAAAACGCACCTTAAAAAGGTACTTCAAATTCTGACAGATTTATATGTGTTCATGACACATCCCTACCAACATACTAAAATAAAACTACACTCATCGCTATACTTTATTTATAATTTTCTCAATGTATCATTTTTAGAATTAGATATAAAGACGGGTTGATATTTCTTATCAACAAACAATCAAATTGGTGATCTTATTTTATTTGAAATTTGTATTTTATAATTTTGTGCACTACAGCGACACGGTCCATAGTGGTTCTCCAACCTCTGATGAGATCAGCTGTTTTTGAATGTGAGAACACAAAAAAATATTTGTCAAAATCCTGGCTACTATGTAATTTCATATCAATGCAGATGCGACCGATCTCGATCAAATAGAATTTGCTCTTGAAGGTAAACTATTAATTTTACCAAAAAATGTTATAGGCATAAATTATTCAAAATTTCCTCTACTTTAATTTATTAATTAAATATTTTGTCGAAATTACAGAAATGGCGGCTCATTTCCAAAATCCTTGAAAAAGGCTTAGAATAAACTAAAAAGCTAAACTATTAATTTTAACAAAAAATGTTATAGGCATAAATTATTCAAAATTTCCTCTGCTTTAATTTATTATTTAACTATTTTGACGAAATTACAGAAATGGCGGCTGATTTCTAAAATCCTTGAAAAAGGCTTGGAGTAAACACCCAGTTCCTTTGGACTCTTTTGAACCAAAAGCTTTTCAACTCTAAGTTTGGTCATGAAACTTCTAAATATGAAGTTCCGTGCCGATACCTTTAGTAGTTTCTCCGGAAATGAATTAACAAAAATTGGGTACACACACACACACACACACACAGACATTTTTTTGTACCTTGGTCAAAAATGTTCAGGGGACCCATAAAGACCTATTTCCGCTAAAATCTCAAATTTTTTTTTCGGCACGATTACAATACTTTACATACTGCGTATGATAAAGTAAAAAGGATTTGGTCCCTCGCAGTCAAGACAGTAGCATGAAGCTTAAGAAAAAGATTGACGATAAGTAGCTAAGAAGGCCAACATATATGTAATCTATGAAATGATAAATGTGGTACAGTGGAAGTAAGAGCAGACAGTCAAACTATGAGAATATAAAGACAAACCAGTAACAAGCGGGAGAAAGAAAGAAGATAAAGCATGGGAAGAAGAGAAGGAAGAGAATGTAGCGAAGCAAGAGAAGCAAGAGAAGCAAGAGAAGCAAGACAATAAAGAGAAGGAAGAGAGGGAAGAGAAGGAAGAGAAGGAAGGGAAGGAAGAGGAGGAAGAGACGGAAGAGAAGGAAGAGAAGGAAGAGAAGGAAGAGAAGCAAGAGAAGAAAGAGAAGGAAGAGAAGGAAGAGACGGAATAGAAGGAAGAGAAGGAAGAGAAGGAAGAGAAGGAAGAGAAGGAAGAGAAGGAAGAGAAGGAAGAGAAGGAAGAGAAGGAAGAGAGAAGGAAGAGAGAAGGAAGAGAAGGAAGAGAAGGAAGAGAAGGAAGAGAAGGAAGAGAAGGAAAAGAAGGAAGAGAAGGAAGAGAAGGAAGAGAAGGAAGAGAAGGAAAAGAAGAAACAGAACGAACAGAACGAACAGAAGCAAGAGAAGGAAGAGAAGGAAGAGGAGGACGAGAAGGAAGAGAAGGAAGAGATGGAAGAGAAGGAAGAGAGGGAAGAGAAGGAACAGAAGGAAGAGAAGGAAGAGAAGGAAGAGAAGGAAGAGAAGGAAGAGAAGGAAGAGATGGAAGAGAAGGAAGAGAGGGAAGAGAAGGAACAGAAGGAAGAGAAGGAAGAGAAGGAATAGAAGGAATAGAAGGAAGAGAAGGAAGAGAAGGAAGAGAAGGAAGAGAAGGAAGAGAAGGAAGAGAAGGAAGAGAAGGAAGAGAAGGAAGAGAAGGAAGAGAAGGAAGAGAAGGAAGAGAAGGAAGAGAAGGAAGAGAAGGAAGAGAAGGAAGAGAAGGAAGACAAGGAAGAGAAGGAAGAGAAGAGTAGATCAATAAATGAAGAAAACATAGGAAACCTAAGCTACATAAGCTACTTCATTAGCAACTTACACAATTTCTATTCTGACTGCAAGGCAAGAAGCCATGAGCTGGAACGCCGTTCAGGAGAAAAAGTCGAAAGTGAGAGTAAATAGTATACTTTTGGGCCCGTTTGGTTAAACGTTGTCCCGCCCAAGGTTGCGTTATGCTGGCCCGTTTATCGGCAAAAAGGGGCACTTTTAAAGAAACGCAGTGCTCACCACAGCACGTATGCATGTCCAAGTTGTTGCGTAAGAAGCGGTACGGTACCGGTCGCGGCAGCACCACTTGGTTGGTGCCTAAGGGCACCATTTTAACAGGTATAATGGTCCGGCGAGAACTCGGTCACGCCGTTACAACACATTTGTGTATGTTTACTTCAGATAGCGATTTTTCGCCACGTGAACTTACCGTGGCCAACGATAACGCGCGGCGTTATATGTACTTAGTTTATATATTTGAATAAATTCTAATCGAAAAGCAAAGCTAAGCGGCGAATGTACCTAATTGTTATGTGGTCTGAAACGGACCGCTGCGCTGGCGCAACTTTGCACCATTTTGCGCCAATAATCGCGCGAATTGATTGTGGGTAGGTGCGCTGAACCATTTTTCGACGTTTATGTATTTGGGACGGTTATGATACCATATAAACTCCCTATCGCTGCTTATATTATAGCCTTGAGATAGCGCCATTCGGAAGGAAATGTTGTTAAGGATACATTCCTTATTGCTCTTTGTACTGTATTCTTTCTTATCCCTTTATGCTTTTCTTATCAACACGCCATCAATATTTTTGCAGATAAACTAGTCTATAATGCTCGTGCCTATAAAGAATCGTGTAACTTATCGAAATACAGCCGCCGGTTATAATTTAACGATCGTTAAAGTTTATGGAAGTCATAAAATTTACAGACGATTTTTAACGTGTTGATTACGTAAAAGAAATTAGTACAAAAGGAAATATTTGCTTGGGAAAATAAAAATGGATTATCTAAGTATTATTTATTGTAACATCTTGGTGATACTTACCACAAATATACAGAAACTATACTAAGACCACAACCATCTTAAAGTAGTTTCGAGATTATGAAATTAATTTAACGTTTCATGGGCTTTGTATTTGAAGCAGGCGATGTTTTTTTGTGAATATGTAAACCCTGAAACACTGAAAATACTAAAAAAAAAATATGCAAAAGCGTTAAATGGAACGTTGAGGTTTTAATTCGATGCTACAAACTTTAGAAACAGCGTAGAAAGAAAAGGAGAAGTAGATGCGGTATCACAGTTCTTAAAACGAAACAAGGCACCTAGGTTTTGATTGAAGAGAACTGAGGTCTTGCTTTTGTGACAAGTGACAAAATTATTATGTAAGTAATTAGAAACCCTGGATTACCAAAACGTTGCCAGAATAAATATAATTCAAAAACACCTTGTATTCTGAATATGCGCAATATAGTGTGCGAGTTTACAAATTGCCATCAGGTCAAGCTTATTATTAGATAAGGAGTCCACAAAAACTGACATTCTGACATTAATATAAATTTTTGTAGTAAACAAAATATTCTCATAGTGAAATCCAGTGGAACCTGTTTTGAACTAAACTTCGAATCTTCCCTGATTCCAGGAAACAACTTTTTATATAGTTAGTAATGATCACAATTTACATCTATAGATTATGGGTATAGTTGAGTGTTATATATTTCTTTAATTTTATTCTTACGACGAGTGTGTTAGAATTGGAATCAACCTTTTATATTTGTAAAAAAATATGACCGATTTTAATTGTTTCACATAAGAAACTAGCGACTATAGTAAGTAATATCAACACATTTGGCTTCTAACCCACAATGGGAAAATCGTAGCATATTATTTCTAACTATAATTACGAATTTTCAGATCTTTCTCCAATTTGATTCGACTTAAAACAACCAACACTTCAATTTTCTGGAATCTATAGCGTCGCGCCATTTTTTGTTCTTATTAGATATTGGATGAAATTTTTATATTTTATTTCACTGACGGAACTTGCGTAGAAAAGTTTTTTTTTTTAAATTCAGTGCAATATGCATTTTTGTTTTTCAAATACAAACCACCATTATTTATGATTTATTTTAGAGTAACAAATGCTGTTAAATATGTTTTGCCTAATTTATACCTGAGTTTCCCGGAACAATAAAATTTATGATTGTTTTATCCGTGCGTCACTCTTTTGGAACTGAGTGTACTTGGAATTGTTGCCAATGGAATTAAGGGAGAACCGACCAAGTGATTAATATCTGCTATTCGCGCCGATTCAGTATATTTTCCCGATTCCAACCAATAGAAATTGCTTGCTAAGGTCCACCTTAGTAATAGGAGCATTTAGTTTTTATTATTATTGATCGTAAATACCAAATAGTAAACTAAAAATTGCTACTAAAGAGACACAGGTTATAAACACAACGTGTTTTATTACATCCTAAACACCCATTATTTTCTGCAATAACTCATGACAGACACGCAGGCACGTGAATTAAACGCAAACTGGAAAATGCGACACCAAATGAAAGTGAAACCCATTTCTCGTTTGTACGTTTATACGTTCAAAAAGATGAAAAGGATCCGTCCAATTGTCCAGTGAGGAATGTTTAGAATTCTTTCCCTTCATGTAGGCGTGTGATAACTGTTTAATTTTTTTGTTTTGTTTTTCACTCTCGTTTCAGCGCGGCCTTTGCCACTTTGTTCGTGGCGACATTCGCAGTATAGAAAGGTGCACTAAAGGCTAAATACAGTTATAAATAATCACGTTCTTTTGCCAACGTTGTACATGACTGACAAATAATGCGAGCGGCGCGCGCGTTAGCGTTCGCTTTGTACGTGGTTATTTACACTCCCCTCGCATTGTTTGCTGCTGGTTTGGTAAACATTTGCTCTAGCGTTCAAATGCCGGCGGAGGTGTAAACTGTAAACTTGTAAACACTTCTTACATGCGACTTTCAATAGCGAACGGTTAATCAACTTCAAACAATTTTATTTTAAAACGTGGTTATGTGGAATATGCATAAACTAAAGTCTATAAAATTTATATAAAATTCAGAATCTGATTCAAGTTGTAATAAACTTGCTATAAATGAAGAGTGCCACATAAAGAATGCAGCTCGAAAAAAATGCAACGAAAATACGACTTTCTTATTTATTGGTAATGTTGATCTTATGTTAAGACCCAGTTCTACCTATGCTGAAACGCGTTTTCTATTAACGGAGTTATTTACGGGTTAAAATAGATAAAATTCTCAGTGTCAATTCTTAGATAAATAAGCAGTTTAGCTAGGCCAAAAACAATTTTTTGGTAAGAAAAAAATTAATTTTACTTAATTAATTTTACTATCTTTCTCTTTTTTCAAATATAAAACCCCTAGCCAAAGTCACAATACAATAATAGATTTTTATCTAGATACAATTTCAGCCCAAACATTATAACTTTTCCGCTAACCGAAAAATGCGATAATTGTCAGATGTCTATACAATGGTCATATTTCGGCTGTTACGTATGGCCAGTTTATCGCAGACACCATAAGCTTTAATCGATACGTAAACCACGGCATAGACACGCACCCCGACAGGAAAACATCAAATCAAAACATTTTGGTTCGTAGTTGCGATGTTTTTACAACGGAGCCTGAAGAGTTAGATATACTCTACACTATTGATGATAATGTACTTAGGGAGGTAAGGGCAATATCTGTTTTATTAAGACTTTCATAATAATTTAAATCATTTTGAAGCCTGGGAAACCACCACATGAAACAACGTCTTATAGACCTGTCTCTCTACTGCCCAGCATGCCAAAAATCTTCGAAAAATTACTACTCAATAGATTGAAGCCAATAATTGAGCGCAAAAGGCTTGTTCTAGACCATCAGTTCGGATTTCGGGATAAGCACTCTACTATTGATCAGATACATCGAATAACCAACATAATTGAAAAACCGTTAGAGGAAAAAAAGGTTTGTTCTGCAGTCTTCCTAGATGTGGCACAGGCTTTTGATAAAGTCTGGCATGAAGGACTTAACAATAAATTAGGAAGTATTCTCCCAAAACAGTTTGCACAACTATTAAAATCTTACCTGACTGAGAGATACTTTAGAGTCAAACAAGGTGATGCATGCTCTGTCCTTAAGGAAATAAAAGCAGGAGTGCCGCAATGTAGTGTTTTAGGGCCGGTCCTTTACCTACTCTACACCAGCGACCTCCCAGCACTAGAAAATAACACTGTCGCAACATTTGCTGACGACACGGCTATCCTAGCTGTTGGGAACAGCAATGAAGAAACGACGAGAAAACTCCAAACAGCTCTTGGTCATTTTCAGGTCTGGACAAAGAAAAAAAGAATTAAACTGAACGAACTCAAGTCAGTACATGTTGACTTCACGAACAAGAAAATACAACACATCCGGGTTACTATTAATAACCAAATAGTACCGTACGCAAACACAGCCAAATATCTCGGCATGACATTAGACGCCAGGCTCCGCTGGAAAGCCCATGTCAAAAAGAAAAGAGAGGAACTAGGAATCCGTTATAGAGAGATGTACTGGCTGCTAGGAAGAAACTCTACGCTGTCTGTACATAATAAGCTTCTCTTGTACCAGCAAATTCTAAAACCCGTGTGGACGTATGGTGCTCAACTCTGGGGTTGCACCAAAAAAAGCAACATTAAAATTGTCCAGACCTTCAAAAATAAAGTATTGAGATGCATTGTCAATGCGCCTTGGTACATTAGGAATGATGATCTCCACAAGGACCTTAAAATGGAGTCTGCAAAGAAATCCAAAAATTAGCAAGAACTCACGAGGAAAGGCTTCACCATCACGTGAACGTTGAGGCCATCCAGCTCCTCGACAACACCGCATTAGTCAGAAGACTCAAGAGAAAGAAGCCTTTTGAGTTAGTGTGAATGTGAGATAGTGATAAAAGCAGAGTAAGTGCTGGTTGTAGGTGTTAGTTCCAAAACCAGGGTCAGTGCTACGTAGTGCGCAAGAAACGTGCCCAGTATACCAGGACTAACTGAGAGACATCGATGGGTGCCTGTTAGGTTAAGTTACACTAGTAAAATAAGTTAGAATTAAGTTACTCATTAGTCAATTATGACTAGATTGTAATGCTCTTATTGAATAAAAAAATCTGATGTGGCCAGGCACATGACTTTATCATACAATATATCAAATTAATAGTTTAGCTGCATGAGAATCTATTTGACTGAGATAAATCGTGTCTGCATTAAAATTAAACTAGTTAGCCAGGATTTGACAGATATTTTGATAGTCAATAGTATCAATCGAAGGTATTGTCAAAGCATCAGCATTTGACACTACCTACTGTCATCAGAATATTAGTTGTTTATCTCACAAGTGCCGAAAGTACGGAATAGCACAACGAGCGGTGATGCGGCGCGTCACCGATGGCGGAGCGTCGTCGTCGCATGTGAGCGAGTCGCGCTATGTAGTTTTCGGCAGGAGTGACATCAACGTTTTTGTGTTGCTTTTTGAGAAATACGTATTAAAAAAAATCAAAAATGGTTATATTTCGGTATAGAAAATGTTAGGTTGATACCACTTCTACGAAATGTCAAGTTTAAAAAGCTAATTCAAATTCTGACAGATTTATATTCGTTCATGACACTGTAGATGACGTTCCATGCGGTTCTCCGAGTGTGACAGCGTGGTGACAGCCATAGACATTTCTGTGGTGACAGCACAAAAAAATATTTGTCAAAATCCTGGCTACTATGCAGTTTCATATCAATGCAGATGCGACCGATCTCGATCAAATAGAATTTGCTCTTGCAGCTAAACTATTAATTTTACCAAAAAATGTCATAGGCATAAATTATTCAAAATTTCCTCTGCTTTAATTTATTATTTAGCTATTTTGAAGAAATTACAGAAATGGCGGCTCATCTGCAAAATCCTTGAAAAAGGCTTAGAATAAACTACCAGTTCCTTTGGACCCTTTTGAACCAAAAGCTTTTCAGCTCTAAGTTTAGTCATAAAACTTCTAAATATGAACTTTCGTCCCGATACCTTTAGTAGTTTCTCCGGAATCGTCGTCACAAAAATCGAGTACACACATACGCACACACACACACACACACACACACATACACACACACTGACACACACACAGACATTTTTTTGTACCTTGGTCAAAAATGTTCAGGGGACCCAAAAAGACCTATTTCCGCTAAAATCTCAATTTTTTTTTTCGGCATGATTACAATACTTTAGCATACTACGTATGATAAAGTAAAAAAATCATTTTTGGGAAATACTAGTTGTCTGTATAAGGTTTCTTTCTAATGGCAAGTTGGCAGTATGCAGTAGTTCTGGTAAGTGAACTACAGCTTGGAAATCAAAATCTAGTTTTCGTATGTCAAAGTAGAGTACAGTAGAGTAGAGGTAAAATACCTACAATAGATCGGGATTTTAGAAGGTTTGCTACACTGTATTCCTGTATTCTAATGATCATATAAAGTAAGCTACTATATGTGGTTATATACATATATTAAAGTAAAAAGTAAAAAGTGAAAATCTGTTGAACAAGATCTTTCTAGTTCCCCAAAGGATCTACAACAGGACATCAATTAATGCCCTGGTTCTCAATAACAATAAAAAAATAAGTGAAATATTGTTTCTAGTCCTGTGATGTGAAATCCTGAACGAAGTTGCACTTTTTGTTGTGCACGGCATAAAATTTTCATAATTGTACTGTAAAAGCTTTGTTTCATTTATTGCTTTTTTGCATTAGTTTCACCATACAACAATACGTGATATTTCCGTTTTTTTGAGTGGTTTATATTGCTGGGTGTTTTATGTAAAAAACTGTCTTCAGGTATTAGATAATACAAAAATACTATTCTTTACAAACGTAGATACGACCTCCATTCTTAACAAGGCAATAAAGCTGGTTAAGAATGCATTTGTGGTAATATGAACTATTATAAGATAGCTCTTTTCAAATAAAATAAGTCTACATTTTTTTTCTTTTCCGTCATTGAAAGGAATTAATCACAACCTTATATAAGCTTAGATTGGTTAAAATTTACAAATCCATGGTTCCCATTCTCACTCTGTTCAAAAGCGATTCATAAAAAAACTTTTGGACGAAACTAACTTGGTTTTAAGAGAGCTATCCCATGATACCTCACACGTCTACTTTCCTTACGTTGCTTTTAAATTTGGTGCCACATTCTGACCTTCTTTAACATTTTGTAACCTCTGAACGGTGAGCTCACGGAAATTTGTTTATTGGCTAAAAGTGGTCCATTATGATGGACCATGGTTCCTAAGATTTAGGTATTGGTTTGAATTTATTTTTTGTCTCTACGGTTTATATTTCGAACATCTCTTTCCTATATCTTTTTCTAAACATAATTTCTATTATTTTTTGTACGGCTGTTGCGATATTTTACAGATTTTGGTCTCACTGATTTTTGCTTTTTTGGTTGCTGCAAGATCTGCATCTTTCTTGATCCAAACTGTAGCGGATATGTCTCCTCTTTTCATAAGTTGTAGTACATGCTGTGCTTGTTCCATATATAATTATAGTGCGTAAATTCAATTTACAATAATATTGGAGCTGCCGCATTCATGCTGCAGGTTCCTTAATTTAAACGTTTCTTTCAACATGGTGTTATTCCTGGCCAGATTCTAAACCAAGGATGGCAATCTGAATCTGCCAGCCGTAGTAAATTACTAGAAGATCTGTTTTCAGACATTACATTTACATAGAAACATTGATTGGAATAAAATTTATCTATAATTTTGCAAATCTATAATGCAAATCTATGTGTAAAAGGTTGTTAACAGTGAAATTCCAGTAGATACAATAATAAATCAGGCCCTATTTCATCAACAAACAAGTCATTGTTGAGATCCCTCATCGTCTGGATATAATTAAATTTTCTAATTACTAATTACTAATTAATTTACATTTTATTACCTACTAGTTAATTAAAAAAATATTTTTCTTTTTGTATATTTGTTTGGATAATCAACATATTGATAGCTATCATTCTTTCTTTCATGAGAGGCACAGTTTAGTCATAAATAAATTCCTTTGATAATAATATTTTTTATATATTGCTATCAACGATTTATCAATAATGTTTATTAATAATCATTCAATACCACGCGACAAAGTGTTTTATAAATTATAATACCGCTTATTGTAGATAATCCTTTAAAAATATAATACAGCCCTTATCGAGAGTAAATAAATCTTTCAATAGTGAATTATGCATCAATACAATAAATATACTCAATAAAAATACTCAATATATTAGGAAGGATAGATACGTCGACGTCGATATAGCGCATACAATTCCCACGCACGCAGCAGCAGCGTTTGTTACTTTCACTGTATTAAATCGTTGGAATCAATCACGTAAATATCATTGTTCCGTAAGATAATGCTCTTTGTCACACGTCTATACACCTATAATGGCTTTCCAGCAACTCCGTAGAGTGTAGACAATTCGCTGAAACCGGGACATTTATTTATAGAAATAAGCGAGATCAAATTCTTTCCCAAAAAAATGCTATGTTAAAAGTAGACACAAGCCAGGAAGTTATTTTGCACGCAGAGAGAATTTTTTAAAAATCTAAGTTTTACTGTATAATTGCATCGTTATACTGCGTTTTTACAACAAACTAACTGCGAATTTTCATTTACAGCATTGCTCTTTACAGCACTGTGATTTTAAACACTGCTGTGTAACATTTTGACAAAAGTATGAGCGCGGATATTTATTATTCAGAAGAGGGGATCTAAAATGTTCGCTATTTAATATTATATATAGCACATTTGCATATTTAATGCTCGTTCGCCTTTCATTCCTGTTTCTCATATACAGTGTGACTCACGGGACGTTGGACTTTTGTTATTATTAGAGATAGAAAGTCGGTTAAATGGACAAAGTAGTGCATGTTTATGTGCTCTTTCATAATCTGTTCAGTTGAATTCCAAATGGTTTTCAAGCTATTTTGAAAAAACCAAAAACTGTCATTTTTTAATAATGATCATAACATCTTTATTTGTGATCCCATCAAAAAAGCGTTTTGACATTATAAAGGCACTATGTTGTCTACAATTTGATTATGTCAGTTTAATATGGTTTTCGCCAATGGATTAGCCAGAAACAATCGAAACTTTTGTTTTTCTTATGGACGCCATATTGGTTTTATACATGTTTGGATTCATCAAATCTTTTTGACAATAAAATGTAGACAAAAAAGTGCCTTTATAATGTCAAAACGCGTTTTTGATGGGATCACAAATAAAAAAATTATCACCATAATTAAAAAATTAAATTTTAGTTTTTATTTCAAAATAGCTTGGAAACCATTTGGAATTCAACTGTTTTCTGAACAGATTATGAAAGAGCACATAAGTATGCACTACATTGCCCATTTAACCGACTTTTTATCTTTATTAATAACAAAAGTACCCATACAATCCAACGTCCCGAGAGACACACTGTATATAGGCACCAGCATACATATATATACGTATTCAGTACAAGCTCAAAACGTGCAGGTAATATGAAAACATTCACGAAACGGTATCTCGCCAATCGGGTTTTCGGGTTTAATTACTGCTGATAAGGTTGTTTATTTCGGAAACGGCGACAGAATAACAATGTTGTCTCGTTAGATAACCTCAAAGGAAATAATAAAGCAACTCGACGTACCGGAAATAATATTATGTATCGATGAGTTAGGAGGAGATGAAAATAGTAATAAAATAACTAATTGTGGTTTTTGAGTCCATGGTGTAAAATTAAATGTTTTTTTTTTTTTTTGGTACAGCCTTAAAACGTTTTGATAGTCGATGTATTTTGATACTTGGTAACTAAAAATTAAATAAAATCATTCCGTTTGAGATAACAGAATTGATATCGAGTTCCTGGTTGCAAATTTTAAAAATATATTGTGTAAAGAAATAGATAAACATACAAAATGTGGTCAAGTTTTGGTTAGATGTATAGATGTCTTTTAACACCAAATAAGCTCCGACTGAAACATTTTTATTTAACATCGCTGAACGGATATCCTACTGAAAAAAATCTAAAAATCATCAAAAAAAATCTATTTTTCTTTACTATGGATGATCAATGTTTTATTATACAGTGTGGAAATTAAGATGATAAAATCGATAACTTTGTTAATATATAATTGTGCTAAAGCAAAAAGTCTAAAAGAGATATAGCGGCTAAATTATAGCACACAAGAACACATTGTTTTCCGATCTTTTTAACGTAATTTCGTAAAGTTTTCACGTCATCGACCGTTCCTTCAAATTGCAACCTATATTTTTTACTTCCTATTTCGGTAGACAACAACAAAGCAAAAAATAAAAATGATTTAAATGACCAGAGTGATCCAATTAGGTGTTTGAGTCTACAAGGAATTAAGTTATCTGGGTATAAAAAAATAACAAAGTGGTTTGACATTAACAGTTTTGAAGGTATCAAAATGCTCAAACTGCCGACATTGCGTTGTGCCCAGTCTGTCCGTATAGAAAACAAACAATCTGATGTGATTAAATGAAATCTGATTATCAAAACATCAGCGTTTGCGTAGTTTTATATTAATGCAGACACGACCGATCTCGATCAAATAGAAATTGCTCATGCAGCTAAACTATAAATTTTACAAAAAAATTTGATAGACAAATTGTTCAGAATCCTTTAATTTATTATTTAACTATTTTGACGAAACTACAGAAATTGCGACTTATTTGCAAAACCGTTAAAAAATGCTAAGAGTTAACATCCAGTACCTTTGGATCCTTTTCAACAAAACTTTATTTAGCTCTAAGTTTAGGACCCCTTTTAACAAAAAGGTTCAAACTCTAGGTTTGGTCATGAAACTTCTAAATATGAAGTTTCGTTCCGATACCTTTACTAGTTTCTCCGCACACAGACATTTTTTGTACCTTGGTCAAAAATGTTCAGAGGACCCAAAAGGACATATTTCCGCTAAAATCTCATTTTTTTCGGCACCTTTTCATTACTTTATAATACTACGTATGATAAAATAATATAATACTACGTATGATAAAGTAAAAATTAGGTCAATTCATCAAAATCAAAACCATCATAATGTTTGTTTGAAATCCAGGTAATTAAGTGGCTTACTTTGGTCTTATAAATCATTTTTACGATTGTATTTATTGTGATGCATTGACAAATGTCAATGTCAAACAACTTTTTGTTTATTTACTCTTGCATAACTGGGCTTCTTGTCTAAACTCTCAATGACGTCTTTAGTCTTCAAGAAATTAATGTAAAAATCTGCAAACAGCTTGTTAATGTGCACTGTAATTTTAAATGCTATACCTCTTTCAATTTTTTGCTCTGAGCAGAAATATTAAGGAACATACATGCAAATAACCTGCCACCTAAAATTTTGGTATTTCATTTCTTTTGTAATTTTTGCCGATTTTGATGATTATGTTACAGTGTCAAGGAATTCAACAAATTATCATACACCATTGAGATACTTACTGAAAGAAATCTCATAAATTGCTGTAGGAGTACTACTGCACAATAGGTAGTATTGAAATTAATATTCTTCCAGTTAAAGTCATGGCTTTCTGTTATTAGTTATTACAATTAATAAATTCTCTATCCATCGTTTTAGATGTTTATTTCTGGTTGTTTTCTCTAAATTAATTCATTACTGCTGGCAAAACAACACCCCAAGGATAGACACACATAATTTACAAAAGAAAAGATTTACTAGATCTTATGCTAGAATTTGGCCCACACAGCATTGTACATGTTATTAATAGTCTGGATGTCTTCTGATTGGTAAACCATAGAAAGTCAATTTTTTTCAATGTACAAGCCGCATCGGACCCAGCGCTCCAACTGCAACTCACAGCCCCCGCGTGGTATATATCCGCACACGCTAGGAAGTCATAAAGTATAGTAGTCCCGGGGCTGCGGTCAACCCTCTTTGCTGGAGAACCTGAACAGACAGACAGCCATACCACGTAAACGCTTTATATATTGTAAGGTTTTTATGTTTATTTTTTTCACACATCTCAGTAGTTGTTAGTAAGTATATTTCTCCATAAGTACTGCGATTCTATACAACTATCAGCATATAAAGGATGTTTTCTCGAGTGTTTCTTATCTATGACTGTCCACGAGAGAATTACACAGAATAATAAACCACACACTGAAAGAGTTTTGAGGTTGATAAAATTTTAGCTCAAGTGGAAAAATTGTTGAGCGCTCTATCCGACCGATCCGCGGGCTCCGTATTTTTTGCACCTACACGCCGTCGGCTAATTGCTTATAACTTGGCTAATTTTGCAATTTTTGCCTTAAAACTTCGTATACACATTCTTAAGACCTTAATAATAAAATAAGATATAGAAAAAAATCGTGTTTTTTTCATCAGAAAACCGGAACCCCCCTTAACGAATGACTTAAAAACTTATAGACACACATTTTTTGATATTTTGGTGTGAAGTCCCTAAAGTTTGTCCCATATTTGAGTTACACCCGGAAGAGAAATTAATTAAAACTAATAATCTCGGGTGAGATATAGTTTAAAAACTGCGGAAAAGGTTGATGATGTTTGCTTCTGAAACTTATCCAAAGTTTACTTTTCCAAATTATCGCTACCGGTGCTAAGTCTTATGCATATATGCAGATTAGCGATGGCAGTAGTTGAAATTTAAAAATGTCAACCGTGCAGCAGCTCCCACAAGCGCAGTCGATGTTTGTTCGAACGTTGTGCAGGCGGTTCACCTCGCCAAACGACACCGTGGCCATGAGATTAGACCTCTCACCGGCTCTAGCCGCGGACATAAAGAGACAATTTCTTTCTGGGATATTGTAACATTCGTTAGTTTCGGTTTTCGTAACAGTTTTCGTTATGATTATTAAACAATATACGCTATTTAGCTGGATATTTCTGCGAGTTGCGATTATAACTTGTAATTTGGTCCTTCGAAATGTTCGAATGTCGAAAGCTTTTCTCTGCTTTGTTTGTACCAACCGGAACGAATTCTGCCCAACCCTGCGGATGAGTAGTAGCTCGAGATATTATGTCAATTTGGACGAATTTATAGTTGACGGTAGGTAATTGAGTTTCATCATGCTTAATAAGCACAACCTGTGTAATTGCCTCCTAAACACCTATAAAGTTGTGCAATAACTCATGACAGCGATCACTTACGGTGGAATGTAAATAAACGTATCCGGAAAATGCGATTCTAAATGAAAGTGAAAAGTCTTTCTCCGTTTTCGCGTGCGTATGAATAAATAGACTCCGTCAATTTATTGTACATCCGGTGTGGCATGGCTGGAATTCTTTCCCTTCATAAAGGTGCGTGATAACCACTCCTTGACTTGCAATGCAAATATGTATGTATATTGTACATATAAGAAAAGTAATGAATTCTTTTCAGGTTATTGCAACATTTACTAATTTTGGTGTTTGTATATTTTGATTATAATTATGTAATTTAATATTTAATTAAATTTGTCCTTCATGTTAGATTGTGGTGTTGTTTTCGTATAATATATTGCTCAAAATAGTCCCTACATTTTAAAGATTGATCGATAAAAAAATGGGATTGACTTTTACAAAACATTTTGGCCGTCGAACACCAATACTTACAATTTAAGTCAATAAGTTGAAGAGTTAGTGAGTTAATTCGTCCCTGGGGTGCCAATCTTTTGGGTTAGGTTGGCCAACCAATATTTTTATATTTTTCAAACTTTTTTGTGTCTCAAAGAGAATGATACATCATTTCGATTGGATTTTCTACCTTCTTGTAACAAATATTCTCAAACCACTTACCTTACGATAATTTGAATCATAATAATAACGAAGATTATCGCGATAGATTTGGGGAAAAAATATCACTATTTTTAAAAGTTGTGTGCAGATTTTTAATCAAAGCATTGCGTAACTATAGAAGATAATCAAAGAGCGCATTATGTGATAAATAGAGCAAGAGTCCGACAAAAATGTTCATTATTATTTTCAATACCATAATTATTGTGACTTAACATTTTATGATTTGTGATATTTTTCGACGATAATCTTGGATCGCTTTCCTCTGCTATAACTTGTAAACTATTAATGACTATAACTATTAATTTCAAATTTCACAATTTTTTATAAACGCACCTTTGCAGAAAAGTTCGAAATAAAAAATAAACTGTTATGGTAGCAATTTTTTATCCATATTATTGTGGAATTTAAAGGAATATCTAATTGCTTTTACTGTTGCTCTAACAAACCTTATTATACATATCCCAGGTTCTGCAATATACAGACCTAGAGTGTCATGAATCTAAAATACCAATGTGTATATGTAGTGCCCAACCAATCGTAGTTTGTATCTAACAACCCTTTTCTTGGAAAATCATAATTTCAAGTTGACATACGTTGTCTTTATGAACCCACTTATAACAATTAAGACAAAATATGTTAACTGCAAGAAGCCTAAACTTTATAATTTTTCTCAATAAATGTGTTTATTTGAAAGGGTAAAGTATTTTTCAAGTTAATAATTTTGAACAATAGGTAGTGAAATAATAGTATAAAAAGTATAAAAATATCAAGTAATGCAACATTTGGGTCTCCGGCATAAAATTGAGTAATTTGAAGAAATGATGCTTATTTTTGTAGTCTACGTAAATAAGCTCAATGGTGCTAGGAACAAAATAAGTTTGTAAAAACTTGTCTCTATGACCCACGTATATCACCAAAAAATTTAGCCCAATATTGAAAATAATCTAGCTCTCCTGTATGGGGTCTATAAACTTTTCATTTCTCAAATTTTTTTTTCAGGTCATGTTTGGCACTTGAAAAAACAATTAGATTTGTCATCGTAATTTGCATGCGGTCTATGGGTCCACTAGTATGTATAATTGCCAGACAGAAGATGTAAACAAACTATGTAATTCCAGAACAAGTAAATTAATGTTCCTTAAGTTTGTTTAATTGATTTTTTTTATTGCTTCTGTAACATTTTTATAATAAAAATATATAAAAAATAAACTAATATTCTTTTAATGACAGCGATGTCCAGGAATATAGAATGTAAGATAAAGCTCACTAAGTACAAAAATCAATGTCCTTATAACTGATTGGAGTCGAAGTAGGTTATGGGCCATGTTACTACTACTGTTACTACTACTGTTTGCCGCTTTATCCTAACAAGTATCAAACTTTATTCGGTTATGCAACCATATTAACAGTTGCATATAGAACAGTAGTATCATAGTAGTGTTCAGTTCATATGAAGCGGGAAACACAAATTTTTAAATTGGATCTCACCGCCTACTTCGACTACAATCATTTATAATAACTCTGTACACACATAATACTTTTATGTATAGATTTTTTCGATTCCAATTTCTTTATAGAGTTCGTTTTTCTCAATAGTAGCAACATGTCACTTAGTGACTTTTACTTTTAACCTGACGATCTTATTTCATGTCGATATAATGAAATAGTGATAAACTCGTGGTTTTTACATTAAAATATAGAATTTAATATTCACATAAATCTATACAAATGGAAATTAGCTTTTGGGCATTTACTGCATCATTTACGAAAATACTTAGTACTTTTAAGACACTTTGCCCGGCACTCGCTGATAATCCGAAACTCCTTCAGGTTGGCAACCCTCAGTTTCGGTAGTATGCGGTCGTGTTGCATCGGCGACACAGGACCGCACTGCGGTATACCTTATTAATTCTTTCAAGAATACATTAAGTTAGTTTTTGTCAAATACGACTATATGTCTTTGACAAAACATATTTCTTTAACCCAGAGGCATATACTCCTTCAAGGTTTGCCGTTATATTAAGAGATATAGGTCAGTCAAGCGATATAAAAAAGCATATTATCTTTTCGGACGACAATGAGTGGTATGATTAAAAATAGTATTTACTATTAGTTCAAGTAAATCCTTCATATTGTAGTTTTTACTTCAAGTATAAATACTAAAAATCTGATGTGGCCAGGCACATGACTTTATCATACAATATATCAAATTAATAGTTTAGCTGCATCAGAATCTATTTGACTGAGATAAATCGTGTCTGCATTAAAATTAAACTAGTTAGCCAGGATTTGACAGATATTTTGATAGTCAATAGTATCAATCGAAGGTATTGTCAAAGCATCAGCATTTGACACTACCTACTGTCATCAGAATATTAGTTGTTTATCTCACAAGTGCCGAAAGTACGGAATAGCACAACGAGCGGTGATGCGGCGCGTCACCGATGGCGGAGCGTCGTCGTCGCATGTGAGCGAGTCGCGCTATGTAGTTTTCGGCAGGAGTGACATCAACGTTTTTGTGTTGCTTTTTGAGAAATACGTATTAAAAAAATCAAAAATGGTTATATTTCGGTATAGAAAATGTTAGGTTGATACCACTTCTACGAAATGTCAAGTTTAAAAAGCTAATTCAAATTCTGACAGATTTATATTCGTTCATGACACTGTAGATGACGTTCCATGCGGTTCTCCGAGTGTGACAGCGTGGTGACAGCCATAGACATTTCTGTGGTGACAGCACAAAAAAATATTTGTCAAAATCCTGGCTACTATGCAGTTTCATATCAATGCAGATGCGACCGATCTCGATCAAATAGAATTTGCTCTTGCAGCTAAACTATTAATTTTACCAAAAAATGTCATAGGCATAAATTATTCAAAATTTCCTCTGCTTTAATTTATTATTTAGCTATTTTGAAGAAATTACAGAAATGGCGGCTCATCTGCAAAATCCTTGAAAAAGGCTTAGAATAAACTACCAGTTCCTTTGGACCCTTTTGAACCAAAAGCTTTTCAGCTCTAAGTTTAGTCATAAAACTTCTAAATATGAACTTTCGTCCCGATACCTTTAGTAGTTTCTCCGGAATCGTCGTCACAAAAATCGAGTACACACATACGCACACACACACACACACACACATACACACACACTGACACACACACAGACATTTTTTTGTACCTTGGTCAAAAATGTTCAGGGGACCCAAAAAGACCTATTTCCGCTAAAATCTCAATTTTTTTTTTCGGCATGATTACAATACTTTAGCATACTACGTATGATAAAGTAAAAATATTTGTCAAAATCCTGGCTACTATGTAGCTTCATATCAATGCAGATGCGACCGATCTCGATCAAATAGAATTTGCTCTTGCAGCTAAACTATTAATTTTACCAAAAAATGTCATAGATTATTCAAAATTTCGTCTACTTTAATTTATTATTTATCTCTTTTGACGAAATTACAGAAATGACGAAAATCGTTGAAAAATGCTAAGAGTAAATAGCCAGTTCCTTTGGACCATTTTGAACCAAAAGCTTTTCAGCACTAACTTTGGTCATAAAACTACTAAATACGCACTTTCGTCCCGATACCTTTAGTAGTTTCTCCGGAACCGTCGTCACAAAAATCGGGTACACACATACACACACACACACACACACACACACACACACACACACACACACACACACACACACACAGACATTTTTTTGTACCTTGGTCAAAAATGTTCAGGGGACCCATAAAGACCTATTTCCGCTAAAATCTCAATTTTTTTTTCGGCATGATTACAATACTTTACATACTGCGTATGATAAAGTAAAAATACAAAAATGTTCAAGTAATAAATATTTTAAGTTTTAACTGAATGTGGATGCATTAAAGAAATATAATGATATAATGAGAATTATTATTTTATTATTTTTATTTTATTCAATAATAAATATTTTTAAAGAAAACATTGCTTAGTTAATGATTCCACAGAATTTGATTTTTTCATGTAATAAAATTAACCGTAAATTTAACTTACACTTTTATATTTTTATTATGGCCAAATATATCTTTCATAAGTATGTAGTAAAGGGATCCGCTAGCTATCGAACAATTTTTAAAGGGACCCTAACACAGGAAATTTTAAAAAGTTTGAGAACCGCTGCTGTAGATGATGGGGTACATCAAGCTACCGTTTCAAAAATATATAGAGAAGTTTCACAATAAATAGTGTTGAAGGAAAATGTTTCGATTTCTTTGCCTGCGAAATTAACCAAAGAGGATTGGGTGATACCTGGAGCAATAGGAGCGACAGATTGTACCCATATCAGAATAATGAAACCAAAAATTAAGGGGAAGAGTATTACAACCATAAAGGATTTTGTAGAATTAATGTGCAGCGTATATGCTATTCTAAATGAATTTTCTAAAAATTCTAAAAGCATTTTTACGTCTGTGGGTGCATTGTGGCCAGAAAGCGTACATGACAGCAGAGTGGGGATAAAAGTACGAAATTCACATTTTTTATCCTGGAAATATCATGTCCTAGCATTTACTACTAGTCTATACTTCTAAAATAAGTAAAAACTACCCATTGAAGTATTTACTTTATGTAATAGATTATACTCCACAAAATTCTTTGAAGTAAAATCTCATACCTACTTAAAGTAAACGTAAACACTCTTTTTAATCATACCACCCATTGTCGATTCAACAATAAAAATGTGATGACAGCCTCATATGATTAAAGTGAATCCTCTCAATTTGGACAGAATCTATAATACAAGATCACTGCCAATTGTTTCTTCCACTGGTGATGGCTATTAGTAAAGCACCTGGGTATATAGCTGGGCGTGGGTCGATTACATTTACCAGGTAAACTCGCGGTGCGATTAGACGTGGAATGTGCCGCAAAAGGTCTAAGCATTGTCTCGATGTCGAACAATGGCCCCATCTGTCAGATGTTTCGCGATCTAAACGATAAAAGGTGATTGCGCCGCTGCGTATAAGCGTAAATATTCGCTCTGCGGATACTCGAGTATAGGAAAGGTCGTCGCCAAGCAAGGAAGAAATTAACCGGCTACCACACGACAGCAACCGCCGACAACAACAGCTGATGCCGATCGATTGTTCTACGGAATTAGCTCCACTGAACTCGGGCCTTTGTTTGTTTTGCTACTGCTTGGGACGCTATCCGACTCGAAGGACCAAATTAGGTTCTTCTTAAGTGATCCTACTCGAAGGACCGTGTATGCAGAGTTGTTCGTTGTTATCTCTTGTTTTATTTTGAGGAGATTAATTGAACATAAATGGAAACATGATGCTGGAAATTATGGTAGGTGTATCTTATGCAAATATTTGCAGATGCAACTCCCTGTCGGCTAGGTGAACTAAAATTTCTTTGGTATGCTGGATGATGATGGGTTAGTCCATCACGACTTGGAAGATCACGATTTGATGACGTCGCCATGAACTTTTACGACTCCACATAGCATTGTTTTGTTTTATAAAATATCTAGACGTAGATATAGCGTAGATATAGCTACAAAAAACCTACAAAACCAAGCTTAAACAATATCAAGGTTTGTTTCCCTGAATCGACAAGTAAACAAAAACTAGTCAAAATTTATTTCTACAGTAAAAAAATGAATTTACCGAAATAAATAAAACTTTAACAGCTGTTTCTTGGTTGGGACCTACCATTGCTCTATGGGTCTTCTGTTATTATAGGGAATACGAAATGATGCACCCTAGTTGAATTGGAATTGCGCTCTCTTAATAGAGCAGCTGCCACGCAAGTGTTTCTTTGTACTATCCTTTATCAATTCTGCCCACTGTTTTTTAGCAAATTTCCCACCCCAGGTGTCTACCTGGGGGCAGTACCTCTTTCTCTTGTGTTTTCATTCTCTTTTATAACGCATCCCTGCACCGTAGTTATTGATTGTTTAAAGTACCTCACAGGGCAAATTGACCTCTCATGAATCTTTATAGAATATAGTTTTTAGATGGACGAAAGTTCATATTTAGAAGTTTTATCACCAAACTTAGAGCTGAAAAGCTTTTTGTTCAAAAGGGTCCAATGGAACTGGATGTTTACTAATAGCATTTCTTAATGATTTTCAAAATAAACCGCCATTTCTGAATAATTTATGTATACGTCATTTTTTGGTAAAATTAAGAGTTTAGCATTAATGCATTAATATCAAATTAGTTAGCCAGGATTTGACAGATATTGTCATTCTAGTGACAGTAGGATTGTGTCAAACACTGATGGTTTGACAATACCTACTGTCAATAGTATCAAAATATCTGTCAAATCCAGCTAAACTATTAATTTGATATATATTATGATAAGGTCATGAGCCTGGCCACTTCAGATTTGTTAATTAATATTTCATTCGTACGATACCTGCTATTGATTTTCAAGATTGTTGATAATAAATATTTAATTATTTTATTATAATCTCGGCAATTACACTTAATTCCGACTTGACTCGAACTCAGTGAACGTAATTCAGATAGTAATCGTGAATTAGCCATTTGTAATATATTATTTCGACAAATTAAAACCCTTCTAGTAACTATTAAGTATTAAAAAAAAACTTTTAACTTGTTTCTTAAAATACAACAGCAATTTTTTTGATATTTCTTGGAATATTCTTTGAACAATGAAATTTAAATTTTCTTTAATATAATATAATGATAATGATAATTATTTTAAATTATCTCTAACTTGCAGCCATAATAAAGTTCAAATAAATCTACGCGGCCTTAGTGTAAACAAAAACGCCACTGTTCGACAATAGTCGTTGGAAAAACTTAACTGGATATTTTCGTAGAATAGATACGGATCTCAAGAGCTTAAGACATTCTGCATTTTGTTTACTTTTCGAGTAAATCAGTGCCAAAAATCTACAAGACACGTGTTTTGGCATTTGATATTCTGAAAAAGTCAACTGACAGTTGTCATTTGTTCTATATCTTTCTATTTATTTGACAGAGTAATCATTTGTTTTCTTCTTTCTTGACTTTTTGACAAATTAAGTCCTAGAAATCCTCCGTTCTTTTGACATCCACACCCAATAGGTTACAGATTATTTTCTATTTCTTTTTATAAATTTTTGATATTTAATTGTTGTTTGTAAATTTACTAAAATGAATAAATAGATATTATATATTAATGTTTTTAATACAAATATAATTTATTTGAATAAACAAAAATTTTTATGGAAATAATACAAAAAAATTTTGGAGAAATTTGCTATATGGCAAAAATAATGGTGTTTAAGATTTTTTTCAATTATACTAGTTAAAATTTCGATTTTGTCAATATTCAAAAATTTGTAATTCATCAATTAGAAGCAGTATTTCGGAATTTATGACAAGGTCTGAATTTTGGGACTTTTACCAAATTCACAAACAAAAAATCTGGGTTTAGTCGTGGACAATTCTCTTAGATTCGAGAAACATATTCAAAAATATGATACTTTAATTTTAAGTTTCTTTAATTATGCCAATGAAATATACGGGCCTTGCTTAAAATCCGATACTTCGAGAAGAATACAACGCATCCAAAACTCATGTCTTTGCTTTACTTACGGTATTAGAAAATTTGATAGAATTTCTCACAAACTGAAAGGTGCAAGCTGGCTATCCATGGAAAATAGAAGAACGCTTCAAATCGGATGTCTAATACACAAAATTATTCTTTCTAAAAAGCCTTTATATCTGTACAAGAAAATCATATTTCGAAGCGACATACACAACATTAATGTTGGGAATAAAAACTATGTAACGATCCCCAGTCACAAGTCAGCCTTGTTTCAGAGATCCTTCACTTTCACGGCACACAGAAATTATAATAACATACCGCAATTTATTAAGGGAAAAAACGACAAAATGTTCAGGAAACTTTTAAGAGAGCATCTAGTTAATGCGCAAAACGAAAGTTAAAGTAAGACATAGAATTTAATAGCTTCGTTATTTATTTTTCTTCATGGTTAAGCTGAAAAGCAACTTTACGTTGAGCCTTCGCCATCATTTGCTCTACTTTAGGTTATTTTAGGAATTTATTTTATTTTTTCTCTAGTCTTGTTTTACGTTATTGATGTTACGTTTCCTTAAAACTTATACTGTTTCATTTTTTTAATTGTATTGATGTATATTTTGGAGCAAATAAAGACAATAAGACAAATAAAGAGAATTTATTATTATATTATTATTATTTACCAAAACTTTTACCAGGATTTGTACCAGGATTTAACAGATATTTTGATTATATTGACAATATTGTCAGATCATCAGCGATTGACACTGCTATATAGTATGATAAAGTAATGCGCCTAGCCACAGATTTTCAGATTTTTTGTCGATCTTGTCGATTTTGTCGAAACGCGAAAATAACCCACGTCATAATTATTGCGCCAATAGCAAAATGCTCGCCACCATTCGGTTCTGAAGGGCCTTATGCAACTACCATCGGAAAGGAGTTTAAATAATTATGAAAATTATTTAAGAATATTTTGGTGTGGACTACAAATATAGATATGGTTTCCGATGGCTGTTGCGTTTGATTATTGTCTGCAGTAATACATGATAAAATATAATTAAATGTTAACTATAAAAGCACAAGTTATTTTCTTCTGAACTTTTCTAGACTTAGACTCTGGAGTATTGTAGTACGTCGTTGTAACAAGTTGGCAACCATGTGTACAATAGCGACAATTGTGAAACTACTATATCATCGACTAGAAAACTCAAACAGTCCAGTTTGAATATTTGAGCAAATAGAAAGCAATACATTAATTTCTTTAGGTTATACCAAACGTCAAATGTAATAAATGCCAAATAAAAACAGTTCGCTATTTCAATTGAGAAGGGAGCCTTAGACAAGCAATCAGGATCGAAGGACCAAACACACAAGTTTTTTTATTCCTAATAATTTAACTGAAAGGCAATTCCTGGAACCCAACGCCTAAAAACGCACATACTTTCTAAGCGTACCCGAACAATAAACTAAATTAGAAAAAAAACGAGCGTAATCTCTGGCAACACATCTAGGAAATGTTTGCTTCCGTCACGGTTCGTCGACAATAAGTGAGACGTTCACTTCGATTTCGGAGTTCTCGTTTTGGGCAACGCCTTTCGGTAGAACCGTCAAAAACGCTCACTTTTACGCAATTCGCGCGCACCAGAGGGCTCAAAGACCGGCACACACGTGCCTCCGCCTAGCGGCTAGAAAAAAAAGTATTATCAAGGAAGAGAATGGCATTATTGTCTACCCGCAAAAATGGGGATTCCCTCAGACTATAGGTTGCGAATGGTTCGCATCCCAATGACTTTCTTCGATTTACCGCATAGCTGGTCATTGAACTAAAATATAAACGTCGGCGCGCTATTTGCGCTTATCTAAACGTGTATGCTTTTTAATTTGCGTAATTTTTGATAAATATTCGGATAGGGTCAGCCATTTACATTCGTGGTGTGTCTCGGACAATATAAAACATTATTGCTTCTTTATAGTGCTGCTTGGCAAAACTTTTGAATCGAGACACTATATATGTATCACGCAGTCTAATTATTTAGAAAATAAATAGTTTAAAAATAAATGTTTCTTCCACCTTCTTACATCTGTTCTAAAAGTAAAAATTACTTGAAAAAAGTTCGCATTTCCAAAGGAAAATTGGCACTGAACACTACTAGTGTAAACGCACCTTCGATCAATGGTCACACAGCCGTAATCTGTTTAAGGGTGGTAATTTTAAGGGTAATTGGAGCCAAAAATAGCCTGTGCGGCGTCAATGTGACGTATATTGACGTAATATATTCACATGAGAAATATGAAATCAATTATATACATACGGCGCCTCGTATAAATAAATACTCAATTAGAATAGGCTATGATGTAGATATTATTTCCGCTAATGATTATTACCCTGACAGCTGTCAAATTATTTCATTATCAATCATCATTTAAAAAAAGTTTAATTTCCCATAATTCATGGTGTATTATTGCGACTGGTTATATAACCGTTTTGATCTATTTTTTTTCTACTTTGCGTTCGTTATAAGCTCATAACGAAACCGCTTTCGGTGTCGTTATGAAAACACTAGATCACAAACATTTAGTGACTTTTAGTTTTCCAAGATTGATGAAATTGACGTTCAGTGTCAAGTAAGGCTGACATCTGAATTGCTATTGGCTCACCTCAATCGTATTTGTGAATTTTACTACAAGTACCAACTGTTGAAGAAAAAAATTACACTAGATTGTAAGATGACAACCGCAATTTTTGACATTTATGTAAAATTAATGTCGCAAAGTAGAAAAAATAGGATATAACACTCGTTTTATAAGACGTATTGGCGCACTCGTTCCATTTGGGCACTCCTCGCTACGCTCGTCGTGCCCAAAACTACTCGTGCGCCAATTTTTGTCTTATAAAACTTGTATTATAATATACTATAAAATACTATATTTGCTACGCCAGAAAAAGTAAACCAACCTGATTTTCTTAAAAAACAAAGTTTAGGTTAGGCAAGTATCTTAGGAGTAGGTTCAGGTGAAATATTATGTAAATTCCAAATGGTTTTCTTGTTTAATCAAATTTAAATTGAAATATGTTTGTAAAGTTGTCTAAAATAAACCTACTTGGAACCTTGTTTACTGCCTTTTATTTGAACAATTGTAAGTTAGTTTACTATGTATTATAACTTACGCATACGGCGATGACTTTGAAAGATTTCTGACCTGCAAAGAAAGAAAAAACATATGTAAATATTTATTATCAAAGTTGATACAATATGTCATAGATTATTTCAAGATTATTTCTAAGAATTTTTTTGTGGGAATAATGTTTTATAAAATACGTCATTTTTAGTTATCAGCAATTAATTATAACTCCTGAACTTTGAAACTGAATATTTTCCCACATACATACACGTTTATTTTAATTTGCTGTTTGAACATTTAATTTAATTCTCTTCAATTTATCTGTTAATTTTTATCCGTTTAGATAAAATAAAAGTTTATGAATTTTGATTAATTGCTTATAACTTAAAGTGATGCATTGTATAAAAGATGATTCCCTCAAACAATTCTTGGAATTAATCTTAGAATTACAAAAATTAAAAATATGTGTTCTATTAGAAATGGGAAAGGATGCCAGTTTCCATAATAAAATAAGTACTCTGTATATTAAAAAGTATATTTAGACGATAGCTTGTTCAAAATCAAACAACTTTAGTTTGATTTTTTTTATATATTTGCGGTTGGACAATTATTTAGTTACTCCGGTAGTTTTGACTAACCCTGTATACTGGTCTGTAACAACTATATTATCAATCAGTACCTTAGTAACTGCGGTATGTCGTAATTTGCTATTGTTGAGAAAGATAAAACAAGAATGACCGTTGAATGTTTGTCAACAGTGAATTCATATTTCTAATAATGATACATAAAGATTTAAGTAGGAATCACCCCCAACTGATAAATATATTGATGTAGAGATGTGGAGATAAAATTAAATGTATTTCTTTTTGTATTATTTCTTGTAAAGTATGTATTGCGAGTTGAAGAGAGTTTTAGTTTTGAGATTGTTCGTGACATATTTAGGTATAGTTATTTGATAAAAATTAACAAATTTTAAGTGAAACAAACCAAATATAATGTTTATCCATGGCATATAAATAATACAGTCATTATGTATGTGTTATGGTGACATATTTTTATGGGAAATGTGATTTATGAGTCGTAGATAAAACATCATATTTGACTGTAATATTGGCCCTTGTGTATAAATGTCAACTTCAAATTGTGCACGACAAACTAAGTACTCAGCACGACAAATTTGGTATTCCCCACGACAGTTATTATCTTATCACGACAGTATAATGTATACAGCACGACAAACTAGAGATTCTTAATGACAGTTTAATGGTCTAGCACGACAAATTATGTTACTTTACTTTTTTAATCTGTTTGCGAAAAGTATTGGTTATATTGATTTGATTTTTGAGTTTTAATGGTTTAATTTTGGTTTTATAAAACTTAAATAACAGCTGTAGTTCGGGCTATGCAAAATTTTAATAAGAACACAAATGAAATGTATAATAATGTATCTCGCATCTCGATTACAAAGCATTTCACATATTTACATGTATTTAATTTGTCAAAAATACAATGGTCGAAGCTAAGTGACTATCCGGGCCGACAATGTACAAAATCGAGCAAGTGAAAACTATTTTTGGTAGGGTTTTCTCCATAGACCGTTCGATTGTGTATATTGATGGCACTTAGCTTACATTATTGTATTTTTGACAAATTAAGTATCTACTTGGAAATATGTGAAGTGCTCTGACTCAATAGTTAATTGATTAAGTATCTCTTTCTTATGTAAGTGAATAACTGTTGTATGTAAATTTATTGTAGTAAACAAACCAAAAATATTTCCTTTTTAATATGAATAAATTAAACGTATACTCGATTTTGTGCCCCCTGGGGTTTGGATTAATCTACTATATCGATCGATCTCAAATTACACAACAATTAAGTATTAATATAAATGAACAAATTGGGAGAATCCTGCATAAAAATAACAGTACAAAAAAATAAGCACCACCCTAATTGACATAATAAGAAATGTTACAGGGCAAAGACCCTGTTATTATTATACGGTAGAACTTGAGCTGTAAAAAACTACTAAAAATTGAACTAAACCAAACTATATATAATTTATAATTATAACTTACCTGAAAACTGACTGAACAACAATTATACATAGCATAATTTTCAATTATTCCCAACGTCCTTTTACGTCCTTTTATAAACAATCTATTTACACATACCCACACTTTTAACGGTAGCACACTGTATGAGTATGGAAGAAGTTTTGTACGGCTGGCCTAGCGGCGCTGCTTGTCATACTGCTGTCATATATGGTCTTTGAGGTTAAATCACATAGTTTGCTGACTTTATCGTTTAAACACAAATATTGTCGTTCATCTACATTTTTTGTCGTTAAATCATAATGTTATGACGTTTGTTTACAGTTTCTGTCGTTAAAACACATATTTTGTCATTAAGATATCGCTATTTGTCGCGCGAACACCTAATTTGTCGGGCTGAAAAATACTACCCATAATAAAACCAATATTTGAGTAGATCAAAAAATAACAAGTTAATCTATGGTTTATAGAGGAATTATTGTACATGCCCGGCTAGCTCAGTCGGTAGAGCATGAGACTCTTAATCTCAGGGTCGTGGGTTCGAGCCCCACGTTGGGCGCTTATTTTTTTCCCTTTTCTCTCCCATTTTTTTAATCCCATAAAACCTCATTATGTGTTTCATTATTACCCGTTTTTATATGATAATTACAGATTTCATCGAAGAATGGCGCAATCTCGATCAGTTTTGTTAAATCATTTGTTGTAATAAGTTTGTTTTGCAACGCACTGTTTGGAATAGTAGCAGTAGCGGCAGCAAATCGATTTCTACATTCCGTTTAGCTGAAAACCGGCGCAACATCTGATGTAATTATGCAGCGGCGTTTATTCAATTAACGACTGAAAACGCGGCGATGTGTCGCAATCTCGTAATTATTTCATTTAATGCCTCGCTAGGTCGTTGTTGTTCTGTTCTCAGATCGTGTTTACGCTACGCGGATGATCTCGTAAACAAGAACGCTCAGGGAATCGTCATTATTTACCTACTATATACATAGGAAACTGTTTGTTGTCAGAACTACCTATGCCATGCCGTGGGAATATTTTTGCCGAAGTGTATCTAGGGCATACCGACATCCGGTCTATTTTGCCCAATTTTATCGATCGAGCAACCTTTTATTGCCGTTATTGGTATCGCTTACGCACAGCGGGGGAGAAGTTTTCACAATATTAACAATGTTCTCTGGTCGTTGCGTCATTCCGCGTGAACGCTTTTATTTTTATTCGAAACGATTCCGTCCATACATTTTTCCATCACTCTCTTTTGCTTTAGTGATTGCTCATCGAATTCGTCCTTCGAGCCAAATAAAATAGAAAAACAATTGTTTGTCCTCCGGATCGCTCGCTTTTCCGATGTATTTTGTTCTTTCACAGTTTCTCTCGTCATTTTCCCAATACATTTTGGGCCATCAGTTTATCTCTTTCTCTGTTATGAGTTATCACGCTTCAGTTTAGACCGCCAACCTTTTCTATCTTCAGAAGTCTCACCTCCTGCAGCGTTTCCTTCGCAATTCGTGACACCACCTAACTTTTGGAAAATCGTAAGAGTATGCCCCACCCATTGAAGCATGTCTATCAGAATCTATCTTGCTATAGGCGAGTCCTTAAAAACACATGGTGTCTTTCATCATCCTTTTCGTTATAGAATATATAATGAATTGGTCATTCCGATTGCGCCTTTTTTTCAGTGTCTTCTATTCATTCAGTCTTTCTGGAATCATTTTCCCAGTATTGCAATCTGACCTATGACTTTCTCTCTTATGACGCTTCAGTTTTTCAACCTTCTCTATCTCCAATATGTCTCCTCCAGAACGTTGTCCTTCGCAACTCCTTAAACTTCTTATGTTTTGGGGAGTCTTTCAGGACTGCTCTGGTAGTCCTCTATTGGTCCAATTATTCAAACTGTACAGTGCTTGTGTGGGTTGCTTGTGTGCTGCTCAAAATAGACGTATAATTGGATGTCGTGATTTCAGGAATAAAAGTTCAATTATATTTTTTGTGTCCAGTCCGCCGTAGGTCCACTTTACGTCAATGTAATATTTGTGAAAATTCCATAAATAAAAAGAAATATACAGTCACGCCTTTGAAGAATCGGCGTCGTAGTTTCCCAATTATTCCATCGATGTACGAGTCTAGACGGTGTGGCCATCTACGATGTTCTTAAGAACTAGACGTCATTAGACGAAGATAGTAATAGGTTTACCTTTATCTACCATATACCACACAAAAATCTAATAAATAAGTCGATAAAATTCCTTTTTATATTTACTGGACAGATTTCAAGAGCTCTAACCTACAAACCAGGTATAATCTGAAAATATAGAAATTTTGGGAACACCGCACAAAGAAGTATTCGAATCGAAATTAGGAGATTAACATTCTACTATTATATCAGACATCAATCAGGTTTGTACCTAAAGAAGTATATACTATTATCTTATTAAAAATTCCATGTCAATTATTAGGTTAGCTAGCAGAATATACATATAAACAGTGCTGTTTTATCCATTCTATTACCGGAGAATTGGAAGATGCGAGTATGGTTTGATGCAGAAGCTTATTACGGGTTTTGTACTTGGCTTCAAATTACATTACGGAGAATCAAAATCCTTACGCACTATTTTGTTGATCGAAGAGGATTTCTAGACAAGAGATGTGATTACTAATGTTCATTATTTCCATGAACCGATAATAAAATCACTGAGGTATGCTGAAAATTCCCGATGTTTTATCAAATTTCTTGGTAATATTACTGGAAGACGTATCTATAATATCATCATATGAGAACTTGTATAATGGGACATAGTCGACTTGTCAACCATTGACTGCAGATGTTTTATTTTTTTCTTAAGTTCAAAGCGTATCGAGAATTTATGTATAAGACAACAAACCGCAGATTGTATTGAAATTACGCCCGAAGAACCGAACAAGCATGACGACCCATATGCGTGTGGACTGATGATAGCGAGGATCAACATTCTTGTGATTTCATGTTGATATTATAATATAATATTAATAAAGCTATATAATATTATAAAGCTTATGTTGTCTAACTGTATATTATAAATAAAATATGAACTGCAAATTGGTAAATAAAGAATAACTTATGAAGTGTTTTGTTTTTCTTATACGTTATCAGATCCCTGTGTTGTTGATGTACATACGTATGTAATATGCATACTTGTGTGTTTTTCATTAGCTAGGCAAATGTTTATTATCGGCTGAGAAATGACTGCATAATCTATCGTACCAAGAGAAAGTAATCTGTGAACAAAGGTATTCGTACGGGTTTTGCGACTGATGTATTTTAGGTATAATTGTATATGGGCAAATATAAAACAAGGGGACCTATTGTCACCTGATCTTTTCAACTATGTCCTGCAGATGGTAATGAATTCTTACACTCATCTAGAAGGAATAATAAATGGCAGGTCTCTATATGTTAAGATTAGCAGACGACATTGTTCTATTTGCAAATACAGCGGAAAAATCACAACGACATATGGTGGCACTGGACAAAGAAAGCAAGAAGGTTGGGCTTAACATTAATTACAACAAAACACAAATATTACCCAATAATCAAAAAACCCCAATATCAGTTGAATCAACGCCAATCGAGTACGTGGACGACTATGTATACTTAGGCCAGGGGATGTCTTTCAACAATAGAACACAAAAAAATAAATAGAAAAACAAAACTAGCATGGAAAAGGTACTGGTCCCTAAAACATATTTTTAAAGGAAACCTGAAAACTACATCAAAGCCCGTACATTTGATATGTGCATAAGTCCAGTGCTTACCTACGGTTGTCAATGTTGGTCCCTTACCGAAAAACTGGCACAACAAATTCGAGTATGCCAAAATAAAATGGAGAAGAGCATTCTCAATCAAACATGGAAAGACGAAGTCCCCATTACCATCGTAAAACAACAGCTCAAAACCTGCGACGTAACCGTCACCATCAAGTCATTAAAATGGTCATGGGTAGGACACATAATGAGGAAGGAAAAGGGATGGACAAGAGAAGTCACTGATTGAAACCCAATCAGTGGCCTTCATCCGCAAGGATGTACACTAGAAAGGACCTTTTGTTTTTGAAGTTATATTCATTATTACACAACGTATTGTATTTTATTTTTTGTGTATTAATAAAGGGCTGTTATTATTCTATGGGCACATAACCTCACTGCACTTTCAAAGACTCCACATATACATAGTACGCGTGCTTGTATTCATAGTACGTGTTTTTTCCGATATCTCTTGATAAACCATAGAAAAATTTTAAATAACAATATATGGTAAAGATCTCAAATTCTCAACATAGGTTATGTCGACAATTTATCACAGTAATTGTTACAGTGGCATGCCATAGGCTCGCATATAAAGCTTTGTGATTGGCACAGCACAGTCTGATTATGTGGGCAAAAATAAACTGAAACTGCGTTAAAAGACGTTAGACCGTATAATGTTGACCGCACGTCGGCGAAGTCTATCTTGTTCCAAAGTAGCTTTAGCGAAAAAGTCACCATCCCCACGCAAAATCCAATTCTCGACTGATTATCCAAACATATCGAAAAACAGCCATGCTGCTGTCGATCGGCTGTTGGACCCCCCCCCCCCCTCTTAAGAAACCTCGATATGCAGTTACCTTTCAGTTAGTCCCTTCAGTTCGGTATAATTTAGGGTTTTCCTCGTTCCTTCAGGGATATTTTGAAGTTGAAGACAACTTTCGACATGTAGGTCCTCGACAGCAGAACCTTCAACGCTGATTTATAATCAGGGTTTGGTGATTCCTATAGTCGTATTGCTGGCCCTGTTTTCCATCCATGTGTTGCTCGAAAGTTTTATGGAACGTTAAGATACCTCTATGTCAAAAATCCATGTACAATTAGTGGTCCATGTCTCATCTCAGTACTTATTCAAGATTTATTCAACTTCAAAGTTACACACTTTTGAAAGTCTGCATTCGATTGAGGACATGAGTAAAGATTAGAAGATGTTTTGAGGTTTTGGATCTTTACTCTTGGGCTTGCCCTGACTGGCGTAAGCTAGTACCTACAAGATTAGTACATATATCCAGTTAGAAGGATCAGTTTAGTCAGATCAAGTCCTTGCTGGATATCCCATAGGGCAAGCATTCACACCGCAAGCACCATGAAGCAATGCGGTGACTTGTGACAAATAATCAACGCGAAATGCGCATCCAATCTGTTCCTTAGCGCCTCAAAGGCGATTCATTTCGAAAGAGATACCATCAATCCGCGCTGTCGGCACCGTCGGCGCACAATAATCCATTAACAAACAAGTATGTAATCAGAGACCAAGTATCGCAACAGAATAATACACAAATCACATTGTTTAACAGAGCGGAAAATGGTGGCCGCAGCCGCGAATGGACCCACCTCGGGCGGTCTTCCTCATTTCACTTTCGTCCAGACGCGGTCGCCTGATTAAAGTCGATCTCGAACGGCGAAGAGGAAAGAGTGTCGAAAAGGAAAAAACCACGCGTCTCCCGAGCTCGCCTAACGGTGTTCCAGTTCTCTAGGCGTCGGAGAGACAGTCACCAGAAAGACGTCGGTGTTGCCTTCGACCGTTGTCTGATATTCTACACCGTCGCAAAGGTCCTTGCGAAAAATTCAACCGCCGAACGTCCTTGCCGCAGACGTACTTGCCGCTTGTGAGAGGATGGATGGAATTTTAGAGCAAAATCTGACGTGTTTTTGTTGTTGGTCGGTTCTGATGTGAATGTTTTTGATGATGGTACTATTGCCCGCCATGACCTTTACCACGTTGCAAGTAATTGCTGTAATGAGATGACAACCAAGGTCGACGGCATCAAGATTTAAAGGATTATTGCGGTAGTTTTTTTTGTGTGTGGCATATAGTTTGCACAACCCACTTTTTCTATGTCTTGAAGACAAGCTTAGCTAAGCTGTATGTTGGTGTCAATAGATATGTAATAGGGAAATGTTTTTTTTTTGGAATTGGCCTTTGGCTAGGCAAATCGTTTGACGAACTGAATAGTTTTGAACGGTCGAAATAACGTACATAAATTTAAAATGCTATTTGACTAGACTAAACGTCATGTTGATCATGAAAATCTTTTTTGCCTAGAATAAATCCACTACTAACGTTTTAAATTCTTGACAAATTGTCATCTTTATGCACTACAACGTCCATTAGAAATCAAAAACGATCAAGCTAAAAGCAAAATGGAAATTTGCCTAACAATAAACTATCATCGGCATTTCAAAATTAAGGTGTAATAAGTCCAAAATTTGACATTTTGAACTGAAATAGCCAAAATGTTGACTATGGTTTATTCTATATCGAATATACCTAGATGATGCTTGGGCGTAATACGCAAGTCAACAGTGCTTTTTTGCTCCCCCAGGCCCCATGCAACGAGTTTCTACTCAGTTTCTACTGATAAATCAGTCGTTATCATTCGCGAACTACGTAATTTGCGTTCAAATCGTTGTTGAGGTATGCCAAAGTAATGAATATGAATGACAATATCAAAACGTTAGATAATATTTAAAAAGCCTGTTGGCATTTAACTGATGAAAATTTAGAATTTTACGTGCCTTTCGGACTGACTATCACCGTAGAAGAGGAAATTTAATACCGTCATGTATATAATCATCAGACTCTATATCATACTCTATCATATCGTTATATATACAGGGTTAGTCAAAATTACCGAAACACCTAAATAATTCTCCAAGCGTAAACAATCTAAAAAAAATCTAGTAAAAGTTGTTTTGCTTTAAACAAACTATCGCTTAAATATATTTTTAATATACAGCCTGTTTGTTTTATTGTGGAAATTTGGTAACCTTTCCGTTGTCAAATAGAACATTACATTTTTTAATTCTAAGATGCATTCTAAGAATCTTCTGTAGGAACTTTGAATTGTAACCAATTATTGAAAAATAGACAAAATTACCAATTTCTTTACTATTTTTTTAGAATTTGTTTTAATACAACGCTTATCATTGTTTAGCTATAAATAATTAATCAAAACTCCTAAACTTCAAAAATTAAGAATATTTTCCCGCATACATACACATTTCTTTTAATTTGGCAACATGAATATTTTACATAATTGTATTTTTTTCTATTCTAATTCGAATTAAACTTAAAAAAAATATATAATATATAGGGTTTACTATTAGTAAAAGAAAAGCCTACCAAGTTTCCCTAATAAAATAAACATTGTGTATATTAAAAATATACTTAGACGATAACTTGCTAAAATTAAAAAAACACTTGTTTGATTTTTTTTTCAAATTTTGTACGGTTGAAGAATTAATTTGGTGTTCCGGTAATTTGGACTAATTTTGATTATGTGCCTATAACTAAAACTGATGCAGTTTATAAAAATTCATTTCTCACTGTTCGATTTAAAAAAGAAAAGCCAAATTTCCAGAATAAAATGAATACGTATATTTAAAATATATTTAGACGATAGCTTGTTTAAAACCAAAAAACTTTTGTTTGAATCTTTCTTGGAAATTCCTTACTGTTGAAGGATTACTAAGGTGTTCCGGTACTTTTGACTAACCCTATATAATACGCTATTTTTAATTTATTTTGAATATGACATTTATAATCATCAATCTTCAAATATTACGTTGTGAAATAAGTTTCATGCAAAACCACGATTTTTTACATTTTTTGTAGCTATTTTGATTCCGCCATTTTGAATTTTGATAATTGAATATTGGATTTGGACTCTAGGATCTTCAAATATCACAGCAAAGTTTCATAAGCAACTAATTCTAAATTTGGTCGCCACATTGAATCCGCCATGTTGAATTTAAAATATATGACAACGGGTTTGGAATTAGAACCCCAAAACAATACACCATAATAAATATATTATTTAAATGCTTTAAATAAACAAATATTGTTAAACATGTACGTTGATTTTCCGTTGAATTCAAAAACTGTACATGTCCATGATGATTGCTTTAATCCAAAGCTCTGCTTTTAATCCAAAGATAAATCAAATTTGTTAGACATATAAGTGTCTCTGAATTACTTTATATTTTGTCAGTATAGCAAACTGTTATACTTTTGACGATATTGCGTCGTCAAAATTACTTTGTTAATTTTCTCAGAACTTAGTTTTTGACTTGTACTGTTTTCGATCTGACCGATTCAAATGTAAAAAGTTGTTCTAAATTTAATCGTATGCACAAATATCAAATTGAAATATTGTCGCCAGAATCGTAGACATCAGTCCAGTTCAGTTTGCGAGTCTATCAAATTTTCAGAAATTCAGAAATTGCTGTAATTAGAATCAAAATACAACAAGACCATGATATAAACAATATTGTTTTAATTCCCCGTAATATTGATGTCTCAGGCCGTCAATATTTTTAAATGGAATTGTAAAAATGTTTACGATAAAGTTGTTTTCCATGGATAAAAAGTGATTTCTTTTTAAATCAGCATATCTCGGAATACAAATGCAGGCTATGAATTAAAAATAACTTCTGTACTAATTTATTCATACGGAATAAATATTTTTTTTAAGGATGTTATTTATTTTGAATTTATTGCCCGCTTTCAATATCGTAAATATGGTGATTTTTAGGCAACAAGCACTTTTTATGCACAGCAAAACCAGTTTGGTGTCCAATTTTGGACAAAATATGCATTCTACTGTATTGTGAGGAAGCATTTTATATACGTTCAAATTTTCCGCATTCGTAAAAAAATATTTTGATAACATGCAAATCACAAAAATAATTTTTTTTGCCATGTTATTGTAGCATTTCCATTTCAATATCAAATCTGAGAAACTAGATAACATGAATAAAACAAAAAGCTACGGGTATTATCAAAAACTCTTTATAAACACTTACTTTTTGTCGCAAGCCATAAAGAAGAATGGCCAAATTTGAATAGTCAAAGATAATTGATGTTATGTTACCATGGAAAGTCACCGCTATACCGTTAAAAATAGCGTGTTGATATTACGTAAACTGCCAAATACGGTAGCAGCGCCATGCGTTGCAAAAACTCCCTACTAATGTTTACTATTCACTATCCTGATCGCGTGTGCAGAATCCGAAAATATTGTTTTGATGGGTCAATGGACCATAACAACCTACCAAACTACCAGAAAAACAGCAAAAAGAAAACACAATCAACCTAATTTATTTTGATATTATCCATGCTCTACATACCAGCGCCTGATAATGTTAACGTAACTATTTCCTGCGTTTCGTCAGATGATGTAAATACATAAGTAAAATGCGCACAATCGACTAAATTGCTTCGACGATTGGACTGAAGCCGAAAAAAATGATAGTAGACTAGGCGCCGCGTCTGGTTTTGGCAATTTTGAGAACCCGTTCTATTCTGGGTGTGATTATAATCATGCACGTTTCAATTAGTAACAATAACACCGTTTTGCGTCGTTGCATAATGATATTTTTTGCGCTCCTCAGATATTATTGGTGCTTACGTTGTTATTTTTTTTTGTACTGCACTAACGAATCTCTCGACTAACGAGAGAGATCTTTCCTTCGAGATGAAGTAGTAGAGGTGTGAAGCCAATGCTGCATTTCCGAATGCGATATCTGGCCATATTAACAACTTTGCTTGAAATAATGAATCTGTTTGCTCTCTGTATTATACATGGAAATAAATAAAACTTGTTTAAGTTGTCATAATTACAGCTGATAAACTGATTTAACAGTAGTCGTTTAGTGGTAAAGCTGAATGAAAATTTTTGTTAAGGTAAGTAGCATAATTCTGTTGGAATAACGAAAATAACTCCCTTTAGCACGAGTATATACTGAGAGAGAACCGCATAAATTAAATTAAATTAATTACCTTGATTTCCTCAATTAGCACATTGACCGACAACGATTGCCATGGGAGTCCTTTGTTAACACTGTTTGGCGTCCAGGCAACTAACCCAAGTTTGTAGCTAGAAAGAAAATATAAATTACAGTAAAATGATAAAATTGTAAAAAATGTATAAATACAATAGGGATAATGGCTATAACTTTTTCAATTGTTGATGATATACTAATTTCAAGGTGGAAATCGCGTGGAGGACTTTGAAGCAGTCGACGTTTCGCGTCTGTTGCAAAAGGCATCTTCAGGACTAGATGATACTTAGTCCTGAAGATGCCTCTCGCAATAGAGCGCGAAACGTCAACTGCTTCAAAGTCTTCAACGCGGTTTCCACCCGGAAATCAATATATCGTTGACTCAGACCGCGGAAGTCTACAATCTAGATATATAAATACAAATATGTTTGAAACAGGAAAAATAAAACCTCTAATAATACCTTATTGGACGTTATTGGACGGAAATGACATGACAAGAATATTCGCATGTACGGAATGTTATTATTAAGTAAATGCGTTAAGTAAATATTATTAAGTAATGTTATTATTAAGTAAATACGAATATTCTTGTCATGTCATTTTCGTCCAATAACCGTCTCATATACATCTGTTTGATATATGTTATTTATTAAGTATATTTTTAACTATGAAGATCCTTAAACAAGTATTGTACGATGTTCTTAACACATTGACCATTTGAGCTGATGATGACTCAATGGAGAGTTGAAACCGGTACTCATTAAATTAAACAAATACAGTCAAAGGTTTATTAGAGGTTTTATTTTTCCTTTTTCAATTTATGATTACCTTTGAACATGGACTATTTTATGAACAAATATGTTTGTTTATTCCGTTTCAAGATTGGTCAACTTTGTATAACTTATTCGGCGTTTTCTCTCTGAAAATTAGGACTTTTTTCTGAATTCCGCAATGTTTTATGGTCATACATAATATTATTTTCGAGAAAATACGATTTCAAGATTCGTAAAATAGTGATAATTCTGAGGAAGATATTGCGAAATGTAAGTAAATAGATAAGTAAAATGTAAGTAAATACATAGATAATTTTGATAGATTTTATAGAAAACGTTGTAGCTGTACAAATCGTGGGACTCATAATAAACCGTATGGCGTATAGGACTTGACATATTTGAGTCCTCATTCTCATGCAGCATAAAGAAACTATCGAAAACGGCTATTTATTTACCATACAAAGAAAAAATATGTAAACATGTTTCGAAGATTTTACATTTTCTCGAATATTAATTTTCTTATGAGGCCATGAAATTGGTATATTTGAAATCAGAAAAAAAAAATTGTGTACCAAATTTTATAGAGAGAAAATAGTTATTGTTGTGTTACACTGACTGGCATAATTACAGGGATGCTAATACTAACTTTACTAAACTTAAATGTTCAATAACTTTTGTAATCTTTTACCGATGTTCATTTTTTTTTCGGTTACAAACCTTAAAAACTTCAGCTGGTTATTCTGGGTGGGCAGAAATCGTGCTTTTATTATTATTTTATTATTATAATATAAAATATCAATCAAGTACACCAGGTAAAGTTTCACGTATTAACGCGAAGTTTTTTTATTAATCGGTTAATCTGCCGTATTTTCTATTAATTTCTGGTTCTTATTAGTGAAATTTATCCAAAATTTAAATTTATTAAATTATAATCGCTTATGTAATCCGTAAATAAGCGATTATAATCAATTCTTGAAATAATTGAGATATCTCGATTATTATTTGTAATAACCTATTCTTAATAATCGATTTTTAATAATCGATTTTTAATAATCGATTCCTAATACTCGATTCTTACCAATCAATTATTAATAATCGATTCTTAATAATCGATTTTGAATAATGGATTTTTAATAATCTATTTTACATCAGCCCCCCCGTCACCAACTTCCTGGCTTAACCCGATTCATAATCGATTATACATAATCGATTCTGATTCGATTCTGAATAAATACTGAAAATAGATTCTTGAAATAATACGATTATGCTCATCACTAGTTATTATATTAAAAAAATGGAAAAACACAAACTGTTGAGAAAACACCAAAAACATCATCACGGTTTACCCGGTGTAAAATTGGGGTTTTCAAAGTTACAATGGTAAGTAATAATCTTTATGAATTTCTTTCCAATGAATCGAAAAAAATATTGATGATCGATCAAAAATTACAAAATTTATAGGTCATCAAAATTTAGCAAAGTAGGGACATCTTCGTTCCTTTAATTGTGCCGGTATTTGTTTTCTATACTGGACATTCTTGAAAACTTGAAAAATATTATTATCATAAACTAAATGGTATCGGAAAGCAACGATTTAAATTTTCAATGGATTCCAATAAAATTTATATTGTTTCTCCGATTTTTAATTTAAATTGTTTTTGTACCGCAAAATAAGTCCTCCGTTTTTATTGAACGGGGCATGGGCGGCAGCCTATAAAGCCTATGCGTACATCTGCCTCTACGACTGTCACCTCAATGCACCTCGAGAGCCGATGATGAACCTGTTTACGTTAGTAACCGGCCGTTTGTATACTTTGTTCCGCTAGCAACAGCTTTTACTCCGCCCATAAAAAGTTTCCACCAATAATCTTTATCTTACAACTTTTTACATTGATAATGTACCGTACACCATTAAGGTTTTATATTCAACACTAAAATTTTAGGCATTACCTACATCTCATAGTTTTTCAATCAAATCAAAACGTAAAAAAGTGACATCAGAAAGTAGTCCTTCAAGTCGGAGCGATTCTAATTTTATTTTTAATTATTTGTGACAGCTTGCCAATGCACAGCAAATAAAAGTTGGTAGTCACTGACAAGCATTTTCCTGCTTTCGATACAAGCCAATAATAATAATAATACCTACACAGTTTTTTTGCGAATGCGCCAATACAGGAAATATCTCCGCATAGTGGAATCGATTAGCCGCGGAATTGAAAGTCGATACGCGCGCGCGTTTTGTTTTTGAGAGTAGAGTAAAACTTTTCTTGCCCATTAATTAGAATACGTAAGAAGCGACCCGATGCGGCAACCACATACAATCTTCTGGCATTTTAGAAAGTGCACACTGTTGTGTATTAAATAATATCTGTTTTTGTGTCGTTCGCCTCAGTACCGGCGAATTTGAATGGTCCACTCGATGATGATTTACGACACCGGTTCTGTAATAACAAATTCCGCGTAATATCTCTGATTAGATGGAATATGAATTCGAGTATGTGAAGGTTGTAAACATCTTTTAAATACCATACGAATAAAAGAATTATGTAAGTGTTTTAAATGTCAGTAATATATTTTATTCTTTTGCATGTTGTATTGAGATGTCGTAAATAATAGTCGTTTGCGGCGTCTGACTAATAGCTAGATTCATTTTGATTATTGTATGCATAAAAACTTGAAATAAACTAAAAATACAACTAAATACTCCTACAAATCTGAACTGTCAACATTGATCCAACTCGAACGACCAACGTGGTTGTCCTGGTAACCCCTTTTGTGGGGTTACTTGGATATAATAGCTCTGTTTTGCATCATCGTAAAAACGCCATCAAGATAAAGCCGTAAAGTTTTAAATAGATTATAATTCATGCCAGTTTTTAATACCGGCATATATTTTTTGTGCGCTTTTATGTAAAACCATTAATAACAAAAAGTCATTGCACTAATAAAAATTTACCTACTTACTATTATTATTTTTTAAATTGAAAAATATGGCACTGGGTCATATACACTGTGGGCAAAAAAAACGGTACAAATTTTTAATCACTCGTATTTTCAATAATATTTAGTCAATTCAAACATTTGCAATAACAGAACGTTTCAATCCCAAGTAATGTTTGGCTATGCAATATTTATGATAATATTGGGGCAATTTAATTTGAAATCAAAGGTGTATTCAAATCAATGGATAATGATATTTGTCTTGTAATATTTAAGCAATGTTTTTTTATTGTTTTTAGTAAAAACTAGTGGAATATGACGTTTGTAACAAAAACATTGCAACGGCAAGAGAAATCTAACTGTGTATTTGAGTTATCTTTAAAGATCGTGGAGAAACCATTGATGTTGTTATGGCCGGCATGTTTGCAAAATTTTATGTTTTTGTTGCAAAAACATAAAAATTAGAAAAAACTGCAGCCCAATAATAGTAGAACAATATGGAAAACAGGTAAAAAAATCCTGAAAAAGATGGCTTTTCCACCATCTTTAAAGATAACTCAAGTTCCCAATTGAACTTTTCGTGCCTATGCAATAGAATCGTTTTTTTTAATCTATGCAAACGTCCAATTCAACTGCTTTTTTGAGTAAAAACAGAAAAAAAAACGATGTTTCAAAATTTCACTCTGTATACTAAAAAATCACGATGCTATAAAATCTCTACTGTTCCTGTTGACCAAAGGAAACCAAATGTCGTTACCGGCTAATTTCATTACACCTTTCATTTCACATTAAATTGACCCGATATTATCAGAAATCTTGCATAGCCATACCTAAAGCAACATTATATTGGATTCAATTATTGCAAATATGGCATGTTTTCAATCTTCACGATATAAGTAATTAGTTAATCATAGAAATGCTTGAATTTATTAATATCTTTGGAAATATGAGCATTTGAAAATTTGTACCGTTTTTTTTTGCCAACAGTGTACAATAATAATTGGAATTTGAATACGTTAAAAGTTAAGGAATGTTTAAGATATTCTTAAAAAGACGAACAAAAGAAACAAATAACTAAGTTACATAACACAGTGTAACATAACTTGTAAAGTTATTTATGATGGATAATTTACCGTTGTTTATGTAAGCAGGTTACTACTATGAAGATACGAATTTGTATTACAATTGCTTGAAAATGTTCATCATCATTTATTCTTAGTACAATAACACAGAAAGGTGTACTCATTAAAAAAGTCCAATTTATTTTACATGAACTTAAAATATCAAATAAATTACATAATTATCATCAATTTTGTTTTAAAACGAATGGGCAGGTATCTTCAAAAGAAATTATTTGTTTAAAAAAACTTGACATGTAATAAGCACCACATAAATATCAATTCTACAGTTACAAATGTATCAAAAATTCATTACCCTGTCTGAATTTTGGCCGTTTACCTTTTCAGCCAATGAAGACAAATATAGCGACATACACGAAAAGTAAAAGGAGAAATAGAAACGTGTTTTGTCGAATAATGTGTGGTCCTTGAAAACTAATAAAGGAAAACGGAATCCGATCCTGTTCAGCGCTAGAAGACCGTCAACATACTACCTCAGTCGTCTTGCACCAAGAAAACAGTTGTGACAAAACGACGCCGCGCCGCCGGAAAATTTCGGTTTTTCTCTCCACTCTGGCGTTTCTCACGTACAATGACATTGATCTATATTCGTCAGTTCATATCACCGTAGTCAGCGGTTTGTTAGTTGATTTACAATAAGGTTCTTTTAAATTGTGAAATCTTGATGTGGGTGCGTTTGTGTAGTGATTTGTGCAGTACCCGAGACTGAGGTTGTCGATTGTATCCGACGGATGACATGTATGTGAAATAACTTTGATTTATCGCGGCAATCATAATTTTTGTAAATCCGCGTCATATTTCTCTAATCTTTCTAATTGGTCGTACGTAACATCGCTACCATCATTCGGTCATATGGCAATCGGCTTCTCACCAGGGCAGGCCTTAGACGATTTTTTAATACAATAATTTTGTTAGTAGTACTTAAAAACTTGATACGTTATTTGACCAAATTTGAGTACTATGGCCCCTCTATGGCCCCCTTTAAAAATTTTACCCTGACGTTTTTCACACTCTCTACAAACAGCAACAACTAGTAATTCAATCTATTTCAACTAGTACAGTATGTCGCCTTTCTATTGTTTATTGCTTTGTTATTAATAATTTTTACTGGAGGATCGGTTTTGACATTCTCTCTCAACAACTGACGGAATTCCATTTAATATTGTCGTCTTTCTAATGTCTATTAATTTGCCATGAGAATTGTTGGCTCGTGTTCATTCCGAACTGTAGAAAGGCGACAATATTAGTTGGAATGCACTCAATTACCGAGAGAGAATGCTTCAACTGAAAATACTGTGTATTCTATTACAGTTTGGTCGCGAATTGTAAAAAAATGTGATGAACGACACAACAACATTATTTTAGAGTAGTTGCTAACAAGGAGTACTAATAATAAAAAATAAATTATATTACGAATGATTAAAATGTAAATAATCAAGATTTCAGGTGGAAATTTCAAAAGTGATATAATAGGATATACCGAGTGGTTCAATTTCGAGCCTCACCATGGGGATGTCGCTTATTAGTGGAGATAGAGCCTATGTTTAAATTTGGCAAAGTTTCGTATTTTTGTGCTCTAAAAACGGAAATGTTAAGATATCGTTTTTAATTTTTTATGCATAACCAATTGTAGCTAGACATTTGAAACAAAAACACTCTATACGTACTTTTTAAAAGGAATGCAGTGTCATTTTTTAATTTGAAATAACGTTAAAGATGGCGGCGTAACCATGGCCAACTTTTGCTTTTCTTATGGGCGCCATGTTGAATGGCATTTTCCGATAGTCGTGTTTTTTCTCATTTCCGCAATGTATAACATGTTACCATTCTTTTTTAAAATAAGAGTGTAATAATCAAAAAATTCAGGTACCCAACTGGAGCTTGGTTACAGACCGCCGGAGTGGTTGCCTAGCAACGCCAACAAAATGCACTTGGATCAAGCGGCGCCCTCAGCGTTAGGTTTGCCATTTAACCAAATAAACCTTAATTGTGGTTGATTGTGGATGTAAAATGCCTTTCACCAATAACGAAAAGCGTGATATAGTTCAGAGTTTAATTGAATTTTGACATTTTCCGATAGTCGTGTCTTTTCTGAGAAACTATCGGAAAATACAAAAATTCAACATGGCCCCATGAGAAAAACAAAAGTTCTGTAATTTCGTCAAAATAGATAAATAATAAATTAAAGTAGAGGAAATTTTGTATAATTTATGTCTATAACATTTTTTGGTAAATTTAATAGTTTAGCTGCAGGAGCAAAATCTAATTAATCGAAATCGTGTCTGCATTAATAGTAGGTAGCCAGGATATTTTGAAACTGTTGACAGTATTCAGAACGTCAACGGTTGCGAAACGTCAATTCAACACGCAAATGTATGGAGAATGCGTTGAGGAGGAGAAACACGCGCGCACGTACGCTATGTGAAACAATATTGGAACATCTTGGTGTTTACAAAGTCAATGTGTATTTCAAGTGCGGATAGCAATGTTGGTATGTTTTCGCGAATAAATGCAAGAAAGATTGTATATTAACCTTACACCCTATTTGTAATATTGAGCATAATTCTTTATGATCTTTTGTAGTTAGCACTCAAGACGTGGTAATACCCGAAAATATAGTATGCTAGAAGCCAATAGAATATATTAATCATCAGAATCAACAACCTTTTTACTTTATCATACGTAGTATGACAAAGTATAATAATCGTGGCGATTTTTTTTTTAGATTTTAGCGGAAATATGTCCTATTGGGTCCCCTAAGCATTTTTGAGCCGCTATATCTGAAATTTCGTCGATATAGTTAAATAATAAGTTAATGTAGAGGAAGTTCTGAATAATTTATGACTGAAATTTTGTGGTAAAATAAATAGTTTAGCTGCATGAGCAAATTCTATTTCATCGAGATCGCTCGTACTGCATTAAAACACTATAGTATTAAAACTAGTTAGCCAGGATTTGTCAGATATTGTGATTGTAATGACAGTAGGTAGTGTAAAATGCTGATGTATTGGCATTGCTGTAAATCTAACCAAAATATCTGTCTAGTTCTAGTAGGTTTATTTTAATGCAGACATGGCCGATCTCGATCCAATAAATCTCATGCAGCTAAACTATTACTATATGGTATGATAAAGTCATGCGCCTGGCCACATCAGATTTTTTTTTATTTCGAAGCTTTGGAGAGAAGTTTGCTAGAGTTCGCTATTTGAATTGAGACGAGAGCCTTAAAATATCTGGAAGGCATGAATATTTTCCGTATAGAACAGAGAGGAGATTTACAGTTCGTGCAAGTTGCACCGATAGATGTCGCACGGTGCACGTGTGACGTAATCGGTCGCGGCACGTAACCGCGATCGCAGAGAAGCAGCAGTTCACGTTTTCGATCGAGTTGGCGAATTTGAAAAGGTCAGACGAGCCGAGACGGTAAACGAAGAGGAGCTGCTTCTCATCTCAGATCGGGATCGACAGCGGCTGCGATTTCATCCGTGCCCGTGTAGGCTATAAACGATTGAGATCTGGAAATGCACAGTGGAACAAATCTGTGAAAAACTTACATCTTAAGAATATGTGATTAGGACATGATTTGATTATTTACGCTTCATCCTTCATCCAGTCGATTGACTTAAAGAATATGATGACAGATTAGACCTTGGAGAACAAAAAGAAACTTGGTACTTGACTGAAGCAACACGAATCTTTTTTATCTCTTGGGACACCAAGATCACGGTTCAGCCTCCTTGGTACATAAAGTGTTCCGCATGTACCTAAGAACATTGACCATATTCCATAATACATATTTTTGTCTTAATTCCGTAGATATTTGCTTTGCAATACGACAATTGAGAGAGTTTCTTCCCACAAGCCAGCACAGGTCACTGTATTCAGACCAAGCACTACTATTTTCTTCTTAACGTGTTTTTTCCTCCTTTACTTTGTATCCAGAGTCATACCCAAATACTTTGCAGTGCTTGCATATATGGAAGAGTGGCGTCGGTAATCTTGACATGAGGCATGTCCTAGATTGTGTTGCTTTTAAGCTTAATATGGACAGATTTCAGTACGTTGACCTTAGTCTTCAATTTTTTGGTCCATTAATGTATTTGATTACTAGCTACTGCCTTGTTGAAGATTCCTAGTAGATTCTCCAACAAACAGTTGATCTCACTGTCATTAGAACCGTGTCATCTGCTAATGTGGCGACTGTCACGTTTTCCAGCTGTGGTAGGTCACTTGTATGTAGTAGATAGTATAGAGAATTGATCCCAAAACACTACCCTGGGGTACCCATGCTTTTGATCGTTTTACGTCCTATATATTTTATTCTGAACAGTCTTGATGTGGTTTAAGGGTACGTACTCTAGTTAAAAAGATTTTTGAGCAAATAAGCCTTTCTTCCAATGCTTTCTCTATTACTTTTCTCTAAAACTCTCACACACAATTAAGTTATTTATAGGGTTAATTATTAAACCTAAAATAATGCACACACGGCAGTAAAAATTAACATTGAATGCAATTTTCTTAATGACAAAATAAAGTTATTCTTATTATTACAATACAATAGAAAGTCATAATAACAAGATCTTTTTTTTTAATTAATTCACTTTGAGCAAAAACACGTATCTGCGTATATAATGTCCATGTAGCCAGTTCATGGGGTATAAAGGTGTGTCCATACTGTCCACATCCATAATCATTATTTTCATTTTGACGTTTCTACATTTCCTAACGTAATATTAGAAAAGATTCATTTTATTACCTTTGGTGTGTTGACTTTTTGACTTATTTTTGTCTCTACCATATATAGACCAAATAGTTTATTAGGTTACGTCTTGAAAAGTTCTCTCGTCTACTTTAAGTATTTTTCTATAAAACATCCATTTAAATTAAAAAAGAATCATCTAAATCTGTTCATATGTGTATTGTATGGGCACTAGTGTTGCTCTACAGATAGAATGTCGTGTAAACAGATATGAATTTTAATAATCCGTTCAAAATATGTAGTTGTATTATATAGAAGATCTATTAGATATAGTTTAAAAACATTGTTAAAAACAGTTGAGGTTTTTTTTAATCGCATGATGCATAGGATATACATTTCGCCATATGTGAAGTGACAGTAAAATTTCAGCAGTTCATTAGTATATTATTCTTATAGTCGGATCAATCGTTTTCAGAGTTTTCTAAATCAACCATATTAATGGCATTCATAACGTTAACTCAATTATGGTCAATTCACTAAAATTCGGTGTATATGGGGATCGTTAGAAGACTGTTCTTTTATTAACAAGGTAATTTATGGACCCAAGAGAGCCATCATATTTTGGGCACCCTTTCGAAAATTGTCGTCAAGAATTTTTCTCTTTATCTCTTTATTATTTCACAACAGTTTTTAATCTTAAAGGCGCCAAAATAGTTTCTTGCATAGCATACATATGTAAACGTTTACTAAATTGTTTAAATTTCATTGAAAAATACCATAAATGATAAATACACACAATTTAAGTATTTATCCGTGGGTGGGGTAAATAGTGTAAATACCCATTTTATCAGTCACAATCACTGGTCAAAAGTATGTATAGTATGTGAACTAGACCCAAATCACAAGGATAACTTAAGATGTAACGGACCGATTAACCAGTAACTACAAACAACAAAGAAGAAAGATTATAAAGTCAAAGACTGCGGCTTGGAGGAACGCAGATAGATAATACCCCCTGGCTCTGCTGTATCAAGTCTTCGTCCATCTTGCAGCAGTGAGTTGAAGAAACATAAGAATAATTTCTATAGATTACCATCGATTTCTTTATATTTTCTTAAAGTTTAATTCTTGAGCAGAATCTATTCAAACGTAATTTTTAGTCGTCTTAAAAAGCAATACGAATAGATTTGATCCCACTGTGCGATGTTTTGAAATGTGGCTTGAGCGTTCGTTGTTGAAAATGCAAAGAGATCTTTGCTGTAATTGAGCGATTGGTTCGGTTTCGGTGAGTGGCTGGTGTATGTGTGCGAGACAGGACGCCCTTCAGTTGGCCTAGACGGTGAAAGGAACGGCTGGTTACTTTTCAGCAGCGGCAACAGAGGCCTGCTGGTCGAACACCAAACACCGCAAGCACTAGATACCGTTCCAGTAGAGCGTGTGACAATTGGATCAAATAAAGAAAGACACGAGAAATAGAGCACATATTATTGATTGATTATTGGAAAAAAATGACTAAATATTGCAGCGTAGAGTTGATATAATTTGTGACCGTTCCATGTGGAAAAAGTCTTATAACTAATGCGTGTTTACTACAGTTATCGACGAATTTTGATTATTATTACGACAGCAGTGCTTTGGGAATACTTGAAAAAGTAGTATCTAGCCTGTTTTTCTTTCTTCAGTATTTGACGTCGAAATACAGGAACGTTTGCTCCTGATATTTTGCTATTTGCTTGATTCACAAATATTGATAATGTTAAGAAAGAGGATAACTAATTTTCAAACTATGTCTTCATCATATCCACAAAAATCATCAACCCTTTAGTAAACTTAAAACCCTGTTATAGATAATTTAGTTGAATTTCTATTCATGCAAGAAAAAGATTTCTACATACGTTGTATGACTGTCAAAATTTTTGAGCATGGGATCCAATTAATTACACCCGCATCTCGTTCGACCAACGAAGGTGTTGGGGTAGGCATTAGTGGACCGGATTTCTTCCTATCCAAAGCAATGGGCCATTCTCCAACCATCTGCCGGGCGAACGGTCACGCAATTGACTTATGTGCCCAGGAATATTCCCATAAGAAATTACAAAGGGCAAACATCTACATATGCTCAGACAGTCAGGCGACATTGAAAGCGCTGCAATCAAAAGCCCACAAATCCAAAACTGTCTGGGACTGCAAAATTTCCCTGGAAGAACTAGCAAAAGAGAACAAGGTTTCACTGACGTGGGTTCCAGGACATTCAGGGATCGAAGGCAATGAACAAGCTGACATCCTAGCCAGAGAAGGCTCTAAGACTCCCTTTTACGGACCTGAACCCTGTTGCGGTATCACACAGAGCCACATCAGGAAGATGGTGCAAAACTGGGAAGGTAAAGCTAAACGAGCTCACCGGGAAACATCACCTGGCATGAGGCAAGCCAAGCCTACCATAACCTTCTCCACCTCCAAGGCCAGACAGTATCTCCAGTTACAAAAAACAGATCTTCGACTGATTTCAGGTCTCCTTACAGGACATTGTCCACTGAGATATCAACTCACAAAGATTGGACGGACAAACAATGCAGACTGTAGATTCTGAGGGGGGTCCCCCGAGACAGCGGTACACCTATTGTGCGAATGTGACGCTCTAATGCGCACAAGACATAACCACTTGGGAGCCGCCATCATTAAACCAGCAGAGGTGACACAACTTACTCCTCGAACAATAACTGATTTCGTTAAAAGGCTCAATATCGAAGGACTGTAATGTATGAGCAAAATACAAAAGATCTTCTAGGTCAAAGTATATCGAAAGACACAGATGCCAAACGACTCAACTCATGTTTACACCGAGAGGCAATTTTGACAGTCTATAACTTATTCAGGAGTATGACATACTTTATGACAATTTTTTGTGTTCAGTAGCTACGGGCCTTCAAACGCAGAGTCAATGGGGTATTCCATTCAATTCCATTGTCAAGTTCGGGACATATGTAGGGACTCAATTACCCAACATTTAAATTGTTAGATCTCATTGACGACTTGTTGAAAAAGTTTTATTCTAGGGCACCGACAAAGTAGGACAAATTGCTCAAATGTCGATGGCAGTTATGTTCCGAAGACATAAATAGTTAAAAAGTTGTGATAGAATCATTAGTGTGCGCCACGTGCACCACAGTAAATACTACTTTATTTATGAAAAACCTGGTTATTTTCAACATTTTTACGAAATTAATGGGGACACAATTTTGAAAAAAAAAATACCAAAATAACTGAAATGAATTTCAACAACTAAATTGTAATCTAGGCCTTTCCGACACGTTTTCCGACACGTACAAATTTGAAGTTTATGTCATCTAGATGTACAGACGAAAAACGTGATTTTTATCTTTTAGAGTCCAGGCATATGATGTAACTAAAATGTGCATAACGTGGACGTTATGTGATAACAGTGGTAACATAACGTTTTCGCCAGATTGGTATGACTGACACAAAAACGATTTTTGAAATAACGGTTATGTTATTCTGACAGCACATAACGTTGAAACATAACATACAGCACGGCATGTGTCACAGTTTTTACGAAGTTTTGCGCAATGGCATTATTAGGTTTAATTGTTTGATAAATGTATTCCTACTAGAAGAATTAGAAAACCAAGTAAACGTTTTGTAATCAAAATAAGTAGGTATCAATTATAATTTAGGGTTGATGTTATTAACCTATTTTGTTCACCGAATGCAAAATATACACATATTATATATTTAGCTTAATTTTAACAAGTCCATATTGTTTAATTGTGTTCGAATTGGAAGTTTACTTAAAAAACTTTTGTCTCTTTTTATGTAGGTACCTTTTCTCAAAAATCATCATAGATGGCCAAAGCAGTATAATTAAACAATCTTAAATTATTGCATTTCACGAGATCTTAAACGAAAAACAGCACAAAAGTACACACAGCCTACACACAAGTGTGGGCTAAACCTCCAACTATCACAGAAAACTTTAATATCGCTAATGAATATCCTGAATTTTCTAGCGGTTTCCCGGTATTTTAGTGGAGCAAATTAAATGCCTTTCCAATAAGCGCAGATTCCTGTCTAAAAAAAGGTTTAGCCTCCGTAATCCCAAGAAAAACACCCGCGTTCTAAGAAGGGCAAATCACTTTGTGTGTCCTTTATAAAAAAACATCTCTAAAATCATTTCACTTCAACTACGGTTCTCACAACTCACACCCTTGGAGAGATCTTTTTTTATATACCACCTCCGTGCTATATTAGCTGCTATAGGTATTGCCTTCGTACAGGGCAGGCGTAACCTTTTGCGGGGCCGGGCTAAAAAATTACTCGGGGACAGGCCGAACAACACTTTCAAATAATGTACTTACTAGTGTTAGAAACACATAATTTAATTTGATAATAACTTTTAACTTCTAAACTAAACAAAAAACAATGTTTTAGGAAAATCTTTGAGCACGGTTCAGAGATAAAAAGTATTACATATTATGTTCGATCAAGGTATTGTTTTGCCGTTCTTACACTGATGTTAATAAGCACTCATATTTGTCCATCCTCTTCGTTATGACTACCTCTGAATTTTACTTTTGAGTACAAAAATATATAGGTAAATATTTTTCTCGACTGCGGTGGTAAGGGATTGTACATGTAGGTATATAAAGTAAGGAAAAATTGCTGTAATTTCTTTCAATGTTGTTTTTCTAACAATAATATATAGGAAACTGATGTAGTTTTGGTATTGCTGCTGCAAGTTATAGGACTTTTCCTTAGTTTATTACTTCCATAACTTGCTATAGCAACTAAATTTGCTTTTTACTTTATCATACGCAGTATGATTCAGTATGATTCTCTTAGCATTTTTCAACGATTTTGCAAATGAGCCGTTATTTCTGTAATTTTGTCAAAATAGATAAATAATAAATTAAAGTAGAGGAAATTTTGTATAATTTATGTCTATAACATCTTTTGGTAAAATTAATAGTTTAGCTGCAGGAGCAAATTATATTTGATCGAAATCGTGTCTATATTAATAGTAGGTAGCCAGGAAATTTTGAAACTTTTGACAGTATTCAGAACGTCAGCGGTTGCGAAACGTTTATTCAACACGCAAATGCATGGAGAATGTGATGAGGAGGAGAATGGTGTTTACAAAGTCAATGTGTATTTCAAGTGCGGATTGCGGATTTTGCAAATGAGCCAACATTTCTGTAATTTTGTCAAAATAGTCAAATAATAAATTAAAGTAGAGGAAATTTTGTATAATTTATGTATATGCCATTTTTGGGTAAAATTAATCGTTTCGGGTCGTGTCTGCATTAATATAAAACTAGTTAGCCAGTATATGACAGATATTTTCATTCTGATGACAGTAGGTAGTGTCAAACACTGATGCTCTGACAATATCTACCGTCAATAAAATCAAAATATCTGTCAAATCCTGGCTAGTTTTATGGTAATGCAGACGCGCCCGATCTCGATCAAATAGAATCTCATGCAGCTAAATCTAGCCAATTTTATATATAGTATGACAGAGTCGTGCGCCTGGCCATATCAGATTTTTTTATATATGTGTATTAAATTTCTACAATAATGTCACCCTGCATAAAGAAGGCTCCTAATTTTGAAAGGCTTATTGTTAAATTGTCGTGAAAATGACAATTAAAAGATATGAAATATTTATAATTATGGGAAACGTGGATAATGTGAATGGATGGATAGTGCATAGGTGGTTCTGCTTGATGTAAACATAAAATATCATCAAGTTTTCGCAATAGGTGAGGTCAAAATGGCCAAAAATGTTACTTTAAGCAGATTCCTAGTGGCTAAGCACAACTTCCTAAAATCTTCTAAATGAAAGCTTTCTTCAGATGTGTCCTTGAAGCACTGATATAGTTTATAATAAAGTACAACAGTACTTTATTATACAACAAAAGTACAACAAAAGTACAACCAAAGTAATTCAAACCCAATGAACAACAAAAATGGAGTTTCGAAAATGGATGCTTTCTGAAAGATTGCTTTATATAATTTATTTTCATATTGTTGGTGGAAAATTTGATTATTTCTTCATTATTGATGTTCCCTTTTGTAATCGCGAGACCGTCTAAAGAGCTGTAACTAAGCTGTAACTGCTCTAAAGAGCAGTTTGTTTTCGAATTAGAATAGACACAGAGACACAAATCTAAACATATACAAAGTTTCTTTGTTTCTCTCGGCAATAAAGCAGCCATTCTCGAGCATTCTCGATGACATAATCTCCGAAGAATCGGCCCGCGACAATGCTCGGCCGCGCAGGTTCTTTACCTTTCGCTGGCAGCGCCGAAGACAATGGCTAACATTTAGCGACGGCCGACTTGGTCGAGAAGCATGCCCCGTCTAACCCAGTTTCGATCCGTTCGGAGCCTGCCCAGGTGTTAATCGGCCATAAATCACCAACCAGAACGGAATAATAACACTTTCCGTTCGTTCGGTCCCTGGCCGCTGCAGTTCTTTTTTGCTTTTCTTTCGCTTACGCGCCAGCGGTGAGGCTCGAGCGTCGCCGCCGTCGCTCTAGAACGGCCAGCAACAGGTGGCCTTGCGAAGGACGCCACGGTGAGGGCGTACGTCGCATGCAGCGCCCCCTTGTTCGGTGTCGGTTGCGACATCGCAAAGTTTGCGTTCGTTCCGTTTCGATTTCTAGTTTTGGCCGCATTCCCCGGGTTCAGCAAAGCGTCGACGTGTGCATCAAGATTGTGTTGTATTTTGTTTACGGTCTAATATGTTTTATTGGTTGTTTTTATCTATTATTGGCGAGAGGTGGTAACCTTCGGTCCATTTGTGTCCTTAAGGATTCTAGCCCAGTTCTGTCCGGTTGACTTCGTCCAGGTTTTTCCGGGGTTAGTTGCTTGTTACTTGGGTTGGTTTGTTGCTTCTTAACACCAATCCAATGGAAAGCCGATCCGGTGAAATATCTAGGAGTGCATCTCGACACAAGACTGACATGGAACTATCATGTAAAAACAAAACTGAATATCTGCTACCAACGATTAACAAAGCTGTATCCCCTTATTAACCGAAAATCGTCCCTGAAACCAGAATGCACCTTACTCCTCTATAAATCCCTGCTCCGCCCAGTCTTAACTTATGCCTGTGGTGTCTGGGCAACAACATCAAAAACAAACATCAACAGAATGCAAATATTTCAAAACAAAATACTGAGAAACGCTGTAAATTCACCATGGTTTGTTAGAAACAAACAGATGCACAAAGATCTATCCATATCAACTATTGATGAACACATTAAGAAGGTAGCCAAACAGTTTTTACAAAACCTCAATAACTGTGATGGCGCAACGTTTTACAACCTGGGATAAAAGAACATTCATCAGCGCCTGAAAAGAAGACTTCCTCAAGACATCTTCGACACGAGCGAAGAAGAAAGTGACAAATAAATAATGAATTCCTGTAAATGGTGTTGTGCAAATATATGTGAACATTTTATTTAATGTTTCGAGGAGATAACATAACCTCTATATTTATTCCTGTATTCATTGTTGTAATTACATCACAACTATGTATAGCATGTATATATGTTGAGCTGGTTTAATTAATAAAAAAAAACCTATACATATTCAGCGTCCTGGAGCAAGAACAATCTATGTGCCCCCTTGTTTTCGGAAAAGGTCTGGCATTCTTTGAACTTTTAATTTAATTCATAACACCTTCCAATCCAATTTTTCAATTCCAGATTGTAACAAAAACGGAGTTTATATATAGAAAATCCTTGACAAACTCAGTTTAGGGTTTTATGATAATAAAAAACAATTAATCAACAGCTGGCTGTTTTCAATTTCTAACAAATTAAAATAACTCAAATATTCTTCAAATGATAAAGTAGCTACGCCGCTGCTTCCCAAGCTAGTTACGTCAAATGCCAAACGTCACCACTTCCGTTCACAATCTGATGTCGGTTTTGATCATCTTGAGCATTTCCTCCGCCCACTTTATTGAAGGGCTCCAAAGATATTTCCAGGTTCTTATGTGAGTGACTATGCCCTTGGTGATTCTCCAATAATCCACATGCCACTGATCAAGCAGGCGTTTGTTTTCACTGTATGTGTCTGTAGATAGGCCAACAAGATCAAAGAGTTGGCCCTCATGCTTTTTCAGCACTGCCTTGCTCCCGGTCAGTATTAAGACTATTGTCGTTGCAAAACCTTCTTTGTGAGTTCTTTGGCGCATGTGATGCTGCATATTTCTATCCCGGGATTGAATTATTATTATTTAATTTATTTAAATAAAACGTGAATCACAAATTAACATAAATTTTTTTCTTACGTAATAAAGCAAAGAAGAAAATTTGATGTGGCCAGGCACATCACATTATCATACTATACAGTAGTGTCAAACTGTGTCAAACTCCGATGTTTTGACAATACTGTCAATAGAAACAAAATATCTGTCAAATCAAACTAGTTTTAATGCAGCACGTGCGATCTCGATGAAATAGAACTTACTCATGTAGTTAAACTATTAATTTTACCAAGAAATGTTATAGACATAAATTATTCTGAATTTGCTCTACTTTAGTTTATTATGTAACTAACTATATTGAAGAAATTACAGAAATGGCAGACCTTTGGACCCTTTTGACCAAAAACCTTTTCAGCTCTAAGTTTGGTTATGAAACTTCTAAATATGAAGTTTCGTCTTGGTGGTTTAAACAAAAAAATTTAAACACACAGCACTTCAACTGAACACGTTCCTTTTTTGTGACGATTGTAGCATAAATTCAAAAAATCTGATCTAGCCAGGCATATGACTTTTTAATACTATACAGCAGTGTCAAACATTGATGATCCCACAATACAGTCCATACAATCAAAATAGCTGTTAAATCCTGGCAAAATTAGTTGTAATGCCAGATACGAGCAATCTCGATCAAATAGAATGTTTGATGTGTGTAGTCGGGTTAGCGCTGGTTCGAATAAAAACTGCTAACGCTTCACTAAACTGTTGATAGGTAGTATATGCATATTGCACAGAGCGCTGAGCGTCCAACACAGTCAGCTGCTATGAAAAATACTAAGAGTAAGTTCCAGTTCCTTTGGGGCCTTTTGAATATAACTTCTTTCAGCTCTAAGTTTAGTCATAAAACTCCTAAATATGAAGTTTCGCCCCGATACCTTTAGTAGTTTCACAGGAATTGCCATACTACGCATAATAAAGTAAAAATGGGAAAAATGTTTACTTCAGTGGCAAAATACATGCTTTTCAGTGTTATAAACATTTTACTATTTTCAATAGAATCTTTCTCAGAAAGTTTCAAAATCTATAATACATATGATCATATTTCTTTGCTTCTTTGCCAGGTTTATAATAATAATAATAATAATAATAATAATAATAATAATAATAATAATGACCACATCCCATCTCCTGTTGTGAGTAATGATCATATTACCATATTATGGAACATGCCTGTTGTCACTGATAGAATGCTTGATGCTAATAAGCCAGATATCGTGGTAAAGGATTTCCAGAGGAAGGTGTGCACGTTTATAGAAATCTCGGTACCTGCTGATGCGAATGTTGTAAGGAAGGAGCTTGAAAAACAACTTAAATATAAGGATCTCGCAATAGAAGTTGGACGTATGTGGGGAATGAAAGTGAACATTGTTCCGGTGATTGTAGGTGCATTGGGAGCAGTTAGTCTAAATTATAGTAAACATGTTAAAGAGTTGCTGTGCAAAATTTCGCCCTGGGAAATTCAAGAAATTGCGGTTTTGGGAAGCGCAAATATTTTGAGGAGAGTTTTATCATAGAGAACCCTAAATTTGCTGCTTAATATTTCATCTTTACCTTCTTTGAATGTATATTGTCTATTAATAAATGTGTGTCTGTGTGTGTGTGTGTGTGAGTGTGTGTGTGTGTTTTTAATGACCTTTGCACAAGGCTGCAAGGGTTTTCTGCAGTTTTCCTTTGCTTTGCAAAGAAAAATGAAATTTTTCTTTGCAAAGCATAAATGGCCTTGTGTTTTTCAAAATTGGGTAGAGCTGCAGTGATACCCGCAAAGGGAGTACCCTAGGCTTCAGCGAAGCTCGGTACTACCAATTTGCCCTGATCCTCTTTATTACTTTTCAAAATTATTAGTGTAAGTTTAGTATTTATATGTTATATCTAAATTATATTATCTAGGTTTCAAATATTTAATGAGATGTATCAGAGATTTTCAATAAATAATAATAATAATAAATAATAGCAATAGCCGTGCCTTGGCACGCAGTGTCAAATCTGACCTGAAAGAAATAGAATTATCTCATAAACGAAGCAGTTTAAAATCATTTATTGATTTGAATTGCTTTTATAAGTGGACGCCCACCATTTGGAATAGAAGGAGTATATTGGGAGGTAGTAACATATCTTTTAGTATATTTTATGTTTCAGTTTGGTGACAGTGTCAATTTTGACAATTCTAATTATTCAGGAAGTTTTCAGTAATACGTAATATTTCTACGTTTCTTTGTAGTAAGTGTTATTGTGATACCTAATTATCCTTTGAATTTCAGTTGTAAATAAAGAGGTTACTCATAATATTTATTGTTATTGAGCCCACTTTAGTTTTTTAACAAATGGATCTAAATAACTCAAGAACATTGCGTAATAAATGGTCCATAAATGAATATAAGGAGGTGATTTGGTGTCACTTTTGTTCATTGTTAAGGTTTGGATGTGCCAATCAACGGGAATGCTTTATTTAGATTATGGCGAGAAAGAAACCCAGGTAAAAGAATGGAGTTGACTGCTAATACTTTGGCTTCCCAGAGACGGTGCATTCTAAATAGGAATAAGTTATCAAATATAGAGATAGATAGTATAAGAAGGGAGGTAGAGATTTTTCTAAATCTTGAAAATGATGAAGTGGTTGGAGTTGAAGAATTAGAACCGAACAGCCGTATTGCTGACGATGAGGCGTCTGTTATTGTGGATATTGAGGTAAATGGGATGTCAAATCTTGATAATGATATTGGCAATGACGTGCAGCAAAGTCAGTTTTTAATATTGGTACAGGAAGAGTTGCTTACTGCAGGTAATTTTCATAGCCGGGTTAAGCTGCCTTTCATAAGGGAGACTAACAGGGTTAGGGAGTTGATTGCGCAAGCTAATTCTGATCTGGAAATATTTCTCAGAAATAAGCCAGAATTGTCCATTATTGAAATAAATAATTTGTTGTATGCATCTGCCTATGTTATTACTAAGATGGTGAATCCAAAATTTACATCAATACACAATAATAGAATTCGGGAGAACCGTTGGAAACGTAGACTCCAAAATAATATTGCTAATTGGAGAAAGGACGTTTCCAGGATTTCTGAAATTAGAAGATCAGTTCATTTAACTGAGAGGTTACAACGGTTACGGCAAAACATAATACTAAAATATAGTGTTTTAGGCGAAGAGAAGGATATAGTAGTTATTGAAGAAGAGTTAAAACAGAAAATTCAAGCTAAGGCCCAACGTATCAGAAGATTTGAGAAAAGAATTCGGACTTACAATGATAACAAAAATTTTGAAGAAAATCCTAAAAAATTTTATAGGGGTCTAGGCAAGGACAATATCTGTATCCAGAATTTTCCAAACATGCAGGATGTTACCAACTTTTGGACAGGCATTTGGGGGCAATCTGGCAAGTATAATTCTGAAGCGGAATGGATTAAACGCGAGGAGAGGCGTAATAACCATTATCCAGCAATGGAAGATGTACTTCTCTCCAAAGATGACATCTCAAATGCTTGCAAAAGTTTAGCACTTTGGAAAGCTCCTGGTCCAGATAAAATTCCTAATTTTTGGCTTAAAAGGATAACCATTTTGCATGAACATTTGGTAAAATGTTTTAACAATATGGTTAATAATCCGGAACTGATACCGTCGTGGCTGACTGAAGGTGTTACTGTTTTGATTCCCAAAACGGAGAATACAATGGAAGTATCCCAATATAGACCTATTACTTGTTTAAATTGTAGTTATAAATTATTAACTAAAATTTTAGGTACCAAGATTTATGAACATCTAAAAGAAAATAATGTATTGCCCTCTGAGCAGAAAGGTATTTTAAAGGACAGTTATGGGTCAAAGGAACTGTTAATAATCAACAAGAAGATTGTTGAAAAGATCAAGAAGTCTCGAGGAAACCTATCCATGGCCTGGATTGATTATAAGAAGGCGTACGATAGTATCCCGCATGAATGGATTGTAAAAGCCTTGAAGATATATAGGGTAAACCAAAAAATTATTTTTTTGGTAAACTCATGTATGTCTTTATGGTCTACTAAATTATGCTTGCGGGGAGAAGACTCGTGTGTTTTCTCAGAGCCGATTAATATTAATTGTGGCATATTTCAAGGTGATAGTTTATCTCCATTGCTGTTTTGCATAGGCCTGTTTGCGCTGTCTAGGGAATTGAACGAGGATAAAGTTGGTGTTCAGTTATTACCTGGCGAAAAGTTAATTGGTCATTCATTTTATATGGATGATTTGAAACTTTATGCCAAAAATGATGAGCAGTTGAAGAGGAGCCTCAGCATTGTTAAACAATTCTCTGACGATATTGGGATGCAATTTGGCTTAGAGAAGTGTGCCAAAATTAGTATTGTCAAAGGCAAAATTGAGAAAACCGCTGACATATGCCTGAATGATCATACTAGTATTAACGAACTAACAGATAATACTAGATATAAGTATCTGGGAATGGATGAAGCCTTTGGTATTGATGATGAAGGCATGAAGGTGAAGGTTATAGGCGAATACATTAAGCGTGTGAGGAAAATTTTAAAGTCTGGTTTAAATGGAAAGTATAAAATGCAAGCGATAAATGCATATGCTATTCCTATATTTCGATACAGTGTTGGTGTTTTAAACTGGACGAAGAAGGAAATACGCGATTTGGACATTAAAACTAGAAAACAGTTAACATTAAATTTTATGTTTCACCCTAGGTCCGATGTTTGCAGGCTATACCTGCATCGTTTAGATGGAGGTCGTGGTTTGCAGCAATTGGAAAATATTTATGATTTGGAAATGTTAAATTTAGGAAATTTTATAAAGGCCAACAAGGAAGATAAAGTTATTAAACAATTAATTAGGGATACTTCTGGTAAGTCAATAATTAGTAAACATAAACTAATTTTAGAAAAATTTCAGGTCGAAGAACTAGAAAATTACGGAAATAAAACTTCGGTGGCGAGTTTAAAGCGGGAGATTAAGTTAAGAATGAATCGGAAAATGAGGGAGGATTATGTTAGTAAGCCAATGCATGGTCAATTTTTAAGAATTGTGGAGGGTGATGGTATTTCAAAATCTGGGTCTTTATCTTGGCTTTGTCATGGGAACATTAAGGCTGAAACGGAATCCTCTATTGTTGCGGCGCAAGATCAGGCAATTCGTACCAGATATCATGAACAGAAGATTATGAAAGTTGCTCATGATGGGAGCTGTAGATTGTGTCATCAGGCTCCGGAACATGTCTACCACTTATTGGCGGCTTGTCCAGTCTTAGCTGAGTCGCATTACATTGCTAGGCATGATAGGGTGGGAACATATATACATTATAATTTATGTTCCCAACTAGGTTTAGCAATGGATGTGTCTCGGTGGTATGACCACATCCCATCTCCTGTTGTGAGTAATGATCATATTACCATATTATGGAACATGCCTGTTGTCACTGATAGAATGCTTGATGCTAATAAGCCAGATATCGTGGTAAAGGATTTCCAGAGGAAGGTGTGCACGTTTATAGAAATCTCGGTACCTGCTGATGCGAATGTTGTAAGGAAGGAGCTTGAAAAACAACTTAAATATAAGGATCTCGCAATAGAAGTTGGACGTATGTGGGGAATGAAAGTGAACATTGTTCCGGTGATTGTTGGTGCATTGGGAGCAGTTAGTCTAAATTATAGTAAACATGTTAAAGAGTTGCCGTGCAAAATTTCGCCCTGGGAAATTCAAGAAATTGCGGTTTTGGGAAGCGCAAATATTTTGAGGAGAGTTTTATCATAAAGAACCCTAAATTTGCTGCTTAATATTTCATCTTTACCTTCTTTGAATGTATATTGTCTATTAATAAATGTGTGTCTGTGTGTGTGTGTGTGAGTGTGTGTGTGTGTTTTTAATGACCTTTGCACAAGGCTGCAAGGGTTTTCTGCAGTTTTCCTTTGCTTTGCAAAGAAAAATGAAATTTTTCTTTGCAAAGCATAAATGGCCTTGTGTTTTTCAAAATTGGGTAGAGCTGCAGTGATACCCGCAAAGGGAGTACCCTAGGCTTCAGCGAAGCTCGGTACTACCAATTTGCCCTGATCCTCTTTATTACTTTTCAAAATTATTAGTGTAAGTTTAGTATTTATATGTTATATCTAAATTATATTATCTAGGTTTCAAATATTTAATGAGATGTATCAGAGATTTTCAATAAATAATAATAATAATATTTCTTTATTGCAAAGAAATATTAAACAGATGGGGTTTCCTCATTCACTTCCACTATCACTGTATTATTCCCATTATCATTGTTAATATTCCGTTTCTAATCATTCCTATCGGCTCACAAGTTGTGTCACGGGGTTTAAAACATAAATCCCGGATTTTGACACACACACTTCAGCCTTTGCAAGGGCTTATACGGATATTCCAATCATTTGGATGAAACTGATGATCCGAAAGATTACCTACATTTCCAACTATAACTGAAGATGTCCTACCAACCAAAGTTCGAGAGATCGAATACAACTCCATATTCCGACGCAATATTTCGTTTCGGTTTCTAGTTCTGGTGAGATTAAGTAAACCGACGCAAGCGTCGCCACTTACGTATAGGGTCAATTGGATTTTGCGCGATGGAGTGCTTCTAGACTCCGCGCCGGTAACGGCGACGCCGATCGGCGTCGGATAAATGACGCGAATCCGTGTACTAACTCTAATCCGGCGGCGGATCGTAGGGAAGGTTAAGGACATCGAGTGCAAGTACTGGCCTAAGTATAGTAAAATTAGATTATTACGAGAAGTTTTACAACGGTTTAAATTTAAAAAGGAAAAGTTTAAAGTAAAAATAACCATGAAAAATCACCTCTATGAGGTCTAGATGGTGTCTGAATATGGTTTAGCTAATATAGCTCTTTCATTTTTCCTATTCCTTGACCCCAATGGCTAGAGGCCTCTGCTCAAAGTTTTATTAAATCTTCCCTCCGTTCTGTAAGGATTCTCCTTACAAATCATTCTTTCTCAATCCTACCGCTGCATTTGTCTTACTATCTCATGCACTCTTACCGGGATATAAATAATAATAATGCATAACTTCCGTCTTTGTTCATCTCCTAGAACGTAGTCCTGGTGTGGTTTTCTCGCTCGCTTGTCTCGTGGTTACTTGCGAATGTCAGAAATCTCTGCTTGGGCTAAATATGAGCCAACTGGTTACGTTCTGATCGTTGCCTCTTGATCAATATTTTGGTTTCTTGGTTGCTATCCATCGACAGTTCCAAAGACCCTCCAAAGAGAAATCCAAAGTCACTTATGATGTACGAAGTCGACCACGTGGTGCTACAAGAAGTGCCCAGGCTCGCTACGTTCGCCTGTGCAACTCTTCTCTCGGCCCGGAAAAGAACCAGTTTCTCGGCTTGCTACACAATATACTATTTCTGTCTTTAGAATCTTGTATGTTGCTCGTTTTAAGACTCTAGCTTTTTTCATCTTGTATACATATAGGATACTAGAACAATGTCGTTCTGTATATAAAAAATTTCTAGTTTTAGTACTCCCGATTCTGTTTTTGATTATATTGATTTGGTCGTTGCTTTTTTTGGATACGCCGGCATACCTCGTAAAGCATAGCTGTTTATAATGGTTAATGCTTCAAAAACATTTGTGAACTAAATGTCAGAGTTTCAAGTGAAAAGTTTGACAAAGTTTGAACCGTTGCTATGAGACATATATAAGTTAAGATCAATTTTGCAAAAATTGCAAAATCCCGCTTTTTGACATGTTAACTTTCACTTTTTGTAAAAACCTTTTTCGACAGGATATTTTTTAGTCTGAGTTCGTATTCAAGCCATATAAAACTATTTAAAAGATTTTCTTATGCGAGGTCATAAAAATTTTCACTATCATTTAAGACAATTAAAAATCTCCCCAAATCAGAAAAAAATAGATAACTGCCATTTTAAAAAAATTATCGATGACTTAATGAGTCATCCTGCAGACATCCTGTATAATCTGATAACGCATTCCTAAAGTTATCCGCAACTATAAGATGTAAAGTTTCTCTAGATCAAATTTGTAATGATTTTCCGTTGATATCCTTATTATTGCATAAAATTACATGAGAAACGGAAATTTAATGTTACCTCCAAGCAGAATTAGGTATACCAATAGGTACTCAATATATCCATAATATGCCTTTTTAACACAACAGTATAAATTCTGTAAACACAATATTAGTTTGTATAGATAACTGTGAAATCTTGGTTCAAATCCATTCAGAGACATTTCTAATTAACACCAACTACTTCATTATTGATAACTGTAGTCATTATATCAAGGATAAGAATGTTAATGTAAAAATGAGTGTAGATAGTGAAAAGTAGCAACAATAGAAGAATATCTGCATCGTTGCCACCCAAATATATAGATAATACATACATCTCAAAACTGTAACCTGTTCGGAACTTGAACTATGAAAAATATTTTTAGAACAATAGTTACCAACAATAATGAGGAGTAACAATATTTCATTTAAGACATGGATACCATCACATAATGTAATGTCTAATTGCCTTGGCATTCCCCATTTACTCTAACAATTAAACTCGAAATGCTATCATTACATTTGTTGGAAAATTCCCTCATATTATATGTTTATCTATCATTATAGACAATGTTTTACAACTGTACTAAAATGTTTTAAAATGTACGCTACATGCACGCGACTAAAGATAACACCGCGAATGTGAATTTTGGACCATTCGATAACAGTCACGGGCAACAAAGAAGTAAAAAGAAGTTAAAATGAATTATTTATAGACGAAATTACTACACTTCCAGCAAATATTCGGAGCTAATTGCAAAAGGTCATCCATTATCACATCATTCATTCATATTTGCACTAAATCCACTGAATTCGACAGGATATCAAAAAATACGTGCGGGCAGCAAAATCAATAAACACAGATAGTGAAAATGTAATCTGGCAGAATTAAATGCTGAACTACGTACACTCGTCCTGTTTCATAAAAGCTTAGATTAGATAAAATGAAATTATTTACGTGGGCAATGCTGATGAATCTGTGATGAATGACGTTTTTGTTGCCAATTGAGGTTTTTCGGTACGCAAACAAAGTGTGCAAATTTTATCTACAAGTTAGCTTTTATTAGTATCTGCACGAAATGTTCCTATTTATTCATATTATGTATAATTAAGGTATTATTATATATAAGTTGTGATAATAATGGATAATATTTTATAATATAAATAATATATAAAGGGCCAAATATATGCTTGAAATAAAAAACAACGTTGAAATAATAATTACTAATATGGCTACTACGCTTTAATTTGCTAATCACGTTCTTATCAATCGTATGATTTAATTGAGTTGATTAGTAATGCTGGAAACGCAGACAAACTGTCTATAATTAACTGTATGTATTTGTATTTAATATATCTTTTCTAATGAAACAAGAAAATTGCAGTTGTTGGGGGTGCAGTGTTGGGAACATTAAATTAGAAATAGAAAAGTGTATTTTAGAATGTTACGTATGACGAAATAGCAAAAGCAAATAAACGAAATTCTTATTCGTGCTTACGGAATTCTCTTAATGTGCCTTATGAATTTTTTTCAACGACATGCAGTTACATTTGGTGTTTTCATCATTGCGCCAAAAGAAACCGGAATAACACAGATATTTGAATTTTATTACACATCTACAGCTACAAGTTTAAAACTTCTCATTTATCATCAGAGAATCGACAAAATAGTCACGCGTGTGAACTTTATTATCAATTTTAGTACAAGAATACGTATTAATTATCCATTATGAATTATGCTACATAATATTATTATATAAATCAGGAGATGGATCTTTCAGAGTTTGTAACACACGCAAAACAAAAGCTTGTTATTTACTTAAGTTATTTTAAATAAGCGTTTGCATTTTTATCATTTGTTAGATTTGAAATTTCGGTTAAATGCATTTAAACTAGACCCCATTGACCTGGGACAGGAGGTTTTTACTGTTCAATTTGTAATTCAAAAGAGTATGAAAAGGAAGGAAAAATATACAGGATGCTATACTAATAAAATGGAATTTAGTCTGCTTGTTACAAATTCATAACGCTGTATATTAAAAAGTCATTCAAGTTTCTATCTTAAGTCATTTCCTAAAGCATTTATTTGGTTACTTTTTTCTAAACTTTGAGTACCAGATATTGACACGTTACGTTTCTTCTTGTTAAAACTGATATAGCAGAAGACATTCGGGATAATAAAGTGGTATTTTTTTATGATATGGAATCGGAATCTTAGGTAATGTTAGAAAAATAAATAGGAAATTACATTTGATTAAAATTAACATCACAAAAAAACTATAAAACTGATTCAGAGGACATACATATGTATGTATTGATCATGGCATATTTATGATTGAACTATCGCAATTTTTGAAATATTTAAAATATTAAAAAGATATTTATTTGTTAAGAATACCCTTTAATTTTTAAAATGATATAATTTACTTGCTATGAATTTTTACTTTTAAACTATTAAGCTATTTATTAGTTATTTTGTAATTCTTAACAATAATCTGTTGTTACTTTAAATAATTATGTAGGTACTTATATATTAAATGCTGTTGCAAAAAGTTTATTAGTATATATTATTTTTGTATAAAAAAGTCAATCTTCTTAAATCAACATTGTATATGGGGGCCCCCAAATTCAAAATCGCCCAGAGCCCTATGATGGAATAACGCGCCGCTGCTAACACGTATCTCGAACAGTCTTGAACAAATCAAATCAAGACTAAGGTTTCCTTAAGTGCAAGTTGTAGGCTATAAAAATTGTAGTCGGTATCTGGAGAAGTATGCTGGTCTTTATTGGTACAAAATACCAAAGGACAGAAATCGATGGACCACTATGAGTGAGGGCTATATTTCATTGATAGAAGACGGCTTAAATAAGAAGCAGAATGTAGGACGGTCTGATGATAATGTCACCGGCCATCTTGATAATTAAAAAATAGCAAGACAAGCTAAAGTTTCTTTCTTATTCAAACGGACTCCCATCATGTATAAATTTGGTTGACATATTTGTCATTCATACACCTTGAGAATAATTAAGAGGCATCTAGCAATATACAGGGTCCTGCAACTAAGCTCCCGTCTTCTGTAGCTCACTTACTCATTAAGCTAAGAGTTTGACATTTTGCAGGCTTACCTGTACTTCAAGGTACAATTCAAGAAATTATTTTTTATTATACAGGCTGTTCCAAAAATGTGCAACGCCATGGTAATATATTTTTTTAAACTGCATGCTATACATTTTTCTACACATTTGGAAGCCTTTTATGGTTGCCTACATATCACCAAAATATTATTGAAATCGGTTGAGTGACCGCAGCGGAAAAAAATAAAAACCAAAGAAAATTGAGTTTGCATCGTAGGCTTTAAAAATCAACAAAAACCACAAAATGCACCTCGTTAATAAAATTTTGCGACGTGCTTATTAAGTTAGATGTAATAGTCTCGTTAACCAAGTGACATTGATCCAAATTATACAGGGTGACCAAAATCGAGTGTCAAACTTGTCAAACTTCAAAGCGTGTTATTGTTCTTATTTTAAATTGGAACCCATAAATTTTTTTATGTGAAATGATGCAGAATTAAAAAATAAACAATGTTTCTAAATACCCCATAACAATTCCCAATATTTTGAAACTTATTCGCCAAAAATTCATTTTTCAACGTTTCCAACGGCAATTTTAGATAATAAATATCGTACGTGGCTTTGAAAAACAATTTATTTCATAAAAAATAATAGACGTATTTTAGATTTGAGTGTACTTAATTAAGTAGTTATTCAAATGCTAAATTTACTGCATAATTTACCTATAGCGGTAAGGACGGAAATGTGGCTATAGGTAAATTTTGCAGTAAATTTAGCAATTGAATAACTACTTAATTAAGTACAGTAAAATCTAAAATACCTCTCTGCGTTATATTTTATGTAATAAATTGTTTTTAACGCCACGTACGATATTTATTACCTAAAATTGCCGTTGGAAACGTTGAAAAATGAGTTTTTGGCGAATAATTTTTAAAATATTGGGAATTGTGATGGGGTTGTATTCAGAAACAACATTTATTCTTTAATTCCGCATCGTTTCACCTAAAAAAAATTATGGGTTCCAATTTAAAATAAGAACAATAGCGCTCTTTGAAGTTTGACAAGTTTGACACTCGATTTTGGTCACCCTGTATAATTTGGATCAATGTCACTTGGTTAACGAGACTATTACATCTAACTTAATAAGCACGTCGCAAAATTTTATTAACGAGGTGCATTTTGTAGTTTTTATTGATTTTTAAAGCCTACGATGCAAAATCATTTTTTTTTGTTTTTATTTTTTTCCGCTGCGGTCACTCAACCGATTTCAATAAAATTTTGGTGATATGTAGGCAACCATAAAAGGCTTCCAAATGTGTAGAAAAATGTATAGCATGCAATTTAAAAAAAATATATTACCATGGCGTTGCACATTTTTGGAACACCGTCTATAATAAAAAATAATTTCTTGAATTGTACCTTGAGGTACAGAGTAAGCCTGCAAAATGTCAAACTCTTAGCTTAATGAGTAAGTGAGCTACAGAAGACGGGAGCTTAGTTGCAGGACCCTGTATAATATCAGTATAGAATATAGTATATGGTTTAGATAATTTTAAGTACCCAACACAGCTGAGCAAAGAGCAAGTAACACAACAAGCCGCGAGAGCGCACGGCCGGTGGTACGATTTTATGCAATTCAAGTCAACCGATAAAGAGTTGCAATGGATTAGCCAGCAATCAAAGCGGTCGCTCGCTCGGTACTCGCACACATACACGCACACACACAGCGGCCACATTCGCACACACGTAGAAGAAACATGTGTGTGCGAGAGAGATTGTCGCGAATGTTATGCTGGTCCAAAATGTCAAGGCCTACCCAGATCAGCTAGCTCCGGTTCGGTCGTTCTGTTCACCGGCGCGCGAGAGTGAAAGTGCGCTGCTACTCGGTACGATGCCTTTGTCTCAACCGTTGATGGAGCGAGTCTACGAGAAGTAAAAAGAAAAAAACGTTTCGGGTTCGGGATTTTTCGAAACTGAGTTTTCCGGGTTTACTTCTCTGTATTGCTGAATGTTTGATGGATGGAGATACGATTAAGGAATGATGACCAAATTGGAATTCTTCGAAATTATCGTTCAATGTCGATGGGTTCTTTAACTCGATCTAACGATTTCTCGAGCGGTGATGAGATTGCTGATCTGACGAGATTGTCGAGGAAATGCTGCACGCTTCCGGTTTCCTTGTTTTAGTGATAGTAACGACGTTTGTTGGTACTAACGAGAATATTTTTGATGAACTGGAAAATTCCATAATATGTGTGCCTGGATATGAAAATGGACCAGTTGACCGAAATTAAGTTATGAGAGTTTTTAGAATAAGTTATGGCAAAGGAACTTCAACATTTTAAGCCGATTACCATTAAGGGAAATTGAAAAAATAATAATTTAAGTTGCTAATGCAGTACACTTGTGCAATATGACGCTTCAAACTTTTACAAAGTTTACTCCAACATTTTGTGAATAATTTCAATATAAATTAAAAATTTTTTATTCGAATTATTACTTTATCATACGCAGTATGTAAAGTATTGTAATCATGCCGAAAAAAAAAATTGAGATTTTAGCGGAAATAGGTCTTTATGGGTCCCCTGAACATTTTTGACCAAGGTACAAAAAAATGTCTGTGTGTGTGTGTGTGTGTGCGTGTGTAAACGATTTTTGTGACGACGATTCCGGAGAAACTACTAAAGGTATCGGGACGAAAGTTAATATTTAGAAGTTTTATGACCAAACTTAGAGCTGAAAAGCTTTTGGTTCAAAAGGGTCGAAAGGAACTGGTAGTTTATTCTAAGCCTTTTTCAATGATTTTGCAAATGAGCCGCCATTTCTGTAATTTCGACAAAATAGTTAAATAATAAATTAAAGTAGAGGACATTTTGAATAATTTATGCCTATGACTTTTTTTGGTAAAATTAATAGTTTAGCTTCAAGAGCAAATTCTATTTGATCGAGATCGATCGCATCTGCATTGATACGAAATTACATTCCGGAGAAACTACTAAAGGTATCGGGCCGAAAGTTCATATTTAGAAGTTTCATGGCTGAACTTAGAGCTGAAAAGCTTTTGGTTCAAAAGGGTCCAAACGAAGTGGGTATTTACTCTTAGCATTTTGCAACGATTTTGCAAATTAGCTGCCATTTCTATAATTTCGTCAAAATAGTTAAATAATAAATTAAAGTAGAGGAAATTTTGAACAATTTATGCCTATGATATTTTTGGGTAAAATTAATAGTTTAGCTTCAAGAACAAATCCTATTTGATCGAGATCGGTCGCATCTGCATTTATAGGAAACTACATAGTAGCCTGGATTTGACAAATATTTTTTTGTGCTGTCACCACAGAAATGTCTATGGCTGTCACACTCGAAAACAGCTGATTTCATCATAGGTTGGAGAACCGCTATAGAACGTTGCCGCTCTAGTGCGGCAAAGTACAAAATACAAAATTCAAATAAAATAAGGCACCAATTTGATTGTTTGTTGATAAGAAATATCAACCCGTTGTTATATCTAATTGTAAAAACGATAAATAGAGAAAATTGTAAATAAGTATAGCGATGAGTGTAGTTATATTTTAGGTGGTACGGTAATATGTGATTAGCTTTTCAAACTTGACGTTTCGTAGAAGTGGTAGGTATCAACCCATTATCAACCTAACATTTCCTATACAGAAATATAACCATATTTTTTTAAATACTTATTTCTCAAAACGCAACACAAAAACCGTTGATGTCACTCCTGCCGAAAACTACATAGCGCGACTCGCTCACATGTGACGGCGACACGCCGCCATCGGTGACGCGCCGCATCAGCGCTCGTCGCGCTATTCCGTACTTTCGGCACTTGTGAGATAATTAATTATTATTCTGATGACAGTAGGTAGTGTCAAATGCTGATGCTTTGACAATACCTACTATTGATACTATTGACTATATTGAAATATCTGTCAAATCCTGGCTAACTAGTTTCAAATCAAATAGATTCTCATGCAGCTAAACTATTTTATATTTTGTATGATAAAGTCATGTGCCTGGCCACATCAGATTTTTTTTTTTATTATTCCGTTTAAGTTTTATATGTCCTTTAATCTATAGCGTCATTGACCTGGGGCTACAAAATAGTGTAAACTAGGTATCTTTATCTCTCGAGTCTTAAGAAGTTACGCCACTATTTCACCCCAAAATGCCATACAGGATTTCTAGGACTCATAGTATTTTGTTCAGGGAACTAAATAGAAAGTGTTTGCAATGTTGCTTTACTTTTTACTTTATCATATGCAGTATGGTAAAGTATTGTAATCATGCCGAAAAAGAAAATTGAGATTTTAGCGGAAATAGGTCTTTTTGGGTCCCCTGAACATTTTTGACCAAGGTACAAAAAAATGTCTGTGTGTGTGTGTGTCTGTGTGTGTGTGCGTGTGTGTGTGTGTGTGTGTGTAAACGATTTTTGTGACGACGATTCCGGAGAAACTACTAAAGGTATCGGGACGAAAGTTCATATTTAGAAGTTTCATGACCTAACTTAGAGCTGAAAAGCTTTTGGTTCAAAAGGGTCCAAAGGAACTGGTAGTTTATTCTAAGCCTTTTTCAAGGATTTTGAAAATGAGCCGCCATTTCTCTAATTTCGTCAAAATACTTAAATAATAAATTGAAGTAGAGGAAATTTTGAATAATTTATGCCTATGACATTTTTTGGTAAAATTAATAGTTTAGCTGCAAGAGCAAATTCTATTCGATCGAGATAGGTCGCATCTGCACTGATATGAAAATACATAGTAGCCAGAATTTTGACAAATATGTTTTTGTGCTGTCACCACAGAAATGTCTATGGCTGTCACACTCGAAAACAGCTGATTTTATCAGAGGTTGGAGAACCGCTATGGAACGTTGCCGCTCTAGTGCGGCAAAGCACAAAATACAAAATTCAAATAAAATAAGATCACCAATTTGATTGTTTGTTGATGAGATATATCAACCCGTTGTTCTAATTGTAAAAGCGATAAATTGATAAAGTAAATAATGTATAGCGATGAGTGTAGTTATATTTTAGTATGTTGGTACGGATGTGACATCTACAGTCTCATGAATGAATATAAATCTGTCAGAATTTGAATTAACTTTTTAAACTTGACGTTTCGTAGAAGTGGTATAAACCTAACATTTCCTATTCAGAAAAATAACCATTTTTGATTTTTTTAAATACCTATTTCTCAATAAGCAACACAAAAAACGTTGATGTCACTCCTGCCGAAAACTACATGACCCGCTCACATGCGACGGCGACGCTCCGCCATCGGTGACGTGCCGCATCACCGCTCGTCGCGCTATTCCGTACTTTCGGCACTTGTGAGATAAACAACTATTATTCTGATGACAATAGGTAGTGTCAAATGCTGATGCTTTGACAATACCTTCTATTGATACTATTGACTATAAATATATCTGTCAAATCCTGGCTAACTAGTTTAATTTTAATACAGACACGATTTATCTCAGTCAAATAGATTCTCGTGCAGCTAAACTGTTAATTTTATATTTTGTATGATAAAGTCATGTGCCTGGCCACATCAGATTTTTACTTTATCATACGCAGGATGTAAAGTATTGTAATCGTACCGGAAAAAAAATTGAGATTTTAGCGGAAATTGGGCTTTTTGGGTCCCCTGAACATTTTTGACCACGGTACAAAAAAATGTCTGTGTGTGTGTGTGTGTGTGTGTGTGTGTGTGTGTGTGTGTGTGTGTGTGTGTGTGTGTGTGTGTGTGTGTGTGTGTGTGTGTGTGTGTGTGTGTGTGTGTGTGTGTGTGTGTGTGTGTGTGTGTGTGTGTGTGTGTGTGTGTGTGTGTGTGTGTGTGTGTGTGTGTGTGTGTGTGTGTGTGTGTGTGTGTGTGTGTGTGTGTGTGTGTGTGTGTGTGTGTGTGTGTGTGTGTGTGTGTGTGTGTGTGTGTGTGTGTGTGTGTGTGTGTGTGTGTGTGTGTGTGTGTGTGTGTGTGTGTGTGTGTGTGTGTGTGTGTGTGTGTGTGTGTGTGTGTGTGTGTGTGTGTGTGTGTGTGTGTGTGTGTGTGTGTGTGTGTGTGTGTGTGTGTGTGTGTGTGTGTGTGTGTGTGTGTGTGTGTGTGTGTGTGTGTGTGTGTGTGTGTGTGTGTGTGTGTGTGTGTGTGTGTGTGTGTGTGTGTGTGTGTGTGTGTGTGTGTGTGTGTGTGTGTGTGTGTGTGTGTGTGTGTGTGTGTGTGTGTGTGTGTGTGTGTGTGTGTGTGTGTGTGTGTGTGTGTGTGTGTGTGTGTGTGTGTGTGTGTGTGTGTGTGTGTGTGTGTGTGTGTGTGTGTGTGTGTGTGTGTGTGTGTGTGTGTGTGTGTGTGTGTGTGTGTGTGTGTGTGTGTGTGTGTGTGTGTGTGTGTGTGTGTGTGTGTGTGTGTGTGTGTGTGTGTGTGTGTGTGTGTGTGTGTGTGTGTGTGTGTGTGTGTGTGTGTGTGTGTGTGTGTGTGTGTGTGTGTGTGTGTGTGTGTGTGTGTGTGTGTGTGTGTGTGTGTGTGTGTGTGTGTGTGTGTGTGTGTGTGTGTGTGTGTGTGTGTGTGTGTGTGTGTGTGTGTGTGTGTGTGTGTGTGTGTGTGTGTGTGTGTGTGTGTGTGTGTGTGTGTGTGTGTGTGTGTGTGTGTGTGTGTGTGTGTGTGTGTGTGTGTGTGTGTGTGTGTGTGTGTGTGTGTGTGTGTGTGTGTGTGTGTGTGTGTGTGTGTGTGTGTGTGTGTGTGTGTGTGTGTGTGTGTGTGTGTGTGTGTGTGTGTGTGTGTGTGTGTGTGTGTGTGTGTGTGTGTGTGTGTGTGTGTGTGTGTGTGTGTGTGTGTGTGTGTGTGTGTGTGTGTGTGTGTGTGTGTGTGTGTGTGTGTGTGTGTGTGTGTGTGTGTGTGTGTGTGTGTGTGTGTGTAAACGATTTTTGTGGAGACGATTCCGGAGAAACTACTGAAGGTATCGGAACAAAAGTTCATATTTAGAAGTTTCATGACCTAACTTAGAGCTGAAAAGCTTTTGGTTCACAAGGGTCCAAAGGAACTGGTAGTTTATTCTAAGCATTTTTCAAGGATTTTGCAAATGGGCCGCCATTTCTGTAATTTCGTCAAAATAGTTAAATAATAAATTAAAGTAGAGGAAATTTTGAAGAATTTACGTTTATGACATTTTTTGGTAAAATTTATAGTTTAGCTACAAAAGCAAATTCTATTTGACCGAGATCGGTCGCATCTGCATTGATATGATATGAAACTACATAGTAGCCAGGATTTTGACAAATATTTTTTTGTGTTGTCACATTCGAAAACAGCTGATCTCATCAGAGGTTGGAGAATCACTATGGAACGTTGCCGCTGTAGTGCGGCAAATTATAAAATACAAATTTCAAATAAAATAAGATCACCAATTTGATTGTTTGTTGATACGAAATATCAACCCGTCTTTATATCTAATTCTAAAAACGCTAAATTGAGAAAATTATAAATAAAGTATAGCGATGAGTGTAGTTTTATTTTAGTATGTGGTAGGGATGTGTCATGAACAAATATAAATCTGTCAGAATTTGAATTACCTTTTTAAGGTGCGTTTTCATTAGTGATAATGGCAGTGGTAGCAGACGCCATTATAGTATTTCCAATAGAGAATTGCTAGTGACTCATGTTTATGTACATGCAAACTAATATGTGTCATTATCAGGATATGTAAGAAATACTATAATTTCGTATTCTACCACCGCCATTAGCTACCATTACCTACCAATCGGAACGCACCTTTAAACTTGACGTTTCGTCAAAGTGGTACCAACCTAGCATTTCCTATACAGAAATCTTTTATTTTAGTTTTTTAAATACGTATTTCTTAAAAAGCAACACAATAAACGTTGATGTCGCTCCTGCCAAAAACTAGATAGCGCGACTCGCTCACATGCGACGGCAACACTCCGCCTTCGGTGACGCACCGCATCACCGCTCGTCGCGCTATTCCGTACTTTCGGAATAGCGCGACACTTTTTGTGACATAAATAACTATTATTCTAATGCCGTAGTGTAGGTAGTGTCAAATGCTGATGCTTTGACAATACCTTTGATTTATCTCAATAGAATAGATTCCCATGCAGCTAAACTATTAATTTTATATATTGTATGATAAAGTCATCTGCCTGGCCACATCAGATTTTTTCGGTTTAGAACCTGAAATGCCTGGGCTACACTGTTTTCCCACGAATTATAATCATTTCATCTGCACTTGGCATCTTTGTCTTGGATTTTGCGTTTGTGTTGGTAATCTGTAGCCCTAATCTCACGGGTTATGCATTCACTTCGTGAAGCATTCCTATGTTCATTTTCTTTTTGCTCTTTACACTTTCCAAATAATACAATCTTATTAGCACCAGCTCAGGTTATGTAGATGTTGTCTCTGAACGTTTATACCATTGCCTTCCCACTTGGGTTCCTTATGTCGATCCATGCAACGAAGACTATCGTAACTCAAGTTAAATCTATATGTAGTTATTATAGTATTTGTTGCATGGGTCGATATATCCAGCTGTGAACAGCTTTTGGAAGAATACATTTTTGATTGTATGACGTTTAATAGTATTTGTTGATGTTTTATATCAATGCTTTTAACTAGTTTTGCATATCTTTCGTTCACTGTAGCCACACTTAATTATACCTTACATTTCCAATGAGCATTTCCCAGTCACTTGAAAGCTTTCCTTTGCCAAGCACTTCTTAAATAGAATGTTTTGTCTTCATATAACATTCATTGACATCTCTGATAGTATGTTATTCTCCCCAGTAACTCTGTCATTATTTATTTATCGTATTAAATATTTCCTTTGTTGTGTTGGAAAACTATATCCATTACAGAAAAATTTAAAAGTCTTAGGATTTTACCCCATTTCCATTTACTATCCGATGCTTCCAGCGTGTACAGGAGAACATTCAAAAAGGACCAGAAAAGTCCATTCAAGGACTTCTGTTGGATATTAGACTATCACAAATGTCCTAACTGGGATCTCTTTGTGCGTTCCCCGGATGTTGATACGGAAAATTTCAAGTTTCATTCAATGCTATACTATTATAACGACAACCACAGATGCTTAACTGGTTACCAGGACCAACACGTCGTACGAATGTCTTAAATTCTCGCTTGTGTTTGAAACTTGGTATAGTCAATAGTCTCTACCACTAAAGTCATTTGCTCCGCTGATGATCCGATATCATCAGAGGAAGCCAATCTTTCATTCAAATGTTTCAAAGTTAAAAGGAAGTTTGAAGCAGTGAGGGATTGGATGCTATGCGTAGGGCGTAGATCTTCCAGATTAGTAACTGGTTAGCACCAGAGACCTGGAAGATAAATAAATAACTTGACAAACAATCGATCTCCATCAATCACATCAGCAGAAGTATGTTATGAGCTGCTAACACAATCGCTGAATTTAGGTCATCAGGTTCAGATGCTTATCATATTGGCCTACTCTCACAGATTCTCCTCTAGAATTTGAAGTCGCTGATGCATCTTTTGGTTTTATGATAACAGGATACACGTTATTATATTTTTTTAAATATTTCCTATTGACGCAAAACAAACCATATCGTCATGCGTCAATAGCATTTCCCGGTGCAGACCTTAGGTGGACCATAAATTAATACCTGAATGGTCACCGTCCACAACTGACCTTGCACAACATCTAGGTATACAAAAAATTGGCAATATGTTATATAACACGGCTTGGGAGTGCCGGCCGTTAGAAAGCCTCGCGCATTGTGCATACGCCTGAAACATTTAAAAAGCTACTTAACGATCTTTTTTTCAATCATCATCGGCGAAACACGCGCGTACTCTTTCAGACCATAAACCTTTTAAAATAATTATTTCAATTACATAGGAATTTCGGTAAGTCTTTTTGCCGGATAACGCAACCTTGGTCGCTTTTTAAAGCACTTATTTTTCGAACGCAATTAATTTTGCCGCAAATGTTCAGAGTTTTTTTCAGTATTTTTTTGAAGCGTAGCCGTTTCAAGGTGACTATCTTAGATTCCATAAGGAAGAGTCATCAAAACATAAACTCCATGTTGCGGGTCAACAGGCGGAAACAATAGAGGTTTATTGCGCGGTTTGGCGCTAGATTTGACAAATCGGTCGGCACCACTGCGTCGCCTCTGTTACCGATTTGCGATTTTGATTCTGCCATCAAGGTCAATTATCGAGTTAATAGTGGGAAATGCCTCATTAATTGCGATCCTGTTAAATTGAGGAAGAGGATAGATCGTAGCATTTCCGCGATAATCTCGATAGGCCCGGCGATCGGCGTGTAGATTCGAGATGTTGTTTTGTTCCAGTTAAATGTCTAATGAGTCAAATGACATTGAGCGGTTTCCCCGAATTGTAATTTTGAAATATTTAATTAATCATTTGCTTGGAGTAGAGGAAAATTTCATAATATTGATTGGAATTATTTATAACGTATATATGTCATAAATGAAGTACTAGTTATTGAGTACTAATCATCTAAAGTAATAGTTATTTATGTACCAAGGGCATTGCACGGTGTTTATGCCCTGAGGGTGACCGTTTTTTGAAGCGTCCGAGGGTATAAACAACAAGTAATAATGCCCGTGGTACATACAAAATGTTGTGTCCTACAATGGTTTTGTTCCTCCGTTTGAATAATAATCATATATGATCATAGACATGACATGACATGACATGTCCTACATGACATTTTACATCTTAGATACCGGGACAAAAACTGCTTCTTAACGTCCGCGAGGGCGTTAAAGATTCTGAACGCCCGCGCGGGCATTAAGGGTTGACATGGTTATATCTATATGTCATGTAAATATTGTAAATTTTAAATCGTCAATGTCAATTACTGGCGACTAAGTTTATTGTGTTTGACAATGAATTGTCTGTATTGCTACCCAACTCAGAATTGTGCGTCAATTATTGGCGATTGTTTGTATTGTTATTCAACTCCGTAGATACGAATGTCACTTGATTACGTCAAAATATTTAATAATATTCAAATTGGAGAAACAAAACCATTGTAAGACATAAAATTTTGTACGTACCACGGGCATTACTTGATGTTTATACCCTCGGGCGACTTAAAAAGCTCGAAGTCCGATAGGCCCGAGTCACCCTCGGGGCATAAACATCCGTGTAATGCCCTTGGTACATAAATAACTATTATTTTCATGTAACTACGTATAGCAGATGCATGTCAATGCCTTGGTAGTCTTGGTACATTAGGAATGATGATCTCCGTAAGGACCTCAAAATAAAATTTATGTACAAGCAAATACAAAAAATTGCAAGAAATCTCGAGGAAATGCTTCATCACGTAAACTTTGCGGCTACCTAGCTCCTCGACAACACCGTATTGATCAGAAGACTCAAGAGAAAGGAAGTTTCTGAGTTAGTGTAAATGTGAGTTGTTCTAAAAGCAGAGACAGTGCTACTTAGTATGCAAGAAATATATGACCAGTACACCAGGACTATCTGAGAGACTTCATGGGTACCTGTTCGGGTTAAGTTATGCTAGTAAAATAAGTTAAAATTAGGTTATTTAGGGGGGGGGGGTTTAATTGCGGTTTAGCAGAGTTTAACTTAAACTTTCGTTAGGCTCCATATGCGCGCCATGTGGATCCTAACGATACTTTGCTTAAATTCCGCTAAACAGCAATTGAAAACCCCGCCCACATTATCGCTGGATTTTAATGCTCTCATTGAATAAAAAAAAAGAAATCGAACTGCATTTTATTTGAAAAATTATTGCTGATAATAAATTTAATTGTACTCCAATATACGGTTTAAAATTCCCGCCATTACAAGTTCATTCACGCGTGCGCCATCTACACCATCCCTGGTGGTTGAAACGTTTATCAAATAACATGTAGTGGATCATCTGTCCGTGATCTGTCCTAATCTGTGGTCTTGTTAGTCGTCTGTCGTCATTGTGGTGCATTTTTTGTAACAGAATTTGAATATAATAGGGATTTGCTTTTCTGCCGCCCTATATGCCAAGCCAAGTACCATCAAACCAAAAACATCAATGTGTATTTCTGTATATTTTTCATTTTTTTGCATAATTTTAGTGCATTATGTTCCCAAATCTTTTTAGTTTTTGAGTTGTTGCGTTATTCATTAAAAAACATCATTTTAAGAAACCAATTATATCCAAAAAATTTTCTATGTTTTCGATGTTTCTAGACCAAATGCCATTTCGAATTGAAGGTTCTGTCAATTTCAAGACATAGAACAACTGGTGTGCATACAACGTGTTCACAACATTGGACTACATCTACTAAACAATTTCAAGGCGAGTCATCAAACCCACAATGTTTTCTTTTCCTTTTGCATAACTTACCAAATACCAAATTACCAAAACCTACCTGACTATTCACGACAGTCTTGTAATCAATATAGATAAATATTTAAAGGTGTCTCTAACAATACACTGTTTTTTTATCATTCCAATAAAAATGAAGAGAACCTCATTCAGCTTGAAGAGCAAGCTATTCAGCTAGTGACAACAACAGAAATCGCCAACGAAATCCAAACAAACCTAAATCCAAAGAAGCCACCTGGACATGATCTTATCACAGGGGAAGTTCTTAAACAATTACCCATGAAAGGTATTGTTTTGCTGTCCCCCATGTCTGAAAAGTAGCAGAAGTTATCATCATACCAAAACTAGGTTATCAAAGCTTTTTGACAACCTGCTTCTAAAGAGAATGAAACCTATCATTGGAGAAATAAACTAATTCATATTCAACAATTTACTTTTAGGCAAAAGCATTCCACCATAGATCAAGTCCATAGAATTACTAAAACCGTTTTGATTATATGGCATCTAACTTCGGAGTTGCTCTAAAAACCTAATATAAAAGGAATCCAGACTTAAGACCAAAATAAAGTAAAAGGAATATGTTTAACGCTCCTTGGTACATACAGAACAATGACCTGCACCGTGATCTTGGTGTCCCACAAGTCGTCCAAGAGATAAAAAGATTCGATAAAAAGAATCTCGTCTAAGCCACCTCGTCAACGAAGAGGCCCTACTCGACCACCAGAATCTAGTGAGAAGACTAAAAGAACAAAACCCTTCGAACTATTGAACCAGTAAAATGTGTTAAAAGCAGAACACAGGGAGTGAATTATTAGTGCTTCTTAAGAGACAAGTACCTAGTGTTCAGAATTCAGATTCAAATTCATAGTTAATCTTTTAGATTAATTCCTAGATTAATTTTTAAATAAAAACACTCCAATAAAAATTGTTTGTCGTAACACTAGATAGGTGGTCTCGGCCACTTCGTAATCGTCAAGCAAGTTGAAAGGAAATCCACAGTAATTGGACACATGTCCTTAACCGTACATTTCTTAGTTCAGCGAGTTCAAACTGCGGGAGACGGGAAACCCCTAGCAACTGTTGCGTTTTCCTGCATTTAGTGTCAATATTCTCGTTCGTATCATCTTTTTATTGCTCCACCATACCAGTTTGCGAACGAAGGAGCCGGAGAACAGAGAGAGGCGTTTGGATCCGGTCTGACCAGATCTTAGCCGCATGTGACAACGAAAGGACATCCTCCGCCTCCTTCGGCTTCATTCGACTCGCCAATCCATTAAAACTCGCATAAAAAGGCGTTAAAGTTCACATATGCATTCCGTCTACAATCAAATGCCACTTGCTCAGAATTTCCAACTGATCAGAACGTAAGATATCGATCGTACTATGGCGCTAGAACTTGATGATTGCAGCACACGTGAAGTAAGCGTGTAAGATTCTCATTACTTAATGGCAATTAGGTAAATATGTAAGTTGTTGCTCGGTGAATGAGTTTTGGTGATAAAGAAAACGAATTATTGAACTTGTTTGTTTGTACACGGTTATAGGAAGTCGATCTGATCGCTGTTATCTAAAATAATAAACAACTATGTGACATAATAACGTTTGTTGATTTATGTGCGACGGCCAAATCCTGTTTTCCTTGGCTGATATTTTTATGGGCCGGCTTAGAGGATAAATGTGCTCCGAAAGATCAAATGAAAAAATAGATGACTGCATTGTTTTTGTTGCAATAAATGTGTCTCGAGGCAGGAGCGGCATAATTAACCAATGTTGTCAACTACTACATTTTATATTGAAGCGAATATGATGTTGTGATGTGATATTTTTCATATAATACGGAAGCGTTGTACACAATGGAGCAGTTTTTATTACTTTTTAGATATATTTTGTGTTTCAGTTATCAGCAACAAAGTGAATACGGATATGTAATTGACATGGTGTATATGTTACGGTCATAGTGATAAATAGGTTATTATTAATAATTACCGGTTAGTATTAATAATAGCCAAGTGGCGAGGTTAAAGTGAATAATTTATCACATGAACCGGCTATTATTAATAATTTCCAGCATGCTGTGGTCAATGTTATAAATTTCAATTCGATATTGCATTAAGGTGATGCTACAATATAATAGCCTCAGATTTGGAATTCTGTTAGTATTTACACACAACGAATCTATTCACTGGGTTTTCAATGTTGGTCATTTAGTGACGTTAGTCCTGGCTAACTTATTTAGTTACTACTCATGACTAAAATAAGGAAGATTAACAAAACGAGACTAAAAAATGCCAATCCATACTAATTGCATGCCCGAGTATGTAGCTTTTTGGGACATGCTTATTTGCGCAATTCTTAAAAGCTAAGTAAGTTATAAATTAGATACTCGGTTTGTATTATTCTGCCAGTGCATACGTACATAGTGCTTCTGTATTTTGCAACCGCGGCAAGAAAAGTTATTTTTATTTATAAATTATTATTTATTACCTTTTTACTTAAAACCTTTATTTTTTTGTGGTAGTACAACAATTACAGCATTTATATTGTAAAAATAAAGCAAGATAAAGTTTGTAACAATACGACGTCATCTTCTTTTGTATTTTGTATTTTTTTTATAATAAAAGTACTGCAAAAATCATAGTAATTGTAGTTCCGTTGATTCCGTTTTCTTTTTTTACTCTACCGACTATACTAACGACTCTACCGAAGTCAACAGACCTCAAGGTGGCAGCACTGGGTGGAATACTGGGCGCCTGTGAAGCGACTGCGAGGTAGTGTCTCGTTATGTGAACTGTTATGTGAACGTTGAATAACGATCAAATTATGATGCTGAAATCAACAAAAGCAAAAGTCATCAGTTATTCTCTAAAGATGATTATTATACTTTCTTGAACATTTACAAAAAGCTACCCACATGCATTAAATATAAAAATGGGTGTTATTGATAATAAAATGGTTAACTTTTTTGAACACTCAGTATAAAATGTTTTTTTTATATTTTTGTCATTGAGCCGTTTTTGAGTGTATACCAAATATCATTACCAATTATAACCAGTAGTATCTGAAGTACAAGGGAGACAAAAAGAAACATTCTGTATTATCAATGTTTTGTATTATTTTAATAATCGTAATTTTGGTCAATGGGCTAGCAGTACTGATGATTTACGTCGAGTAAATAAATATAATAGCTTACATAGTAGTCAAAATAACTTAACTAACTTCTTTGAAGACTGTATACAAAAGATGTTTTGTAAAAAGTAACGTGTTTATCACTTTTACCGTGCCCGTTAGGAAATTATTAATAATAGCCGGTCCATGTGATCATTTAAGTGTTTCTAATCACATTGATCAAATGATGCGGTTATTATTAATAATAGCCGGTAATTATTAATACAAACCACATTTATCACTTTAACCGTAACATATACACCATCAATATAACCTAAGTTGACGTTAAAAAAATGTATTGTATAGTTAATATTGAAATTGAAGATAATATCAGCATGTTATTTGTTCCATTGTGTACCACTCGTGGTACTGAATGGAACAGGTAGTAGTATACAATGAAACATGTTCATTTCCACTCAAAATAAATTCGTAATGACAAAATAGAAATTATTTTAGAAAATAAACACAAAATAACAATAAATATTTGACTATTTTATCTTAAATGCATTATTTTTAAATTGTATTTAAAATTTTAATTTTTTTGTTTTGCAATATTTTCAGTTCGATTAGTGGATTATTAACACGGATGATGGAACCGTGAAATGCAAATGTCAAGCACCCCATCGTAAGTGAATGTAAATGGAACGGATCAAAATTTCGTACGTTAAATACAATTTTTCGTACGTTAAATTAAGTGGATGTGAACGATACTTAACTGCTTATGCTGGTGTTTATAACAATATTTATTTATATGTCATCACCATTCAGTTGTGTTAAATAAATACTTTACGTTTTTGTTTTTTATTACTCATTATTAATAAATTATTAATTAGTTTTATTTGAATTCTATATAATTTATTTTTGAAGATCAATATGACTTTGTTACTTTATGTCCTAGTGTATGTTAACTGCAAAAAATAGTGCTACGCAATAACACATGTTCCATTACATACTACTAGTGAACTGAGTGTACTACCCAACATTTTTCTTAAACAGTGATAAAATTATTTGCGAGTGATTCGACAACCATAAAATAGGCAGAGTATTCGTAGAATACAAGAAAATATCAATAGAAATTCCATGAAAATAAAAACAACTCTGTATAATGTAATTTTTACATTTTTAAGTGCAACTAAACAGATAACTTATCTATTGGCTGACAAATGTTGAAATTGCATTGTAAATCTCTTGTGCTATACATGTAACAATATAGGCACATTAATACTAATCTATTTTAATCTATTTTAACATATGCAGACTATACTGCCCAAAAAACTGTATCTTTTCGCGTTATTTTGCAAGTAATACGATATGTTCTATTGTGTACCGTGTTCCATTGTGTACCATTCTCCCCTACTTGATTCATATTAATGCATATTCATAATAGAAATAGTGTCCATCCGAATTTTACATCTGGAAAGTCTAAAATTAGTGTCCTAAAATTGATGGTTAAGAGAAAGTGAAGTCATTCTGAGCAAAAAGTTTATAAGATCTTTCTTACAACTTGGGACAAATTGGCAGCCGTTTGAAAAAGAAAATGACAGGTATAATAGGATTGATCTTCTAAAGCCAAATAAAATATTCATATAACCATCACTAAAGAGATTAAGCATAGACGACATATCATGTTGCCTTCATAGTCTATTTGTAAGATTGAATAAAACAATAATAACATTATGTACAATAATCAGAAAGTAAGTACCTACATATCGTAAGAAACTTCCCACAAACAATAATAGTTACATGGGATTATTTATTCAATTAACTATTTACGTATAACGAAATAGTTTTATAGTTCAGGGTCACATACGATCCAAAAACTGATCACCCTATGTGTATGTGTGGAAGAGAGAGCCCCTAAATTGAAAGGCTTTCAATTGACCACCAACCTAGACCCAGTTCTGGACATCGTGACCAAATTACCACCGAGTGAATTATGTAGCCAAAGCCAGCCTTGACACTCGAGTTTTGTGCGTGTTAACAAAAGAGAGACGGCCGGTTACTTACCTGTGGTAATTGGTCTACCCGATTAATACTAGAAGCTTACTATGGAGTCTTTAAGAGTGTAAAAATAAAACTCTAGAATGACCATAAACGACCTTCGTACCGAGTGTACGAATTAAGAAATTAGAGCACCTTTTTGTATAAGTAAAATCTATTTATCATCCATAATAATGAGGTATTTACCAATTGAACAAAATGCTAATTTACAGTAAAATGTTTCATCAGATTTTTCGGGTTGATGAAAGTTCGGTCGTGTTGTATGCAACGGTTTTTAAGCAGGTTGTTTTGTTGGGTAATAACAATGAAATGCATCGAAATACACCACTGGCCAATATAATATTGGGAAACAATAACGTGGATATCTAGATTCTGGAAAAATTGGTTCCATTATTAATCGAATAATTCCGCAGACTTGTACGTCCTTGCACGGTTTACTTGCGAAATAATAAACTTCCGGGTTTTGCCAGGCCAAGTCATTGTTTATAATATTTCGTGAATTTTCAAACGCAATATTTCAACCTAAAGTATGTCCCCGGATCGAATTAAAAGTAGCAGTTTTTACGTAAAAAATAGATTTGTATTTTTTTAATAGGTTAAATAAGAATATGTAACCATGGAAACCACGTATTTTTATCATTTTCACGCAAATGGGTCAAAAGGAACTGGATGTTTACCCTAAGCCTCTTGGAAGGATTTTGCAAATGCCGCCATTTCTGTAATTTCGTCAAAATAGTTAAATAATAAATTAAAGTAGAGAAAACTTTGTATATTTTGGGTCTATGACATTTTTTGGTGAAATTAATAGTTTAGCTGCATGAGCAAATTGTATTTGATTGAGATCGCTTGTACTGCATTAAAACTAGTTAGCCAGGATTTGACAGATATTTTGATTCTAATGCCAGGTAGTGTCAAACGCTGATGTTTTGACAATACCAACTCTCAATAGAATCAAAATATCTGTCAAATCCTGGCTAACTAATTTTATTTTAATGAAGACACGACCATCTCGATCAAACAAAATCTCATGCACCTAAACTATTAATTTTACATATAGTATGATAAAGTCATGTGCCTGGCCACATCAGATTTGTTTTAATGTTGACTTCGTCTACACTCTAGAGCAGCGTTTCTCAACCGTTTTACTCTTGCGGAACCCTTTAAATTGGGTTGGAACCTGGCGGAACCCCAACATAAAAAAATATGCAATGTCCTTTCCCAATGTCATTTCGAGATTTTTTGCGCAGAAAAACGTGGAAAGCAGGTTTTCAAGTAACCAGATATAAATCTATAAAGAAATGTAGTTCAATGATTGAAAATTACTTACTACTTGGAAATTAATGTAATTTTCTTGTTAATTTTAAAAAATGCCGTGTAAAATTACGGTGGTGCTGTTGTAATTTACAGGAAAATGTATGTGGAATATGTGAATTCTGTAAAAACAATACAGAAATATCGCTAGTATCCAACAATAAGCGATGCTACAGTTAATTATTCTTTTACAGATTTTTTGGTTGTTTATTATTACATTCATTTTCTGTAACATTGCAGATATTTCTCTCTAGGTATAAACTTTGTTCTTTTCAGTTCCACCAAAGGAAGGAAAAAGAAAATACATTTCAAACAATGGAAAACGAAGAACACAAATAGTGCCTTTTACAAATTGTATTTAAAGAAATAAATTCATTAAGAATAAATTATGATGAAAATATAAACATTAAGAAGTAGTTATACTAAGTAAAAAGTTTCATATGGACCTATTGATAACAAGCTAATAGTCCTTACGAAGTTAGATCCATTTTACTGTTTTATTAATATTTTGTTATTTTTCAAGGCATTGAAAAATAGAAACATTTTGCTCCGAACAATACTTATTTTCTGAGAAAAAAGTAGTGGAATAAACACCTAAGTAGAATTAGATTAGAGAAAAACCCATTCTTGCAGAATAATTCAGTAGATTCAGCGAAATAGTCGAATAGGAAAATCAAAGAAAAACTAGCATCGCCTGCAAACAACGAAATTTTTTTTTTGTATCTTTTTGTTCGTGGGTTGCCGACAAAGCTGGTTTTTCCGTGATTTTCTATTTCTATTATTTACTATTTCGCTGATGAAGCCTTGAAAAAAGCGAAACAGGTCCGAAGTAAATATTATTAAATACATATCTTGCAACAAAGAGGCTTATTATTTTCATTAATTTCATCTATAAAAGATGATTTCTATATAGTCTCTTAAAGTTTGTTAAACAAGAGAAAGATTGCTTGTTGAAAAGTTCCCTAATACAAGGCAATTCATAACTCGAGGTGAAATTTAGATATAAACACACAAAAAAATGAAAATTGAAAAATTGAAATTCCACTGTAGTTTCCTGTCCGCATAAATATTCGCCTAGAATTGCAAATCACTCCTATATTTATTGTGTTTTCTATCTATGGGACTGACATATTTTTTATCATAGAAGCTCAGAACTTGTCTGGTGACGGGTATGTAACCTTAGCAGAAATGTAAGATTATATTAAAATCCACCACCTACAACTCTGTTCTTCTCCTAAAGTATCAGCAGCAAATTCACATTAAAGGTTTACTTTGTCAGACGAGGCAAACTTTTTGAAAACAAATAATGTTACATTTGGACCAATAACTGCCAAATTGTTGTTTTCTAGAGGTTATTTTATTTTTATGTAACAGATAACTATTTGAAGTTAATGAATAATTAGTATAGAATGTTCTTCGCGTTGGATGTAATCGAAGGGCTCCAAATCAAACTTGTTCATAGATTGACCTTGTTTATTAATCCAATATTTAAAATAATAATCCGGAGACATACTGTATAGTAAAATAGATGTTACATATTTCAATTATTTCTTATTTTTACTGTTATCGCTATTTATATTATGTCTGTTAACTGTTAGTATTATATTACTTTTATGGTATAATCGTTTGATTAGTTTATAAGCTATTATTGTTATTGGAATCAGCAGTAACAATAACAAAATATACAACGATGGTGCTTGTATGAACCCATATCAATTAATAAACTAAAATGATTTACGATGAGTGTATATTTTTGATATTTTTATAGTTTTTCGAAATGTTTTGTTGTTTAATTAAAAATTAGGTTAATAGCTCTTATTATTATTATAAAACTAAACTCACAAAAATAATCAGAAAATCATTAATTACGAATAAATCAACATAACTACCAACGACACCATAAAACGTTATCTTAATCACACACAACAACCCTTTCTTTGCGTAACCATAAAAACCCATAAAAATAATTTAACGATTTTGTTATCAGCGCGTGTCATATCATAGAAACGCCGTGAAAGCATTTTTTTTTGTTAAGTGGTGCACAATAACAATTAACTCGTTAGGCTGACGTTAGGTAACACTTTATTAAATAAGTGTGTGCGTCTACTACCAGCTGACCTTATATTCCATAACATTTAATAAAAGTTAAGGTTAGTGCCTCGGAGCGTTTTTTCTAGTCTAGAAGGTAAAAGCCGGAGCGGAGATGTGCCTATATGGAGAACATTTGACGTTAAGAGCAGAGCGTTGGTGTGAAGATACGACCTTGGGGAACTCCCATCTCCATCAAATGTGCTATATTTATACTGTATGTTTTAGATCATTATAAAAGTATGTAGACGTATTTTTTATGAGGCACTCTCAATACTTTCAAATGAGTTTTTTCTCATTTATATTTATTTTCCTTTCGAAAATTATGAGAAAAAAATGGCACTAGATTCTCATCACTAGAAGTCTTATCCAAAGGTAATATCATTCCCCATGGTGCAAGCACTTCATGAAACTTATCCAAGACGCCAATAAGTTGTTATGGCCAACTAAATCTCCTGATTGGTGCCCAATCTAACATACAATGATCACCAAAAGGTAAAGCATAATATGGAAAACATTTTAATTATTCATTCATCAGCAAATTTTATGCTGGAAGTAGGGTTTTCGTCTTGTGTTATTCGTTGTAAATGACATAGATAATTAGACACCTTATCCTTATTTGTTAGTTAGTACTCTAAAATGAGACACAACAAACATGAAAATAAAAAAAATATATATAAAAAAACACAGCCCATATTGCTCGTTAAATTGCATTAGCCATGAAAAATCTTCGTTGCTTTTATGGTTGTGTCATTTTTTACACGTTAGTTTATGTTATTAGCCTCGCTTATGACCCCTATTGTCTCGACAACTTACCTATAACATATTGACATTCAGTGAATTTTTGTTGCTGCCTTTCTAAAGTTTATTAATGTGTTATTTGTAATTATATATTTTTTTAGAATGATTAAACTTTTACCCAGGAATTTAAGATTTGGTCTGATTGCCAACCCATATTGTAGAGTTTTTATTACTTTGTAATATTCTGGAGTAAACATTGTTAATTTTTTATAAGAATTTCCAGCTCATGTTGATCGAGCAAACCCTAATGTATAGGAACAAGTTTTCAATAAACACGATTATAGACTTTTCAATGTTGTTCATTTTGTCTGTATTTTCGTAAACATTACCTCTTAATAATTCAAGTGGTTGCCAACTAATATTATCTTCTTTTTACTGCTTTCGATGAACACTAACCAACAATTCTTATAGCAAATTAATAAACGATGCGAAGGCAATATTAATTGGAATTCACTCAGTTGTAGATATGATAGAGAATAATTAAAACCAAAAACACAGACACAAGGAACACAATTGATAATTTCATTCTATATATAATCGTGTAAATCGAGAATCTGATAAAAAGTCTGAATAACAAATAAACAATAAAAAGGCGACAATATTATATTAAACTTTAACTGCATTAGCGAGCAACAATGACTAAATTTAGAGAAGAAATTGACAAATTTGAAAATTCTCTGATAACGATCGTCGACAACAAAATACAAAACTGTTATTATTACTACTATATGTAAACACTTGAAACGCGACAGTCAACTAATTAGTAATAATTGTTGTTATATGTATAAGCTGTATAGGAAAACAGTATACAGGCCATCCAGACCATAGTAGACAAATTTTTGAATGAACTGTCCGGAAATTTTACAAACAGCATAGGGAAAATAGTGTCATGTATCATAGGATGGCACTTTTAAAACCAAATAACATTTCTCCGACTTTTTTTAAATTATTTAACATCTTTGAAAGGAGTTAATGAGAACCGTTTTGTAATTTTGGTACAAATTTTGGCCAATTTGGGTTATCTTGACCCCCCCCCCTTCCCCCCTACCCATATGTAACGACACCCCTGCCACTAATACAATATCGACCAAAATTGATTTCGTTATTAAGGTAGGTATTTGACAATTATCGACTATTATTACAAAATTTATAGCCCACTAGACGAATAAACAAAAAAGATATTTTTTCAATAATGACGTCATTTCCGGAAAAACCGGAAGTCAAACTACCACTTCTTAAAATGTTATTCGTCCAGTGTCATAAATGAAAAATAACGCCCGCATATATTGCGTGTATGTATGTACATATTGTATGACTTTGACATAAGAGCAACGTATCTTTATTTTCAATAATACCGAAAAATGGTATTTGGAAAAGTTACAAGTGTTTATAGGTAAAGATTATACTGAAATTTTAAATCAAAGCCACACCTGACATGAAAAAAGATGTTTTTTTTAAAATTACCACTCTTAAAAAATATTATGATTATCTACTTTTCAAAAAATTTCTTAAATTTTGTGTGATTTTTGATGATTGCGAATACTGATCTGAAACTATTGTAGAATTGCTAATTTTCTTGACTAATCATGCGCATATAGAAATAATTTTTGGTTTTTAAGAAACATATGTTTTACTTTATTCGTTTTGATGGAAACATATTTCTTCGACGCTAAACAAATTATTTTTAATAAATACTTCATATTGTTTGCTTGTGGAGTTTAATTTATTTGAAATATTTATTTAAGTGAAACAAACATATTTGGTAAAAGAAAAAGTTTCAATCCTTTAAAGTAACATTTTTGCATTAGTATAAAAAACGCTTACGTCTGTCAAAGAAATCTTTTTGATGAAATAATCTTTTATTGCAACCATAAAATATCGCATTTTAAGGTAAACAACCATTTTGTTAACAAAAAAGTCATAATGTCGAAATAAAACCTCTTATTGACTGCAGTATGATAATAAAATTAAGAACTAATCGACAACTAGTGCTATTTCGGATAATAATTTAGCATTTATGCGTTTTTAAACAAAATTTTAAAGAATTAATCATTATTGTTTATCTAGAGTGTATTTAAAAGCAAACATTTTCAGATAACTGAATTATGGTACGCGAGTCAGATAGTCAGACAGGAACGACAAACATAATATTAAACATAATTAATAAATCCTTTGTTATTTTTCCTTCAAATGTATTGAATTATTAAGTATTTCTATATGAATTCTTATGCATTTTCCATACCACTGCGTGTTTTAGCATCCAGGATATTCTTAATATTTATGATTTTTCCAATTTCTCCAATATTATGCTACTCACTATTGCGTGGAAAATATTCGTTCCAGTTTTCCTCGAAGTAGTTACTTAACAGAGAGAAATGTATACCAACAAAACCAACCAAAATATGTACCAATGTGTAACTTCTGCACAATCATGCCGATGTCGCGGCTTACGCAATTTCGTGATGTGTTAGAAATGTGTAACGCAACTATAGTCCGCTTATGCAGTTATGCACGGAACACTAAATATGCTATTACCACAGCTCTAGCACTTGTTCAATATTCTCCTAACTCCTGAGGTCTTGCTGTCATCATGTCAGACTACTGACATTTCGATCGAACATGTACCTGAATATTAATTTGTGGTCATCTGGTTATTTTCATTGTGGGTTGAATTATATTTTATAACATTGCCATAAAAAAGTAACACAGAGTAAAATTTTCAACATTATCTAACATTTTGATATAAATATACAGGCTGTCTCAACAGTTTGATCTCGGAAGATTGTACCTGTGTTAATGAAGATATTTTAAAACTGATTTCACTCATATATACAGACCGCCGAGGCGCATACTTTAAAATTATTAGCGTGTATACAGGCTGTTCCATAATGTAGTACCAACCCAAACATATGTTTTTTTAAATGGAACAACCTATATTTCGGCACAATTTTGAATTCCTCGAAAAATTTTACGACAATGAAAAATAACACTACCTACCCTAAACTTTATAATTTGTGTTTTATTGGCATTTTTATGGAAAAATGGCAGTCTAAGAAAAACTGTATATCTCTATACCGGTTTTTAAATTTATTGGGCACGCTTTGATTATGATTAAGTAAGAAGCGGTCTATTAGCCTGATTACCTACCATATCCAAATTGTGTACAGGCTGGTCGTAATCAGCAACAAAATATAGCAAACAGTTTTTCCTAAGAAAGGTAATTTTCTCAAATGGAACACCCTGTATCTAATTAATTTTTTGGATTCTACGAACCGTTCTGCACAAAAAAGTACTAGTACATACTAGTGCTAAAATAAACCATTGCAGAGATAACCAGTCTTCTTCATAAAAAAATCGATGTTTCTGTCAATAAGTGCTTTTACACCTACATTACTATTAAACCAGCTAAGTGTTTAGCTAGTACTGTTTTCTCGTTTGATTTCATCTTTTTTAATAAATAAAAACATTTTATCACATCTGCAATTTAATATTATTATTTAAAATAAAAAATGCCAATAAAACAAAAAGTATAAAGTTTAGGGTAGGTAATGTTATTTTTCGTTGTCGAAAAATTTTGCGAGGAATTCAAAATTGTGCCGAAATATAGGTTGTTCCATTTAAAAAAGTTTGGGTTGGTACTACCTTATGGAACACCCTATATACACGCAGAGGTACACACTAGGGTGGCCCTTATTTTGCAACTTTCTAAAAGTTTAGCTCCCACCCCCCTATCTTGTTCCAATAAACAAAAAAACGATATATGCAAAATTTCAGCTTAATCGAACAACTGCAAGACGACCCTCATCGACCATGAAGTTTTGGAATTCTCGCCCAGTTCAGATAAGCAGATTGGGTACTTATTTTTGTACTTGGAGCATATATAACTACATGGTGTGCGGCCTATCCCATGGCATAGGTTTTCCTAGGGCTAACATACCTTCGTAAATAAGGTATTACCATTCGTAATAATGTGTACCCAACAAATTAACTTGAAATTCTAACCGTAAAGGCAGGCAGCTAAGAAGGTTGTACCAATAATTACATGTAGTCTAATATATCCTTTCTAAATTAAATTTATAAACCTCTACTTTAAAGCTTAGGTCATAATTTTTTTAATATTAAATTAATAGTGTTTAGTTAATTGTCATTTAGGCAAGTTTTGCGCCTTTTTTCTACAATCTAAGAGTTGTAAATATGACAAAGGAAGAAAGTGCAACATTGGCGATTGAGGAAGTTTCTATTTATTGGCAAAAAGCACGAGTTCCTAGTAGAAGAACTGACCACTACATTGATAAGCTAGTCAAACTCTATAATGAATGGAAACATTGACAGAAACATTTGTCTAGGACATCTGGCAAAGAAAACGACACATTTTTGTGGAAACTATGGACGATCTCTCTGACATAGGTCATGCAAATGCTTTGGCACTGATAAAAAATAAAGAAAATAAGAAAATAAGCTCCATGGTTGGGATATCATTTCGTATACCAGGAGCTGTAAGTCACGCTAAGTGGATGGCAAAGGAAATTTATGCACTGAAGATTTACCTATTTCAAAATCAACTTCAGTTATCTGCTAGGGAGAAGAATTCTTTAAAAAGAATATGAAATTTTCTTGCTTGCGTGTACGTTCGAGCCTGGTTTCTGTCACCAGAAGCAATAAAAGTACTTTACCATGATTTCCTATTCTTGCGTCAACAAATTATCAGGATTTTGATCCAGAACTCGTTAGGTTGCTGTTAAAAAAATTTCAAAGTCTCTGGTACTTAGCTCCCGAAACACTATGCTTATTTGATGATCAAGTTCCAACCACGGTTAAGACAAATATTGCTCAAGTTATGCTGGAAGAAGACAAAGCTGAAGATCAGGAAGAAGAAAAAATCAACCAAAGAGGTACATTGTGCACCAAAATGATTATTCTTCCTTTACAAACGACGACTTTTGGTCTTTTGTAACTTAAAAACTTTCTCCACGAGATTTTCGATTTGCACCGATTTTGTCGACAAAGACCCTTCAACGTGGCAGGATGATCCTGGTGGCAAAAGAGCAATAGAAAATCTTGATAAAATAGTTGTTGTGAATGATGCTGCAGAAAGAAGTGTCAAACTAATCCAGGAAAATAATAACAGTCTCACAAAAGATGAGAAGCAATTTATTCTAGGGATCGTTGTCGAAGACCGAAAAAGATACCCAACTGCTACGAAATCCTTTCATAGGAAAAGATAATATTCAATGTTCGTTCGATTACATTATGTATATGTATTGTATTGATAGAAATTAATCGTCTAAACAAAAATATGTTTTTTCTACTCCTATTGAGGAATGCATTCATTATCATGGTAATTTCTGATAAGTAATACTAACCATTCCCCACACACATGACAAATATTTCATTCTTGGCTCCTCATACCCCGCCAGTAGTGAGAAATATTTCATTCCTCACGGCTTTAGAACCAATCACAGCTCTGGAGTTTTCATTTCCAAATTGTTGATACACTGCTTAGCGACATTGTCAAGGCATTGACAACGTCGCTAAGTGAGAAGGCGCACCAAACAATTTTAGTCTGTCAAAATCCTGTAAACCGTCATAGTGACATACAGCTGTCCCTATATGCACAAAAACTAATTTATAAAATTTCGTTGCATGGTCGTAGAAAAAGTATAGGATTCCATTCGCAAGTAATGGCAATTTCTCACTCGAACGCTTTGCAACACTCGCCTACGGCTCGTGCTGCAAACTTCGTTCTCGTAAGAAATTGCTTACATTACTTGCTCATAGAATAATATACTATTTTCTACTCCTATTGAGGAATTCATTCATTATAGTGGCAATTTATGATAAGTAATACTAACCATTCCCCACATATATGGCAAATATTTCATTTGTGGCTCCTCATACCCCGGGAGTAGTGAGAAATATTTCATTCCTCACGGCTTTAGAGCCAATCACAGCTCTGGATTTTTCATTTCCATAATGTTTTGATACACTGCTTAGCGACATTGTCAAGGCATTGATAACGTCGGTAAGTGACAAGCGCACCAAACAATCTGTCAAAATCCTGTAAACCGTCATAGTGACATACAGCCGTCCCTATATACACAAAAATTAATTTATAAAATTTCGTTACATGGTCGTAGAAAAAGTATAGTATTCCATTCGCAAGTAATGGCAATTTCTCACTCGAACGTTTTGCAGCTTAGTTCTCGTGAGAAATTGCTTGCATTACTTGCTCATAGAATAATATACTATCTTATAGAAATTCCTGAGTTATTAAAAAAGAAACATATGTTTAAATTTTTCATTGTATTTAAGGATTGTCACAACTTCAAAGCGTTTGAGGGTCGCCAAGTACTTGTCCGATTCACGTAAAATTTTGTACAGCCCGTCTTTTTGTCAATTAGAATAAGATTAGGGGGTGGGAGCAACAAAATTTTAACTTTCGGATAATACCCTATCGCTAAGGGCCACCCTAGTACACACAGAGGTACAATCGTCCGAGATCGCACTGTTGACACAGCCTGTATACACCGAGATTCATAGTCTGGTAGTTAATACGGATGCTATACGCAAGTGTAATAAAATGGTCCAATTATATAACTCTTCTTCTTCATTATATTCTAGCATATATTTTTACAGCAGACGAACATGGACTTTAAGATTTGAACATACATATTAGTATCCTTAAATACTTCGTGAGTGTAGAAATTCATTTACCTTTTGACTCGGAACTAACAAAGTCCATTTTATAATTAAATTTTCAATTTAATTCAATGTCTACTTTATATTCATGCAAACCTTTGGTATGTACCTACATAACTTGGCGATTAAATCTACAGTTTTTGGCATACAAAGGGTATGACGTACATTTAAATGACTTTTACTAAATTACTGTTGTATGAATATCTTTTACAAGCTTTTATGAAAAACTCTCATACCTTACTCAAGTCGCATTTGTAATACAAATAAATAGTAGGTGTAACAAATTATTTTGCATGGCGATAGATTTCAGATTATCGTGTAACAAATGATATCTCGTATATACCGATAAATTTTATAGTATTGTGAAATGTTGTGATATATTACACTTACAGATATATCCTGAAAACGCTTGTTGTTTTTCCACATGACAAATGTCCAATTTGCACAGCAAACCTGTTGTTGCTCGATAAGTAATTTATTGTTCAGCTCTGATTTAAATTGCATTGTAGGTTATGAATTGAGATTGATAGTGAAGGTCCCAAAACGTTATATCTGGCCACAACCCAGCATAAGTGTTCAGTGTTCAATCACAATTATCGTTTCTATTTTTCGGTTTTACTGGAAATTGGGTTACATTAATCCCATTGTAATTCAAATATAATGGAATAACTGATCATTTACCGTCAGTAGTTATTAATCAAATAAATTATTTCAAAATCGGGATAAAGCATCGTCTTTGCATAGAGCACGACCGGTATAATTTTTATTATTTTTGAAGGATGGAAAGCAATTAAATAAACTTATCCCATACTATTGTAATTTTAAAAAATCAGATTTTACTCCTGATTATACCGGGTGAACCAAAATAATGCTTCTGGTCCAATTTTGAGACACGCTGTGGAATAAAATAAAAATGGTTTTCGATTCATTACAATATATAAATTTGTGTAGCATATATACAAATACATTGCAGAAAGTTTTACTTCACTGAGAGAGTTAGACTATTGCTTTTAATACCAGTAATGATTTAACTTAAAGATAATGTCTAGAAATTAACAGATAAATAAAGAATAAGAAATAATGTAAAAAATTGCCTGTCAAGGGCAAAAGATTATATAACCAGAAAACCAATTACAGTAATCTTTTATACTGTTAGTTAAATATTTAGTGTTTGCTTCCGGCTGTCAAAGTTAAACATGAATTAAATTTGCATTAAAAAAAGAAATAAAAAACGAAATGATTAATTTGTTTTGACTACAATCAATTTTTGTTTAAATTTCTCACTTAGTACTTTCAATTATTGTACATTGTGATTGGTAATAACTTAATAAGTAATTGCTAATCTGTGAAATGTTCTGATATTGATACTCAAAAAGTTTATGGAATGATTATGCTAATAATATTGTGGTTAGAAAATTTATGATAGTTAAAAATGTTTTTTTTTGCCTTTTTTAATACAAAGTTAAACTTTGATAGCCGATAGTGACACCGAAATCTTATTTTAAAATTTTTCTGATAGTACAGACTATGAAAAATTTTACTTTCTACTAAAATTAAGATATTGGGAACACCAAATTTTAAATTTTGAAGACATTTTACGTTTTAAATAAATTTATTATTATCCAATTTGATAATAATCCCATGTATTCACTCGACATACTAAATATAAATTGTTATCCAAAATGGACGCAAATGGTAACTTAACTGGTACTTAAGTAGTTTAATATTTTTAGATGATTTTTTAAGCATACGTTGCTAAGTGATTTGAGTCAATCAGGAAATGACAATATAACATCTATGATGAAGATACAGCTAGTTATTCCAAAGGTAGTTGCCACAGAAGTCAAGACAAACCTGAATCCAAAGAACGCACCTGGATAAGATCTTATCACAGGAGAAGTTCTTAATGAATTACCTAAGAAAGGTATTGTTATATTGACGTATCAAATAAATGCATCGTTCAGATTAAAATACGTCTCCCATGTCTGGAAAGTAGCAGCAGTTATCATGATACCAAAACTAGGCAAACCACCGAATGACGCTAAATCATATCGTCCAACATGTTGTTTGAAGCGCTGCTTCTAAACAAAATTAAACCTATCATTGAGAGAAAGGAACTAATTCCTAATCACCAATTTGGTTTTAGAGAACAGCATTCCACTATAGATCAAGTCCATAGAGTAACAGATATCATAGAAAAAGAATTAGAAGAAAAGCTTATTTGCTCAACAATCTTTCTTGATGTGCCACAAGCTTTCGATTAGGTTTGGCACGAAGGATTGGTACACAAACCAAAAAGTATATGCTACCATTACAATACGTCGAGCTGCTAACATCCTATATACCAGATGGACTATTCAGAATAAAACAAATCGTTGAATACTCGGAACTAAAAGAAGTAAAAGCTGGGGTACCCCAGGGTAGTGTATTGGGACCAATTCTCGATCTACTATATGTATACAAGTGACCTACCAGAGCTGGAAAATGTAACAGTCGCCACATTCGAAGATGATACGGCTCTAACGGCAGTGGGATCTACTATTGGAGAGTCTACTAGGACTCTTGTAGGACCCTGCACCTACTGGGCAACCAGAATCTAGTGACAAGACTAAAAAGAACTATACCCTTCGAACTAATGAATAAGTGAAATATGTAAAAACAAGAGCACAGTAAGTGAAGTATTAGTGTTTCTTGTCTAGGACAAAGTAAATATAGGACATCAATGGGTAGCGTATTAGAGACATGTACCAGGGTTTAAGAATTCCGTTAAGCTTCTTATGCTTATTAAAAAATAAATCGGGAAAGATTTATCACCAATTGTACTGATATTGCGATAATTTTAAATATCTAATTATTTTTAATTATTCCACGTTCATAGTTATCTGCGAATTTGCTCCAAAATACAATATACATTATGCAATAATGCAGAATTCATAGACCCTAACTTTTAATGTCCATAAACCCACGCAATTCGTTTCGTACGTCTCTAACAACAATTATATTTTTATTGCGCACACCAAAAAGTTGTACCGTAGCCCACAGCTGACGTGATGCATATTCAATGACACCCACTTAAGTTTAACTACATATATCTCAACTTTCGTATAAATTATTTAGAGTTTAATCGTGATTGTTGGTAACCGTACAAGACAGTTACCGTAATAACATAGGCCAAAGAAATGAAGGTTGCGCTTTACGACGGCATTTTTATGATCCGATTCGTGCTGGACAGCGGTTAATTAAAGCAACAATATCGGAGCAGAAATTGCAATAAATTGCCTATTTTCCATACGCGGGTCGCGGGCATGAACGCGTTTATAATATAATATAGAATAGAATTCTCGAAATCGACCTTGTAGTTCGCTCCGTTAAATCATAGCAATTACCTTGTTATACCGCCAATTCGTTTTTTTTTTGTTGTTGCTGGTATTAAGTAAATATCTGCATAAATATGTTATTAATTTATGCGCTTACGGGCGAACGTTTATGGTAAGTAAGTGTGAGAATATGTGAAATTAATGTCATTTCTGCAATGTGCAATCAGACAATAAAATTGCATAATGCATACAGAGTTGTAACATAATTTTCGAAAATATGGCTGTCGTAACTGAAATTCGTTCGTTAGTTGTTACGAATACGCTGACAGCAATTCTTATCTAATTTTATTAAAGCATTTAATTAATTATATTTACATATTTTATGAATAATTTAGGTAATATAAATTATACGCATTTGCGAAAATTGTGTATTAAAAAAGTCAAAATTCATTACGTGGGCGTGGTCGGGTTGAATAGCAGGGTGGGGGTAGTTTACTCTGAAGTATCAATCATAGTTTGGAGACATAATATCTTTAATAATATAACATAATATAGATAATATATATTTTATCTGTTTTCATTTTACTTTATCCAATTTTTGCTTTATCATACGCAATCGTTCCGAAAAAAAAATGAGTTTTTAGTGGAAATCGGTCTTTTTGGGTCCCCTGATCATTTTTGATAAGGTACAAAAAAATGTCTGTGTGTGTGTACCCGATTTTTGTGGCGACGATTCCGGAGAAACTACTAAAGGTACCGGGACGAAACTTTATATTTAGAAGTTTCATGACCAAACTTAGAGCTGAACAGTATTTGGTTCAAAAGGGTCCAAAGGAACTGGATGTTTACTCTTAGCATTTTTTAACAATTTTGCAATTAAGCTACCATTTCTGTAATTTCGTCAAAATAGTTAAATAATAAATTAAAGTAGAGGAAATTCTGAATAATTTATGTCCACGATATTTTTTGGTAAAATTAATAGTTTAGCCAAGATTTGTCAAATAGTTTCATTCTAACGTCAGTTGGTGTCAAACGCTGATGTTTTGACACACTTTTGACAATACCTACTGTCAATAGTAAAAATATCTGTTCTGCAGTTCCATATAAGTTTGTTCGTGACCTTTGTATGTTGTTTATTGTTCTCCACGGGCCGCACCTGACAAAATGTAAGTTTCTACATTTGAGTTTTTTGGAGTTTGATTTGATTTTCAATTGTGTAATTTATTACTCATTTCCTATAGCGCTTGAAAGAGTGCCTCAGTAGGACACGAAACATGTACAGATTGCTAAATAAAACAAAAATAAGGCATCCGACCACTTTTTATTGTATTAAACTATCTGTCAAATCCTGGCTTACTAGTTTTGTTTAATGCAGATACGACCGTTCTCGATCAAGTACAATCTCATTCACTATTAATTTTATAAATAGCATGATAAAGTCATGTGCTGGCCACATCTGATTTTCCTTATTTATATTTTTGTTTTCTTAGTGCATTTGCATAATATAATATCGATGGTATTAAAAAGTGAAGAAACAAGTAAAAACACGCAAATTCCTAAAATTTGACAATGTGCACAATTTGTTGATTTTGGTTTTGGCCATTTTAAACATAAACATTTCAAAATGAGGCTGCATGATTGTTTGGCAACTGGAGAATCAACGCTGTTTTTAAAATAGTTTAAAATAGATTCAAAGCGTACTTTTTTACAACAAGCTCATTTTAGTTTATATAATTATAAATAATTATAAATATTAGTATTTTTTTGTCGGCAGAAGAATGTATTTTTCTGTACAGCATTAACAACGTTATTCGACATTATTTATCTTAGATATTTTGATCAAATTCGTTGCCAAAGAAACTCTACAGCTATGAAATAAATGATTTTTTTGCGTTTTACAAACTGCAATCTTTTTCTTTTCGAATATAATGTTTTCATCTCTATATCTGGACATCCATGTGTGATGTTGGAAATATTTTATTATGTCGATTTCTTATTGATATTGTGCAATTGTTGATGCGTATTTTATTTTCATTAAGGAAAACGAAAATACACATTAAGCTATGCGACAACGATGAACGCAAACAGTACTCTTTACAATAATAAGATGTAAAAAATATCAATAATAACTCTGAAATGGCAGCAAATATTAAGAAACATTCAGTCTGAGTAAACATTTTCAAATAGACTCACATATGAATACTGTTCTGTTCCAACCGCTGTAATTTTCAAGGGATTAAAAAATAAATAAGTCCTTTTACTCAGAATGATCATATTATATGATCATCATATAATAAGTTCATTAATGTCACACATTTGTGTGGAATAATGATTCCTCCCGCGAAAAAGTAGTTTTGTTGAATAAATTGCATATTAAAAGTTAATATTCCAGCATTCCGAATCTGCAAAACCCCAAAATTGATAATTTAGCTGTAATTTTGTAATAGTAATAAACGTTTTGCATTGTTTCGCATGTTTCGCATTTTATTTTTCATTGTTTTGTTTATATTCCAAACGGCTGTAACTTTCCAGGAATTTGAAAAAAGACAAATACGTTCTTCTAAAAAGTGTTACTCAGAATAGAATTTACTGCATACAGCGGAGAAGTGAATAATATCTACAATATTCTACTTATTTAAAGACAAAATGGCAATTTGTAATCCAAAGCATCATTGTTTCTATGTATTAATTGAAATAATTGTGCAAACTGGTAACTAAAACGGGCTTTATAATTATTTTTGGTTTACTTACAACTTATACAAAATAAATAAAAGGAATAAAATAAAACATAAAATAAATGAACATATGTGACCCGGATTATACAAATCGACTAATATTTCTCGTTTCGATACTATTAATCCCTGTGTTTGAGGGCTCATAACCCTAAAACTACTTAGCCAAAAACCAAAAATATATACTCTTATCATTTCAACATGAGATGCCTATCAGTATGCCTCGCAACCATTTTCAGGCCGATAACGTTAAACAAATAAATTAAATTCAATATATAGACGTAGGTACATAATATTACTTAACATAACAGCATCTGAAAATAAACCCTTTCAATGGAAACATAAATATAGAGAATGGAAGGGTAAACGAGAAAATATGAACCCTCCACAAGCCCGAGGTAAGGCTTGCCTATACACTGTCAACACCGAGCACAATACCGAGACGAAAATAGAATGAAACACCATTCATACGATGGAGGTGTTTTATTTTATCCAATATCGATAAATCAACGAATGACATCTTAAAAATACGAAATTCTCCAGAACGATCCAAATAGTATATTTTACTAGGCAGATTTGACCTATAGAATACCGAAATATGCAAAGAAAATTACCATAGTTATGAAGAAAATCTAATAAAATCGTTATCCTATTTCCTATTTGTTGTGTATATAATTACAGCGTTTCACTTCAGTATTGTGTTGTGTGAAACACTACAAGGAATAATTAACTTTAACCATAAACTACTTAGTTTATGGTCATCACATCCAGAGAGTGGTAGTGCAAAAAATATTCCAATAGCAGCTAGTCACCTTTTTATGGTCCTGTTTGTAAGGAATCGATTGTTTAATAACATACGTGACTCACTAACAAGCGGTAATTTCACCGCGCAAAATTTTGAAAACAGGCAGGAAATCTTAATTGACTCCCAGAGAGGCGATAATTTCCCGTATTAACGATCAATTTTAATAGCCGATCGTTTTTTTTTAATGTCGCCATGTGTGATTCAGATTGATATTTACTGTGTTATATAACCAACGTCGGTTTAACGTTTGTTTCATTCAGTTTCTTACAACTTTTTTAACTTATTTTTCACTAGTTCAATTTATCGATTAGAGCCAATATTTTCACCAACTGTTAAGCCTCGATGTCACCAGTCATGAATAAATACGAGGGTTTTCAACCCCGGAAGGATCCCGGATTATTTTTTGTTAATTGTGACATGTGGGCACTGATCAACAATAAATCAATTGAGCTGTTACTTTTTAAGTATGAACTTCAATCTATAATCAATTAAATCCCTTTTTGATTAAACTAAATATCAAGCATAAAATGTTCGTTTACATTTTACACCAGTGGTGTACTCACTCATTTGTGGGCGCGGGCCACAAAATTCTGATCTGAACGGGACGCATACAAAAAAAACTCAAAAAAGTGATTAACTGGTAAAACAGTTTTTGTCTCAGTTGATTTTTTTTTCATTTTAATGGTTCTTATACCATGTTGCTAATCCCGTGTTAGATCAATTTCATCAGTATGTTAATTTTTGATATGTTTGATGACTCAATCAATATTTTGCATTTATCTATGCGTGTGCATGCGAGCACAAGTTCGGTGTTAACAAAATAAATAAAAATTCAATAAGGATTTTTTATCAAGAAATATGACATATGAAATGTAGAATTACCTAAGAAAAGTCCAATGAACATTACAAAATAATAATATTTTTTTACAATTTAACGTAAATCATAAAAAATAACATCAACTAAAGAAGAGAATGATAAGTAAATCTAGGTGACGATAATGGAGGGTGCCTGGTTCAAATCCAGGCGGAGGTGGTTTTTCCAAAAATTTATCCTCACCTGGATTAATTATCATTAGCTTCTTTAGTTGATATTACACTACGTACGACTTTACGTAATAACCATTTTCCCTTGATTTACACAAAGTAGTTTATAAACTTGACTACACCTTCACCTTTCATGTTTAAAAACAATTACTACAGTACGCTTTTAATCTCAAACCCCCATTGAAATGATATTAAGGAACATTTAAAAAGAATCAATTTTTAATATTTTGTTGTCAAAAAATGCATACCGACTAATTCTTTCTCCCCGTAGATGTTTAAAACTGAGTAAACACATGTGAATAAAAAATCATCAAAACCAATTAACCGGGTCTAGAGAAAATCAACTTTGAAATCCTGCCATTTTATTATTACCTACTGTTCTCGTTGTATGGCCTTTAAAAACAAAGATAGTGAAGTGAATCGAAAATCAATAGTTTGTTATAGCTCGAACGCCATATAGTACTTCAAAGTTCAGGCAAAAATCACAACATCATTCTTACACTCTGTCTATACTCAAACTGAAAGTTGAAATAAAAATTCTACATCTTCTGAAGATTTAGGCTACCAGTAAGTGAAAGGATCATCAAAATGGTTTGAGAGAAAATCAACTTTCGATTTTTAACATATTTTTCATTAACCCCTAAATCTTTTGACCAGTTTAGTTCAGAATTAGCCACAATGTCTAAATACAGAATGATGAACATTAAAAATGAATGCTGAATCATGAACATTCAAAATCCAATTCAAATGATATTTACAAATTTTTTTTATAAAAATTCGACTTTTTAATTATGATTTTTGATTTTGCAGTATTTCGGGCATCTGTTCATGTTGTTTCTGGGCTATTACTAGTAAATTTTTTAGTAAAAGATATAAATGTTTATATACTCTTCATGGGTGCAGTTGCATAACAAGTCGTTAAATGTCTTTAGTTTTATATTTGTGAGTAAAATTTCGCGACGATGAACAACGTAAGTGGACGCGTGGGCTGAACTTTTCGGTGAATGACATGATAGGGAACTTTAAACACAAGGTTCATATTTAGCGCATAGAATGTTCAGAAAACTCCTTGTGACATGCATGAAATATGTGAAAATTGCACTTGAACGATATATTAACGATAATTCCACCTTTAAATTAATTATTAACTTTATATTTATAGTAAGCCCAATAATGTAGGAAGAGCCAAATAAAAATTGTTACTGCTCTGCTACTTAATAAGTAAAAACTAGTGCCCTGCTCCAAAGGAGAAAGATATTGTCGGGAAATTCCGTCTCCGAAGCTCATTGCAAACTTAGTAATTAAAAAATGTTACAAATCAATTTTATATTTTTTTAATTTTATTGCATTGTAATACAATTTTAGCGAGGGCTCACGGGCCGCACAATAGGGTGGCTATAATAGGAGAAACAGATTTTGCAAGAAATAGATATAAATTCAATATGGAAGCAAACATTAACATTTTACAATTATGTAGGTACTACAGAATAAATTAGAAAAAGTATAATTACTAAAGAGGTATTAAGTCGGGCGAAAAAAATATTGGAAATAAGTATAAAATAAAGACACAAACAAATTAATCCTGATATATTTAACTGTAAAATGAACACCAAATTGTACCAAAATGATTTGGAACTAATCGTTGTTATTAATCTTTGGATGGTTCACTCCAATCGAACGAACGATGTTATTACTTGTTCCGATTTTCAAGTTTCTTCCAGTTTAAGGATTTCCCTTAAACTAAAAAACGAAATATTTAGGTAGATTTGCCTACGTCTACGTCTAAGCCGTAGATTGCGTCCCGGTTAAAACATCTCGAGTTTGTGATAAGGTGTGACAGCGGCAATATGGTCATTTTTAACATTTCTTCATCGCACAATTATCGCTTTATTCGCTTTTTTCGTGGAAAAGTTTTGTTAAAAAGTGCACTTATATAAAAATGTATTTTATAAATGTGGGTTGGGCTATTTGAACTATATTTGATAAAACCGAAAAACGTACAAATAATATTCATTTTGTTCATGACATGATATTGAATATTTAATATTCTAAGAAGTTGCACTGAATATTTCGTCAATTTTGAACAATAAATAAAGGTTTACTTGAAGACGCGTTTAGAACTGGGTCTAAAAGTCATTGTATTTATCTTTTTTGTAAACAATAATCGTTTTATTTAAAATGCAAAGAATTAGGCTATTTGCATAATAAACATCCATGAGGTATGAATTCTAAAGTTATCCAATTTTATCTTAAAGAAGAAAAATCATGAAATTTTTAACTTGCAACTTTTTAACTATTCTTGGAATATTTTACAAAACGTAAAATGTTTGAACAAATTTAAGATTGATGAGCAAGTTATTACCTAATAGTTTAAATTTGTTTATTATTTGTCAATAAGCACACTTTGACACGTTTTAAACTGACAATTTTGGTTTTCTACTTGTAAGGTAAAATTTGAAAACGTTGATCAAGTTTCTGGGTAAAAGATATTGGCCAATCAAGTATAGTTTAGACGTTTCTTGCTGACTGGATTTGGTAACTTTTGGCATCCCAGGCGTTTTGATCCAGCAATTTTTGCATTTTTTCGTGAATTCCGGGATTACAAAATCTTTAATCCCGAAATTCCGGGGTCAGTATATTTTCTGGGATTGGAAACCCTAATAAATACCTATAGATCATCTACATAGATCATCTACATAGTTTATAAGTAGATAAGAAAACCGGCCCTAAAAATGAAAAGGTGTTTTTACCCTAGGGTAAAGTTATAGGTTGTTATTACCAATGTTGTTTCCACTGACGTCCCATGTGTAATTTCCTTCTTTAACTAAAACCATTAAAACGAATTATTTGTTTGATTACTGGATGCAACTACTGCAGAAAATATCCTCGAGGCATGAGTAAATAATTAATTTAACCGCAACAGGTGGAGAGGTTGGTATTATTTCTCAAGTGCCCGTGATTGGACATACATAATGTAGTTTCCTTTGAGCTTGTCCCGTCCGGTACGGAATAATTAACGCTATTTATAACTTACTTGTACTTTAATTGGACCGTTGATCGAATGGTTCGAAATTATACAACGCGGAGAAATATAGCAGGGGTTTTCGTATGAGTTTATCAAATGAAGGAGGCTGTGACCTTTCGGCGCTCAAAATATACATTCCGAAACCAGATCTGAACTTGACATTAAGTTTAAGATCAAGAAGAAAACTGGTATCGTCGACCAGGCCAGCGAAGACCACAGGTGCAATATACAAACACGTCCGAAATAATAAAAAAAAAAGAACAAACTTGCATATCCATATGGGTGTAACGCTAATATACCGAGTATACGCTACAGGATGTTATTTATTTTTTCGTTTTATTTTCTCTCCCAACAAAAGCATTGCGTTGTTGTTGCTTTAAAATTGTTGAAAATTACCACTACCATTTCTAATCGTTTTACAAACTTTGAGACATTATGTATTATTATCGATATTCCAAATCTAAAGAATTATAATCCTTTCACTTTCACACAATCAGAATAAAAAACTGAACCCTGTATTAAGGTTTGAAGTAGTTAATGTATCGATGACTTTCCCTAGCATATTTCGGTGTACAATTACTGTAAATACATTTCGCAATTTGTTATAATTCACTTAATCACTGTGTTTCTACTATCTACTTCCTGTAACAATTGAAATAATGGACCGGCTAATTGATTAGAACTAAAAAATATACTTTAGGTGATTATTCCTAAATTTTCTTTAAACTTCGATCCATTAATGACAATCTAATTAAAATTTAAAACTTTTTTTGTAGTTTTAGAAAAGTAATAACGTAAACGTCCCAATTCAGACACTGTCCTAAATTCCGATATTTTTCTGTTGTTTTTGTAGTTGGATTAAATAAGAAATCTACAACATTGAACATTTTAGCACATCCGGTTTGTTGATTTGACATTAAACTTATCAAACCACAATCGCTTCTATTCTACCACTGTTCTAACAGTCAGAATATAACCTAAAAGTGATCTTGCTATTTAGGCTGATTAAAAAGCTTTATATTTTGAAATTTAGAGGTGTCCTTAAATCAGACATGTGTGTCGGAATTGTGTACATAGTTCGAAGTAATATATACATATGGCTCCATTACTGTTTTTACACAAGGAAATAACACATTTCACATCGTTTGCTATATGACATTTAATTGTACGGATTTTGTCCAAATTCTGACACCATAGTCGGAATTACGGACATGAACAATCCCTAATTATTACACTAGCACCAGAGAGTAGCGATTTTCGCATTATTACACCAACTTTGGAGATAACAATTGAACTCTCCATTAAAAAATCATTATTCTGGTCTGAAACAACCAAATAAAGTAAAAAAAAACTGTTCTGCAAAATTATTATCTAATGCTTGGAGAGAATATTTGTTAATAAAAAAGAAGAAACCACAAAAGAAAATCACTGTAGAGAAATCAGAAAGGGAGCGAAAAATGAATAAAAAGCTGCGGCAAGAAAAACACTAAAAAGTCCAGAAGCAAGAAACATTAAAATAAAGATGCGGAAGAGAGGGCACACTGTAGAAGAAAAATTAAGGACTTATTTCATACCGTGTTTCATTAAAAATGGTAAAACATAAATGTTTAACAATTCTTAATAATAAATCCTATTTAACAATATTAAATGTTTTTTTTTAATTTATCTTTTCGTTAATTCTGCTGCAAGTTTCTACAATTGTATTTCGATTATAAGTAACTTATTCTATTTTGATAGAATGCAAACTACTTTTCTAAAATGGAATGGTATTATTTTTCTCTGAAATTTAGTAGACGCTTTGGAAGTTGTTAGAGGATTGGGTTAGGGCGTGAAAAATTAACAAAAATGCAAAAAACGTTGTCTTACGTTTTAATCGCCACTTTTTCGAAAACCTTACTTACTGCAGCGCGTCATAACCTTATAAGGCCCTAGGCAAAATTTATTTTGGGGGGCGCACGTACTATCTTGAATAGAAGGAAGCATCCCCCTCTATTATCTTACTGTACTCATTACTGCACACACAAAATCAAAATTAAAATTTTTAAATAAAATTCTATTTGTTTGTTAATGATAAAAATATAAATTGTAGTTATGTAGTACAATGGGTTCAGCCTGTATACGTTAAAAAAATGCAAAGACACTTTTATTACATTTTGACCTCACCTATTTCAAAAGCCATACGTAATAGGAAACGTTTGTCTGTCAATTCGTATTCATCGTAAAAGAATCTAAGTGAAAAAAATAGATAGAAAATAGAAAAGATAGAAAAAAGAAGGACTAATAAATAAAAATACTCATTCGCGCATTTGGCATTCCAAATGCATATTCTTAAATGCATTAGATTGCTAAATTATTTTTTACATTTTTTTCTTATCTGCTAATATTTTTTCTCTAATATTTCTTATTCATATAATATTATATTTTTGATTCTGTACAGGTACAGTTTCCACTTTTCAGTAAATTTTTGTCAGGTAGTAGAGTTTTCATTAGTATCCCACATTTATGTAAAATGTTAAATTTAAAAATACATTCGAATATATGTAATGTAAAAAATTGTGTAGGAGAGGTTTTATAGGACAGAAACAAAAATTTAATACTTGTATTTCGTAAGGGCCGGACCTGTCATGGGCACGGAAATTTATCGTGGCTGCCTGATGCTTGTGTAACAAGTCACATTTGGCGCCTTGTTTGTTAGGGAATTTACGTTCGGACTCGGGCGGAACCGTGGTGGTTTGGCCTAACGGTTTTTGTAGATGGCGCGACGGTCGACTTGAGCGAGTTTGAATTAAGGGTGACGAAGGAAGCTTCCTCCTTCTGTCTTTAGCAGTCACGATGTAATCATGTGTCGTGAGCCCTTTGGGGACGTTTTATAGAAATTGTGCTGTCTTGTGGTTTCTCGTTCCCAGCTATTTTAACGCGTAAGTTATTAAGAGTTTACTGTAGTTATATTGTGACCACCTCTGCCAAAAGATTATTATCATTGTTTAGAATTAACGTTCATATCCTTTGTAAGCGGTTCTGCATTGTTCATGTTATTTGTTAATAGACATTAAGTGTTTTGTTGGATTTGCGTTTTATTATGATAGAATAATTTAAATCAGTCCTTTTTGTGGAGAAGCATTTTTGGCTTCTAAAAAGGTTTAAGTAATTTGTGGTTCATCTTTCTCTGACAAAGTCTCAGAGAAAGAACCTACATATTTTGTGGCCTCCGGAAGAGAGATATTTAATTCACGCTACCATAAGAATTAAAGTAAGTAAAGTTTATATCTTCAAAATGGCGGGTAAGCGTCCCCCTTCAGTAGGGTCAGTAAGTAATAATAATAAGTGAGAAGGGCCCCCCCTTACACTTGAAATAGACTCAACTTGATACTAACATACACATATAAATTATAAATGACATATACACATTAGGGTGGTTCAAATTGGCTATTTTTAATTAGGAAGCAACCCCCAAATCCCAAATCGTTTCCAAATCCAAAAAAAGTGGACACGTATTTTTAGTTTTTTAGAAATTTTGATTCTTAATGGTGCCTATCGAGGCCTCAAATTTACATAAGAAAATGCATGAGGAAAAGATTTTTTTTGGTATTTTTCGAATAATTGTTCGGGGATTGGGAAAACTTAAGACTAAAGTTATAGGCCTTGTAGGGGACTTACCAAGGAACAATTTGACCTATTATACATATGGATTTGATGATGTTTAATATGTTTAAACAAATGGAACTTGTTTGAACAAATATGAGTTTATTAGCTAATAACATAGGCAAGATACCGAACATGAAATGTATAAGTTAATTTCACAAAAAAGCTAACTTCTATCATGATTAGAACAACAGTTGAAAATTAATTTTGATTGTCTAAACAGTAGGAAGAATTTGTTTAATGAATAGTGTCACTCTAAGATAATAAACTGCCATTTCGAACTCAGAAAACAGATATCCGACGGAATTACGAGAAAAGCGAATTATTTAAACAAATAGAATTTGTTTAAACAAATGGAAATTACCTGACAAATGTTTATAAATATTCAACTAGACTTATAGTAATGATTTCTATGAGAAAAATGAGAATCAAGTGATTAGAACGGTAAATTTTCTGAAGAATACATTTTTCATTTAAGGGTAGTTTTCAGGGCACTGTGTGGTGGGTTAGGGGTGTCAAAGCCATATGTATAATAAGTCAAATTCTTTATTGGAAAGTCCTCCACAAGTCCTATAACTTTAATCATATGTTTTCCTAAACCCCGAACAATTATTTGAAAAATACCAAAAAATGTCTTTTCACATGCATTTGCTTATGCAAATTTGATACATCGATAGGCACCATTAAAAATCAAAATTTCGAAGAAAAAAAAAATTTTCCATGCGTTTTTAACCACCCTAATACACATATAAATTACAAATGAATTACCTTAACTTTTAGCCAGCACACCTATGAAGGGTTCTTCCAACATGTACAGTGTACACATTGTACACGGCACATAGCAAGACAATAACATTTGCACAGATCAGGCTATCAAAATGTATAGTAGGTACTGATAATCGACAAGTTATTTACCTTGATAAAGGTTGTGGGATCATACACGGTTCTTCCATAACCATATTTGATGACACTTTCCTGTTCAGCCCATTGACACCATGATTAAGGTTGCTAATAAACACTAATGGCTATAATGTCGAAACGTAAACGAAAATTTTGAACCGTTTCACGTCACAATTGTTAAAACACTTTGCGAATACCAACGCTTATTACAACATAAGTAATAAAACCTATCGCGTTGAGTGACGCGCAATACTAAATGAAAATAACTGCATATGGCCCGCAAGCGCACGCCGGCCGTTTTTTGTGCTGTTCGCAGGTATGTTTGGGATAAAATGGTATAGGATGTTTAGAACATTTTTGAAACGTCCGATTTATGTACATATTATAATTTAGTTTTTAAATATTATCATATTATCAAAGTTTACTGATTTACTGCTTAACAGTCGATGTTAAATTAAAGTATAAAAATAATAGACGTTTTGCATGTTACTAATTATTTGGTACTACAACAAGGGAAGTTTCAGTAATCGTATAGATAATTAACAATGACACAATTGCCAATATAATTACATACCTATTTTACATTATTACTCAATTGTTAAAGAAAAATGTTTACAATGTTGATTTAATATTTGTACTTGTTTTAGTTTACGTTTCATGTGATAAAACTATACATTTTAATATATTAATGAAACTCAGCGTTAGAGTATTTTGTAATTCGGAACTTTCATTAGTAACTTTTTATCCTTATTCCGAAGCAAATTACCGAAAGTTCGCATTTCTACGTGATCTCGGTAGGGTGGAATAAATCTCAAATTGATGTGACACAAAGAAGTGTGCCTTGGGAGTTGTACAACATCAAAATATTTAAAATCAAATACTTAAAAGATTGGAGTTCAGTTACGGTGATCAGACGTCCTGCTTTTGACGGGACAGTCCCGACTTTTTATATTTTGTCCGGCGTCCTACGGAGTATTCAAAATGTCCCGCTTGTTAGAAAATATTATTCTTTAACAGAATTTTATTTCGTCCAATCGTTCTTTTTCAAATCGTTTGATGGAAGGCCTTTCAAAATTAGTATTTTTTTATCAAAGAAAAATATGAATTACTTATTTTAGGTAACTTACATACCACAATAATTATACACGTATATTGATTAATTTGTTCACAACAAGACTAAATTACTACAAAGCAATTCCTTCTGTCATTTGTACGTGCAAACAATTTGGCTGAAAACGCAGATGTGGATGGAATTAGACTCGCAGATACTTTAGAGTCTTTAGCACCTTCTAAACATTGTAAAAATATAGCATGGTAAAGCCAAATTAGCAAAAATAACTCCAAAGCTGTATAATATAATAATTTATCGAGCGTCATGAATTGGTACGTAGTCGTATTAATTACTGATCCAGATTGTTACAGGTATAATTTCACAATTTATTTTAACTTCAGGTTCTCTTACGTTAAAATATCGCATAACACCCGTTCTTGGCAATTTGTGAACTGTTTTTTTTTATCTCACAAGAAATGCATAACCGATTCAGTTGTTCTTGTCTCATTTATATGCGAATCTTGTTGACATATTAAGGGGATGCAAATCAGGGAATATAAAAAAGTACCTACGAACAAAAAAAATATTTTACTTATCCCACCATAAATTGTTCTATCTAATCAAAATTACACTGCCTGCATTTTAGTAGCATAACTTGAATACTAGTGCAGTGAAATCGTTTCCGAGGGTGCTTGTTGCAGCAAAAACAGTTTTTTTCGTCCCATTTTATGTTTTTTGGGGTGCTGAATCCGAATTGAAACTTTGCTACTTCTCACGGATGTATCTTCACAATGAACATCGCAAATAGTCTAGAAATGTTTGACCTATGCATTTTTCGAGGTAAGCCATCGTACACAAAAATAAAGTACATTAAATTTCCTATAATAGCACCCCTGAAATGCATTTTTGGTTGACCGGTTTGGCCACTAGAGCGCGCTGAGAGAAGGGAAAATTTTCCTACATTGTGTAAAACCCAGTTTTCGAGTTGGGTTCAAAAGGCTAGGATTGTGCTAAAACTATATTAATATCCCTACAAATTGCACATCTTAATCAATTATTTTCGGATTGATATTTGATGTCATATTAAGCTAAGCGAAGCCGCTAAGTCAAGGGCACGAATTTTTATTTAAAAAGAACAAAAAATTACATAATACATTAAGTATTACCTAAAAAAAGGCAAATATATATAGTTTTTAATAAATAAATATTAATAGTATAGGTCTCTACTGAATTTTTGATGAAAAGAACAGATTTAATTATGCATTTTGTAGGGAATTTAATGTAGTTTCGTTAGAATCTAGAGAAACCTTAGAATCTAGAGCCTTTTATCAGCGGCCAAACCGAAAAGTGCACAGTTGTATGACTTTTTGGCAATAAACTGAAGAAAAGTTGAAAATTTTGAGGTTTTCGCGATTTTTGTTGTGAACCCATATCCGTGGAAAGCAGCAAAGTTGAAATTCAGATTCAGCACCCCAACAGACATATAGAATAAAAGAAAACAATTTCTATATTCTTTTCCTGACCAAAACGCAATTTTACCATTTTATAGGTAAAGAGTGTACAATTTTCTGTCCAATAGGGGTAATATTTGATAATTTTGTAAGTTTTGAAAAATTTTGATTACACTCTGACATTTATTGATCTACAGAATTTTTTCTTACTAAGACTTATTTATATATTTGAAGAATCTAAGTTAAGGAAAGATTTAAAAATAACAAATTAAATCCCGATAGGAAAACACAACGAAAAAACTTATTCAAGTACCACACAATATTTATTTCATTAAATATATTTATTATTTTTAAGCAAATACTGTTTGATCACCATCACAAAAGTGTTAAGGATGATGTTGCTTGAAAGAAATAAAAACCGTGTACCAAACCCAACTGAAAATCATATAAAAACAGCTAGAATTTGTCATCGATGTTATTTGGCTTTAATCATTAACCCCGCCTCCCGCTACTGTCCCGCTTTGGCACAGTCAAATTCTGGCCACCTTAGCATACAGCTTATAATAATAATATTGGATTTTTAAATAGTTAGTGCATTTTGCAGATGCGACTTTTTATTATGCAGAGTTGTTTGTTGCATTTAATCTTTGCGTAATACAATTCCATAAAATATATTGACTTTAGTAGCTGAAATTGCAACCCCTCTTGCGGTGTAAATCATTTGTGTAGCTTTAATTAACACATATCATTGCTTCGATTTGAAGCTGCAGTTGCATCTATAAGGCCATAAAATCAGACTACAATCTCTGACCACATAGAAGTGCTTAATAAACAAGCAGTAATTCTATAAGGCCATACAATCAGACTACAATCTCTGACCACATAGAAGTGCTTAATAAACAAGCAGTAAAGCCAACAAGTATCATATTAAGAAACTCAATTACAAGGTTTTAAAAGAGATTATACATATACCAAAAAAATAACAACCCACAGAATACATGATAACCAACATTTCCAAATACACACATCTTCTCTCTAAAGCAATCCACAGAAGACCTCCAGCACCCTACACAATAACCCACAATAGAACCAACGCTTCTAACCTAACCTCCATCTCTTCATCATCATCTCTCACCAGCGATCTCCCTCATCAATACCCAGCCTTCAATTGAGACCATTTCGAGCGCCTTCCTGGACCGCAGGAAGCACTAGGAAGGAAAGGATCAATTAGCGGCAACAGTGGGACCCCAGACGAGCATAGTACTCGTAGAATGTGCTGGAATGATGGCGCTCGGCTATCCGATCAATACGGAGGCGCTCCGCTCTGACGTCACGCACGACGCTCTCGCGCGCTTATCAATGAAAGCCGTTCGTGAATTGAACCTGGTTCGGTGTGGGCTGCAGCAGGTCCCGGCAGCGGAACAGACTGCAAAAGCGACGAGAGGTGAGGAGAGACGAGGAGAGGCGAAGAGAGGCGCGAGGGGAGCGTCGGTAAGCGAGCGGGACGCCCACGCATTTCTGGCGATAACGGGATAATTTATTTTGCGGGACGCAATCTCGTCGCAGGTTCCTGCAGCGGCTCGGTAACGAGTTGGGAGTTCGGAGGCTGTATTGAGGCGGAAGGGAACTGATTTGATGGGAATACTGTGGACTTGTGCGGAAGAAATTGGAGGAATTGGACGAGTGGAGGTGGACATGAAAAATGCGTTTTGTGGTGGGATTTTATTTATTGTTAGAGATTTATGTTGGGAGGAAGATCTGTCAAATGAGGTAATTCAGATTTGAAGCCAATAAATATTGAAACAGGCGTTCTACTTTGCTTTGTTCTTCGTATTAGAAAATTAGTAAACACCTCAAAACTCGCGGAAAAAACTCTTAGATATTCTCCGCAACATATAAAAAACTATTTTCGGTAATATTATTTAGTAATTCTACAGTGCTGTAGAAGTCAAGAATAGAATTCTCTAAGTATGCTGAAATGAAAGCTGAACCGTTGCCTACAAAGCTATAAAGATAGAAAGTAACTAAAGCTCAATGAAATCTTATTTCCTTACTGCCCAACCAAGGACCTATATTACAACGTGCTATAATGCCACATGGTTTCTTATGTTTAGCTTTAAACTTCAATGTTGTTAAAAGAACCATTTTCAATACGATTTTATTTAGTAATTCTACAATGCTGTAGAATAAATTCAAGAATAGAATTTTTAAATATGCTGAAATGAAAGCTTGAACCGTGGCCACCAAAGCTATAAAGATGGAAAGTAATTAAAACTCAGTGAAATCCTATTTCCTTACTGTCCAATCAAGGACCAATATTACAACGTGTTATAATGCCACATGGTTTGTTATGTCTAACTTTAGACTTCAATGTTGTTAAAAGAACTATTTTCAGTACCATTTTATTTAGTAATTCTACAATGCTGTAGAATAAATTCAAGAATAGAATTCCCTAAGTATGCTGAAATCAAAGCTTGAATCGTGGCCTCCAAAGCTATAAATATGGAAACTAATTAAAACTCAGTGAAATCTTATTTCCTTACTGTCCAATCAAGGACCAATATTAGAACGTGCTATAATGCCACATGGTTTCTTATGTTTAGCTTTAAACTTCAATGTTGTTAAAAGAACTATTTTCAATACGATTTTATTTAGTAATTCTACAATGCTGTAGAATAAATTCAAGAATAGAATTTTTGAATATGCTGAAATGCAAGCTTGAACCGTGGCCTCCAAAGCTATAAAGATAGAAAGTAATTAACACTCAGTGAAATCTCATTTCCTTACTGTCCAATCAAGGACCAATATTACAACGTGTTATAAATGCCACATGGTTTCTTATGTTTAGCTTTAAACTTCAATGTTGTTAAAAGAACTATTTTCAGTACCATTTTATTTAGTAATTCTACAATGCTATAGAATAAATTCAAGAATAGAATTCTCTAAGTATGCTGAAAAGAAAGCTTGAACCGTGGCCTCCAAAGCTATAAAGATGGAAAGTAATTACACTCAGTGAAATTTTATTTCCTTACTGTCCAATCAAGGACCAATATTACAACGTGCTATAATGCCACGTGGTTTCTTATGTTTAGCTTTAAACTTGTTAAAATGTTGTTTAAAGAACTATTTTAAATACCATTTTATTTAGTAATTCTACAATCCTGTAGAATAAATTCAAGAATAGAATTTTCTAAGTATGCTGAAATGAAATTTTGAACCGTGGTGTCCAAACCTATAAGGATGGAAAGTAATTAAAACTCCGTGAAATCTTATTTCCTTACTGTCCAACCAAGGACAAATATTACAACGAGCTATAATGCCACATGGTTTTAACTGTTAGCCGATTGTTGGAACATTGATACGTTTAGTGAAGAATATTATAAAAAATTACATTCAAATACTGTTAGAAATATTTGTATTCGTACACTCTTAACTTCAATTTCTAAAAAAATTATAAATAAATTAATAGTCAAATTGATTTTTATTTATAAATTATAATTTGAACAATTATAAGTTATGTATATCAATTTTGCTTTGAAATAAAAGAACTTTAATTTAATTCTTTAAACTGCTAAAAATCTCTCTCTAAGGAGCTTACTTCAAACGAATTATTTGTATAATCAGATTACAGTAACGCACCACAAATGTAAACAATGGTAAAATATACATGAGCAACAACTGATAACATCTGTATAATTTTGTTACAATGCGTGATCAATAGAATCCAGAATATTCGGTAGTCTTCTAGCAAGCAATGGAACATTCGAGAATAATCTCGAAAACACATATTTAATTTAAGAAACACAAAGACTAAACGCCCATAGTACACTTCATTTACCACAACTAACTATAAACTATAAATAAACTAGAATATATTTTACAATGATCGCAGATGAATTATGAGAGGATTTTCTTCATCACGATTATGAGTAGTATTGATTAAAAGAAAACTGAAAACGTTGGGTTGTCATCAAAAATTTTATTAAGAAGTAAGCTTTAATTAAAAAAAAAAATACTTATTAATTCTAGAATTCCGTAGAATTCAAGATTAGAATTCTCTAAGTATGTTCAAATAGCAGCTTGAACCTTGACCTCCAAATCTATGAAGATAGAAATCAGTGAAAACTCTGTGAAGTGGTATTTCTGTACATAATTGTCACATGGTTGCTTCTTTTTAGCTTAAAACTTCAAGGTGGGATGTTTCTAGCAGGGTTGCCAGAGCATTTCTTTTAAAGGGATCATCTCCTCATTTTTGTGTCAGATCTTTTTTCTTTCATTTCCTCTACTTGTTCTCTTTTGTTTAAATACCTAAAAAATTCTTCCTAAAAACAGAGGCATTGTGCTTAATGACACTTTTTTGTTTATTTTTGTAATGCCCTCCATTTGTTCTGGTTTTTATGTGAACGGCTTTCTGTATACATTTAGAATTTCTGGAGAACCTAATCATACTCTAGCATTGGGTTGGTCAGTATAAATGGACAAACATTGCCAAAATAAGTTCTTTTTTCTTGACTTTGACTTGAATTTTTTGTTTCACAATCTTGACGTAATATTCAACATTTGAGCCGCATTTCATATTCACCGCAAGATAATGTATCATAAAGTCCTACTTACTTTCTATTTACAAAATGCATGTTAGCAAAATTATTTCAATAAAAATATTTTTCCCGCAACAACAACGATTAACTTTTATAATTTAAATTTTTTTTTAATTTTTAAAGTTTTCAGTTAAGTTTCAATGTGTTTGTCTTAACTCTACTTCTACATTTTTAGTTTCAGCGTACACTAGCGCAGCGTAAACAAAAAGGAAAATATTCCTAAACAACAACTGCACATAATTTTGTGACATTGCGTGATCGATACCCCCCTGAATATTCGGAAGTATTCTAGCACGCAATGGAACGTTCGAGAATAATCTAGAAAAACACATTTAATTTAACAACAACAATGACTAAACGCTCATAGTAGGTACACTTCATTTCACACAATTAACTAGAAGGTATAACAACACATACAAAAACAAACCATTACAGTGTTTTTTGTGATGATGTGCTCATTGTAAATCCCATAGAGAATATTCCTATATTTATGTCGATTGTGAAAATAGTCAATATTTGGTTTGTAAATGCTGTTCTAATAGTACTACAATTCTCTTTTTTATTCCTGACTTAAACATATTTAAACCCTGCCTATACCTTTATTTTTGTTTTATTATTTTGTTAAGGGGTTACATACCTTCAACGGAGGTAAAAATTATGATTTTAGATTTTTTTAGGGAATTGTTTTTAAAAATAGCATTAAAAATCCAGTACATGCTGTTTATTGGGCTAGCACAAGAAATTAAATAATATTTTAATTGTTTTCCAAATTACTTATTTCAACGCCTACCTGAGGGAACTATCAAACACCAGCGAATCACACCCAAAGGTTCTGTAACCATTTAACAAAACATATTTCAACCTCATCATGGAGAAGATGAAGAAATCCATATGCAGGAGAATGACCAAGAAGGCACGCAAATCATGCTTACCACACCAACAGAAGTTCAGGACTTAATAAAAAGGATATTAATCGGAAAAAAGCCCCAGGCTATGACAATAACTGGAGAGGTACTTAAAGAACTTCCAAGGAAGGCTATAGTTAAGCTTACAAATCTTATCAATGCTGGCTTCAGACTAAGGTATCTTCCCAAACTGTGGAAGGTAGCAGAGGTGCTCATGATTTTGAAGCCTGGGAAACCTTCCCATGAAATAATGTCTTATAGACCTATCTGTCTGCTGCCCATCATGTCAAAAATCTTCGAAACATTACTAGTCAAAAGATTGAAGCCAATAATTGCGAGCAAAACGCTTGTTCCAGACCATCAGTTCGGATTTCGGGATAAGCACTCTACTATTGATCAGATTCACCAAACGACAAACATAATTGAAAAATCGTCAGAAGAAAAAAACGTTTGTTCTGCAGTCTTCCTTGATGTGGCACAGGCTTTTGATAAAGTCTGGCATGAAGGACTGAACAATAAATTAGCAAGTATTCTCCCAAAACAGTTCGCACAACTATTAAAATCTTACCTGACTGAGAGATACTTTAGAGTCAAACAAGGTGATGCATGCTCTGTCCTTAAGAAAATAAAAGCAGGAGTACCGCAAGGTAGTCTTTTAGGGCCGGTCCTTTACCTACTCTACACCAGCGACCTCCCAGAACTAGAAAATTATACTGTCGCAACTTTTGCAGACGACACGGCTATTCTAGCTGTTGGGAACAGCAATGAAAAAACGACGAGAAAACTCCAAAAAGCTCTTGGTCATTTTCAGGTCTGGACAAAGAAAAAAAGAATCAACCTGAACTCAAGTAAGTACATGTTGACTTCACGAACAAGAAAATACAACACATCCTGGTTACTATTAATAACCAAATAGTACCGTACGCAAACATGGCCAAATATCTCGGCATGACATTAGACGCCAGGCTCCGCTGGAAAGCCCATGTCAAAAAGAAAAGATAGGAACTAGGAATCCGTTACAGAGAGATGTACTGGCTGCTAGGAAGAAACTCCACGCTGTCTGTACATAATAAGCTTCTCTTGTACCAGCAAATTCTAATACCCGTGTGGACGTATGGTGCTCAACTCTGGGGTTGCACAAGAAAAAGTAACATTAAAATTGTCCAGACCTTTCAAAATAAAGTATTGAGATGCATTGTCAATGCGCCTTGGTACATTTTGAGGTCCTTGTGGAGATCCACAAGGACGACAAAATGGAGTCTGTGTGCAAAGAAATCCAAAAAGCAGTCACAAGGAAAGGCTTCACCATCACGTAAACGTTGAGGCTATCCAGCTCCTCGACAACACCGCATTACTTTTGCAGACTCGGAGAAAGAAGCCTTTTGAGTTAGTGTGAATGTGAAACAGTGACAAAACCAGAGCAAGTGCCGGTTGTAGGTGTTAGTTCTAAAAGCAGAGTCAGAGCTATGTAGTGCGCAACAAAAACGTGCCCAGCCCCAGTATACCAGGACTAAGAGACATCGATGGGTGCCTATTAGGCTAAGTTATACTAGTAAAATAAGTTAGAATTAAGTTACTCATTAGTCAATTATGACTAGATTGTAATGCACATATTGAATAAAAAAAAATTACTTATGGGCATAATTAAGGTTATTGGAGATAAAATTTAATTAATCATAACATTTTGAAGTAACAAGCGAGCATTTAATGAGCAATTTATATATTTAATGGTTTATAATAAAATGCATTGAAAAATAAAGGAGATCTTGACACCAATAGACAAAGTATTTCAAAAATTTATCAAGAAGTCTATCTAAAAATGTTGACAGCTTCTCAAGTTTTCGTGCTGACCGTGAATCAAAACGTAGTTTTGAGAAATCTGCCATTCAGGGTTCGCGCTGTGTATCAAAAAAGTTGTTTCTTTAGTTTTTTGTTTATTAGTTTTATTATACACTTTTTACACACCTTATTGTTAAATATGAGTTTACTTCACCTTTCATGACAAAAAAAATATATTTTTTTTTCAGGAATATAGATTCATTCGCAGATCATAGATGTCAGACAAAGAATCAACTGAACGAACATTAAATTGCTACCATAATGAGATTTGTTAATTCATGATTTAATTGAAAGAAGTGTAGAGTTTCTATTTATCTTTATTATTATTTATACTTGTTAAAATCAATTTAAGGTCTACCGTGTTTACCTTAAGGACCAACGTCACAAAATATAAAGTGAGAAAAAATCGTCAATTGATAAAATAGATGATAAAAAATGATAAATTATGTTGATGATGTCACAGGTGTTCTTATTATGTAGTAAGTAATTCCTGATTTAAAGCAATTTAAGGTTTACCTATTTACTTTAAGGACTAAATTCACAATTTATAAAATAAGAAAAAATGGTCAATTGGCGAAAGTTTCTAGTATTCTTATTCATTCCTGATTTAAAAGAATACCCATCTTAAGGGCCAACTTCAAAGAAATTCATACGATTTTTGAAGAAATAGTTTCAGCGTACACTAGCGCAGCGTAAACAAAAAGGAAAATATTCCTAAACAACAACTGCACATAATTTTGTGACATTGCGTGATCGATACCCCCCTGAATATTCGGAAGTATTCTAGCACGCAATGGAACGTTCGAGAATAATCTAGAAAAACACATTTAATTTAACAACAACAATGACTAAACGCTCATAGTAGGTACACTTCATTTCACACAATTAACTAGAAGGTATAACAACACATACAAAAACAAACCATTACAGTGTTTTTTGTGATGATGTGCTCATTGTAAATCCCATAGAGAATATTCCTATATTTATGTCGATTGTGAAAATAGTCAATATTTGGTTTGTAAATGCTGTTCTAATAGTACTACAATTCTCTTTTTTATTCCTGACTTAAACATATTTAAACCCTGCCTATACCTTTATTTTTGTTTTATTATTTTGTTAAGGGGTTACATACCTTCAACGGAGGTAAAAATTATGATTTTAGATTTTTTTAGGGAATTGTTTTTAAAAATAGCATTAAAAATCCAGTACATGCTGTTTATTGGGCTAGCACAAGAAATTAAATAATATTTTAATTGTTTTCCAAATTACTTATTTCAACGCCTACCTGAGGGAACTATCAAACACCAGCGAATCACACCCAAAGGTTCTGTAACCATTTAACAAAACATATTTCAACCTCATCATGGAGAAGATGAAGAAATCCATATGCAGGAGAATGACCAAGAAGGCACGCAAATCATGCTTACCACACCAACAGAAGTTCAGGACTTAATAAAAAGGATATTAATCGGAAAAAAGCCCCAGGCTATGACAATAACTGGAGAGGTACTTAAAGAACTTCCAAGGAAGGCTATAGTTAAGCTTACAAATCTTATCAATGCTGGCTTCAGACTAAGGTATCTTCCCAAACTGTGGAAGGTAGCAGAGGTGCTCATGATTTTGAAGCCTGGGAAACCTTCCCATGAAATAATGTCTTATAGACCTATCTGTCTGCTGCCCATCATGTCAAAAATCTTCGAAACATTACTAGTCAAAAGATTGAAGCCAATAATTGCGAGCAAAACGCTTGTTCCAGACCATCAGTTCGGATTTCGGGATAAGCACTCTACTATTGATCAGATTCACCAAACGACAAACATAATTGAAAAATCGTCAGAAGAAAAAAACGTTTGTTCTGCAGTCTTCCTTGATGTGGCACAGGCTTTTGATAAAGTCTGGCATGAAGGACTGAACAATAAATTAGCAAGTATTCTCCCAAAACAGTTCGCACAACTATTAAAATCTTACCTGACTGAGAGATACTTTAGAGTCAAACAAGGTGATGCATGCTCTGTCCTTAAGAAAATAAAAGCAGGAGTACCGCAAGGTAGTCTTTTAGGGCCGGTCCTTTACCTACTCTACACCAGCGACCTCCCAGAACTAGAAAATTATACTGTCGCAACTTTTGCAGACGACACGGCTATTCTAGCTGTTGGGAACAGCAATGAAAAAACGACGAGAAAACTCCAAAAAGCTCTTGGTCATTTTCAGGTCTGGACAAAGAAAAAAAGAATCAACCTGAACTCAAGTAAGTACATGTTGACTTCACGAACAAGAAAATACAACACATCCTGGTTACTATTAATAACCAAATAGTACCGTACGCAAACATGGCCAAATATCTCGGCATGACATTAGACGCCAGGCTCCGCTGGAAAGCCCATGTCAAAAAGAAAAGATAGGAACTAGGAATCCGTTACAGAGAGATGTACTGGCTGCTAGGAAGAAACTCCACGCTGTCTGTACATAATAAGCTTCTCTTGTACCAGCAAATTCTAATACCCGTGTGGACGTATGGTGCTCAACTCTGGGGTTGCACAAGAAAAAGTAACATTAAAATTGTCCAGACCTTTCAAAATAAAGTATTGAGATGCATTGTCAATGCGCCTTGGTACATTTTGAGGTCCTTGTGGAGATCCACAAGGACGACAAAATGGAGTCTGTGTGCAAAGAAATCCAAAAAGCAGTCACAAGGAAAGGCTTCACCATCACGTAAACGTTGAGGCTATCCAGCTCCTCGACAACACCGCATTACTTTTGCAGACTCGGAGAAAGAAGCCTTTTGAGTTAGTGTGAATGTGAAACAGTGACAAAACCAGAGCAAGTGCCGGTTGTAGGTGTTAGTTCTAAAAGCAGAGTCAGAGCTATGTAGTGCGCAACAAAAACGTGCCCAGCCCCAGTATACCAGGACTAAGAGACATCGATGGGTGCCTATTAGGCTAAGTTATACTAGTAAAATAAGTTAGAATTAAGTTACTCATTAGTCAATTATGACTAGATTGTAATGCACATATTGAATAAAAAAAAATTACTTATGGGCATAATTAAGGTTATTGGAGATAAAATTTAATTAATCATAACATTTTGAAGTAACAAGCGAGCATTTAATGAGCAATTTATATATTTAATGGTTTATAATAAAATGCATTGAAAAATAAAGGAGATCTTGACACCAATAGACAAAGTATTTCAAAAATTTATCAAGAAGTCTATCTAAAAATGTTGACAGCTTCTCAAGTTTTCGTGCTGACCGTGAATCAAAACGTAGTTTTGAGAAATCTGCCATTCAGGGTTCGCGCTGTGTATCAAAAAAGTTGTTTCTTTAGTTTTTTGTTTATTAGTTTTATTATACACTTTTTACACACCTTATTGTTAAATATGAGTTTACTTCACCTTTCATGACAAAAAAAATATATTTTTTTTTCAGGAATATAGATTCATTCGCAGATCATAGATGTCAGACAAAGAATCAACTGAACGAACATTAAATTGCTACCATAATGAGATTTGTTAATTCATGATTTAATTGAAAGAAGTGTAGAGTTTCTATTTATCTTTATTATTATTTATACTTGTTAAAATCAATTTAAGGTCTACCGTGTTTACCTTAAGGACCAACGTCACAAAATATAAAGTGAGAAAAAATCGTCAATTGATAAAATAGATGATAAAAAATGATAAATTATGTTGATGATGTCACAGGTGTTCTTATTATGTAGTAAGTAATTCCTGATTTAAAGCAATTTAAGGTTTACCTATTTACTTTAAGGACTAAATTCACAATTTATAAAATAAGAAAAAATGGTCAATTGGCGAAAGTTTCTAGTATTCTTATTCATTCCTGATTTAAAAGAATACCCATCTTAAGGGCCAACTTCAAAGAAATTCATACGATTTTTGAAGAAATGGTCATTCATTCATTACGTTGCTAATACTGTACTCATTAGTAGATCATTTGCAAAAACACCGATTGCAAACAACTCACTATGTTGCATGCACACAACTAATAGATGTGACGATAATGCATAGCAACAGTTTGCTTAATTCCGAACTTGTTCGCATAATTCGCGCTTCTCATCACAAATAATAACATTACTCCGATCGGTAATGCATACGGTTTCATAAGACGTGTGTCTCACAATGGAATCGCAAGCATTATCCTAATGTTTGAGCGCGTTCCTGACGATCTTCACCTTCGGTTGACGAAATTTACCCCGTTATCAGTGGCGTACGTCAACCACCTCGAATACCGAGCTGTTACGTAACACATTGTACGCCAGTGCATTCACTTTATTATTGTACATCGAAACATACATCTAGGCTAATCAGTCAATGTCAATAAGCTATTTTTCACCTACATAGCCAGCACTCCCCCACATGATGATTAAATCTAGTATTATTTATCGATATGAGGGGAAGTTTTTATGTAATCTACAGTGGGTATTTATAAAATCACGCGGTACCAATTGAGAATGGAGAGTTGTGTATCTATGACTTAAACGTTGTTGTTTTAGATAATCTAAAAATAAATAAGTAATCAGTGGGCTGATTTTGCTCGTAATATTTGCGAACAAAGGCAACGAGCGCCTTTTTTTGCGGATTATGGATAACTGGGATGTTTACGTGAACGTGTTATTACGTTACAATGTTTCAAATTTGTCAAGAGTGTTTATCGTTCATTTTTAATACGTTTATCAACAAAACGCTAAAAGTTATTTAACGATATTATTAAGTGGGTTATTAAAGTGCTCTGCGTAGTTATCGCAGAATTGGAGAGGCAGTAAAGTGAAGTAAATTGTAATTGGAAATAGTAATACATTGTGGTTCATGTTTCTTTATAAAAAGTGAGTTGCTCTTCTTGTTAAAAAATGCTAGTGCAATTTTAGAAAACGAAATATGTTTGTTGTTAAAAATAAACATGTACTTCTATTTTGATATATTTTAATCAAATTAATATCAAATTCATCAAAATTATCAACAATATTGGCCCTCGATCAATCAACTACGAATGTATGTAACCGCAGTTCCAAGATTTGTAAATATAGAAGATAATCTTTCCATAAATAGGAGAGCAAAATTTGCATGGAGATAAAAACCAGAAATTTTGTATTGTGTCTAGTTTTTGAGAAGAGAAATGCAGATTTTTGCATTTTGTTTCTATTCAGTTCTGGTTTCACCACCAGATTCTAAAAAAAAGACGCACACCAGAATCAGCAGTCACTTGTTGGAGTTCATTAATTGTTAGCCAGAGTAACAAGTTGACAACCGGTAGCAACAACAAAACACAAATAAAATAATTGTTGATAAAATAAGAAGCATTGATTCTAAGATAAGACTTTACCCAGATACGTCACTTCCAAAATTAGTGTCTGTCTATAAATCAATAACAAAATTGATAATATAATATCCTTTCAGCAGGGTTGTTATAAGTTTTTTTTAACGTAACAATGTTTTTAAACACCTCGCAAAAAGCATTTTTAACCAAAAGCATGAATTAAAACTTGTTTTAAATCGCACACAAAATTTTTTTTAAAGAAGGAATAAAACTTGCTTTAAAGATGTTTTAAATTATGTAATTATTTCATTTGTAAGATTTTGAATCGGCGTCTTTTTTTGCTTATTTTACTTCCTACCCTACCACTGATATTGTATAGTAATATATTATGAAAAACAACAAAAACTGTTCAAATATAAGTAGTTTAAAACACGTTTAAAACAACATTTAAAACAAACTGTTTAAAACATGTTTTAAACAAAATAGTTTAAAACAAAATATTTGTTTAAAACATGTTAAAAACAATGTTTTAAAACAAAGTGTTTTAAACATTTAAAACAAACTGTTTTAATCAGATTTAAAACAAAATATTTGTTTTAAAACATGTTAATGACAATATTTTGGAGACTGTGGCGAACTTAATAATAAAGTTATAAAGTGTGAAGTGTCACTTCCACTAGTGATTTGCTTGGACAATATCCAGTAAAGATACTATGAAGTGCTAATCTCTCTTTTCCTCTTTTTAGGTTCTACTGAAGATGGCAACATAGTTGCTGAAATACGTATTTAGGTTCTAAAATACTTGTTGTGGTTAGGGGTTTATAATTTTATTATTAAAACATGTTTAAAACAATGTTTTAAAACAAAGTGCTTTAAACATAAGAACCCTGCCTTGCGGACCATTTCGTTTGTATTCTTTGGTTTGTTTGTATTATTTTGATTTAATCTATACAGAAACTTTTATTATTGAGTATAATTATAATTATACACCCCACATTTACGGTAGTACGATATATTGAATTTGTCACAACATTTGTAACACCCCTAAGAAAGCGTAGAAGATATAGACTTGTATATATATTTTTAATCAGCATTGAAAAGTGAATCGATTTAGCCATGTCTGTCTGTCTGTCTATCTATCCGTCTATATCTACCACGCCTCCTTAAGAGTGTTACAAATGTAGTGGCAAAGTCAATATACCATCACCACATTAAATATGAGGGTTGATTGGCACTATATTGATGTCACTAGTTGCCAACTAGTGATATCATAAGTCAATAGAAACATTTTAGCTACTTTGATTTGCTGATTCAAAATTTTCAGATTACTTTATTCCTGTTTTTTTTTTTTAATTTTATTTGAACATTCACAAACATTCTGGAATCCACCGGCACATACCAGAAAATTATAAAACACTTAACAGAATTGGCTATATACTTGGAGTTATAGAATAATTTATTATACCTATATTCAGTTATATAAGTGAAAGTTAAAAAGGAATTATGGAAAGAAAGGGTTTAAGAGTCAATATTTATTAGTTTTATTGTTCTCTTCAGCCCCAGATTTCGAAAACCCAAAATTTAAAAAATAATTTTATAATTAATGATTGTGTACATTTTAAAAACTATTAATTTAATATTAAATTAATAATAATTAGTTTGAACAGAGTGATTCAAAAAGTTACATTGTTGTTCAGATGTCTTTCTTAAAAAAAACAGATCTTCATTTCGTTAAAAATTGATGGTGCAATTTTTTAAACAGAAATAAAGTCTATTTACAAAAATTTTCTTTCACAGGAAAATAGCTTCAGCAGCCCCTTAGGCTGCAACACGATTTTTAGGTTAGGGAAATTGGAAACAAATTTGGGTTTTTAGTCGGAATTCTAAGTGTTTTTTTGTAATCTGTTCGCACTCTGCGCATGTTTGTTAATAAAAAAATATGTATGTACTTTTATTTGGACATATTTTAATCAAATTAATATCAAATTCATCAAAATTATCAACAATATCGATCAATCAACTATGAATGCCTATGTATGTAGCCGCAGTTCCAAGATTTGTAAATATAGAAGATTATCTTTCTATCAATAGGAGAGCAAAATTATACATGGAGATTAAAGTAAGAAATGTTGAATTGTGTCTAGTTTTTGAGATACCAAAGGCATATATTTTTGCATGTCTTTTTTTCTATTTTGGCACTGATTTACTAAAAAGCTCGCAACTTCTGTTTTCAGCTGTCACTTGTTAGAATTCATTAATTGTTAGGCATAATAATCATTTAGTTTCAATTACGTATTGTATTATTGACAAATTGAGTAATTGGAAATGTGTAAAATGTTCTCATATCTACGCTCAAAAACATACAAGTTATTGTTTTATTAAACTAATAGTAAAATATTGTGGTAAGCAAATTTATGGTAACAACTCAATAATTAGCTTTATTAGCACACCAGTAATTTCTTTTTCCTATCCAAAACGTTTTACATCAGATATAAATTAATAGTGGTGATGGTCTATGAGGTTTTATTGCTGTTGAAATACTATATTTTAAATAATCAAGCCCTAAACGAATGCAAGAACGCCAGCGATAATGCCATAATCAACGGCGATTACAAAATAGAGAAACATCCTACCTTATTACGTCAATTTTTCTCTTCTAACTCAAGAACACAGAACAGCGGGAACAACACTAACGCAATTGTCACTCATTTATCAAATTTTATAAAGCAAGACACCGATAGTTTTGTAAGCAAAGATCGAGCGATGCGTCAACATTTTAAGACGCCAAAATTTTCCGAACACAACGGGTCTACAACAGGTTAGCACGTACTCCAAAAAAAAAACAAGCGAGTGCGCAGGCACGTCGAGACCCACAGACGTGACCTGCGGGGAAATAACTATTAAGCGAGTGCGTTGTTCAATAATGTGCTTATTGTCATTGAAAATTGATGTTAGTATTGTTAGTGTTATACCTTTTACCCTATTTGCGTGGATTGAGTTATCCGTAGCTTATGAAATATAATTTTGCATTTTAATGAATCGGGTCTTGTAAAAAAATCGATTGGACCAGAGTTCTACACTAAAATGTAAGAACCCAAATAAATTGTGCACTTGACGTATCACAATTTTGATTTATAGATAGGCACATTAGACACCAATGTTATATAACTATATAAATTTAACCTTTTAGACACCTAATGCTGTAAAAGTTAAATGTTTGCTTTGTTTGCAAGCGCACACTAATGTTTAGCGCTTTATATTCCTTTTATTAACTTTGTGTAGTGCAATTATTTTATTTGATTGGTGTGTAATTGTTAAACTTATTGAATGTACTGTAAAATGACTTCTACAATTTATGGCTTATTGTTTCACTAAGTTAGTGTGTTCTTTATTCATAGACGAATAATTTATATGTAAGTGATTTTCAATAACTTTTGCTTATTTAAAAAAAAAAACACAAATTTTAACAGCAGGTAACGGTTGTTTAACAATCTCTAAAGCGCTTAAATCCAAATAACTTTTATGAAAATAACAAAACAGTAAACTTTTAACTGTGGCAATTGTTTGAAATACAACCTGAAGTGTGAAAATGTTTGTAAAGTTATTTAATAGGGGATTCCGTTTTTTCCTCTAAAATTACCGATTTTTTTAGAATTTATTATTCGCGAGAGTATGCAATAAATCCTTTCCAGTTTGGCACAAATATTAATTAACTTTTCAGGTACCTACAAAAAAAATTGGTAAAAAAATATTATGAATCGCGCTCACTAGCCACCCGCGACCATGACACTGCGCGAAGATCCGCGGTCACTAGTTGGCATGATTGGGCCACTTCAGGTAATCTGAAATAAAAATATGGAATAGCGGCCTACTTTATACATAAATAGTTATCGTTTGATGAACCGGAAAATAAATATATTTATATTTGAGGAAATGGTGACTTTTCAAAGTCAAATTATCGATTTTTCTCATAAAAATTGACAATGTTTTCTCTATGAAAAGAAAAGTATATAATATATTGCTTTTCTGGTTCATCAAACGATAAAGGGATGTTTACCTAACATCCAGTTAAAATTTGAAGTCAGTCGGTACAATAGTTCGCGAGAAAACTGTTTCAAAAAAACACGTTTAAGCTTTCAAGTACTGTTTATAACGTGACATCGAGTACTTACAATACTTTTCTGCTAACATCTTATACTAGGGCCATACTTTATTCCTTCCTCCACTTCGTAGAATATATTTTGACATATTTGCTCATTTCTACGCCTTGTTTAAGCTTATTTTGCAGCCTCGAGTGCACGTCTCCACGACCTCACCAAGCGCACATTTGCAAATATCTTCGTTTCCGTGCCAATAACGATTCCTATTATTGTTATAGTTTTAGGGACGGCTGAAAAGCCTTTTTTCATAAATTCCTACTACTGCATAAGCACCAATTTTGATAGGTTTTCAGTCACGGTAAAGGTGTTCGGGTGTGAGGCGCCAGACAGTAGAATTGAAGCTTTAGGTTGTTGTTTAGAGTTTCTTCTCCCCAAACACAGTTCTAGCAACTCTCTTGACGACAAGTTGTTGTAAATCAGCCTGGTGGCATTATCGACATTTTTATCAAGTGTTATTGAATTCATCTAGATTCTAGACTTTTTTCGGCTTCGGTTTTTCGCATTTGTATCTACACTGTGATCCCGCAGAGCAGTCCATATGCTGGGTACTTTCAATCATCTAGATCTTATGATAGAATTTGGTCCACACAGCATTGTACATATTATCAACAGTCTGGATGTCTTCTGATTGGCAAAACATAGAAAATTCTGAAGGACGATTACCAAAAGAGTATCGATAAAAATATTCCTAGAATGATGTCGTGAATTTTATTGTCATATGTCAGGGTCATATGGAATTGCAGAGGCCAAATATTTCTTTTTTAAATAAGTTGAACTTTATGTATTCCAGGGATGTAAAAGCGTAATTTACCGCGTAAATTACCAAATTAATTACCGTAATTAATGATAATTTATCGATTTTTAAGTACCGTAATTTACGGCGTAAATTACGAATGGTAATTTATCGTGAAATTACCTTTGGTAATTTACCAGTAATTTACCGAGAATTTTAATTACAGTTGTTTGTTTACCGGAATTTATAAATTAATTTCAAAAACCTTCCATAAGTACTTGCGTGAATGTACTCCACCATTCCTAAGCGGTCGACAAGTGCACTGTTGTTTGTGCTTTGCCTGGGAAGGACGTAGGGATGTAAGAGCGTAATTTATCGGGTGAATTACTAAATAAATTACGGTAATTAATAGTAATTTCCGGATTTTTAATTACTTTATTCAGTGGAGACAATAACGCACAGTTTAAATGAGCAGCCATCCACCTACTATCAAATTCATGATTTAAAGAAATGTTCTGGTGATCCGGGTAAAATGTGATCATAGTTTGTGAAACCGGGCGTTGTCGTTTTGTGAGTCGGTAATAAATTACAGTATCTTATACTATAATTATTATGTTGTTAGACTGTCCATTTTCTAAATGTTGGTATAAAAAGTATTTTTATTGTAGTCCCTGCTTTCATTTTAATATTGAATTATTAGGCACTATTAAATCAGGATAAGCTACAGCGATTGGTGGTTTTCTACAAAATAATGACTTATATAAGGGTGTACTGTAAATTATCATTTTGAATTACCCGGTAATTTAAGAAAATATAATTTCCCAATTGCAATTTTTAACTACGTGGTAATTTAAAATTGAAAGTAATAATTTTAATTTCAGCGGTAAATTTACTAACAAAAATAATTACGGAAATTTAACATCCATAGTCAGGTTGCTAGTTATCTAGCATTCATAGCCTACTGTGATCGGTATTCACGCCAGTTTACATTGACATTTTGTAACTTAATATTTGAAATTAATAATTTCAACGGTAATTTGCCGAAAACATTCATTACCGTAATTTAACATCCCTGATGAATTCTATTTATGTAAAAAAATAGAAACGTATGAAAAGTAAAAAAATCTGGTATCTGTCAAATCCTGGCAAGCTAGCTGTAATGCTAAATGTACATAATGCACAGCTATGCCTACTTACTTTTTTACTTATTATGTATATTTTTAAGGTAAAGTTTGCTCATGTAGCTAAACTATTAATTTTACAAAAAAAATGTGATAGACATAAATTAAACAAAGTTAATTATTTTTCCTTCTTTTGACGTCCATTTTCTCGGAAACCTAGAAAAAATTAGAAAGCTGTATGTGTTGGCATTTTCCCGATTTTTCCAAATTAAGGAGAATTAGCGCTGTTTTAGCCACGTAAATTTTATTCTTTTAAGTTTAGCAATTAATTACTCCGGAAATAATACATAGATTTGAACGAATTAAAAAGTAAAATCACCTGCTAGCTTTCAATGTGCATGTTTGTAAAATCATTGGATTAGTGCTTGACCCACAAAAAGCTATATTATGCAATGCCAGCAATTCCTTTATTAGAAGAGCTAGAATACTGAAATATAGACTATAGGCTACCCACTAATTCATAGGTTTAAAGTTTATTACATAACCATGGTTTATCTTGCATTTTCCCTACAAAAGATCGACTTGAAGCATCTCATGATTGCTGCAGTTGACGCGGCGCTCTACGGTCCTTGGGGCGAGCGGGAAAAGGGATCGACAGCGACGCTGCCAGTAGTGGCGGATCGCACGTGCATTACTATAGTTACTAGTGTTTACGGACACAATACATAAAACGACACGGCGATTCAGCCTCGCCCAAGAAATTTGGATATCCGGCGACAGATTACCGAATTAAAAAATAATGGCAAAATAAGTCAATAAGATAACAGAACCACGAACAGGCATTTGGAAGTCCCATGGGAATTCTTGGCAATTTAAATTGGGTTTCGGGTTTAGCATTTAAAATTAATGAGTGATCTGCAATATATTCTATGTGTCTACAAACTTACGATGCTAAATTTGTAAAAGTCTTTTGATATTTTTAAGTTTTATCCTGTCAGTATAAATTTGTAATATATGTAATATATCAAGAATTGTATTTATTTTATATTTTTTCTGCATGTATTTAAATATTATTAATAAATAAGCTGTTGAAACTGTTATAATAGTTTGAATATTTATATAACAAAATCGGGCATTCCTTTTAAATATTTTTTGGGTTTATCAAGCAAGCTTAATTTAGTATTCACCACTAATCGGAAAATCTGCTAACTTCATATTATTAGATCTATCCGCTTCCATCAAAATCTTGTTTACAACCTTATTGTATAAAAACTGAAGAAAACATAAACGCCAATCGATAGTAGAGATTTCTCTCGTACCGGGTCACAAGTTATGGTTCTTTTGGTGTATTGATAATAAGGTGCCCCGGTTCTCCCAGCTGTATCGGTTCTCTCCGACATGACTGCACCGCTAACGCCTCCTTTCCCCGCAGTACCACAAAGACCGTAGAGCGTCGGAATTCACGCGGTGTTTCAGCACGATCTTTTGTATGAAAAATGCAAGATAAACAATGATTATGTAATAAACTTTAAACCTATGAATTATTGGGTAGCCTATAGTTTATATTTCATTATTCTAGCTCTTCTAATAACGGAATGGCTGGCATTGCATAATATAGCTTTTTGTGGGTCAACCACTAATCCAATGATTTTACAAAAATGCACATTGAAAGCTAGCATTCCGCAGGTGATTTTACTTTTTAACTGGTTCAAATCTATGTATTATTTCCGAAGTAATTAATTGCTAAAGTTAAACGAATAAAATTTACGTGGTAAAAACAGGAAAAATCGGGAAAACGCCAACACATACAGTTTTATAATTTTTATGAGTTGTAGCATATTAATCAAGGGCAGCAACAGAATTTTTTAAATGTTTTTGCCCCTAGGTTTCCGAGAAAATGGACGTCAAAAGAAGGGACATAATATATGGCCACGATAGTACATTGTACAATCATAATTCATAAGAGATTCCTGGAGGTCTAATCGACATAGTGGTTTTCATTCCACGATATTCGAGCCGTTAGTCGATATTCGGATTTCATAAATAATAATTCTCCTGGATTTGCGGTCACACATAAGCCTACAAATGCATAAATTATTGATTCACCGTCAACATACATACGCACCAACATATTTCGCGTACAGCATATTTACCATACAGCATATTAAATTACACAAGAACAATACCAATACTCGAACATTCCAAATCCATCATTCAATGCCAAAATTCGTTGGTCCTTCGAGCCAGTATTCAAGCACCTATCCAACGTTAACCTCCAACGATATACCAAGCGGATTTACATAGTATTCTGCGTAGCACCGCTTTGTGTGTAAAAATAGACCTAACCTACCGTAATATAACGCGACCCGCAACTGCTCTAGAAATATAGAGAGAGATTATTTTCGCTATGCTCATGGATTTTGGGACCCATCACATTCTGGAACAAAATAAATGCACGCCCCTTCCTATTTAAGGGTCTTGCACCCCGCTACCGGGTTCAGTCACAGCGCGCTGTTTGAGTCGTAAACTTCGAACCGCTTGCAGTGCTTTCCATCGATTTTTAGTGGTGTAGTTTTGTTGATAGTGACAAGTGTGACAAGAACACATGATACGTGAACGTAAGTGTTAGTGTGTTTTTCAGGAAGTTTACGTAGCGATTTTTGTTTAATGTTTCGTGTATTAACACGAAAATAAACCATCAAAATGCAATTTGAGTTCGAGTCTGTGCAGAACTTTGAAGTCGTTTATTTTCTTGTTTTCCCGCTTGTTTCGTAGCGTAAACAAATCACTTCGTGTGCTTGATTTGTTGATATACGTTCAACTATGAAATACCCAATTTTAGTTGTTTAGTTTAGTTGTTGGATTGAAATAAAAGTACCATATTATACTTTGGTTGCTTAATGTTTTCTATTTTGGGTCGTAAAATCTCTAATTGCGAAATACCTGCCGCGTGGTATGCAGTATTATCATTTCGAAATACTTCGCTAAAATTTTTGAGGCGATCATAAAGATGTTATCGCGGTATTTGTTTCCTTTTCTGCGTTTTTATTTTTTAGTTTTATGTGCACGATAGGTAAGTTTGCAGTAATGATTTGTTGCCATGTCACAGTCGCAAAATACTTTGTTTTTTATCTATAATAATTGAGTAAATGACAAATACGGCTTATTAGGAAATTTAAAAGCTTATCTTAAAGCATAATATTGACTTGTTTTCAATTACTGGTAAGTCGAAAAGTCAATAAACGTTGCTTTAGTTGGTGTTTCACTGACATTTATATTTTATTTTATTTTCGACTTTTTTCACAAATACATTGGTGATAAAATTGACTATCGATATGTTTTATTATTGACAATGTCATACTGATTAAAAATATCACAAAAATAATATAGGGTGCCATTAAAGATGTCAATGATAACGTCATTTCCGGAAAAACCGGTAGTCCTATAAAAGTATAGTCCCTATGAAAAAATGCAATTTTGTGTATGTGACAAAATAAGCCTGTAATATGAAAAATGTGTAAAACATCCACATACCGCTAAATGATTTTAACTTTTCCTAATTCATGGAGATTCGTAAACATTTTAAGGCTGTCAATCAGACAGAAAATCCAAAATTCATCAAATCTGCTCTCCAATAATGATAAAATTATATAAATTAAATAAAACATTCCATTATTCTAATCTTTGCATTCATATTTCAACCAAAAGTTTCTAATACAGCATTAACAAACATATCTTAAATTGAGCCAATTCAGCAGTTTACAAATCGATTAATAATTTTGGGATCAGCACTCAATTTTGGAATATTAACTTATTATAAACATAAGTATATTTTCAATGACCTTGTTCCGATATCAAATCTTCATGATCATCGATATTCAGTCCAACAAAATGCTAAAGCATTCAGTTGGCATATAAAATATAATAATCTTTTAATGTGGACCGGAGTGAAGTGATTTTGAAACCATCTTTTAAAACATCATCATATGCGATATATCAAAAGATATCTCTTTTTAATTTTGACATATTTATAAAGCTTACCAACCCGCATATACAGGCAGTCCCACTTTTTTTCCCGAAAAACTCTTTTCGGAATGTATATTGAGTCAAAAGTTTCATATGCATGTAATAGTTTTTTCAATTCATTAAAAATGTTACAGCAGTTTGAAATTTTAACACATCTGTATTTTAAACAGCTTTAAATTCTTAAGGAATTCAGAAAGTCCATATGAAATTTCGTACTCGGAATAGGGTTACAAGACGTCTCTATTTGAGCGGGATTGTCCCGAGTTCAACAGACAAATCCCGAGTCCCGCATTCATCCTAAAAATCCCGACTTACAATGTCGTGATAGTGGTAGCAAAATTTAGTAAAATTACCGATAAAAACAGCGAGGGTCAAACATAAATGATTATACTGGAGAACAACAAAAATATAAAATAAATTATAGCTGATTATGGTACGATTTTTATCGTAGAATTGAAATCCGTAAGCAAACATTGAAAATTGTGTCACTGTAATTGTTTTCCCTGTCAATTTGGACAAAATAAGAAGCACCCAAAGTGTTTTTATTAGAAAGAGAAAATAATTCAATTGTAATATTACAGTTGTTGCCAATAATTGTTGCTAGGAAATTTAACGACGTTTCCAAGTGGTTAGTTAGCAACATTTTTTACAGAATTGGTCTGAATGTTCAAATCCTATTGTACAATTTTGCATAACTGACCCTGAAACAATTATATACCATTTAACAAAATAAATAATTCATATAAAAATAAAAAAAATTCTTAACTCTGGCAACCCTGACTCGGAATAACATTTACTTTCTAGAAAAAATATCAGTAAAAAGTTTCATGTTTTTTTTGTCCACTTGTTTATTCAAATTAGATTTATTATATTTAATTTATCGAAATTATTATTATACATCATAAAAAAGTCTGATGTGGCCAGGCACATGAGTTTATCATACAATATATAAAATTAATAGTTTAGCTTCATGAGAATCTATTTTATTGAAATAAATCGTAGGTATTGTCAAAGCATCAGCATTTGACACTACCTGCACTACGTCATTAGAATAATAGTAATTTATGTCACAAGTGCCGAAAGTACGGAATAGCGCGACGAGCGGTGATGCGGCGCGTCACCGAAGGCGGAGCGTCGCCGTCACATGTGAGCAAGTCGCGCTACCTAGTTGTCGGTGGGAGTGACATCAACGTTTAGTGTGTTGCTTTTTGAGAAATATGTATTTTAAAAAAAAATTAAAAATGGTTATACTTCTGTATAGGAAATGTTAGGTTAGTACCACTTTGACGAATTTTATTTGAAATTTGTATTTTGTACTTTGCTGCACTAGAGCGACAATGTTCCATAGCGGTTCTCCAACCTCTGATGAAATCAGCTGTTTTCAAGTGTGACAGCACAAAAAAATATTTGTCAAAATTCTGGCTACTATGTAGTTTCATAGCAATGCAGATGCGACCGATCTCGATCAAATAGAATTTGCTCTTGCAGCTCTCTTGCAGTTAGGTCATGAAACTTCTAAATATGAACTTTCGTCCCGATACCTTTAGTAGTATCTCCGGAATCGTCGCCACAAAAATCGTTTACACACACACACAGAGACATTTTTTTGTATCTTGGTCAAAAATGTTCAGGGGACCCAAAAAGACATATTTCCGCTAAAATCTCAATTTTTTTTTCGGCATGATCACAATACTTTATTATACTGCGTATGATAAAGTAAAAAATATCGGTTAAAAGTTTCATATTCTTTTGTCCACTTTTTTTATTCAATTTAGATTTATTATATGTTTTTACTTAAATATATTTACTTTTTATTGTTGTAGTGGGTATTATTTGTGTTAATTTTTCGGGTTGCTTCCTATTTTGGCTGTAACGGTCGAAGTTATTATTAGACATAATAAAAAAATCATACTGCGTATGATAAAGTAAAAATATTCAAGAAAACCTCAAGTTATATGGCTCATACTGGACTGTATAGTTCGTCTGAAATATTGAATTTTCAGAGAAATACGATGTGAATTCACTGTATACTGACGATTTTGAGTAAACTGATGACTAGACTAGGTACTAAACTATAATATTGAAAATTTGATAGTTAATTACTTGATTAGCATTTTGTGCACCAGACAGTGCACAAATGTTGGCATTACAAACATAAAAATACTTCCTATAATTGCTGTTATAAAATGGTTAAATTTATGGTTTCTTACAATCTGTTTGTTCGGATAGCCTTTTCTTATTGACTTTTAAAGCATTAGTTAGCATCTATTATATTGTCCAAATACAGACAAACATTGTACATAAACCCACACATAAATATCTCAACATTCTCAAAAAACAGACCAGATCATCAACGCAAAACATTCGTCCATATGACTCCATCAAATTAACAAAAAAATCTAAACAACCTTGCTCCGCTAGCACATAATACCAAAACTGATCCCCATGCAACAACAACACTAAAAACCCGCTAAGCCTCTCAGCTCATTACGTCCGTCTTCAATTTATGTTACAGGTTACTCAATTCCTGCATCGCCCAGCGGCAACTTTTACTGGAAACGTCTCGTCGTTTTCGAGAAGTGCACCAGAGTTAACTAGCCTATAGCCCAGCAGACAACGAGACCGCCGACAACAGCTCAGCCAGTCAATTGAACTTGCGGCAGCGATACGTGACGCTCACTGCGTCTCCGCTCGGCTATATTCGAGAACCAGCAGGACCAGCAGGAGAGAAGGCGGCCAGCGAACGCGCAGTATACAGAGCGTCCGACGCCGCACCATCAGAAAACGCGCCTGCGTCAGTCGCGACAATCCTCTCTCGGCGAGTCTCGGCCACAACTGTTGCCTGCTGCCATTTAGTGCGGTGTGGATTTGTGTAGTGGTCGGTCCGGTATTCATTCACTCGCACGCATTTAAAGATTACAGCCCAAAAAATACCTTAGCCAAGCACAAACTCCAGACCGACGACACGAGCAACCAGAAGACTTCAGTCTTCAGCCATTGCTCCAGAGTGCCCGTGATTTAAATCGAAGACTTGGGTGGTGTTTTTTTTATCGACGGATTCTTCGTTATAATACCAGTATAGATAGATTTTTTTCGCGTGGAAGAAGTGTTGGAGAAAGCATGGGTACCAACGACGACAAGGATTTACTATTCGCAGCGATGGAAGACTCTGGGAACAGCTGCGGCAGCAGTGTCGTTTCTGACTTGAGCGGCGCTTCAGACCAAATTGACATTTTCGACGCCGATGGTGTCCAGATTTCAGACCTCGAGGAAATCGACTCCTACGATGCAGATGAGGACGCCAACTTGCAGGTAAATTGCTTATTTTTCTCGAACTCCTCGCGCGGCTGTTTTAAGCTCTAGATTAAGCTAGCAAGTTCTAAGCGATAGTGAAAGGGTATTCGGAATTATGTCATGGAGATATAGATGCCATCGTCGGCTAATCGGCACTGCTGAGGCTGTATATTTTCGTCCTGCTGTTGGGCCGACAAGGCGTTAGCAACAGGCTGGTATTTTCGTGCTGGTGTTATCGTGCGTTTTCTTATCAGCCACTAAAAAAAATCTTTCTTTCTCGTTTATGTTCCGAAACTTGTCAGTGGTCAACCCAACCCAACCCAATCGACTTTCATAATTTTTACTCTTTTATTAATATTTTCAGTCATTAGACTTTTTCGTGAAAACACGTTAATTAGTTTAAAGGACGTCAATGTTTGTTAACCAAATATATTAACAAGGCAATTAGTCAAACAAGTTAAAAAGTGAATCTGTGTAAGCACCTTAATTATTAATTATTAAACACAAACGAAAACCATTAGATATACCTGCACCACATCCAAGGTTACACGATCTACTATCACGTTTTCATATAATGTGAGTTATAACAATCAATCCAACCCATTTTATTATTCCTAATGAATAACGCATATTCTTCAGTTTTTTTTTACTAATTCATAATTCTGATTTATTAATTAATCGATCATATAATTCTGTAATAAAATCAGTAGAGAAAAGTGTACCGCCTGTTGATAATATGTTAGCAATCTCTCAACAGCTGTTTTCTGTCAAGCAACGCTGTTCCGCTTGCAAGACAACAATTGAAGCTTGTCAATTGCTGGCTGTTGAATAGCACAACGCATTCCATAATTTGATTAAATAATTGACACGTAAACACTTCAAGTATTAGATGCGTACTATACGAAACATCACTGCACGTTGATAGTAGAATTGATTGTATTGAATATTTGATGCGATCTAAATATTTTTTATATCGGCGTGCGGGCTTATATCAGTAAATAAATGATTACTAGTCGATAAATAACAAAAAACAAAAAAAAAAGATTTCTTAGAATACACAAAAGAAGTCAATTATATTATTATGTCGTGCCCTTTGTTCTTATCTGGTCAGATAATTTGATACAACGCAGGATTAGTTTTTATGCGTGGATCGTTAATTATTAAAACAACAATAAATGCTCAGATAAAATTCCTGATTTTTCTTTTCATGGCCGGCATTTATCTAGACAAATATTGATCAGGAATAAATAAGGTATCCTGACGGCTATTTTAAATGGAAGATTTACATTTTATGTTACGTAAACTTCAATGAGATTTGGTGTCAATAACACAAGTGACACTTGACGGAAAAGCAAACTCTGTTATCTAAAGTTCGAAAATATTCGGCATAGATTCATTATAATAAGGAGTACGGGTCCATTCTACGGCCTTGGGGAACACCGGACGAAAAAATAAACAGAAAAGTTTTCTTTATTAAACAAAAATAGAACTGAACGTTATGAAATTCAAGAAACAATTCAGGCACATTGAAACGCGTTGAAGTATTTTAATTTGTTGTTTGCGGTGTAGATGCTTAAGTTCATTTATTTTAATTATTTCTACACTACTGGGAATGTATTCATTATAAATAAATAACTATTGCAAAACGGAGTGCAACAATATTTAAAAATGTTGTTAACTGAATTCTATACCGAACATTCTTAATTTATTATTAAATCAAATTGGTTGCGAAAGTAAACATAGCTACTTTCGGTATCAACCGAAATATTTTAAAACGTTTATAATTCTAAAACCGTACGATGAGCGACACCTAATTAAAACAGTAACACATTTCGAAAACAATAGCATCCGCGTCCCAGTTTTCGTTTACCACACGAATCCGCTTAAATGTCAACGAATTTCACCGGACTTTGGTCGAAAAATGCGCCGAAAAAACAGAAGCGTTCGGAACAAAACGCCCATCCAAGGCGATAAATAAAAACAGACCCGCGACCTTTATATGTTAATGCGCGCTATTAAGTTACGTCATCTCTCGCCAGATGAAGGTCGGTTATTGCTTATGCTCTTATGTCGTCTCAAAATCTAAGCCACAACAAATAACGCGAAGAAACGGATCGATTCCGTCGATAAAACCCGTCCGAATCTGGAGTTCCGCAAGGCGCAAACTTCGGACCGCCGTTCTTCATTCAAGTACGCAACAATCCCGTTTTACAATGATTCGAAAAAGGCCAAGCGGTATGCGTTTAAGTTCACGTGGGTTCTCTCTCTCTATATTTGGC